>JARQOC010000003.1:204290912-204948412 GCA_033576535.1 Allobates femoralis | reverse complement strand
ACTCCATCAGCATAAACATAATAAAGCTGAAGCCCTCAGAATAGAGGCATGCAAAAATAATTATTTTTTCTATAAAAAAATAAAGAGATAAATGATAAAAATTAAAAAAAAATGAGTGATGCTTCGCTGTATTTTGTTGCCAACGGGGTACAACTGGGCATCGGGGGTCTGGAATTCTCAGTGTGGTGCATTCATAGAATTGCCATTTTTTGGCACCATACCAAACTCTTCCAGCTGCCCTATGGTGGTGGCAGACTGTGTAATAAGAGGTTAATGCCAGCTGTGATTTCTCAGCTGGTATCAAGCCCTGGCATTAGAAATGTAGAGGTGTCTCCATGATACCTCCCATTACTAATACCTGAAATAGTTAAAAAAAAAGTCAGTGAAATCAGGTCACTCCTGTGCTTGATTTCGGTCACAGTCACTGTATATATGTATATAAAAGCACTGGGGGATTAGTGGCTGTATATATGTATATAATCATTGGTGGATCAGTGACTGTATACACTATATGTATATAATCATTGGTGGTAAAGTGGATGTACGTATAAATGTATATAATTATTGTTGGTACTGTGGCTGTATATGTGTATTTAACCAATGGTGGTGCAGTGGCTCTATATAATAATTAGTAAATACAAAACTTCCATAGGGCTGTTGAATTCGCCGCATCAGTGTTACCACTGATTCACGGCATCTGCAGCTCATCAAACATCATTTAAACAGGAGAAACATATGAGCTTTTTGCTTTACAAATTTTATATATTTATTAGGAAACATACATACATGGAGTAGGTGATATTAAAATTGCACAGCAAATTCATTGGTACATTATCCAGTAACATGCTCTGAAGGCAATTGTCTATTAATACATATGTATTAATTGCCCTAATGAACTATGCAAGAGCTCTGTGAGCATGTTACTGGATAATGTACCAATGAATTTGCTGTGCAATTTTAATATCACCTACTCCATGTATGTATGTTTCCTAATAAATATATAAAATTTGTAAAGCAAAAAGCTCATATGTTTCTCCTGTTTAAAAAATATAATAATTAGTGTATCAGTGGATGTATATTTGTACATAACCATTGGTGGTTCAGTAAATGTATATATGTATATAATCATTGGTCGATCAGCGGATGTACAGAATGGGCCATTTATATGAATGCACCTAAATAAAATGGGAATGTTTGGTGATGTCAACTTCCTGTTTGTGACAAATTAATATATGGGAGGGGGAAAACTTGTCCAGATGGGTGGTGACCATGGCGGCCATTTTGAAGTTGGCCATTTTGGATCCAACTTTATTTTTTTCAATGGGAAGAGGGTCATGTGACACATCAAACCTATTGAGCATTTCATAAGAAAAACAATGGTGTGCTTGGTTTTAATGTAACTTTATTCTTTCATGGGTTGATCACAAGATAATGACCAGTTATAAAATGTGTTCAAAGTGCTGCCCATTGTGTTGGATTATCAATGAAACTCTCTTCTCCCACTCTTAACACACTGACACCACAGAAGAAATGCTAGCACAGGCTTCCAGGCTATCCATTGTTTCAGATGCTACACATCTCATATCCTCACAGCATAGACAATTGCCTTCAGATGAGAGATGAGGAAAATTTTTTCATGAATTGTGAAGTTAACAAACAAAACCACCACTATTAGTCTGACACTAACCCACAGTGGATAGATCCCTTCAAGACTGTTGGAACACAAAAAATGATGGTATGGTGTGGTATATGGGGTACAAAGATAGTGGGGCAATTCTTCATCAATGGAAACTTCAATGCCACTGGATATCTGAATCATATAGCAATTATGTGGATCAGTGAACGTTTATATGTATGTAATCTTTTGTGGTAAAGTGGCAGTATATATGTATTTAATAATTGGTGGTGCAGTGGCTGTATATAATATCAATTTATCAGTGGATGCATATATGAATATAATCATTGGTGGATCAGTGAATGTATAAATGTATATAACTACTGGTGGATCAGTGGATGTATATATGTATATAATCATTTGAGGCACAGTGGCAGTATATACTGTATATATATAAATAGAAAAAAGGCACCACATCTGTTGGAGTAAAATCACTTTTTTTATACAAAGAAACATCTAACAAACTCAATTCCAAGTATTTGGCACAACCAGCTTGTGGTTGCTGGACTAAGGACGTGTGAGTCCGAAACGTCGCCACTAATGCTTGAAGCTCGGAAAAAAGAGCACATAAAGATTACCCTTGGAGTGCTGTAGTTTCTTCAAAGATTGTATCTATATATATATCTACGTAATCATTGGTGGTACAGTGTCTGTATATAATATCAATGTTGGTACGGTGGATGTATAGTTGTATATAATCATTAGTAGATCAGTGGAGCATAGTGACAGTGTGCAGGTGCCCTAAATTGAAAGTGGAGATGAGAGGGAGGGAGAGTTTGGCTTACATTCGAAAAGGATGGTCGCAAGGAAGGAAAAAAACACAACCCCAAATAGTAATGCAGTGCTGCACAAATCAATCATCTGCTGCTCTGCTTTCCAGGAGTTTTTGATATTTGTCTTTGCAATTAAACCTGGAAAGCACTGGCTTCACTTTATAGCTCTAAATCTTGCTGGTTGGTTCCCTTTAAGGTTCTGAATTTGAGTAGAATTTTTTTAGAGATTACCTTCACTTTTATTAATTTCCTATTTGTACCAATATACACTTTGTATTAGAGGACATTGTCTACAACTTGGGTTATATTTAAGTTAAATTCTGGATTGTACTCAAGGTTGAATGTGCCACTATTTACCTATTCATGATCTTAACTAGATACGTGCATATATTTGCCAATCTATATATTTCTTTTTTGGCTTCCTGTACTGGTTTGCCACTTTTTAACTTTTCCCTGCTTTTACTGTATTTGGGATTTATCAAATATTGTTTAGCAAAGAGTTCTATATTTTTTTTACCATTGACTGTACTCCTGGGAGTTCTTTTGCTTTGGAATTGGGGATTATGCTGAGGGCCATTTACCCTTTGTGATCACATTTGAATTATTATATCATCAATCTAATGAGCATGCTGCTAATTAATCTAAAATATGTTATTTTTTTCCAGTAAAAACTCCATTCATTTGTATTTTACTGTAAAATGCTTTAGATGTACAGCGATGCACAAAAGATAAAATCGCTGATGGTGTAGTAGGGCAAGTTAAAAGATGAAGGTCTCTTACCTGTGATGGTTGTGCGCCTCCGCACAACCTCAGCATAGAGTGTGGCTCAAAGGACTTCCGGACACCGGCTCCACTCTAACATGGTTCACACCAGCTTCTTGACCTGCTCCAGGCTTGCGGTCACATGACTTATGAGTCACAGGTTACAGAGTCTGACATCACCATGGGTCCTATAAGTCCAGGGATGCTTAGCTAGGATTATCTGTACCTCTCCGCAGCTCCAGTAACAACACACCCAGAAGGGTGGTTGTGCAGAATAAATGAATGAGTTACTGGCTAAGAGCACTGGGGGGCACAAATAAAAAGATTACTTATGGGTTAACACGTTTATTTACCACAATGCGTTTCCACAATGGATGGATTTTCCACCTGAGAAAGACAAAAATCCGTTGTTGAAATGCGTTGTGGTAAGTAAATAAACTTGTTAACCCATAAGGAAATTCTTTATTTGTGCCCCCCAGTGCTCTTAGCCAGTAACTCTTTCTTTCCTTAGATGTGAAGTGAGACATACAATCAGTAAATTAGAACAAGAATGAAATACTATGAAATGCTATTTCTATTAATATATTTATAAGAGCTATGTCTTTTTTGCGGTTGCTTTGTCTTGTTGCTGTCACTCCAATGCTATAGCTGATATCTGACTCTATTTTCTTATTAACAAACACTGGTTCTTACTATTCCAGCTAAGGCCTCATTCAAACATCAGATATTATTCTTGTGCATAAGGCTGTGTGCTCAGGACCTGGAGGTGCTGCATCTTGGACGCAGTGCCTCCAGACCTGGGTGAACCCGCGGGTGAACAGAGGAAGACCGCAGCTGTCCTGTACTCATCATCTGAAGGTGCTGCATCTTGGACGCAGTGCTTCCAGACCTGAGCAAACCTGCTGTAGACCACAGCTGTCCTCTACTCATGTTCTGCGATGGCTACAGGGTACCCTCTCGCCATGTGTACCCGATCGTGATCTCTTCTGACTCCATAGCATGAAATTAACATACTGGGGAGATGTGGAAGTCTGGAAACAAAGTCACTGATGAAAGGTCCTGGGCACCAACGCTGAGGGACCAAGCATTAAACCATGCAGTGGCGGCGGTGATTGTGCTGAGCTTAGGATTGACTTTTCTATTTTTCTGTGATTACACTGTATATTGTAAAATTGTCCCCTCATTTTTTGTCTTTTCTCTTTATCCATTGATGGTAATAGATCTGTGTTCCATTCCAGATCTTATATGTTGCACTCTATCTGTGTATTGGTTTTAGCCCCTTTACGACTAATGACGAGTATACTCGTCATGAAAAGATGTCAGTTCCCGCATCATGACGAGTATACTCATCATGGTTTTGAACTGTCACTGCTTCTAAACGAAGAGTGACAGTTCAATTCTAAAAGCTGTCAGTGACAGCCAAGGGTTAGGGGAAGAGGTGTGGGGACCTTTTTTAGTGGTCCCCACACTCAGAGCGATGTGATCGGGCAGTCAATCTGACCGACCGATCACATCAAGATCGCGCAGGGAAATGCTGAATATCAGTGTTTCCCTGTGCGATCGCTGCAGGAGCCGGGCTGTCAGCTGTGCCCGACTCCTGCACACATCCTCTGCTCTCCTGACCCCACTCCTCGGTCTCCTTCCTCCTCCCTCCACTCCTCTGTCGTCCTCTCACTTCCTCCTCCTGCCGCTCTCCTGCTCCTCCGGTCCCCGCTCTCCTGCCCCCACTCCTGGGTCTCCTTCCTCCTCCCTCCACTCCCCTGTCGTCCTCTCACCTCCTCCTCCTGCCACTCTCCTGCGCCCGCTCTCCTCTGGTCCCTTCTGTGCTGCTCCTCCGGTCCCCGCTCTCCTGCGCCCGTTCTCCTCCGGTCCCGCTCTCCTGCTGTGTTGCTCCTCCGGTCCCCGCTCTCCTGCTCCTCAGGTGCCCTGCTCCTCTGAGCCTCATCCCCTGCATGCAGGAGATGAGGCTTAGAGGAGCAATCTGACAGCCAGGGGCAGCGATCACTATGTGGTCGCTGTCCCTGTGTTGCCCCCTAAGTGCATTTAGAGTCTGGGGAGAGGGAGTGCAGGGTCACTCCCCTCTCCCCATGGTGATCGGCCCATTATAATGTAATTGGGATGAGCCGGTCACCATGGTTAACCAGAGGTTGCCATGGCAACCTGAGGTTGTCATGGCAACCTGAGGTTATCATGGCGACATCTAGTAACCTGACCCAAGCTTCAGAGATCATGTGATCTCTGGGACTTGGGTGAGGTTAATAGATGTCACCATGGCAACCTAAGGGCCCCGTCACACGGGGCGATATCGCCGCCGATAACAGAGGTGACGTGGGGGCGTGGCCTATCGCCGGCGTCATCGCCCCTACGTCGCCTCATGTAAAGGGACGATGTTGCCGGTGCCGGGAGATCGCCTGGTTTCAGAGCACTGCTCTGAAACCAGGCGACCATTATGGGGCAATGTGCACACATCGCCCCATGTAACCAGGCGCCGGCGACCTGTCAGGCGATGGGAGTCATAGGCTCCCATTGTCCTGCATCGCCGCTGGGGTTTCCAGACACCCCAGCGGCGATGCTGCCTCACAGATCCCCGACGCGGCGCTGGAGGAGTCGCCCAGTCTAAACGGGGGATGGCGACGCTGGCGAGGGCGGCAAGAGCGTGAGGGTCCCCGCCATTCGCCGCCGACATCCCCAGCCCCATCGCCCCGTGTGATGGGGCCCTAAGGTTGTCATAGCAAGCTGAGGTTGCTATGGCGACATCTGGTAACCTGACTGCTATACTGTATGGCAGATCATTGCCCTACAGTGCAGCATCAGTGTGACCCCCCCCAGAGACTGCAGCTAAAGGACCCTTAATCCTTTGCTGCAGTCTCTGGAGGCGACTGACCGTCGTGGGACTATCGTTGTGGACTACGTCGGAGGGCATGGGGGGGTAATAAAGATGGAGTCAAAATATGTGTTTGTGTTTTTTCTTATAATAAAATTATTTTTTTCACGGTGTGTTATTTATCATTGACTTAGAGGTTCCTAATGGCCGGGTCTAACATTGGCCCGACATTACGAACCTCGGGCTTAGTGCCAGCTGCCAATACAAAGCTGGCATTAACCCCGTTATTACCCAGTTTGCCACCAGCACCAGGGCAACTGGAAGAGTCTGGGTACAGCGCCAGGAAATGGCGCTTCTAATGATTGCGCCATTTTCTGGGGCGGCTGCAGGCTGCAATTCGCAGCATGGGGGGCCCAGAATGCTTGGGCCTTTCCATGCTGAGGATTCCAGCCCCCAGCTGCCTAGTTGTACCTGGCTGGGCCAAAAATATGGCGGAGCCCCACGTCATTTTTTTTTCTAGAATTAGTTCTAGAAATTAAAAAAAATGTGCTTTGCTGTATTTTTGGTTGCAGCCAGGTACAACGAGGCAGCTGGGGGTTGCTGGCAATCTGTAGCTGCCAAGTTGACCTGGCTGGACCAAAAATATGGCGGAGCCCTACGTCATTTTTTTTTTCTAGAATTAGTTCTAGAAATAAATAAAATGGGCTTCGCTGTATTTTTTGTAGCCAGCCATGTACAACTTGGTAGCTGGCTGACTGGAATCCTCAGCGTGGAGAGACCCAAATGTTGTGGGTCCCCGCGCTGCAAATTTCAACCCACAGCCACCCAAGAAAATAGCGCATTCATTAGAGGCGCCATTTTCTGGTGCTGTACCCCAACTCTACCAGTTGCCCTTGTGCTGGTGGCACACGGGTTCTCCATATGCGACATGGTGTCCGCTAACAATTTCAATAGAAAATTAGCTCCAATTGTTAGCGGAAACCATGTCGGGTATGGAGAGACCCTCCCTGTGTGCCTGAACATTGGAGCTCCCCCACAAGTGACCCCATTTTGGAAACTAGACCCCCGAAGGAACGTATCTAGATGCATAGTGAGCACTTTGAACCCCCAGATGCTTCACAAATTCATCCATAAAAATGAAAAAGCACTTTTTTTTCCACAAAAAGTTTCTTTTTTCATTTTTACGGATCAATTTGTGAAGCACCTGGGGGTTCAAAGTGCTCACTATGCATCTAGATACGTTCCTTTGGGGGTCTAGTTTCCAAAATGGGGTGACTTGTGGGGGAGCTCCAATGTGGACACACACAGGGACCCTCCAAACGCGACATGGTGTCCGCTAACAATTTGAATGGAAAATTAGCTCAATTTGTTAGTGGACACCATGTTGCGTTTGGAGGGTCCCTGTTTGTCTCCACATTGGACCTCCCCCACAAGTCCCCCCATTTTGGAAACTAGACCCCCAAAGGAACGTATCTAGATGCATAGTGAGCACTTTGAACCCCCAGGTGCTTCACAAATTGATCCGTAACAATGAAAAAAGAAACTTTTTGTGGAAAAAAAAGTGCTTTTTCATTTTTATGGATGAATTTGTGAAGCATCTGGGGGTTCAAAGTGCTCACTATGCATCTAGATACGTTCCTTAGGGGGTCTAGTTTCCAAAATGGGGTCACTTGTGGGGGAGATCCAATGTGGAGATACACAGGGACCCTACAAACGCGACATGGTGTCCGCTAATAAATTGAGCTCATTTTCCATTCAAATTGTTAGCGGACACCATGTCGCATATGGAGGGTCCCCGTGTGTCTCCACATTGGAGCTCCCCCACAAATGACCCCATTTTGGAAACTAGACCCCCTAAGGAAAGTATCTAGATGCATAGTGAGCAGTTTGAACCCTCAGACGCTTCGCAAATTTATCCATAAAAATGAAAAAGCACTTTTTTTTCACCAAAAATTTATTTTTGCCTACATTTTTTCAGCTTCACATGGGCAAAGTGATAAAATACATCCCAAAATTTGTTGGGCAATTGTTCCTGAGCACACCGATACCTTATATGTGGTCATAAACCACTGTTTGGGCGCACGGCAGTGCTCAGAGGTGAAGGAGCGCCATTTCACTTTTTGAACGGAAAATTGGCTCTAAAATTCAAATTGCGCTCCTTCCCTTCTGAGCCCTGCCGTGCGCCCAAATAGTGGTTTATGACCATATATGAGGTATCGGTGTACTCAGGAGAAATTGCCCAACAAATTTTAGGATGCATTTTATCCTGTTGCCCATGTGAAAATGAAAAAATTGAGGCTAAAAGAACATTTTTGTTACAAAAATTAAAATGTCCATTTTTTCCTTCAACTTTATTTTAGTTCCTGTGAAGCACCTGAAGGGTTAATAATCTTCTTGAATGTAGTTTTGAGTAGCTTGAGGGGTGCAGTTTTTGGAATGGTGTCACTTTTGGGTGTTTTCTGTCATGTACACCCCTCAAAGGGACTTCAAATGTGATGTGGTGACTAAAAAAATGGTTTTGTAAATTTTGCTGGAAAAATGAGAAATTGCTGATGAACTTTGAACCCTTATAACGTCCTACCAATTTTTCATTTTTCTTCCAAAATTGTGCTGATGTGAAGTAGACATGTGGGAAATGTGATTTATTAACTATTTTGTGGCACATAACTCTCTGGTTTAGCAGAATAAAAATTAAAAATATGAAAATTGCTAAATTTTCAAAATTTTTGCCAAATTTTTGATTTTTTCACAAATAAACGCTAAAATTATCGACCTAAATTTAATACTAACATGAAGCCCAATATGTCACGAAAAAACAATCTCAGAATCGCTAGGATCGGTTGAAGCGTTCCAGGGATATTACCTCATAAAGGGAGAGTGGTCAGAATTACAAAAAATGGTCCAGTCATTAGGGTGCAAAGTGACTCGGTCCTTAAAGGGTTAATATACCTTGCTTTTAATTGATGCCCCTCACCCACCTGTACTTAAGGAGGTGTCCATGGACATCACATGTGGACCTGTAGAAGCACCAGACAGGTGCGAAACGGCGCTGTTGTCCTGCCTCCAGCACCACCTTCCCACCCATCTGCACCTCAGTGACGGTAACATGTAACCTGTTTTACTCACAAGTGGAATAAAGGTTCTCAACACACCCAGTGAGTGCACCTCTACTTCTTCTTTGTCTCATGGGTGCGGAAGTCTGGAGACATGCACCTCAGCTGAAATAACACTGTGGTCAGGAGAAGCATAATGAGTATGGGATTTCTTGAAATTCGATCGGCTAGGTTGGTACAACACAGCGTTTTGGACGCAGAGCAATACGCTACATTCAAAACACTGCAATTCCTGATCATGACCACATCCTAAAAAATTAACACTTTTTCATGAGGGTTTTGGAATAGATTTTCATCAGTACTTGGTCAATGTACCTAATTTTACTTTTTAAAGACTTTAATAGTGATGGTCTAAGGCCCCTTTCACATCAGCGGTTTTGCGCTGATCACGGCAGTTGCGGTGAAAAAAACGCAACTGCCGCGATTACCGCATAACGGCTGCACTTGCGGCACACTTGCGGCAAGCCCCATACAATGCAGATGCGGGCTTGCGGCAAGTGCGGTATCGGCACTTGCGGCAGATGCGGCCGCGAAAAAAAGCCCTCAGCCGCGTTTTTTTTCGCTGCCGTTCTTGCCGCAAGTGCCGATGCCGCACGTGCCGCACCTGCTGCAAGCCCGCATATACATTGTATGGGCTTGCCGCAAGTGTGCTGCAAGTGCAGCCATTATGCGGTAATCGCGGCAGTTGCGTTATTTTCACCGCAACTGCCGCGATCAGCGCAAAACAACTGATGTGAAAGCAGCCTAAGGTCTGAAAAACATAGATAAAACATGTATGCAATACAGATGTCTGAATGAGGCTTTACTTGTTAAAGATAATTGAAAATAAATATAACCAACACTAGTTTCCCATGAGGGTAAAAGTTGAGGGATCCATTTTGTAAGGGTCCACAGAAATTTTATGTAAAATAAATGACAACCAATGTATCTTGGAAGTTGTCTGTATAGATGATTTACTGTGTTGTCTAAAATGCTAAATATATATCATAAATCCATCCAGGAGAAGCCTTATTATATTCATCCATCTCATGAAGTAACATTTTCTTTTTTTCATAAGCCTTATTGAGTAAAAAGAAACTCATTATAGCAAATGAAATGCGGGCCTGAGCTTGCATTTAATATAATGAATATTTTCAATTCTCATTACAGATTATATATAATATTTATCTGGAGTCCAATGATTACTATTTCAACTTTTTTGTAGAGACAGTCATTTAGCAAACATATTTCATTTTCATTTCTAATAACTTATCATAATTTGTAGCAATATTCCAATCAACATAATCATCATCATCTCATCATCATCCTTGTAATAATGATTAGTATTACAATTTATTTTGAAAAATGATAATTAATATGCATCTGTTTACTATGCAATTATCAACATTATCAAACTTTGATATAAAATAACAAAAATCTATTACATTTATTTTATACCAAGAACTTTAAAACAGCCTCAAACTGTATATATGAAATAAATTAGAAACCGAAGTCTATTATTATTATTATGATGATGATTATTCCTATCATGATTGTTTATTACAATTTGAATGACAGACATGATGACATTCTTTTAGCTACAAGATCTGTATATTTAATGGGAAAACTCATATAGCATAATAATCTAATAAATCGTGACAAACAATATAGGGAATTTAGATACCGTATATACTCGCGTATAAGCCAAGTTTTTCAGCCCAAAAATTGGGCTGAAAAGTCCCCCCTCGGCTTATACGCGAGTCACTGTATACTGTATACAATGTATACAGGTATACAGTGCCCCCATCTATATACAGCCCCCCGCCGCAATCCTGTAAAGGAATAGGTTAGTTATACTTATCCATCCGCTGCAGCTGCCCCGCCGCCATCGCGATTCAGCATCTTCTCGACTTCCAGCGTCTCGCGTCTCCTTCCGATGGTCGCAGGCAATGACGTCATTGCCTGTGCGACCGAGGAGGAACCCGGAAGAAAGCGAGACGCTGGAAGTCGGAAGATGCTGAATCGCGATGGCGGCGGGACAGCTGCAGGGATGGATAAGTATACTAACCTATTCCTTTACAGGATTGCGGCGGGGGGCTGTATATAGATGGGGGGGCCTGTATAACCTCTGGGGCATATATATGTGGGGCTGCTGTATACTACCACTGGGGCTATATTTACATGTGGGGCTGCTGTATACTACCACTGGGTCTATATACCTGTGGGGCTGCTGTATACTACCACTGGGGCTATATTTACCTGTGGGGCTGCTGTATACTACCACTGGGGCTCTATATACTTGTGGGGCTGCTGTATACTACCACTGGGGCTATATTTACCTGTGGGGCTGCTGTATACTACCACTGGGGCTCTATTTACCTGTGGGGCTGCTGTATACTACCACTGGGGCTATATTTACATGTGGGCCTGCTGTATACTACCACTGGGGCTCTATATACCTGTGGGGCTGCTGTATACTACCACTGGGGCTATATTTACCTGTGGGGCTGCTGTATACTACCACTGAGGCTCTATATACTTGTGGGCTGCTGTAATACTACCACTGGGGCTATATTTACCTGTGGGGCTGCTGTATACTACCACTGGGGCTATATTTACCTGTGGGCTGCTGTATACTACCACTGGGGCTCTATATACTTGTGGGGCTGCTGTATACTACCACTGGGCTATATTTACCTGTGGGGCTGCTGTATATACCACTGGGGCTCTATTTACCTGTGGGCTGCTGTATACTACCACTGGGGCTCTATATACCTGTGGGCTACTGTATACTACCACTGGGGCTATATTTACCTGTGGGGCTGCTGTATACTACCACTGGGGCTCTATTACCTGTGGGGCTGCTGTATACTACCACTGGGGCTGTATATACCTCTGGGGCTGCTGTATACACACTGGGGCTGTATATACCTCTGGGGCTGCTGTATACTACCACTGGGCTGTATATACCTCTGGGGCTGCTGGATACTATCACTGGGCTGCTGTATACTACCACATGGGGCTGCTGTATATACTCTGGGGCTGCTGTATACCACACTGTTGAGGGCTGTATACCTGTGCTGGGGTCCACCCTCGGCTTATACACGAGTCAATAGGTTTTTCCAGATTTTTGGGGCAAAAGTAGGGGGGTCGGCTTATACACGGGTCGGCTTATACACGAGTATATACGGTAAATACTTTTGTATATGTTTTGCCTCATATAATAATTCATGCATACTATAACTTTGACATGATGAAACCAAGGAATATATTCTTATGATGCGCAGAAGGTCTAAAATTAGGACACTGACATGATTCTGTTTGGGTGTCACATTTCTTAACCCTTGAAGTCCCAAGCGGGGTACTTTTAGGACCTCACTCAACATTTCTTATCATTTTTTCTACCAATTCTGAAACCATATATTTAAGACCGGAATTATAATACTATGTTCAAAACTTTTTTCCTGCAGATTACTATTTTGCTTTTTGTTTTCAGTATGGCTAGAAAATTTTTTACAAACTCAGAAATACTAGATGCTTTAGAAGTAATTGATAGTGATTTGCCAGATTATGAGTCATCTGAAGATGAAGAATATGTGGAAGACGCAGATGAAATTTCAGACACCGAACATCTTCACAGTTCTGATTCTAGTGGCACAGAAAATGACATTTATTCTAGTGTGACTGATTTTCCTTGTTGGTTTACAGAGGTTGTCCAAGCTTTTTATAAAGTCTCTGTATGTATCTAGGTTGCAACATGCTGATAGTTTCTAACTTACACCCCGTCAGTATTTTGCATTGTTATCTATATGTCATCTACATATTATGTTTCAGCATGTGGAGGAGCAGCTCAGCCCCCTAGTAGAGGCATGGTTGTTTTGGAGCCTGGGCATACTATCACTACTTGTGATTTACACTCAGTCTCCTTCAAACCCTCCCCCCAGTCTCTTACAAGCATGTCTACACAGTCTCCAATATGACCACCCACCCACAGTCTCCTACAAGCATGCCTCCCCAGTCTCCAATATGACCACCCTCCCCCTATCTATTATGTAAACTGTGAACTGCATTGCACTGAGCGGTCATCTTCTTCTGTCTGCAACACTGTGCCGAATATACAGCTGTGTGAAGGAGATGATTGCTGAGTACACAGTGCTGCAGAGAGAGTGCTCACATCTTTCCCCATGCTCTTTGAAGCAATCTTCCTCTTCTCTGTATCAGCCACCCACTTTGTGTCAGTGCTTTACAGGACAGGCAGCTACAGCAGATACAGGGAGGGTGTGGCTCTCTTAACTGACAGCGCAGGCATGGGGAAGGAGGTGACTACATACACACCGCAGCACAGTGCACTCAGCGGTCATCTCCTTCACACAGCTGGCACAGTGTTGCAGACAAAGAGATGACTGCTCAGAGTTTACATA
The DNA here is from genome assembly GCA_033576535.1 of Allobates femoralis. Taxonomy (NCBI): domain Eukaryota; kingdom Metazoa; phylum Chordata; class Amphibia; order Anura; family Aromobatidae; genus Allobates; species Allobates femoralis. Next base: position 204,934,865 of record JARQOC010000003.1, on the reverse strand, counting down.
GGAGACTGGGGTGGGTCCTCATATTGAAGCCTGGGGAGACAGGCTTGTAGGAGATTGGGGGGACCTGCTTGTAGGAGACAGGGGCACACTTATAGGAGATTGATGAGATGTGCTTGTAGGAGACTCCAAAACATACACTTCTCTAGTCGGGGGCTGAGCTACTCCTCCACATACGCTGAAAAATGATACCTAGGTAACAATGCAAATTGCTGAAAGGGTGTAAATTACAAACTTTTACAAGGCATTACAAAGCATTTTGCAGCCTAGCTATACACAGAGAAAACACATTTAAATGTTACCTGGCTTACACATAGAGTAGTCAATTTATTGTATTGCTTTATATGTTTTAGTTTTTCAGTTTCAATAAAATCAAATATATATTACAACACAAATCTATGTGCTTTTTAATAGAAATTACTGCAATATGAAGTGGCAGTAAAAACAATGCCTAAACCTAAAAATTCTATGGGGTACAAAAAATACCCCATTTGGGACTTCAAAGATGCATTTTTACAAGTCCGCGGGTTAAGCATATTGACATGGCTGATACTTGATACTGTAATTAATGAGCAGATGTTGTTAACTCTGTGCTGAGAACTTTGGCTGGGACAACACACTATTTAAACTCCCAGCAGTTTACTTGGCGTTGTTAATGTAAAATATTTACTGTCCTTGCCTTTTGTACTATGATACCTTGTTATTTGAGCTGGCTGATTTTATACCCATTGTTGACCCTGGACTGTTTAATCTTCAATTTGCCTGAAGATTTTCAATGATATGTAACTGAGTAGTGTGATCCAGCCTCACAATTTTGCTATTTCAGCTGCTCCACCAGTCAACAGGCACTTTGTGAATGTAACCAAAGAAAATTAGAATTTCAGCAAAAAGATCATTTATTTCAGTAACTCAATACAAAAAGTGAAACGCATATAATATACAGTGGGTACGGAAAGTATTCAGACCCCTTTACATTTTTCACTCTTTGTTTCATTGAAGCCATTTGCTAAATTCAAAAAAGTTCATTATTTTCTCATTAATGCAAATTCTGTACCCCGTCTTGACTGAAAACCCCCCAGAAATGTACAAATTTATTAAAAAAGAAAAACTGAAATATCATATGGTCATAAGTATTCAGACCCTTTGCTCAGACACTCATATTTAAGTCACATGTTGTTCATTTCCTTGTAATCCTGCTTGAGATGGTTCTACTCCTTCATTGGAGACTAGCTGTGTTTAATTAAACTGATAGGACTTAATCTGGACAGGCACGCACCTATCTATATAAGACCTCACAGCTCACAGTGCATGTCAGACCAAATGAGAATCATGAGGTCAAAGGAACTGCCCAAGGAGCTCAGATACAGAATTGTGGCACGGCACAGATCTAGCCAAGGTTACAAAATAATTTCTGCAGTACTCAAGGTTACTAAGAGCACAGTGACCTCCATAATCCTTAAATGGAAGATGTTTGGACCACCAGAAGTCTTCCTAGACCAGGCCGTCCAGCTAAACTAAGCAACCATTACGCAAGAGCCTTGGTGAGAGAGGTAAAGAAAAAACCCAAGATCACTGTGGCTGAGCTCCAAAGAGGCAGTAGGGAGATGGGAGAAAATTCCACAAAGTCAACTATCACTGCACCCCTCCACCAGCCAGGCCTTTAAGGCAGAGTGGTCCAATGGAAGCCTCTCCTCTGTGTAAAACATATGAAAGCCTCCAAAGAGATTGCTAATAAACAAATGAAGGACTCCCAGACTATGAGAAATAAGATTCTCTGGTCTGATGAGACGAAGATAGAACTTTTTCATGATAATTCTAAGTGGTATGTGTGGAGAAAACCAGGCACTGCTCATCACCTGCCCAATACAATCACAACAGTGAAACATGGTGGTGGCAGCGTCATGCTATGGGTTTTTTTTTCATGTGGAAGGACTGGACGACTGGTTGCAATTGAAGGAAACATGAATGCAGCCAAGTACAGAGGTATTGTGGATTAAAACCTCTTTCAGAGTGCTCTGGACTTCAGACCTGGCCAATGGTTCACCTTCCAATAAGGCAATGACCCTAAGCACACAGCTAAAATAACAAAGGAGTGGCTTCAGAACAACTCTGCGACCATTCTTAACTGCCCCAGCCAGAGCCCTAACCTAAATCCAATTGAACATCTCAAGAGAGACCTGAAAATGGCTGTCCACAAACATTCACCATCCAACCTGATGGGACTAGAGCGGATCTGCAAAAAAGAATGGCCTAGGATCCCCAAATCCAGGTGTGAAAAATGTGTTGCATCATTCCCAAGAAGACTCATGGCTTTACTAGCTCAAAAGGGTGCTGATCAAAGAGTCTGAATACATATACACATGTGATATTTCAGTTTTTCTTTTTTAATAAATTTGCAAAAATGTCTACATTTCTGTATTTTTTAAGTCAAGGTGGGGTGCAGAGTGTACATTAATGAGAAAAAAATTAACTTTTTTGAAGTTACCAAATGACTGAAATGAAACAGAGTGAAAAATTTAAAGGGGTCTGAATACTTTCCGTACCTAGTGTATATTATATAAAGTAATTACAAGCAGAGTGATCTATTTTAGTTATTTATTTCTGTTAATGTTGATGATTATGTATTTCAGCCAACAAAAACCCAAAAGTAATTTCCTCAAAAAATTTTAATAATTAACACAAAACACCTGCAAATCTTTATTAAGTGTTTAACCCCTTTACCAACCGGTGATTTTTCGTTTTCCGTTTTTGTTTTTTCCTCCTCTTCTTCCAAGAGCCAAAACTTTTTTATTTTTTGTCAATATAGACATATGAGGGCTTGTTTTTTTGTGGGATGAGTTATACTTTCAGATGATATTATTTATTTTAACAAATAATGTACAGAAAAATGGGAAAAAATTCCAAGTGGGGTAAAATTGCAAAAAACAAGTGCAATTACATGTTTGTTTTTTGGGGGTTTTAATTACCATGTTCGCTATATGGTAAAACTGACATGCTGGCATAATGCCTCGGGTTGGTACAAGTTTGTAGATCCCAAACATGTATACTTTTACTGTTATCTAAGTGGGGGAAAAAAATTCAGAAGTTTGAAAAAAAAGAATCACACTTTTTGTGCCATATTCCAAGACCCGTAGCATTCTCATTTTTTGGGATCTGGGGTTGTGTGAGGACCTGTTTTTTGTGTCTTGAGCTGACATTTCTAATGATACTATTTTTGGGTGGATGCGCTGTATTCATCACCTGTTATTGCATTTTACTACAATGTTGTGTCGACCAAAATAATGTAATTTTGGCGTTTGGACCTTTTTCTGTTACACGGTTTACAGCTATGATTAATTGATTTTATATCTTGATAGATCGGGCATTTCTGAACGCGGCGATAACGAATATATGTATTTCTTTTTTAATACTTTTATTTTGAATGGGGCAAAAAGGGGTGATTTAAACTGTTGTTTTTTTTCATATCTTTAAAAACTTTATTTTTTTATTTATTCTTTATTTTACAGTGCCCCACATGGTGCCACAGTGCTGCACACTCCAATCGTTTGTGCTATGTCCTGATGAGCTGAAACACATTGGGACATAGCACAAATGATCACTTTTTGTGGTTGGCTTCCAGGGTCACTGCAAGATCATGGGCTACCAGGTAACAAACGGAGATACCGCAATCTTATAGTAGGATCTCCAATCTTGGTGAGGAATGGTGCGATCCCTGCCTTGGTGCTTTTGGATCGTGCTGTCACTGAATGACAGTGTGATCCAAACAGCAGCGTCGATTGGATCACTGATCCGATCGGCGCTGTTAACCCAACATCTCAGCTGATAAGATCAGGGCTTACAGACCTGTGGTGACAGCTTGAGGACCTACGGTGATGCAACTTCCAGTTCTGGATCACTTGACTCCCAGTGAGACCGAGAGCCGACGAGCGGCTAATCACAGAGGGGGACCCTGCTGCATCCCAGCATCGGGTGAGTGGCCATTTGGCCTGTCACTTCTCTAACCCCCTAGACCATCAGGTGTTACACATTGCACCCTTCCATCTCTCTTTTTACATGATCCAAAAAAGCTGGCTTTTGAAAGAGTGCTGTATCCAATCATATTAATGGAAAGTTGAGTGGATGAAAAACGTGTGGTAGAAAAAGGTGCACAAGCAACCGGGATAACCGCAGCCTTGAAAGAATTGTTACAAAAAGGCCATTCAAAAATTTGGGGGAGATTCACAGGGAGTGGACTGCTGCTGGAGTCAGTCCTTCAAGACACATCACACACAGACGTATCCAGTACATGGGCTACAACTGTCACATTTCTCACATTTCTTGTGTCAACCCACTCATTGCTCAGTGGCACAAGGTGTTGTTTTCCGATGAAAGTAAATCTTGCATTTAATTTGGAAATTAAGTTCCCAGAGTCTGGAGGAAGAGTGGAGATGCCACAATTCAAGCTGCTTGAGGTCTAGTGTGAAGTTTTCATAACCAGTGATGGTTTGGGGATTCATGTCATCTGCTGGTGTAGGTCCACTATGTTTTATCAAGACCAAAGTCAGCACTGCCATCTACCAGGAAATTTTAGAGCACTTCATGCTTCCCTCTGCTGAAAAGCTTTTTGGAGATGGAGATTTCATTTTCCAGCAGGACCTGGCACATGTCCACACTGCCAAAAGTACCAATATTTGGTTTCATAGCTACAGTATTTTTGTGCCTGATTGGCCAACAATGTTGCCTGACCTAAACCCAATACATAATCTATGGGATATTGTCAAGAAGAAGATGATAGACCCCAGACCCAACCATGCAGACAAGCCGAAGACTGCTATCAGAGCAACCTGGGCTTTTATAACATCTCAACAGTGCCACAGGCTGATTGCCTCCATGCCATTAATGATGTAATTCATGCAAAAGTATTGAGTACATTTACTGTACATACTTTTTATTAGGCCAACATTTTAAGGTACCGTCACACACGGCAATATTGCTAGCAATTTAACTGGCAATTTGCTGGTTGCAGTGAAATCATGGACACATTGTTCCATTTGTACACAGCAACAAGATAGAACAATGTGTCCATGATTTCACTGCAACCAGCAAATTGCAAGTGAAATTGCAAGCAATATTACCGCGTGTGATCGTAACTTTAGAGGTAAAAATCATTTTTTCTTTTGGTCTTATATAATATTCTAATTTTCGAAGATAATGACTTTTGGGTTTTCATTGGCTCTAAGCCATAATCATCAACATTTATAGAAATGAACGCTTGAAAAAGAACACTCTGTAATAACTCTATATATTACATGTGTTTCACTTTATGTATTGAATTACAGAAATAAATGACCTTTTTGATGATATTCTAATTTATTGAGATGCACTTGTAGATTTCTGTAAGGGCCGCTTTGCACACACCAACTTCTGTGACCAACTTCTGAACAGATCTCTGGTTGCAGTGAAATCATGAACACATTGTTCCATTTGTATACAGCCACAAAATGGAGCAATGTGTCCATGATTTCACTGCAACCAGAGATTTGTTCAGAAGTTGGTCACAGAAGTTGGTGTGTGTAAAGCGGCCATTAGGGTACCCTGGACATTTATAAGCATATTGGCTTGAGTAAGGTTCTCCCTTGAAAGCCTTGCTAAGAGTTGCCAAGCATTTATATCATGTTTATCTTTACATTCTGTCATCCATGGAAATAAAAAGGAGATCTAAATCCTGGAGTTCCCACAAGCTATTAAGATTGTCTAACCCTGGGCTCCAATATGTATTAAAAGCAAGTCTAATAAATACAAGATATTCCCTAGCATAAAAATATAAACATGTCAGTGTCAGGTGGTGCATTTTACCACACTTTATTTTAATGAGTTGAGCATTGCACCTGTGTGCTCTGTATCAGTTTAACTGTGCTCTCTGGAAACTAAATGTATTCCTAAAACCCCTTCAGAATAAATAACAGTCGAGAAAAGGTTCTATTGTCTCTATTGAGACCAATTGAGCAAATAAGCAGAAACATTAAATATTGACGACAACCCAATTGGAATTCAGATTAGTTTTAAATAAAGCAAAGCAAAATTCCAACATCTTTTTTTAGTTGTTTAGTTGCTTAATGCCTAATCTAAATAGAGAGGTGTTGTGAAGAGTTCCAGAAAGTTATAGTTTTGGAATCGATGAAATGTAAAATTTTCTGAACTTTTTTAAAAACAATAACAAAGTCTACTTTAAGATCATTGTAAGTGATGTGAATTGTTAATGACCCAAACGTTCCCGGCATAGTAGTGTTGTTTTAGTGTATAGAAATTGCAAGCAAAAACAAACATTAGTGGTGTGCCGTCACATTAATGTTTTCACAGTTTCTAATTAATGTTATATTGGAGTGTGTTCTGTGATAAAACTGTCATATAAACATATTTTCTTTCCAAACAATTGTTTGATGGAGGAAACATTCATTTGGTAAATACAACATATTTCTTTGTGTAGTATAGGAGTTCTCTTGAGGTACCTTCAACGCTGCAATATCGGCTGGCGATATGAGGCGATCTAACTTGCGCATGCAAGTTTTTCATGGACGCCTCAGATCGCTGATGGCGGAATTCACGCCGCACTCTTGCCCTGAAAGAAAGGCGATGCGTCGCCCCGGAGATCGCCTCACCCACAGCAGAACCGATCAATGGAATTCCCTCGCCGCTTCACACGCTGCAATCACAAAGGTAATGTGGGCGTACATGTTCAGCGTGGTGAGGAGAAGGGCATGCCAGAGTGGTTGACACCGCGCCCCATACACACTCATTGCCCAATGCAACAGCATTACGATTGGTCAGCCTGCTCTGGAAGCTGGCTAATACATGCCGCCATTGTCTATCGGAGTTTGTCACTAATACACGTTTGTGTCGTCAATAGTGGCTCCTGCAGCACACCTTCGAGGTGCAAAAGCGTCACACAGGAGCGGTCTTGCGCAGGACAGTGGATTACACCAAAGAATGGCTATGTGTGCGTCTGTAGGTGATGGCGGTAACATTCAAACCACACTATGCACATATGTGCCTGCATTGGTCCATGCCATGGCAGAGCTGCCATGGCTGAACTGAACTATGTGTGTGTACACATGTTTGCGTGTGTGTAGTGGAGTGGACCTACATCTCCCACAAACACCATTGCATTCTCCATGTGTATGGACACGTTCCCATGTGGGGAAACAGATCATAATGGACATAAACACACACTCACGGCATACAGTGTGGCACAAAGGGCTGGACTTGTGTACTGGACATTACCACACAATGCTGCAAGGACCCATCAATCCCATTTAACGGATCACATACCTCTGTGCATAGCATAAAGCTATGTGCAACTGCCCTGTATTCAAAAGTAATGGCAGACACAGGTAGTTTTTTTTTTCTTTTTTTTTTCAATTGGACTTTTTGTGCACAAAAAATTTATGTTGAACAAGACACACAAAACATTAAAAACAGGAGTGTAAACATCACACAAATAAATACAACATGATGAGAAATAATGGGTAACCCCAAACATTTCACAGTAGAGAACCAAACAATACTAACTAACTAACTAACTAACTAACTAACTAACTAATACTAATGTTTCAACACCCAAACACAGGCAGAATCCTCCTAGTACAGCCACCCTGGTAACTCCTCCCTCCTCCTGATGTTGCTGCCTCACAACACCAGCCACCCTACACCTGCTGGTCCTGCCAGGTCACTGCCCCAGGGCCATTAAAGTTTGAGCAGTATGTGTTTCTGCTGCTCCTGGCATCCTGCTGACTCAGACCGTGGCTGAGCGGCTGGAGTGGCGCCACACCATTGTCGGCAGCACGCCAATCCCCAGGACGGACCTTTCCTGTTGTGGGGTCCACAGAATCCACATAACTTGCCGGCTTGAATGATTACCGATCCCTACGACACAGGACGTTATGCAGCACACAGCAGGTCATCACTACCACATCAATAGATTCCACTTTCATATGCAAAGGCGTATGAAACACGCGGAATGTATTGGCCATGAGCACAAACGCATTTTCAACCAAACGGCGGGCCCGGGATAGCCGGTAATTGAAAATGCGCTGCTCAGAAGTAACCGTCCTCTGGGGATATGGCTGTAGTAGGTGAGCCTGAAGTGGGAATGCTTCATTCCCCACAAACGCAAAGTAGAGATGATGGGTTGTCTAATCATTTGAGGGCAAGTTCAGAGCACCTCTCCTTAGGTCTTGGGCCAAGGAGCAGTGTGCAAACACACCCCCATCTGAGACACGGCCGTTCATTCCAACATCCACGTAGAGGAATTCATAGTGAGCATCCACCAGGGCCATGAGGACCACACTAAAATATCCTTTGTAATTATAATACAAGGACCCCGAGTTGGGGGGTTTTGTGATCCTCACGTGCTTATCATCCAAAGCCCCGTCGCAGTTAGGAAATTGCCAGCGGTCCTCAGACCCTCTGGCAACATCCATTCAGCGGGGGTTGTTGGGAATTGCATGTAGGATGGCAGCAGACTACTCCGGATGGCCTCCCACGTCTCGGGGATCAGGCGGCTCAGCAGGGGCAGTGACACACGTGAAATGTATTGCAGGTCTGTTCTTGAATGAGCTGTTGCCAGGAACCGCAACATTACAGCCAAACGCTCCTCAGGTGGCACTGCTCGACGCATCAAAGTGTCCTATTGGGCTATCAATGGCCTTATGCGTTCCAAGAGGAATGTGAAAGAGCCCTCGGACACACGGAGATAGTTCCTGAAATCATGCGGACTCCGATCCTCCAGCTCACGGATCAGCCACATGTGGCTCCAGTTGTCCTGTTGCAAAAGCCAATCACGAGCCCACATACGCCGTGGTCTGCGAGCCTGCAGTCTTTCATATCTATCCTCCAGCCACAATTCCTCTTCCACCAAGGCAAGAGCCATGATAGCATCTCCATCAGGGTCCATGATGGTTGCACCTACCAACCCCTGCAAATGTGAGGAAAAAAACACATCACAACAAGAACGCTTCATCACACATCCCCAATACCCACCACCTCCTTCCCTATACATCTCCTAGGCGCTTAACAACATCCTACCTAAGTCTGCGATATGGCCACCCTCATACATATATAGCACCATTGAAGGGGTAAACACAACGTTACACTGCCTGACAACCCAACCTGCTCACACTACACCCATGGCCCTCCTCAACAAATACATCTCCATCGTAAAAATGGACACATCATGAGCATACCCCCATATACCTGTCCATAATGTTCAGGTATGAGCACAAAAGAGTTAGCTCACAATTAGCAAATCATGGTTATTACCAACTCAATACAATTACCTTATACACGTACCCAGCCTTGCTTGTTATCGACAAAATATCAACCCACGCAGCAGACTATTGCATAGTCATCATGTGCAAGAGAAATCCCTAAGGTGTTGGTAACACCGGATCTTCACACGCAGACATTCTTAGAAGCCACATGGCCCACTCCACATCTCAGTGTGGGCAGAATAGTTCCATTGTGTGTGCAAAACGACAGTACTATGTGGGCACAATTCAGATGCTTAACACAATTAACCACAGACGCATCCTTCAAACATGATCCTGTATGGCAAAGGCAAAATGGCAATGAGGAGTATGGCAAAGGCAAAATGGCAATGAGGAGTGTGTTTAGGCGGAAAAAAACACTAATGCATCCATTTGGCAGTACACAATTGAGCTACCAAACACACCATCATTACAAACTACATACCCCACCACTTGGGTGTCTGCTACACTACACAATAACGATCCTTAATGGAAAGCTGCTCTACATGCTACACAGCCATATCACAGTTCATGTGTGAACATCAGTACTTACTTAATGACTCTGGGCAGCAAGTGTGCCGTACCTCAGGCTTGAGCACTTTTTATATGGTAACCAACCAATCACACAGCATCTGCGTCATGTAATCGACGTAACCGCCTGGGCGTACGCAGGTGCGACCAATGTTTATGCACCAGTGCTGTTTTTTGATTGGTCATGTTGTGTTTAAATAGGGAGTGCTGGGGCACCACCCATGCTCCTATGTCAATGTGCATTGTGCTAGTAGCGTCTCTGCACAAGAACTCTGTTGGACAGACGGTAAATCGGGGGACATGCTATTGTGCTTATCATGTAGGTTAGTTTCTGTGTGGTGCAGACCCATATGTTGCCACATGTTTGGGTGCCTTATGTACAGCTTCATGTTGCGTCCTGTTGATGTGTATGTTGCGACAGCTATGCATCGTCACAACCCTCCGTGTCCTGTTGCACACAGAATGATCCTGAAGATCAATGCCAGGACAATGTTATCTACAGCACTATTATTATAAATAAATATGTGTGGTGGTCATTAGTGTGTGTTTTATCTGGTTGTAATGCCATGTGTGCCATTTCACAATTACAGAGCTTAGTATCGCTCCCTGCACAGCCCCAAAATACATATAGCCCCTGGCATGTCCACCATGTCCCATCTCTGTCCACATGTAAAGGCCAGTACTGATTCAGCATACCCAAACTGACTAGCAGACCACATGTAATTGGTAGTGCTGGACATGGGTTGGCCACACAGAGTAGGGTGTGTCCTGATATATCCATGTATGGTTTTGCCTGACACAATGTTTTTTTTTATTTGCAGATGGCTGGGGGTCATGATTTTGTCCAAAACCTTCTCACCATGTACCAGAAACATGAATGCCTGTGGCGGGTGTTGCTGCCTGAATACCAAGACAAGGCAGCGAGGGCTGTGGCCTACGGGCACCTGGTCGAGCTGGCCAACTGGCTCGACCCAAATAAGATCTTTACGGTGCTCCTGGTTTCGGAGAAAATAAAGAGCCTGAGCACTGTATTCACCAAGGCCCACAAGAAAATGGATGGATGCCTGGTCCGGGGATGGAGCTGAGGAGGTCCCTAAGCCACGTCTGTGGTACTATGACCTCCTCACCTTCACCCTGGGCCAGGAGGGGCCTCGGGGAACATGGTGCTGCAGGCGCCGAGCTCAACCAGCTTTGGCCACAGCCCAAGACCCTGCCCCGTCACAGGAGGTGCATAATTTTGTTTGTGTGATCTATGTACACAGCTTGTTGGTTGCTCTGATGTAGGGTTTGCAGCACATGTATACAGCACCATTGTGGGTTTCTTGCACTAATCTTCTTCTGTGTGTTGTTCTGTGTGTCGCGTCGTGTCTATTGCCACAGATTGTGCTGTGTTACGTGTGGTCACTTGTCATATCAATTTGAGCGTGAGGTGAGTACAGAGCACTGGTCTACTTCTTTCTTCATCTCTGTTTCTAACCCGGCTACTGTGCCTTTGGGTGTTATCCATGGTCAGATAGGCACAATGTTGTGCTGGGTGTTTGGTTGTGGTAATTGATGTCATTACATTGCAAAATGTGGCTGATTTTTTTTTCTTCCGTTTCATTTACAGGCCCCTTGGGAGCCTGGCTCCAGTGTCGAGGACTCACCCGCTGGCGAGGCTCTCCCATCAACATCTTTGGGAAAGCCGGTGCCTGAGACCAGTGGTGGGGGGCCGGCCCAGGGCCCAGGTCTGGCATACGATGAAGACGGACACCTGCCCCACCAAACACTGAGCTGGGTACCTTGGCAAAATGGGTCCTCTTCGACATGGAGAGGACCCCTGGCTTTGGAATTGGGCACATCGCCAGCAAGATGCTGGGGCGCATGGAGCCAGAGCAACATGGATCACGAGAGGGCCATATTCCATGTTCTGGAGGCGGGCGTAGATGGGACCCTGCGATGGGGTGGTTCTTTGTCCTTGCCCAGAAACCACCCCCGGGCCCACTGCGCCCCAAAGACGCATGGTGAGGAGTCGGCAAAATCCTGATCCTCCACCTCCCCCACGAAGACAGCCCCGCCGACCTGGCCCCTCCACCAGTGGGTGGTATTACAAGTATGAGGGGGAGAAGCCATTGTCTGAGCCAGCAGAGGAGGAGGAAGACCAAGGATGCTACTAGCCATTGCACGCTCTTGCACCAAGGACTACTGTGTTTTGTTTGACAAATGGCAAATGAGCTTTAATGGGGATAAATGTAAAGTCATGCACTTGGGCAGAGGAAACAAAAGTATAATTATGTGCTTAATTGTAAAACACTGGGCAAAACTGTCACTGAAAAAGACCTGGGTGTATGGGTAGATGACAAACTCACTTTTAGTGGCCAGTGTCAGGTAGCTGCTGCAAAGGCAAATAAAATAATGGGATGCATTAAAAGAGGCATAGATGCTCATGAGGAGAACATAATTTTACCTCTATACAAGTCACTAGTGCGACCACACTTAGAATACTGTGTACAATTCTGGTCTCCGGTGTATAAGAAAGACATAGCTTAACTAGAGCGGGTCCAGAGAAGAGCGACAAAAGTCATTAGAGGACTAAGGGGTCTGCAATACCAAGACAGGTTATTAAACTTGGGGTTATTTAGCTTGGAAAAACGAAGGCTTAGGGGTGATCTTATAATAATGTATAAATATATGAGGGGACAGTACAGAGACCTTTCTAATGATCTCTTTACTCTTAGGCCTGAGACTGGGACAAGGGGGCATCCTCTACGTCTGGAGGAAAGAAGGTTTAATCATAATCACAGACGCGGATTCTTTACCAAAAGAGCAGTGAGACTATGGAACTCTCTGCCGCATGATGTTGTAATGAGTGAGTCACTACTAACATTTAAGAAGGGCCTGGATGCCTTTCTTGAAAACTATAATATTACCAGTTATACATACTAGATTCTTTGATCCAGGGAACTAGTCTGATTGCCGTATCTGGAGTCAGGAAGGAATTTTTTCCCCCAATGTGGAGCTTAGTGTTGCCACATGGTTTTTTTTTTTGCCTTCCTCTGGATCAACATGTTAGGCTATGGGTTGAACTAGATGAACTTAAAGTCTTCCTTCAACCTTAAAAACTATGTTACTATGTTACTATGTAAAACAAAAGTGATTTTCTGTTGTTAATTTTGGTGAATAAACCACACTTTTCTTTGGCATGACTACGTCCACATATGTGTCTGGTAGTGCAGTATGGTTGTGTGTGTAGTGTGTTTTGAGTGTAATGTAGAACTTTGTGTGCCAATGTAGAGGCCTCATGTCCACGATAACATATTTGAGTCATGGTTTCACACACAAGCCTATCCATAGGTGACATGTGTGAGTATGGGGAGATCAGGAGGCTTCTGTTGCTGACATAGGCAAGTGTGTGTGTTTGTGTGTGTGTAGTAATGTATGTGTGATAGTGGAGACAGTGCTGTTAAATACGGCTTCAGCCTGGGTCCAATGGTACAGTATGGTGAGGTTTCTATCATGTCACACTGCACACCTATGCAAAGTCATTAGCCATGTGTAGTGTTTAACATTTTAAGTGGGACAAGGTCTCTGTGTGTGTGCACAGACAAGTGATCACACCGTAGAATTTGTCTCACAAACATTTATTTTAGGTTTGTAATTGTTGACAAGTTGTTTTGTCCCCTTATTAGTAGTAGACAAACCATACTACCCACTTTCCTAATGTGGGATACTATAAGAAAAGAGGCCAATGGGGCCTAACAAACAAGGGTGCCAACATGGCAACAGGGAGAACAACAATGGTCTAACAAGGACATATATTAGAATGTGACAGTGGCGACATTATTAGAGCGGTTTGGTTGAGTAAGGGCACTGCGAGATTGGGCTGCCTGTAGGGAATGGATCATGGCACCCAAGCGGGCAAGGTGTTGCTGCCCTTCTTAGTGTGCCCTTCCAGATGCTGCTGTGCCTCCTGGTGGGCCTGCAGCAGCTCCTCAATAGTTGATACACCTGTATGGGAAAAAAGGACATTAGTCAGTCACCTGTGTGGGTGTGGGTGGGTGGTTGCAGTAATTTTTATGGATCATACATACGCAGCACATCACCATCCCGGGTGCCATCTGTAGGAGATGGGGATTGGCTGATAGCCCAGCCTGCAGTGCCAGCTCTTCCTCCTTGTAACAAATAAAAATGAGGAACACATCAGGACTCACATACTGCTGTCTGGTACACACACAAAGATGTAGATTAGAAAGCTTGGCGCCATTTTCAGACACTTACCACCATACACAGAACCAGCAGGCTCAATGTCAGGGTGTGGGGACGACACCACAGCAGGGCTTGGCCAGGCGGTGGAGATGCTGGGGGGGGTGTTGCTCCTAGGCTGGCTGCAGCCAAGGCTTGTGGCTCTGGTGTGGGGGGACTCTCTGGGCCCTCATGGGCAGCTGGGGGTGGTGTCCCTGTTGTTGAGGGACTGCCTGGGCCCTCCGGAGAAGCTGCGGGTGGTGTCCGTGGTCTTGATGGACTGGCTGGGCCCTCCGGGAAAGGGAGTGGGGGTGTCCCGGGCGGGGTAGGAACCTGTTGGCCCTCCCCAGATGCAGAGTCCTCCTCATCTGTAATATCAAACATGACAACAGACCAATTTAAGCAAAGGACAACAACATAGGGCAAACACCTACTATGTGTGTATGAATGTCATGACGGCGTGAAGGGTACAGTAAAAGGTTAGAGTCGGACGCCTTCCTATGGTGACAGGCCAGTGTGTTTTAGGACATGACAACAACACCAGTGACCACATATTTGGGATGTCAAACACCCTTGGTTTAGGATGGAATCGATTTTTAACATTAACACAAGAACAGGCAGTAAGCATCACATGGTGGCACCATGTTTTCAAACACATAGCAGTCAGGTTTTAGTCAGTTTGCCCTATTGTGATCAATGTGTTGACAAATGATATGTGTCACAGTGCACACATATCTGGTGCGAAGTATGATGTGGGTATTTAAATTAGCATGATTATGTTGTTGTCAACTTTGCAGTCATTACACAACAATTTTTTCCTCACACAGGTCAAGGACTACTCTAACAGTCAGCATTGTCCTAACAAAACAGTGTATTGTACACCTTCATGTTGCAGTGTGACCAACATGCAGGTGCACATTGGTGACAGATCCACATGGTGGCTCATGTCACACTATGTGGCATGGCACAATACAACATGATGGTTGCGTAGTGTTTTGATTATTTTGGTTGCCATGTGTGTGTTTGTCATTGCCACATACTCACCACACAGCCTGGCAATCCGGCCACAAATGTCAGCAATCCTCCCTGGGCACTTGTGCTTGAGGTCCGCAACCTTTTTCATTATCTGCTTGCGTGTCCTCTCCACCCCCAGTTTCTGGAGCAGGGCCCACTGGATCCTCCTCAGTATGGTGCGCTTGCGTAGCTGTGGGTGACGGTGATGCTGGTGACGCCAGTAGTCATGGCGGTCACACAGGTCTATCAGAACCATTAGCTTCTGCCAGACCCCATGTGGCAGCGCGCTGTGCGGCGGCCATGACTCTTGTCCTATGTGCAGGGGAGGAGCAGGTACCTGGCAGGCAGGGAGGAACGAGCAGAAACGTCATGACGTCACCACGCACACTGACGCCGCCAAACAAAGTTTAGGGTGCTAACAAGGTTAATGCTGGCGGAAGGAAAGCTGTATAATGTACCTATCAGCGTCACCTATTTAACACCGCGTAGGGTGATTGTAGTGCGTGGCCCATGGCACCCATGTACGATGTGTAGGGCAACATCTGAGGTGACATGTCGCATTATACTCGACACAGCGCAGATGAATACACGCGGATGACATAGCTTGCGCGCATCTATGGCACATAGAAATTAACTGTGTTTACATACGGTTGTGAAGGTGAAGATGTGTGTGGTGCTGAACGGACAGCTCTTCAAATATGTTGCCCTGACAACTGACATCCAATGGGAACACAGTAGCCACTACCAATCATCGCAGGCGGGGCGCGGACTCCACACATTGTGGTACCCGTATGGGAAATCAATAGGCGACGCGAATTCCATCACTATTGCCCTATCACACGCCAAAACCTGAAAATCTCGCCTTCATGATTGCGTCTGATTTTAGAGCAGTGCTCAGGAATCAGGCGACAGGTGAGAGGCGATTTATCACAGTGAAATTCCCCAATCACACGCCGCAACTGTGAGGCAATTTCACGGCGGGTTGTTTTGGGGCGACATACCGCCTTTAAGATTCCCTGCCAAGATTGCAGCGTGTAAAGGTACCTTTAAAGGTACCGTCACAGTGCGGCAACATTGCCTGCAACATTGCTGGCAACTCAGGTGCGTGGCGAAGTTGAAGCAACATTGCTAGTGAGTTGCAACATGTAACAGGGCAATTCAAGGCAATAAGTTGCTAGATTGAAGTTGCCAGTTTTCTCAACATGTTGGGAAACCTTGCAATGTTGCTCAGGCAATCTGCTAGCATTGCTCTGTGTGACACCGCAATAGCAATGTTGAAAGCAACTTCCCCTATTCACTTCAATGATTTGTATCGAATGCTGGGTTGAGTTTAACCCTGCCAGCGAAAGTTGCTTTCAACATCGTAGCTGAGTTGCTGGAGATATCTCTGCGTTTGACATCTCCAAAGTTATCTTGGAAAACTGCCAAAATAGTGCACGCTCCCTGAGTTGCCGACAATGTTGCTGGCAAAATCGCCGGCAACTCACGTGGACGCACACATTTTGGGAACTTTGCCAAGATCGCTGTGGAGATTTTACACAAGGAGACATCGCCAGCAACGCAGCAGCGAAGTTGAAAGCCACTATCGCTGCAAGGGTTAAACTCAACCCAGGCAGCGATCATTTAACATTGAAGTGAATGGGGGAAGTTGCTTTCAACATCGCTGTTGCGGTGTCACACAGAGCATTGCTAGCAGATCGCCTGAGCAACATCGCCTGGTCTCCCAACATGTTGGGAAACCTGGCAACTCTGCTCAAGCAACTTATCACGGTTCAAATCACCCTGTTACACGTAGCAACACAGTAGCGATGTTGTTTCAACTTCGCCACTCCCCTGAGTTGCTGACGATGTTGCCGGCGATGTTGTCGCGTGTAACGGTACCTTGAGTCTTCTGTGTGGTATTTTCCCATAGGCTTGCATTAGATATGGAAAATCAGCCATTAAAAAAAGAACATGCATTGTAAGTGCACTTATTTCCTATATATTTACCCTTTATTGCCTGTCATGTGGGACTAAAGGGTATTTTTAGCCTGGTTTAATAAGTAAATAAATTTAAAAAAACAACAACATGGAATCCACGCTATTTTTGATAACAAAATTAAAGCAGGCAGCTGGAGGCTGATATTATCAGACTGGAAAGGTCTATGGTTATTGGGCCCTAAAACTACTAACCTAAACCCGCTCCATCACATAGGTAGTGTCAAATATGGCACTTTGCCTTGGCTCTGTCTCATTGCCGTGGTGTAGCTTGTGACCCTCTTTCAGAGCAGCATGTGGTTCTCAAGGTCAAAGAAATTGAACACCACTGCTCTTAAGGTACTGTCACACGCTGCCATATTGCCGGCGAGATGGCTAGAAATTCCCGAATTCGGCGATGTGGAAACCACATCGCATGTGCGTAGTGACATGTGACTAGGCAATTCTATGGCGAGAAATCGCTGGTGGAGCGTCGCCTGATTGCCCTGCACTGCAATATCCACCAGGCGATTTCAGCAGATAGTGCCGCGTGACAGGGCAATAGCGACGTACACAGCGATCCTGAAATCAATCCCGTAGGCATGCTTAGATGGTGTTTTTTTGTGACGCATCTGCGGTGATTGGTAGGTGATACTGCGTTCCGATTGACTTGCCGTGTCCAAGGCGCCTTATTTGATGACCCGTGCATTCACACAAGGCTGACCAATGGGAATGCAGTTCCGTACACCAATCGCAGTGATAGGGGCGTGGTGGATCCAAGATGACCGCCGACTGAGAGAGACGTGCACCAGCGAGCTCTGCACGACCCTGCTGAATCTAAGGCATCCTGCCCCTGAAGATCTAAGCAACAGCCTGGATTATACCTGGTGGCATCCCCCAGACATCAGGGAATGTTGGAGTCCCAGTATTTCAGAGCCCTGGACCCTGGGAGAGCACTTTGGAGGGAACTTGCCCGACCCTCCCCCTCCTGCACGTGCAGCTAGACTGTCCCCACTGTCTGAAGCCGCCTGACCCACGGTGAGTGCGGCACCCCTGAAAGACCCTGCCAGTTTGCATGTCCCTGGAGACCCTGCTGCGGGCCCCGTGATTGAAAGAGGAGACTGGGGAGAGGCGGTGAGAGAGGAGTAGCGAGACGGGAGGGAGCTTTCCCGCTGGCCGCCATCAGTGCAGGACCGCGCTCCCAGGAAGACTCTCTGGCGCCCACCGCCCGTCCGCACTCCAGCTGATAAGACTATCACAGTACCGTGAGTAAGCAGCAGCCCCAGGCTGCTGGAGGTTGGGGTGAGCGGGCTGACGCCTGAAGGAGAGAGGCATACGGGGGAGCACGCACCCGGAACAGCGGTGCTACAGTGACGGCTCCCATCTGTGGAGCAGAGACACTGGCAGGACAGTGCCAGAGGGAGTGTAAAGGGGCAAACGACACCACTTTATGAAATTACCCTGCAGAGGTGCCTGTGAAGAAAACCAGTGGCAGTGAGCCCACATAGGGGCTGGATGTTCGCAGAGGCTGAGGACTTACACAGCAGCAGGTCCTAAGTGCAGCTTGTGGGGGGTAATTGTATTAAAGCTCCCCCCTCCCTTTCAAGACCTAGACACCGAGGTCATAAACTAACAAGAAGAACTGCTAATATATACCACATCCTCCCTGTTGTTTGCTTTAATATACAACTAAAGTGTACTGTGATAAACAAAAGTAATACAACCCTGCTTTACAGAATTTATCAGACTCTTTAATTAACAGCAGCACCATCTACTGCACGAAAGTGGAATTGCACCAAATACCCTTTTCTCTAGTCTGGTTAAACTAACGCCTCCTTTGGATCCCCAATTGCCCAATCTGACCTATAGTGAGAAACTCATTGGGCTCCCCTGACTCCCCTATATCCTCTTATAGACATATCTCAAACAGATTAATACAATCCCCCTTCACATGTGAATAATTTAACAATGCGGGGGGGTTAGGGAGACCCGGGATTAAAGAAACATCCTCCAGACCTGAACAACATGGTTAAACCTGCCAATAAAACATCTAAGACACCAGCAAAGTCAGGAGGCCACACCACTCAAGCAGATCTGGATAAATATATCCATAAACAACCAAAAATGACGACAACATCCAAATCCGCACGCCAAAAGCTTAACAATGACCAGTCCGACTCGGAACTAGACAGTGTGGAGAGTGAAGAAGGGTCCTCCAAATCTACACGTGTAACCAGATCCTTCATTAAGCGGATCATTAACACAGCATTAACCGAAGCGTTATAGCCAGTGACATTGCAGAAATTAAACAAGACCTCTCGCAGATGGGCCATAGAGTGGAGACACTGGAAACTTCCAATATTCAAGCGGTTCAACACTCCAACACCGTATTGCATAGTCTCCAACAACACGAAGAACATCTCAGCCAAATTTTTATGACGCTGGAGGACCACGAAAATAGAGAAAGGAGGAATAACCTGCGACTGAAGGGGGTACCAGAAACAGTTGGACAAGATGCTCTAATTCCCACTGTCATAGATCTATTTAGGTCCATCTTAACCACAGAAGACCTAACAGACATGGAGCTAGTAAGGGTCCACAGAGCCCTAAGACCAAAACCTCCAGTGTCGGAACCGCCTAGAGATGTAATCTGTAGATTCCTGGACTTCAGAACCAAAGATCTCATACTCCGCAGGGCCAGAGAAGCATCAGAAATATCTTGTAATGGCTCGGCGGTGCAGATCTACCAGGATCTGTCGGCAATTACTTTAAAGAAAAGAAGGCTCCCAAAGCCCTTCACCACTATTCTCCACCAGAGACACTTCCCCTACCGCTGGCTGTTCCCCTTCGGAATCTCCATTACTGCTAAGGACAGGCGAGGACATCGGCAGATATAAAGAAAGTATGCTCTGATCTGGACATTGTACTTGACCACTACCCTGACCTTGAAGCGGTCACTTCGGCGAGTTTATTGACACCAATTCCTCATCCTCCACAATGGCAAACTGTCCTAACACCTAGATCGCAAAGGAACAAGAGGAAGCATAACAAGCAAGTGATGTCTTCAACTGATGACACTCTGCCAGGATGACCGAGGAGGAAACCTACGGAGAATAGACATCTTGACCGTGACTATTTACAAAGGAGAAGAGAATTTCACTTGAGTTACTCGTTTCTCTCTCTTCTCCCAAATAATTACCAAAATTCTGTTCAAAATGACAATGTTGTTGTTATGAGTGGCTAAATGGCCTATATATACAAAACAAAAATTGATCTAAGATCGGCTTCGACTAGATTGTATAGAGACCTATATGTTTTTTAGGTAGCTATGTTCTTTAGAATAGATAACTTTAGCCTCAGGAATTTCTAGAAGTTATATTGAATTCTATATATAAAACATTGGAGTTTATACGTCAACCAGTTATTTAACCCCCGGGTCTGTGACCCCCCCCACCGATATCTCGGAGGACTTTTGTAAAACCGAGGATCGTTGAACATATCCATAATGCAATCGAGGTTACCAATGTTCAATATTGGTTTTATGTATGTTATGTTCACCTATTGTATGTTCTCTCTCTACCCCGCCTTTCAGATCTCTCCCCCACTATTCCTATCACCCGACTCCAAATCTGCTCCGACCAGATGCAACAGGGATGACTCACAGCCGGAAAAGCTACCCGTTTATCAGACACCATGACATCAAATCGTAAGTCGTTCCACATTGTCTCCAATAATGTCCATGGCCTCAATTCACCCATACCTCGTTCACAAACATTGCAACACTTTAAGAGATCTAGATATGATATCCTGTTTCTACAAGAAACACACTTTCGAAAAGAAAAATCACCATCCTTTGAAAAATGCTACTATGACAGGTGGTACCATGCCTATACCCCATAAAGGGAGCCAGAGGAGTAGCAATCGCCCTGTCTAAAGATATTCCCTTTTTGTTGCAAGAGACTTTGGTTGACTTGGAAGGCAGATACATATTCGTTAAGGGCTTGATTGGAGGCAATGTGGTGACACTGGGAAGCATATATGCACCCAATACCAGACAACTGAAGGGGTTTAAGAAGGTTATAAATAAACTAAACTTATTTAAAGAAGGTACAGTGCTATTGGGAGGCGACCTAAACGTCGCCCTTGAACCTACTTTGGACACATCATCCGGGAAAAGCAGTATTTCCAAAGCAGACTTACTGAATATACAGACTTTGCTACAGACTGCAGAACTGATAGATGTATGGAGATATCTACACCCGAGAGACAAAACTTACACATATTATTCGCACCCTCACAAGACCTATCATAGACTGGACTACATTTTGATATCACGATACATATTACCAAAGACATCCAATGTAGAGATTCTCCCAGCACTTTACTCAGACCATGCTATAGTAACTCTAACTCTAGAACTACAGAAACCTCTCTCCAACTTTAGGACTTGGAGACTGAATGAGACTTTATTGCATTCAGCTGAAACTAGAGCTAAAATTCAGACAGCGATAACTGACTACTTTGCCTTTAACACTTCACCCGAATTAGACCCCACAACAGTCTGGGAGGCACATAAAGCTACAATACGCGGCCAATTAATTTCAATAGCTTCTTATCTCAACAAAAAGAGACAAAGTGATTTAGAGACTATCTACAAAGGTATCGCTAAATTGGAACTTGAACACCAGCAGACACATTCACCTGATAAACTTGCCCAACTAACTAAGCTTAGACAACAGATCAAAGATATTCTGAACAGACAAGCTGCCAAATATTACTCCAACTGGAAAAATCGCTTGATGGTTCATGGGGATAAAGCTTCTAAATTGATGATGTCGCTGATCAAAAAACGCCAGACACTTACTTCGTACATAAAATTAAACTGAAAGACGGTCAGTTTGACACAAAATTTTGATATGATAAACACAACTTTCTTATCATACTATAAAGGAACTGTACCAGTTGAATCTCCATGAGCCGGAAGCGACAAAAATTCAAAGATCAACAGACATTGACTCTTTCCTCGCCTCCTTGTCCCTACCGCAATTGAATGGAGCTCAACGAGCCCAAATAATTGAACCATTCGACTTGTCTGAGATCCAGTCCATCCTGTCGAACAGCCCCACTGGTAAATCACCCGGACCAGACGGTTTTATCTTAGCATACTACAAAACTTTTATGCAGAGCTTGGGACCACATCTACTAAACATGTGCAATGCAGTGCTCTCTGGCAGTTTCCTCCCTCCTCAGTCACTAGAAGCACACATCTCAATAATTCATAAAGAGGGCAAGTACCCGACATCATGCAGAAGCTACGGCCCTTCTCACTACTGAACGTCGATCTAAAAATTTACGCAAGCTTGTTGGCAAAACGTTTGGCGGGGTGGTCCCACATTTAGTTTCCCTGGAACAGACGGGCTTTGTGCGGGGGAGGGGGGAAAGACAACGCCAGTAGAGTACTGCATTTACTGCAACACGCCAGAATTAATAAGATCCCACTGGTCCTAATAGGAACAGATGCTGAAAAAGCGTTCGACAGGGTGGACTGGTCATTTTTACGACATGCGCTTGTAGACTTTAACTTTCCTTCAGCACTAATAGAAGCAGTCTTTAAGACGTACCACTTCCCATCAGCAAGACTACGTATAAATAATTTACTATCAGACCCTTTTGTGATACAGAATGGTACGAGACAGGGGTGACCTCTGTCGCCACTGCTTTTTGTGCTCACAATGGAACCACTTTTACGCAGTATCCAGATGAACACAGAGATAGAGGGAGTGATGATACAGAGGTTTCACCATAAGTCGCGGCATTTGCTGACGACTTACTGGTTGCTCTCTCTAATCCTGACAGGGGCATCCCTGCCTTTCTGCGTACACTGGAACGATATGGTTACCTCTCCGGATATAAAATCAATCCGACCAAGTCGGAGGCTCTAAGTGTTAATGTCCCCAAAACCAAGATTGATAAATTTAGATCCGCATACCCGTTCACTTGGCCCTCGAAGTTTATCACGGCTAAAGACCTACTGGACCTAAACGTATTGCCCCTACTAAAAGGAGCAATAACTGATGTGACAACTTGGCGAGCACCCTATTTATTTGGTTGGGAAGGAAAAACTTGCTGAAGAGTTTAATTTTACATAAATTTCTCTACATATTCCAAATGCTCCCAATTAGAATCCCCGTGTGGATACTTAACAAAATACGCACCTTTTCTTTAATTTTATCTGGAGCAATAAAAAAGCACGAATCAACACATCCACTTTATCCCTCCCGAGATAAAGAGGAGGCATGGGGGCTCTGGATATCTTTAAGTATTATGAAGCCACTATGCTCTCCAGAGCAGTAGATTGGATCAGAAATCCGCTTACCAAACTGTGGCTACGAATTGAAAATTCACTATCCCAACTCCCTTTGAGAACTATGGCTTTACTACTGGACCTTGTAGATAGATCACGTATCCCACGAAATGAATTGACACAAGCAGTATTTCATGCATGGAAAAAAGTTCACAACAAAATGACTCCCTCAATACCACCTATCCTCATGGTGCAAGACATTATAGGACGTGTGACCCCCCCACCAAGACACAACAAAGCAGCAGCACAGACTCTGAGACATTACGAACTACACCAATAGACAAATTATTTATGGACGGAGCCTTATTGACATACACCGAAATTAAATCGGAAGGCCATCTAATAAATATTTCATTTTTACAATATAATAGCTTGAAAAGCTATATTCTTAAACACATATGGACTGCGGACTTGTCTAGATCCCTCACTTACTTTGAACAAACGTGCACACAATCCCAACCACCCACGCGAACCCTGTCTAAATTATACCAACTCCTAATTCAGGAAACTGCTCACATTAAGCGAGCCTATCTGAGCCTATGGGAAAAAGACCCAACAATTTCATTCACAGAGCCACAGATTGCTCATATCTATAAGAGATCACATGGCCCTTCACTGTGTGTGAAGTTACAAGAAAACTCACTTAAGGTGATCACCCGATGGTACCGTACGCCACTTCAGTTGCACGCATGGAATCCCTCAGTATCGGATATGTGCTGGAGGTGCAACATGGAGAGAGACACATATTTGCATCTTTGGTGGAGTTGCACTATAATTCAAAAGTACTGGGAGATGGTGTCAGAGGTGATACAAGAGGTATTGGAGAAGGACATAGAGCTGACACCACAAACAGCTCTGCTAAATTTGCAACTTTGGCCGGGGAATACCACGACTGCCAAACTGGCCAGTAACATCCTAGCGGCTGCCAAGGCCAGGCACTGCATTGGAACACCTCACAAGTTCCCTTTAAGACTCGACTTTTACAAGAAATCGATCTGGTGTACAGAACAGCTGAATTGGCGGCCCTCTCTTATGGATCGTTCCTCTCTTTGAAAAGACATAGACCCCCTGGCTATGGTACAGACAGGGGCGGACTGGCCCAGGTGGCTGGGGGGCAAGTGCCCCCAGGCTGGTGGAATTGCCCTTATCTAGAGCCGCCCCCATATTGAAACGGCCCGGCGGCTCTGCTTTGCGCCGCAGCTGTGCACAGCAGCCGACAGTGGACATGCCCGGCAGGAAGCATGGTGAGTGCGGGCTGCGTGATAGCAGCCACAGCCCCCCTCCCCGCCCGCCGCTCCTCGCCTCATCCATCAGCACCCCCCCCACCGCTCCTCAACTGCAATGGCTGAACACTTCTCCTGGGGCAAAGTAGTCCTCATACCCAGCGGCGGGCTGGACAGCTATACGGGTCGGGGCAGCATGATTGCTGGCGGACCCTCTGCCTCTCTGTACTGGGATGCGGCCGGCGGCTACCTGTGCAGTGCCGGCATCTCAGCAGTGAGGGCTGTGTGTGGCTGCCGGCCATAGCCAATACTGACGAGGCTCCGTCCACATCGTGCTTCCCGCCAAGAAGGAAACCGCAATCTACTGTTCACATTGGGCAGCAAGAAAGGTGGGAGATGTGCGGCCAGTGTCCCTGAGCATCAAACCCCCCATACATGGGAAGGGATGTATTACAGGAGATTGCATTGTCAATATAATTGGGCTGTAACTATCATTTTCATCTGGATGTAGCTGTATCTGTCTTTAATAGTGGTAGTGGTGCAATTTTAGCATATTGGACAGGCTGATTCCTCTGTGCCATATCTATTTCAGCAGCAGTATACTGTATGCAGATTGGATTAGCTGAGATTACACTGTCTTTTCTGTCATCCTTTTCACATGATTTGTACAGCACTTTAATATGTGTATGTCTGAATGTGTATATGATTGTGTATGCATGTATATGATTGTGTATGGGATTAGGTGTGTGTATGATTGTGTGTATAGGATTGACTGTGTGTATGATTGATTGTGTGTGGGGCTGTGTCTGTGTGGCTGACTATTTGTCCGTATGTGGCTGGGTGTTGTTGTGGCTGCGGCTTTGTGGCTGGGGCTTTGTGTGGCTGGGACTGCGTGGCAGTGGCTGACTATGTGTCTGTGTTGCTGGGGCTGTCTGTGGCTGACTGTGTCTATGTGGCTGAGGCTGCGTGGCTGGCTGTGTGTGGCAAAATGTGTCTGTGTGGCTGACTGTGTGGCTAGGGCTGCGTGGCTGCATGTGGCTGTCTGTGTGTCTGTGTCTTTATGTGGCTGGCTGTGTGCCTAACTATGTCTGTGTGTGGCTGGGGCTGCGTGGCTGTGGCTGCATGGCTGTGGCTATGGCTGCGTGGCTGGCTGTGTGTGGTTGGGGCTGTTTGGCTGTGTGTGGCTGACTGTGTGTGTGTGGCTGGGCTGCTTGGCTGTGTGTGGCTGACTGTGTGTGTGTGGCTGGGGCTGCTTGGCTGTGTGTGGCTGACTGTGTGTGTGTGGCTGGCTGTGTGGTTGGCTGTATGTCTGTGTGTGGCTGGCCATGGCTGTCTATATTGCTCGCTGTGTGTGTGGCTGGCTGTGTGTGTGGGTAGCTGCGCCTGTGTGTGGCTGGCTTTGGCTGTGTGCGTGGCTGTCTATTGCTGTGTAGTGTGGCTGTATGTGTGGCTGGCTGGCTTTGGCTGTGTGTGGCTGTATGTTTGTGGCTGATTGTGTGTGTGTAGCTGGCTGTGTCTGTGTTTGGCTGGCTGTGTCTGCTTGTGTGTGGCTGGCTATGTCTGTCTATGTTGCTGGCTGTGGCTCTGTGTGTGGCTGGCTGTGGCTATGTGTGTGGCTGTCTATGTGGCTGTGTCTCTCTGTGTGGCTCTCTCTGTCTGTGTAGCTGTCTATGTGGCTGGCTGTCTATGTGGCTGACTGTTTTTGTGTGGTTGTGGCTCTGTGTGTGCTGTGGCGGGCTGTCTATGTAGCTGGGCACTGGGACATCCAAATGCTGTGCGAGTGTCCGACAGTTTTCTTAGATCACATCCATGTGCAATCTGTTTTGTTTCTCAGCAGCTATTACTGTAGAATCATTTACGGAGCATTTTACAGTTGTCTCAGCTGAAGAATGATGATGTATCAGTGAGAAAAAACTGATGCCTCTCGGATGGTCCGTGTGCGGTCCATGATTTTGTCGAACTCATAGACTTGCATTGGTGAGTCTCGTGCATGAATCGCATACTGTTGCAGCATGTTGTGACTTTTTTCCCATCCAGAATCTGGATGAGAAAAAAGCGTCCGACACTCGCCAATGTGTTTCAGACGTTGATTAACTGACTGCACTGCAATAAAAATCACACATTGCACTTATTCAGTGTGTCCGTGCCCTAATAATAAAATCCATGTAGTAATCCTACAATGTCTGCTGGACATGGTATGGGGAGAGTGTATGGCTCAGTTAGTACACACTCCATACTTCTCGTTATTAACCAGTTAATGCTCTCTTGTCCACCGCACTACAGTGTCAAAAGAGGAAGACAGCGAGACAGACAGCAACATGGCATCAGAGAGCCCCTGACCTCGAAATAGAAGATCCTCAGATCCCGGTATTGTAACGATATATGAAGAAATATTTTTTTACATTTACATTACACTATGAACTCCACAGCACTTTACATACATCATCAACACTGTCCCCACTGGGGCTCACAATGTAAACATCCTACCAGTATGTCTCATATTGTATATCGCCTTTCTTTGATATCACCTTCACAAATATTGCATTTATTGCACTTGTCAGGTTTTGGATGTTTTCTGATTGCATTTGTTTGCAGGATGTCAGAATTGACTCCCAGGCTGCTGGTTTGACGGTTAATGTCTTACAGCATCTTACATTTTTTTTGCTTAATGGTACTTCCAAGTTTCTCAATAGGGCTGAGATCAGAGGAGACTGGTAGCCACACCATGGTTTTCTCTACTTTTATGTCCATAGCAGCCAATTACTCAGGGCTATGTTCTGTACCAAGAGATGGTGCAATGTCATGCATGGGGATGATTTTGTACGAAGAAAAAAAGTGGTCAGTCTAAAAGTATATATACTTTGCCGTGGTCCTTTTCACGCCTTCATGGACCCTATAGGGGCAAACTAGCTCTCTCCACATGATTGCGACCCAAAACATGAACTGACACCTCCTTGCTGGCGGTCATCTAGCAACCATCCACTACTCCAACCATACTGGGAACCTCTAGGCTCCTCTTAGCTACACCTCTCTCTGCACAGGGGGGCGTGGTGTGATGGGGGGGCGCACCAAAAACGGGCCGCCGAAAATTTCCAACAGCACCTCCCCCCCAGTCCTCACCCAAGGGCTGCCGGAAAAATTTTGCCACCCAGGTTTTGCTTCGCCAGTCAGCCCCTGGGTACAGATCTACTCCATCCTTTACCAAAATGCTTACTCTCCCCTAACGTTAAGTATAACTACTATAAAAGATATAGATATCTGGCTTTGGATCCAATATCCCTTGAAACATCCCATTGAGGTAACACCCTACTTATCACGGAGCAATGAAAGTCGCACACATTTCCCCTCTGACCCCCCCTCTTAATTCCTTCTTTATCCCCTCTATTCCCCCCTCTAGTTTTCTTAATATAATACACTTAGATACAGTACTTTTCGATCTGAACCAGGAAAACTTGAACCTTCATGAGACGAGCAATAACTATGGAACTACTGATTCAGGCGTTTCAATTGCAAACTGCTTTATCCATATCTGCTGTATCTCATACTAGTTTTTTTTTTTGTTACTGTGTATTTTTATACTTTGCTATATGTGAATGCACTTTTCTGTATGTTAATACTATTCCTACAATAAAAAGAACATTAAAATAAAGAAAGATAGGGGCGCGGTGAAGCACACTCTAGCACGCCCCTATCGAAGCAGTATGGCCACATCGCTGTTACGATTGTGGTGTGTGATGCAATATGTGTGAAGGGAAGATCGCTTCCGGCCTTCTGCAGGCGATTTCCGGGACGCAGGATCGCCGAAGATCGCACGCTAGATAGCTACGTGTGACAGTTCCACAGCGATCAGAAAAAAAGTGCCCGAAACGTGCGACCCTCACGTCAAATTGCCGGTGATATGGAAGCCATATGACGGGTGTGATGGTACCTTAAAGCAATGCCAGGGTAAATCACAATTATCATTCTATAATAGTCTTAAGTATGCTCAATTTTTCAAGTAAAAATGTCTTTCACTTGTATCTTAGGGTACCTTTACACGGGCAACTTTTCTAGGAATTTCACTGGCAACTTACTGGTTGCAGTGAAATCATGGACACATTGTTCCATTTGTACACAGCAACAAGATAGAACAATGTCTCCATGATTTACTGCATCCAGTAAGTTGCCAGTGAAATTCCTAGAAAAGTTGCCGTGTGTAAAGATACCTTTACTGTCAACGTGTACTACTGGAATATACTAGATTGGCTTTCTCTTAAAGCAATTGTTGAAAAACAATTGTTATGTTGAGTTAAAGCATCTTCTGCTGGTTTAATACCTGAAATTTTCTGGTTCATGAGATGGGGCTGCAATTTGTAGGATTTCTGATTAATATCAAATTTATTCCACAGACTTGTGCCTGTTTCTACACATCAGCCAGAGGTGAGATAATAGCTTATCTTATTTCTTCTCTTTGAAAACGTTACAGTCTTTCCACTATGAAGCTTGACTGTTGTTTTTTTACACCACAAACATGGCAATTCAGCGGATAAATCTTCATTAGCTACATGTGGATTATGCTGTAGATTGAGCTATGCAATCACTGTAGATTTTGCCCCTGTATATTAAAGGGATAAAATGTCTTGCAAAACTCTATAGCATATTAGTATCATAATAAGCATGCTACTAATTAAACCAATATATGTTCATTTTTTTACAAGTTTCAAATTCCATTCAGTTATATTTTACCATAAAATGCTTTGGATGTGAATTGAGAAATACAGTCAGTTGATTAAAACAAATTTAAATATTGAAAAGGCTATTTTTATTAATATATTTATAAGTGCTATGTCTATTAAGATGCATGAATTCTGGCATTCTGCCTTGGCTCCTCCCAACTGCCCTGGTGTGGTGGCAATGTTTTGGATTAATGTCAGCTGTATAGTGCTAGATGACATCAAGCCCTGGTTTTAGTTGGAGAGGCATCTATGAGACACCCCTTATTAAGTGAGTAAAAAGAGGAAAACACACACAAAAATACATTATTTTAATCCCTCTCCCCCCATACCTCTTGCCCTGGTTCACCAATTGATTAATAAAAATGTAGTCAACTTAATCCATCATAGTCCACAAATAGAAGCCTGAAAGACATTGAACAAAAACAAATGAAAAACATTGTCCCTTGTCCACCAATTTATTTAAAAAAATAACCCCCTCCACAGCTTTGATGTATTCCAAAGTTTTGGCTTTGTATGTCATATTAGTGTTTTGAACTGGAGTCTTTGGGCAATGGGAATGAAGGATTTGGCAGAATGGAGAGGAAGGGGAATAATGTGGAGGCAAGTAGATTAGTTGGGCAGTCGAATTTAGGATAGACTGGAGGGGTGCAAGAGTGCTACAGAGGAGGCCAGAGAGAAGGAGGTTGCAATAGTTGAGCCAGGAGATGATGAGGGCATGCACGAGTGTATTTGCAGTTTCTTCGTGAAGAAATGTATGGATCAGTTAAATGGTTAGTTCTTTTTCTAAGCACTAATCATCTTCCATAATATAATTATGTGGAAATCGATTACCTTGTCAACAGGGAACCCACTGAACCGACCGACAGTGGGTGTGACATGTTGCAACTTGAAGTAAGACTTCATTGCAGATGTGGCACCACCAGGCTCATCAAATATCTTGCGGAACGTGTCCATGAATTCCTGCAGACCACACATGATGGAATCATTCTGCTCCATTAGGGGGTTGAACCAGGCTAAAATCTTTCTGTTTAGGTGATGCAAAGGAAAATCACTTTGGCCATGGCAGCCGGACAATGATGAGGCAGTAAACAAAAATTCAGCAAGCATTGGTTGAGAAATACTCTGCACAACTTGGGCTCACAATTGTAACGAGGAGGCTTGCATAGACGAGGACAGGGTCCCGTAGTGGGCATAACCATTGCATCCTGTAGCGGAGGTTGGGGGGCAGCTAACAGCTGTACCTTAGTTAACTGGTCATCCACAGAGGTCATAAAGTTTAACATACAGCTCTGCATCTCACATTGACGATTAAGTTCCTGATGAATCTCAGTTAGCTGAGTCGTGTTTGTGGGCTCAGCAGCCTGTAGAGTAGATAGACGGGTATCCAAGATTTGCATGAAGGCTACTAGCTGTTCCTGGCTCTGACAAAGCCCAGCCAGTACTCTATGGGCTGAGTGTCACGGTATCAGCGGAGTCCATGGCTTGGGCAAATTGTGATGCCCACAGGGTCTGATGAGAGTATTGGACTCTCTAGGCCACTGATGATGCAGTGGTAGCTGTATACCCGATACTCAAGAGACAAGAGAATGAGCTTCATAAAACCAAAGATATTAATTGATGCAAGTAAAACAACTGAGAAAAGGTATCTGAGGGGAGGACCCACTGGATCACAATACTGTACCTTGCAGTGGAGCACGGGCAAGGGTTACCCCTGTACAGGGATTCCTCCCATTATGACACCAAGGTGGCCTGAATGCCACGAATCCCGGACCAGAGGGGCGACCTGTACAGAACAGATAGGAGAAACTGGAATACTGGCTCTGTCGGTGGAAGGGATCCTGTGGAGGCTCCGTGTAATCTTGGAAAGGCTTGGCCGGCCTGGAGTGGGATCCAGAGTGTCCAGAGGGATCCAAGATAGAGAACAACTAACAAAAGATTCTGTTGAGACAGCGGTGTTAGTATAATCCACAGCAGCAGAATTCCAATTACAGAGCACAGTAGAGTGAGACCTGAGCAAGAGGCAAGATCATCCAGACTGATGATAATGCTCAGGCACCTCCCAAAAAGGGAAGACGCCTTTTATGCACAGCACATTACAGCAGAAACAACCCCATTAGAGAACAAGTGTTCTGCTGCTTTAAGAATGTGCAGGAGGCGGGGCTCCTAAGAGCATTCCCAGGAGAACTGCCAAGGGAATGCAAGTTACTAGCAAAGAAAGGAGCTGCAGATCGTCTGGAACCATGGTCAGGGTGAGCAGTACCATAAGGCTATGTGCACATCTGACGTTTGTGCATCTCTGCAGAACGTCCAAAAACCGGTGTAGATTAGCAGAAACTGAGTTTTCTGTGCTCAGTTTTTGTTCCTCGTTTTTCTAGCGTTTTTTCCACGTTTTCCGCCCGGTTTTACAGCGTTTTTCTCGGCGGTTTTCTCGGCGGTTTTTCAGACTGGTCTCTGGTGCACTTGTTATGCTGAAGCCGCTGGAAAAACGACCAAAAGAAGTCACTTGCTCTATTTTTGAAAACCGGTGGAAAACCGGTGGAAAAACTGAAAACGTTCTAATGAAGACAGCGTTTTCTAAACTCCATTGAGTATCATGTTAATCCAGCCGGTGGCTAGGATTAACATAAATTAACATAAAACTCAGCGGAAACCGCCGACGGAAAACGCTGAAAAACAGCCCAGAAAACTACTGATGTGCACATACCCTTAGAGCTATGTGATAGGTGCCTATCTCGCTGCACAGCAGAGACCGGACACGCGACTGAGGGCATGACAGCACCTTTCCAAAATTGTGGCTAAACAACTTTGTTTTAAGCATGTATTCTTCTTTCACTCTCGCCTGTGGCAAGTAATAGGTGCAATATGAAAATCATACCTTAAACAAGGTAGAAAAGAGAAGAGTTGACACAATCTGTGCATTGTCTGTTTGTGCCACATTATTCATGGACAGCAGAAAGAGGAAAGAAGAACTGATGGAGAATGAAAATTGTTGAAAAATAACTAGTTCATCTCCATAGCACTTATTATTCTTTTGTCCACCGTGCACAGCTTAATAAAGAAGTTTATGACACTAGCTGTAGTACCCGGCTACGCCCGGGTTAATAAATAACTGCTGTTAGCTATAACAAAATAGAATTTGAATATGTCATATTAATGACCTGTAGGAAAATAGAAGCTGAGCTGTGATTGACTGCTATAGGCAGCCTAATAAATCTCCAGCCAACAGTAAACCCACCCCCTGGCCAGGCAGTATATGTTACCTCACACATACACATAATAGACAGCTCATGTGACTGACATCTGCCTTAATTCCCTATATGGCACATGTGTTGCACATTGGCTGTTTTTAATCAGATGTTTATGTTTGGAAAATAAAGATAGCACACGTATGAGGCGAGTTGTGTGAGGTGATTTGTGCACATCTGTGTCTGTCTGTGTGGTGTGTGTGTCCCTGGGGTGTTTATGTGTGTGTCCCTGTGGGGGGGTATGTGTGGTGTGTGTCTCTGTTGTGTGTGTCTCTTTGTGGTGTGTGTGTGTGTGTCTGTGGGGTGAGTGCATGTGTCCCTATAGGGTGTGTATGTGTGTGTGTCCCTGTGGGGGGGTCTGTGTGGTGTGTGTGTGTATCTGTGTTGTGTGTGTCTCTTTGTGGTGTGTGTCCCTGTGGGGTGAGTGCATGTGTCCCTATAGGATGTGCATGTGTCTGTGTCCCTGTGGGGGGGGTGTCTGTGTGGGGTGTGTGTGTGTCTCTGTGTTGTGTGTGTCTCTGTGTGGTGTGTGTCTCTTTGTGGTGTGTGTGTGTGTCCCTGAGGGGTGAGTGCATGTGTCCCTATAGGGTGTGTATGTGTGTGTGTCCCTGTGGGGGGGTCTGTGTGGTGTGTGTGTGTCTCTTTGTGGTGTGTGTGTCCCTGTGGGGTGAGTGCATGTGTCCCTATAGGGTGGCTATGTGTGTGTGTCCCTGTGGGGGGGGTCTGTGTGGTGTGTGTCTGTGTCATGTGTGTCTCATTGTGTGTGTGTGTGTGTCCCTGTGGGGTGAGTGCATGTGTCGCTATAGAGTGTGTGTGTGTCCCCTTGGGTGTGTGTCTGTGTCTCTATGTTTGTGTGTGTCTCTTTGTGGTGTGTGTGTGTGTTTGTTCGGGTGCGTGGTGAGTATCCAATGTTGGGGCTGCACCTTAGCGACTATACACTTACTGTTACTCTTTGTGTGCGTGTGTTGTGTATACATGTCCCCGTGCGTGGTGAATATCTCATGTTGGGGCCCCACCTTAGTGACTATACGCTGGTATGTGCTGTTAGTCTTTGGCGCTATCATTAAGCCCCTCTCATTCACAACTGTCAACTGGTAACTGTCACTTTTTCCCCATTATGTAGATAGGGGCAAAATTGTTTGGTGAATTGGAATGCGCGGGGTTAAAATGACGCCTCACAACATAGCCTGTGATGCTCCCGGGGTCCAGACGTAGGACTGTGCAAAATTTTGTCTCTATAGCTGACATCTGTCGATTTTCCTCCAACTCTTTTCCATTCACTTTTTCCCCATGTAGATAGGGGCAAAATTTTTTGGTGAACTGGAACGCGCAGGGTTAAAATTTCGCCTCACAACATAGACTATGACGCTCCTGGGGTCAAGACGTGCGACTGTGCAAAATTTTGTGTCTATAGCTGACAGCTGTCAATTTTCCTCCCACACGTTTCCTTTCCCTTTTTCCCCATTATGTAGATAGGGCCAAAATTGTTTGGTGAACTGGAACGCTCGGGGTTAAAATTTCGCCTCACAACATAGCCTATGACGCTCCCGGGGTTGAGACGTGTGACTGTGCAAAATTTTGTGGCTATAGTTGCGACGGTGTAGATGCCAATCCCGGATATACACACATACACACACACATACACACATACACACATTCAGCTTTATATATTAGATGGCACTGTAGCTACTCTCCCTGGACGTGGATGGCAGTGAAAAATTGATGCAATGTAGTAATGCAAGATAGTCCAGACAGTTGATAAGCAACCCCACTTCCAGTTCCAAAAAATTCAAGCTGTCCCTCAAGCTCAGGATGCACCAGGGTCAACATGAACAATCCATAAATATTTGAATGAATTGCATTGCTGTGGCAGGACCCCCACTGCTGACACAGAGATCTAAAAAATCTAGACTTCAGTTTTTCAAAATGTATGTAAACCAAAATTCTTCTGGGAAAGCATCTTATGGAAACATAAGACCGGGATAGAGATGTTTTGGTAAAGCACGTCATTCTACTGTTTTCTTTGTTTCTATAAAGAAAAAAACACAGTACCTACAGTCAAAGAAGCTTTGGGATTGTATTAGTGCCTTCCAGCACTGGGTGCCTTGACTGTCTGCAAGACATCATGAAATCTGGAGATTACCAAAGGATCTTGGGTCACAATGTAGTACCCAGTATCAGAATGTTGTTGTTTGCGTCCTTGGTCATGGGTATTACTTCAGTACAATGAACACAATTACTCTGAACACAATTCAAGAAGTAATAAGAAATGGATGGAAACAAAGTGTTTGTAAGTTCTGAAGTGGCAGCAATGAGTCCAGATATAAATCCCTGTGGAGAGATTGTATATATTTCTGTTAGGAGAAGGCACCCTTCAAACATGAGAGTCCTGTAGTAGTTTTCAAAAGAAGAGTGGTCCAATATTCCAATTGAGAGGTGTAAGAAGTTTATTGTTTGTTATAGGAAGTGATTGATTGCAGTTACATATTCTAAAGAGTATGCAGCCAAATATTAAGTTGAGCGTGCCAACAACTTTGTCTGGCCCACTTTGTGGTTTTATGTAAAATTTTGTCCAATATTTTGTTGTTGTTTCAGTGCTCACAAAAGAAAAAAACGTGTATAACAAAATATGTCAAACTGCACTATTTTTTGGGGAGAAATTCTTCATTTTCAGGAACAATTTAAAGCGTAGCACTGGTCAGTGCGCCACAGTAGGGGAACTGCACCCAAAACAGAGTGTACGGTATCACAGTCATTGGATGGGATAATGTCGAATTGAGGTTCTCATCCCAGCATCCCTACACCTAGATTAGGGGACCAATCGGCTAACCCATTACCAAGGTAACCGGTCCCGGTGG
Organism: Allobates femoralis; assembly: GCA_033576535.1. NCBI lineage: Eukaryota > Metazoa > Chordata > Amphibia > Anura > Aromobatidae > Allobates > Allobates femoralis. Next base: position 204,899,457 of record JARQOC010000003.1, on the reverse strand, counting down.
GAGGAGTGTTAGGGTAGAAGGAGCGGGAAACACAAGGACGGATTTATTCTAGTCTGAGGGAAGAAGCAAGGAGCAAGTCCTAGAGGGCGCCCAAAAAGGAGTCATTTCTCCCTGGAATCCTGGCTGGAAACACCCTCCACTGTGTCACCAACCCCCTTATGAGCACCAGCTCCAGGTTTGACACAGAACAACTAAGTGACTACCTACAATTGCACCTCTTTGAATTGTATACCCTAGATCTGATCTCCAACCTCAACCCAAGGGGTTCATTTTCGCAAACAATTAATCTACTAATTACTCTCTATCAGTATCTACACTTCATTGAATGCACTCAAACCAAGCGACTTTGTGATCAAGGCCCAAATGGGCCGAAACATCATAGTTTTGTCGCAATGAACGGACACTATTAATAAACTTTCACCTGACGCATATTTTCTTGTACGTGTGCAGTGATTCCTATTTACAAAGAGGAGTGGCGACCCAGACGGAAGGGGGAGACCCAGTACCAGATTGTCAGAGTAAACGGTCTGGGGAAAACCTGGTCCACAACGGGGTACCGGCTCCAAGTCATGATGCAGGCGAGTCCAACCCTGAGCCACCAATACCGGTGGAATGCAGGTCTGTCAAGCAGCCCCCGACGTCGTCCACAACGTACAGCTCCACCAGGTACCCTCAAACTGGGTGGAGCCCCTTATAGAAGAGAAGGGTAACCTCATCACACTCAACGGGCCTGGTAGGAAGTGGGTTTGTATAGGGCAGCGCACGGATAGAAAGGAGGTGCAAGGAAGACACAGAGAACAGTGAACATAGCAGAAGGAACACTTGGGGAGCCTCAGAGAGACTTTGTACCCTCTGGTGACTAACCGGCCAACTACCCGCAAAGACTGTGTGACTGTAAACTGACGTGTTACCGTGAACCGTTGCCAGTAAAGTACCCATATAGAGTCAGCAAGCCTTCGGTGTTTTATTCTGCTTAAGTTAAGCAGCTCAGCAGTGGCACTGCCCCGGGGACTCCGCTCCACATGCAGGAAGCATTATCAACTGGCTGCAATACCACAATCCTCGGCGGATGGATAGCAGTGCTGGTGAGATCACCAAAAACTGCAGGTGGGGTCATGAGACTTTATTCTTTTTATTATTTTCCCCTTTTTACCCAGTGACTCCTAAGGTTACAAGTCCGGGCACCAGCCACCAAGACATCACCCCAGCACTAACGCCCGGGTACCGAGTTCCCAGAGAGCCCAGGGTGGGTCATTTCTGGTGTCATGAACAGGATTCTCTGCCCGATATTACCAGGTACTGTATGCTTTACAAACTTTTAAACTCGGCTCCAAAAAACTCAGAATTGTCAGTAAACGACACAAAAGAACTGTTTCCCACCATTTCAAGCAAACCCCAAAATGGCGGCTTGAAAATGTAAATGACAATGTATTGGCCCAGGGGAGTGCCTCGGCTCCTTACCATGGGAGAGCCATGAAAGAGGCGCAAAACTGTTTGCCCGCCCCAATTGCCACTAAACAACCAAGGGGCGGGCCAGAGAAAGCGGAACTCCAATCAACGCCCTCAAAGAGCAAAAAGAAGGGTGCCGTCCGGGAACCAGCAAGCATGGCGGCAATCAGACTGAGTGACCTGTTGCAGGAAGTGGAGGAAGAGGCCCGGTGACCCAAGGGCGGTCTCCATTTGCACCTATGAGGAAAACGCAGCCTTCTGGAGAACCACGTTTCAGGACTTGAGAGTCCAGATCCTCGAGACCGTGGAGTGGACCGTCCGGTGGTGTAGTGCCTATACTGCCCAAGAGCTGTTCCATAGGGCTGAGAAGAGAGGAACCAGGGACCGAGAGCTGGAGCCAGGAACAAGAGACCAGGCTATGGTTGAGAACCCGGTGACCAGTAAGGACCCGCCTGTTGAAACATCCCCAGCCGCCTGCGCTGAAGTCCAGGCATCCGGGCCTCGCAAAAACTAGCTGGTGATGAGGAGGACAAAGCTGCTGCGGAACCCAACAGCCCTAAGCAGGAGGTCGAGCCAGATGTCCTTGAGGAGCCACCGAGCAAACCGAGCTCCGAGGAGGAGGATCCAGATAACAGCGGCGAAGTAGCGACCGGGCCCCGCACGGCATGGTGGAGCAGCTCCTAGTACCAGCTGGGAATGGTGAACATCCAAACCGCCCACACTAGAGGTGTGGAGCCCACTGGGACTGGGTACTCGGTACCTGACCGGGTTGCTGCTGGGGATGTCACGGAGGTCCTGGTCCGGACCGTGTCTCGGGTATCGCAAGTGAAAGGGAATATATACAGGGGATAAAGTTTGTTGTGACGCCACCCACGGGTTGTGCTCAGAGTGACCACCACTGCTGCAGAACCTCCTGGGATGATGTTTGGCAGCTGGAGATGTAATTGCTCTCCGCGGGTAGAGCTGGGTTCCTCGGGTCAGTGGTAGTTAAAGTCTATGATGGATGCTATAGATGTTGCTGGATAGGAGTGATAGTGGAGATGATAGGAACAGTTTGTGAGGAAGTTGTGAGGGAGAGCAGGGTTTGCAAGGATTATAATGGGGGTTGTAGTTGACACAGGCACTTACTTTGCAGTTGCAGAACTGGTTGTCTTGGTATTGGATGAGGTATGGTAATAGGTGCAATTCAGTTACTTTCCTGCTGCTGCAGCCTTGTTCCTCAGCTTGTGGTGAAAGCAGTGTTCGGCTCTGCAGATGGGGATCTCTGCTGTTGAATATAGTGCAAAGGGTGCAATTAACACACAGACTCATGGTTTTGTAGTTCTCCGAAGCTGTACTGTAGTTGTTGTTCAGCAAGTACTGTCCACGGAGTCTGTAATGGGGCTCCTAGAGTCTTCTCCCCGCCGTGTTGCTTCGCTCAGGTACAGTGTCGATCTACAACCTCCTCTATCCCGGTATTTACTGTGCTGTGTGTGTCAGTCACAGTTTCAGATCCGGTATCCGATCTGTGCGCTTCTCCGGGGCGAGTGGTGATGTCACTCAGTCTCCCAGATATGTTCCTATGTCTTCTGTACTCCTTCCCTCAGATCCTGGCCAGGCCTGGAATCGATGAGCAGACTGTAGAGAAGCCTGATGCAGCTTCTTTACACTACAGTCTCTCTCAGTTCTCCCAGGAACTGGACTCTTCACAGTACTGCTACGTACTGAACTAACTACTTCCTCTTGACCCGGAGTATATAAGGGAGCTGGTTTTGCTCCCCCTCCTGGCCCAGAGGTGCTAGTGTAGTGTCAGTGTCGTGTGGGGAGGGAACCCGTGTGATGTTACTGTGGCACATTAACAGTTGGTGTGCCATAGAGGTCGTATTCGAAACCCCATCCCCATTTCCCTACCACCGACCTACCAACCCCTAGCAAAACTCGGCCAACCAGGCGGAGCGGCAGTGCCATCAGGAGGCATGATGGGTCAGAGAAATGGAGAACTGGCAGGCTTAAACCCAGGCCCACCTCCAGCCACTGGTACCCCCGGAGGAACGGTGTACAGGTACTGTGACATCTTTCAATCTGGAAATCGGGTGGGGGTTCATCCGGGAACCAGACCTTCATGAGGAGGTGTTTGTGGGAAGACGTGATGTTGAACCCCTCCTCCCGAGAGGCCACCCGGACTGGGACTTATACCAGGGTGACCAGGTCAGTTACGAGCGACATGCAGGGCCACGTGGATGGTATGCCCTGCGTGTATCTAAGCCATAAGGACATTGTTAAAACCTGGTTGTGTAAATAGTTATGTTAGTGTACAGATTGCCTTTTCCATTTATAAGACTCATAGACTTTCAAGAGAACTTTGATTTGTTTTCATCATGTGTGCCTTGAAGCAGCCCAGTGGTGATAACGGACGCTGTGTAAAGTGGAATGACAATTACCACCGTGTCTTCAAATGAGAACCGTCATCGTCAGGCCGATGTTTAAAAGTTTTGCAACTTCTAAGATAGGTGCCTCCCATAAAGGGAAGAAAGATTGCTGCTTATTGTTTGTTAATAAAAATGTTTCCTGTTATGTTCCAGCAAATATAAAAAGCGCTGTAGCGGGTAGGGGTAGAAATACTTGAGGACAAGTATGTTTCACCAAGGGGGAAAGTGGCGCCCCACTGGTCAGTGCGCCACAGTAGAGGTACTGCAACTAAAACAGAGTGTGCGGTATCCAAGTCATTGGAGGGGATAATGTCGAACTGAGGTTCTTATCCCAGCATCCCCACACCTAGATTAGGGGACCAATCGGCTAACCTATTACCAGGGTAACGGGTCCCGGAGGAAGGAGTGTTAGGGTAGAATGAGCGGGAAAAACAGAGATGGATCTATTCTAGTCTGAGGGAAGAAGCAAGGAGCAAGTCCCAAAGGTATACCGCAGTGAGGGCGCCCGAAAAAGAGTGGCGACCCACACAGAAGGCGGAGACCCAGTGCCAGACTGTCAGAGTAAATGGTCTGGGGAAATCCTGCTCCCGGTCCACAACAGGGTTGTACCCTCCGGTGACTACCCGGCCAGCTACACGTAAAGACTGCGTGACTGTTAACTGACATGTTACCATGAACCGTTACCAGTAAAGTACCCGTACAGAATCAGCAAGCCTCCGGTGTTTTATTCTGCTTAAGTTAAGTAACTGCTGCCACATCGACCAGCTCAGCATCAGCACTACCCCGGGGACCCCGCTCCGCCTGCAGGGAGCGCTATCAACTGGCTGCAATACCACCATCCCCAACAGACGGTGGCGTCACGAAACTTTATTCTTTTTATTATTTTTCCCTTTTTACCCAGTGACCTCTAGGGTTACGGGCCTGGGCACCGGCCACCGAAACATCACCCCAGCACTAACGCCCGGGTACCGAGTTCCCAAAGACCCCCGGGCGGGTCACCAACACTTTTGGCCGTGACTGCATATAATTGTTTAAGTTTTCATGTTTTCTTTTTTTCACAATTAAAGCATTTAAATATGTATACTGTACATATGTAAAGATTGTTCCTTTAGGGACACATATAAGGACACTGGCTGCCATACCAAATGACCAAACCAGGTGAGTGAACCCAAAAAAATTCAACAGTGCAGCAGGGAAGTCGGACGGTTGATTAGTAAAGCTTTTCTTTATTTTCACTTTTGCCATTCCTCTATGTGAAGTTAAATTACATAAATACAGATATTTTTGTACATTCAAGAAGTAAAATTCAATAACACTTCAATAAAGTAACACATTTTTAATACCAATCCATCAGAAACCTCAATTGCATCGATGGCATCCGTTGGGTGATAAAACATGTACCCTACTTTTTTAGACTTCTAGATGCCATGATCGCTATTGACAGCAGCACCCAATGGGATAAACTGCTTGCATCTGCAATAGCACTAATCCCAATTGCTGGGGCAGAAGAAGAGTTTTAAATACCGTATATACACGCGTATAAGCCAAGTTTTTCAGCCCAAAAATTGGGCTGAAAAGTACCCCCCTCGGCTTATACGCGAGTCAGTGACGGCTTGCGTATACAGGAGCCCCAGCAGCCTCAGTAATCCAGGGCCCCCCTTCCCTCGCGCTCCGGAAACCTGTAAAGTAAAATCTTTATACTTATCACTGTCCCCGCCGCCCGCCACTGCCGACATCACGATCCCCGGCTTTATCCGTCTGTCTTCTTCCGGCTTCCTGTTCGTCGCAAGCAATGACGTCATTGCCTGCGACGAACAGGAAGCCGGAAGAAGACGGATGGATGAAGCCGGGGATCGTGATGTCGGCAGCGGCGGGCGGCGGGGACAGTGATAAGTATAAAGATTTTACTTTACAGGTTTCCGGAGCGCGAGGAGGGGGGGGGGGGGGCGCGATTACTGAGGCTGCTGGGGCTCCTGTATACTACCACTGGGGCTGCTGGGGCTCCTGTATACTACCACTGGGGCTGCTGGGGCTCCTGTATACTACCACTGGGGCTGCTGGGGCTCCTGTATACTACCACTGGGGCTGCTGGGGCTCCTGTATACTACCACTGGGGCTGCTGGGGCTCCTGTATACTACCACTGGGGCTGATGGGGCTGCTGTATACTACAACTGGGGCTGCTGGGGCTCCTGTATACTACCACTGGGGCTGCTGGGGCTCCTGTATACTACCACTGGGGCTGCTGGGGCTCCTGTATACTACCACTGGGGCTGCTGGGCTCCTGTATACTACCACTGGGGCTGCTGGGCTCCTGTATACTACCACTGGGGCTGCTGGGGCTGCTGTATACTACCACTGGGGCTGCTGGGGCTCTGTATACTACCACTGGGGCTGCTGGGGCTGCTGTATACTACCACTGGGGCTGCTGGGGCTGCTGTATACTACCACTGGGGAGGCCTGTATACCACACTGCTGGGGCTGTATACCTGTGCTGGGGTCCACCCTCGGCTTATACACGAGTCAATAGGTTTTCCCAGATTTTGGGGGCAAAAGTAGGGGTCGGCTTATACACGGGTCGGCTTATACACGAGTATATACGGTACTTCCTTGATTGTTCTGTTGATCATGCATGTGCAGCACCATAGTCATAAAGAGTTGATAAAAAAAAATACACATCTAAGAGCAGAACATTTTTGTTGCTGGTAGAAAACCAATTAAGAATTTTCTTTACCTAAGAAGAAGCTTTATCTCTGCACAACATGGTTACAAAATTACCTTGTAAAATAAAAGTAAAAATATCTAAGAATTCTTGCTGTGAAAAGGTAATCATTTTTGAAACATTATCTTTATAGGAGATAAATATAACCAGGATTCTTCATGAAAGATGCATATGCTTTCCTCGAACAACAGAGAGCATGGTTAGGGGTGCTAGAATCCTGCATACAATACATTAAAAGGAGTTTATCATTCCCCAATATACCAGATTTTGTAAGTAAAAAAGATATGAAAATTATGAGACCTTCCATATTTGAGAAATGCTACTAATTCCTTTTTTTTTAAAAAAAAATTAAAAAATGATTACAAGAAGGAGGTGGTGATACAACAACAAATGTATTATAATATAAAGGGGTGTTTTGGCATTCTACTTAGTTCTGCATAGTTACTAGGGATGGGCGAATCTACTCGCTAGGACTCGTTACTCGGCGAGTAGTAAGGGACTCGCAGGACTCGGTACTCTGCGAGTTTCCCAGTGATTACTCGCACGAGTCCAATGCAAATCAATATCAATCCTAGTTTTGTCAGAAACGCTGACAAAACTAGGATTGCCATTGTTTGCATTAGACTCGGCTACTGTGCCAGTGATAGCAGGGAGACTCGCAAAGTAACTGCTGTTTCTTTGCGAGAGTCCAGCTGTCTTCTCTGTGCAGCTCCAGGGTCCTAGAGCCCGCCTGCTCACAGACATGATGTAGCAGTGCTGAGATTGTTCTCAGTCTGCTCATTCCCTGTGCATAGACATCTATCTATTCACAGGGATGAGCAGAGAGGACATCGCGTTTTGGACTGCGTCGGACGGAAGAGGATTTTTTTAATTAAAGATGGAGTCCCTAATGGCTTTTTTTTTATTTCAAATAAAAATTTTTCTCTGTGTTTTTTTAACCCTTTATTGGAGATTCTTAGTGGCTGGGTCAAATGTGGCCTGACATTAAGAATCTCGGGCTTAATACCAGCTTGTATAACAAAGCTGGTATTAACCCCTTTATTACCCAGCGTGCTACCGCCACCAGGGCCGCTGGAAGAGCGGAGTTCAGCGCCAGAGGATGGCGCTTCAATGAACGCGACATCTTCTGGGGCGGCTGCGGGCTGCAATTTGCAGTGGGGGGTGCCCAGAAAGCTTGGGCATCCCTGCGCTGCGGATTCCAGCCCCCAGCTGCTTAGCTGTACCTGGCTAGACATAGAAATTGCGCGGAGCCCAACGCATTTTTTTTAAATTATTTCATGAATTTCAGAGTCAGAGTCTCAGAGTCAGAATCTCAGAATTTCATGAAATAATTAAAAAAAATGCGTGGGGCTCCGCGCAATTTCTATGTCTAGCCAGGTACAGCTAAGCAGCTGGGGGCTGGAATCCGCAGCGCAGGGATGCCCAAGCTTTCTGGGCACCCCCCGCTGCAAATTGCAGCCCGCAGCCGCCATAGACGATGGCGCGTTCATTGAAGCGCCATCCTCTGGCGCTGAACCCCGCTCTTCCAGCGGCCCTGGTAGCGGTGGCACGCTGGGTAATAAAGGGGTTAGGGCCAGCTTTGTATTATCAGCTGGCCCTAAGCCCGAAATTTATGGCGGTCACGCCAATATTAGACATGACCGCCATGAATTTCTATTAAATTGTTTTAAAAAAACACAACACAAAGAAAAATTTTTATTAGAAATAAAAAAAAAAGCCATTAGGGACTCCATCTTTAATTAAAAAAATCCTCTTCCGTCCGACGCAGTCCAAAACGCGATGTCCTCTCTGCTACATCCCCTGTGTATAGATATAGATCTCTATGCACAGGGAATGAGCAGACTGAGAACAATCTCAGTTCTGCTACATCATCTCTGTGCACAGACATTCATGTCTGTACACAGGGAATGAGCAGACTGAGAACAATCTCAGCACTGCTATATCAGGCAGCAGGCAGGCTCTAGGACCCTGGAGCTGGGGCAGCCAGAACACAGAGAAGACAGGATCTTATCTGTGCGAGTCAGCGATTACTTACAAAGTAAACGAGCAATGCAAATAAATGACAAAACTAGGATTGCTTCAGGCTGAAGCTTCCGAGACACACCTGCGATTTGTAAATCTCACACAACTCGCTATTACTCGCTTCCCCATTCATTAACATTGGACTCGCTAGACTCGCAACGAGTAGCGAGTCCTGGGCTCGGAACTCGCTAGAGTCAAGCGATTCCGAGTAATTTAGGATTCGCCCATCACTAATAGTTACTCTATGTGTCTGCAGACTTCCAAATCCTTACAGTGTACGTGGTTTCAGAATTTGTTAGTGTTCCTGGCAAGAACCGATGATCCCATGAAAACTTGCAGCCACAATACAACTAGAGTGACCAAAAAAATGCCCAAAATAATAATGCCCACAGGGTTGGGGTTAAAGTCAGGGTCAGGTTTAGGACCCATACTTGAAACTGGACACTGAATCCCATACAATCCAATGGGAACCTGAATTTCTGTGATGAAAAATGGTTGTCATGGTAAGGGCTAAATTGCCTTGCAAACAAATATGGATAGGGAATAAATAAAAAAAAGTATGTGTGCCCTGCCCTATTATTGATAACCTTCCAAGTTAAAGCAGACAGCTGTGTGCTGGTATTATTAGGGTTGGAAGGGATATGGTTATTTGGCTCTTCCCCAGCTATCAATATGAGCCTGTTGCTGCCCCAGAGTGATGTATCATATTAGATGCGCTAATACTGGTGCTTTACATGGCTCTTCCCAATTGCCTCGCAGTAGGGTAATGATTAATAAGGTTGATATGAGCTGTGAATTGACAGCTAGCATTAAGCTTTGGTGTTAGTAATGGAGAGGGGTCTATCAGATACCTCCATTAAAAACATGGTAAGTACAGAGTGAAAAAAGAAACAGATACAGGGGAAAAAAATGTATTTGAATAAAGACTCCATCGCACTCCCTCATTCAGCAATTTATTACTTCAAAACAAATCCTAGTAGTTCCATCATAATCAAAAGAATAATGTCCCATGACACTAATCAATTTCTATAGAACTTTGTCCTGAGTGTGTTTTTAGAACAATGTTCCATAAGTCACAACTGATCAACACCAGACACAAGTGTGAGAAGTTCCGTACACACCCTGACCGGCAGTGACATCAGCAGCCTCGTTGTAAGCAAGGTTATCAGAAATAAGCTCCATAGGAATCGATAGGTGTCTGTGAAAGTTCTGAGAACGAGATTTCAGAGGTCACTTCTGATCAGAGTTAAGTATCGAATTTCTCACAAGCGTGGCAAGGACCTCTGATTGGCAGTAAACTATGGAGCCTCGTTTTTTTACCTGTGCGTGTCTTTTTAAACTCTATTTTTATTAGGTCAGTAATCAAGGTGTCTGATAGACACCTATCCATTACTAACACAGGGCTTGATGCCAGTTGTCAATATTACCTCAACTGCCACTGCACCAGGGCAATATGGAAGAGCTGGGTTTAAGCCCCAGAAAGGGTGCAACAAATGAATATGCCATTTCTAGGGTGGCTGCAGGCTAGTATATTTAGGTTGAGATGGAGCAAATAACCATGGCCCTTTCTACCCTGAAAATAGCAGCCCTCAGCATTCTGCTTTACCTCAACTGGTTATCAAATATAGGGCGGAGCAAACATAATTTTAACAATTTAAAAAAAAGTGTTCTAATTTTATAACCAGTCAAGGTGAAGCAGAAAGCTGAGGATTGCAGCCTACAGCTGTCTGTTTTACCTGCACTAGTTTTAAAAAATCAGTGGGAGCACACATTTTTTTTGATATCTTTATTGTTCACAGCAGCATACAGTCATCTTTCACATGCAATTAAGTTTGTTGATTGGCTGCACTGCAGGAATTCAACAGCCTTTACTAACATATGAACAATACCCGAACATCAATCTTGAACAAAGATTTTTTTTAAGTCCGTGTTTGAGTCCGAGCCTGGACACCTAGTCTTCAGTATGCACCCCAAACTTTACAGTTTGGATTCACTCATCCATAATATGGGATAATGCCCTTTTCCCCATCTAATCTATTGTACTATATCATACTTACTTAGCATCCAATATTGCTACATTAATATCCAGTATTTTACAGTTCATTAGAGTATCTATCCATCTCTAAACCACCAAATGGATTTGGAAATTAAATTATATATTACTGGTTGGTTTTCAGTATAAATGGTATTCTGATTAATTTTTCTTGATAGGTCTGCACATAGAATTGTAATATACTACAGTATAATTGATTTAAGAAAGAAAATGTTTTTGACATTTTTAATCCACCTTGTTCAATGATTTTGGCGAGTTTCTTGCTCTATTTTATGTATATTTTTGCTGAGTAAAAAATGCAATCTCTTTCCGCTCCAACAAAGTGGATGGGATTGGCAGAAATCTCATGCTCACTGTCATTTTATTTACACAGCTTAAAGTGACCTGCAGTGCATGTTTCAAGTCCACAAAATGTAAATTTATCTTGAGGGAATGCTGGTTTTTGAGGGAAGATTTTCCCCATACAATTGCCATAAATATCAAACTCCAGGTAAAAGAAATGCATATGTGTTTTAATGCATTTCCATTGTGGAAATGCAATAAAAACATGTCATCTGACTCTATCAATAAAGTTTTTTCAATGATAAATACCAGGAAGAATGAAAAGCAAAGCAGCTTTATTTAAAACTTCATATACAAAAAAGGGACAAAAACCATATTGTCAAAAACAACAAAAATTCTTTGAAATAAAAGGTAATGTCTCACATAGGGACTAAGTAAAAAAATTAAATAGTGAAATTAATGTAAATATTAAGAGGGACACAGTCAAGTCATTTTTCAGTATGATATTAATATTGAGTGCATTTTTGAAAAAGAATATTTACCAGTACTGGGGGGGGGGGTTGGGCTTTTGGGGGTGCTGTCAGGCACCAGCGACTTGAGGAGCGGGAAGGGGGGTGCTGTCAGGCGCCGTCAGCTATGATTAAGGAGCAGGGGGGCTGTCGGGCGGATGGGAGACCCTGTGCACCAGGCAGTGGGTGGCATGCAGTGGACGGCAGACCCCATATAGCTCCACCCCCTTCTGCATATTTTCCGGTACGCCGTACCAGCACGTACACCCACAAAAAAAGCACTGCTAATATTACCATTGAATAGTGCCAGACCATGAAGGGAGCTGCTGTATTACTCCTCTACATTATAAAAAAACAGGCTGAAACAAGAAACGGCGGTACAATTGTTATTTAAATATCCACACCCACCCACTTTCTGCTCTGTTCTTGGAGGGGGAGGTGTTTTGTGCTGCAGCCTATGCAGGCTGTAAGATTTCTATGTGTATATGGTCTGGGGAACTAGCTTTCTACCTTATGGAGAGGAATCTGTCTGCCACCACAAGGAGAGAGATAAGCTGCTAAGGAGTCTTATAGCTACAATGCCCCTCTGGGAAATATGAACATTTTCACTTCAGTGAGGAAGTGAGAAACTCTAATGCTACCCAATAAGGGTAGCCATCCTTAAAATTATAATTGACTCTTTAACCAGCCTTTTAATATGACTTAGGATTTGTGCCAGATCAGAACCCCAAACTGCAGACGCTGTGTTTCGGCAGTCACCCCAAGATGCATGTCTGCAGTTTGGGGTTCTGATCTGGCACAAATCCTAAGTCATATTAATAGGCTTGTTAAAGATGTCAATTATAACTTTAAGGATGGCTACCCTTATTGGGTGGGATTAGAATTTTTCACTTCCCCACTGAGGTGACAATTTGCATATGTGTATATGTGAACTTTGGTTTTCCTGCAGAAATGTAATGTGTGTATCTGCTGAGTAAATTATCAAATGTTTTTCTAATCACATAAAAATATCTCAGACACAATGAAGGACATGAAGAGCTCAAAGTTGCAGCAACGATCACTCCTCCTCCCTCCTCCCTTCCCTGTCTGCAGTGAATGAGTCACACAACAGACAGATCACAGAACAGTGTAATAAAGAATGAATATTTATTTTTTGGGGGGAGTGGGCAGCAGAGAACCCACTGTGATTGAAAGAGGGAATTAATCTTTTATTTTGAATTTTACAGAGAATAGAAGGGAAGCATAATTAATAGAAATACGTGGATAGACATACAGTGAGGGCCAAAAGTATTGACACCCCTGCAATTCTGTCAGATAATACTCAGTTTCTTCCTGAAAATGATTGCAATCACAAATTCTTTGGTATTATTATCTTCTTTTAATTTGTCTTCAATGAAAAAACACAAAAGAGAATGAAGCAAAAAGCAAAACATTGATCATTTCACACAAAACTCCAAAAATGGGCCAGACAAAAGTATTGGCACCCTCAGCCTAATACTTGATTGCACAACCTTTAGCCAAAATAACTGCAATCAACCGCTTTCGGTAACCATCAATTAGTTTCTTACAATGCTCTGCTTGAATTTTAGACCATTCTTGTTTGGCAAACTGCTCCAGGTCCCTGATATTTGAAGGGTGCCTTTTCCAAACTGCCATTTTTAGATCTCTCCACAGCACAGGTGTTCTATGAGATTCAGGTCTGGACTCATTGCTGGCCACCTTAGAAGTCTCCAGTGCTTTCTCTCAAACCATTTTCTAGTGCTTTTTGAAGTGTGTTTTGAGTCATTGTGCTGCTGGAAGACCCATGACCTCTGAGGGAGACCCAGCTTTCTCACACTGGGCACTACATTATGCTGCAAAATTTGTTGGTAGTCTTCAAACTTCATAATGCCATGCACACAGTCAAGCAGTCCAGTGCCAGAGGCAGCAAAGCAACCCCAAAACATCAGGGAACCTCCGCCATGTTTGACTGTAGGACCGTGTTCTTTTCTTTGAATGCCTCTTTTTTTCTCCTGAAACTCTATGTTGATGCCTTTGCCCAAAAACAGAGAACATTCTTCCAAAACGTTTTAGGCTTTCTCAGGTAAGTTTTGGCAAACTCCAGCCTGGCTTTTTTATGTCTCAAGGTAAGAAGTGGGGTCTTCCTTGGTCTCCTACCATACAGTCCCTTTTCATTCAGATGCCGATGGATAGTATGGGTTGACACTGTTGTACCCTCGGACTGCAGTGCAGCTTGAACTTGTTTGGATGTTAGTCGAGGTTCTTTATCCACCATCCGCACAATCTTGCGTTGAAATCTCTTGTCAATTTTTCTTTTCCGTCCACATCTAGGGAGATTAGCCACAGTGCCATGGGCTATAAACTTCTTGATGACACTGTGCACGGTAGACACAGGAACATTCAGGTCTTTGGAGATGGACTTGTAGCCTTGAGATTGCTCATGCTTCCTCCCAATTTGGTTTCTCAAGTCTTCAGACAGTTCTTTGGTCTTCTTTCTTTTCTCCATGCTTAGTATGGTACAGAAAAGGACACAGGACAGAGGTTGAGTCAACTTTATCCATGTCAACTGGCTGCAAGTATGATTTAGTTATTGCCAACACCTGTTAGGTGCCACAGGTAAGTTACAGGTGCTGTTAATTACACAAATTAGAGAAGCATCACATGATTTTTCTAACAGTGCCAATACTTTTGTCCACCCCTTTTTTATGTTTGGTGTGAAACTATATCCAATTTGGCTTTAGGACAATTCTTTTTGTGTTTTTTTCATTGAAGACAAATTAAATGAAGATAATAATACCAAAGAATTTGTGATTGCAATCATTTTCAGGAAGAAACTGAGTATTATTTGACAGAATTGCAGGGGTGTCAATACTTTTGGCCAACACTGTAGCTTAGAGAAAGGCATTAGAAAATAAAATAGTTACATATGGATTTTTGGCCTGACAGTTTACCTTTAAAACAAAACAAAATAAAGAGTGAAAAAGAAAATGAAAATAAGAACAACAAATACATATATTTTTGTAAAAAAGTAAATGAACAAAAAAAATACACAAACCTATATATATAACTGTAACACTAGTTAACCCCTTAAGTAAACAGCACAAAACAAAAAAATAAACAGCTTGGCAAAAAAAAAACTATGCTTTTTCATCGTACCACCAAAAATAATAGAATAAAACACGATTAAAAAGTCCCATGTAAAATGGCATAGCAGAAAATGCCATCTTGCAAAAAACAAGCCTCTACCCAGCTCCTTCAGTGGAGAAATTAAAAAGCTATAGCTCTCAGAAAAGAGTAATGCAAAAACTTTTTTCTATGAAATTGTTTTTATGGCGTAGAAGTGTCAAAAGATAAAAATATATACGGTATATATTTGTAGTATCGCTTTGTTCAACCTGACCTAAAGAATAAAGCGGCCTTTTCTCTTTTGCAACAATGTGAACTGTGTAAAAAACTAATTCTTCAATTGTTGTTACTTCTTGATTCTTCCTCACAAAAAGTTGAATAGAAAGTGATAAAAAAATGTGGCTCAAAGTGGTACCAATAAAAATGCCAACTCATCCCAAACAAACAAGCTCTCAAATTACTCTGTTGATAGAAAATAAAAAACTATGGCCTATAAAATTCAGAGATGCCAAAAATCTGTATTTGGTAAAAAAAAGTGTTTTTTAGTGTGATAGTAGCCAAACCGAAAAGAAAAAGCTATACATTCTGGTTTCGCCGTAATCATATTGATCTGTTAAATAAAGCTGTCTAGTCCCTTTTACCGCAAGGTGAAAGGCGTAAAAAACAGTAATAAAGCCAATTCTTCAACTGCTATTGATTTGTTTTTTCTGTATCCCATTGACCACAGTAAGGCTCAGCTCAGATTTATCCTGTAATCTACGCTGATCACTTACACTGAGGATTTCATGTAAATCTGTGAGAAAGTGATTCAGAAAAAATTCCCAATAGAAAATTTACCGTAATAAGACCGATGGAGTCACTTTGAGCTTCTATCTGTCCTATGGTCCGGCAGTGTCCATCTTTTTGCGTCTTTTTAGGTGTGCACAAAATGTGGTCAACTACAGTTTTGTGCCATCTTTTAAAAGGATACCTGTTCAAGATTAACTCTGTTGCTTCACTTTAATTAATTAATTTATTGGGGATTTCATCTGAATCACATATTTTGAGAAAGTAGGTGGACACCTTAATTTAAGTGCTCAGCATAGAGCATGGGAAACATTTTAACTGATCCAAAATGTTCTGTACCCCAAGTTACATAGCATTCTACTCAACCCAGTAAAAAACTATTCTACACTCAGGTACATCTTATCTTAAATGAAATATACGGGGCTTTCACATTACTAGTAGCACAAGGGATCTAGGAAAAGATATTGCTCTTCCCAAGAAAGAAATCAGCAAAATCTACACTCTTAAATTTAAATGCCTCTTTTTTTGAGCACCACAATGCCTAAACAGTTAATTTTCAGCTATTTGGCATTGTTGTAGTGAGGAAGCCCACCTAATTAAGGGGTGTGTGTCTCCAGAAACCCGAGCTGATCACAATATATGGATACTACAATGTACTGGGCTTATTTGTGAATTTTTAATTCTGCAACATTATTTTAGATTCATCACCCAATATTTATTTTATAATATAAATTCATTAAAATAATACATTTAGGGACTGCATCTTTATTAACCCCTCGAGGCCGGAGTGCTGCGGCATTGTAAGGGGGTTAACTCAGGTCACCCGAGAATAGCTCAGGTCATGCCACCTGAGCTATCCTCGGGTGACCTGAGTTAACCCCCCTTACAATGCCGCTGCGCTCCGGCCTTGAGGGGTTAATAAAGATGCAACCCCTAAATGTATTTTTTAATTCTTCTTTGAATTTTTCCAAAAAATTTTGACTTCGCCATATTTTTATGTCCAACCATGTACAGCAGGCAGGAACGGGCTGCCTCCAACCTACAGGTGCCTATTTGTACCTGCCTGGAAACAGAAATAGAAGGAAGCCCTTTTTTTTATTTAATGAATTTCATGAAATATTAAAAAAAAATGTTTGGAGTTCCGCGCTATTTCCATGTCCAGCCAGGTACAACTAGGCAGCTGGGGGCTGGAATCCGCAGCACAGGGAGGCACAAGCATTCTGGGCTCCTCCAGCTGTGAATTGCAGCCCACAGCCACCCCAGAAAATGGCATGTTCAGAGAAGCGCCATCTTCTGGCGCGGAACTTAGCTCATCCAGGGCCCTGGTGGCTTGGCTCACTGGGTAATAAAGGGGTTAGGGCCAGCTTTGTGTTATTAGCTGACCCTAAGCCCGAAATTCATGGGGTCACGCCAATATTAGACATGACCGCCATGAATTTCTAGTGAATTAAATAAAAAAACAACACAGAGAAAAAAAGATTTTATTAGAAATAAAACAAAAAATACACTTAGAGATTCCATTTTTATTAAAAAAGTACTCTTCCGTCCGACGTAGTCCAATCAGGTTTTCTTCTTTAGCTCAGCTACATCTCTGGTAGAGAACCTCTACCAGAGATGTAGCTGAGCTATGCAGCACCCGGCGTGGGAAAGTTCAATTGAGTTTGTCTAGCCCCAGGCCGGGGGGTACTCGGTATCAGGCGTCAAGGGGTTAACTTTGTCACGGGGAATGGCGGCTGCGCCTGATCCTGTGTCCTGGGTGACACTTCAAAAAGGGGGTTTTATGTACAAGGGATTATTTACAGGTTTGTTGTCGTGACGCCACCTGCAGTTCCTGATGAAGTAGCACCAGCGCCGCCACAGTCCGCTGGAGTTTGGTGGTATTGCGGCTGAGATGGTGTAGTCCTCCGCAGGCAGGACTGGGAACTCCGGGGCAGCAATCCTGTAGAAGAACAAGTTCATGCAAAAGAAGATGCAGCAGAGTCGAGTTCACTTCACTCCGGGAACTTTACTGGAAACTTTGGCAGCAATTGTTACAGTTCTCAGTTCAGTAAGATGTTATAGAGACAAGTAGCTAACGGGTGGCTGCAAGTGGATCTCAGGTGGTAGGATGGAACCCTCAGCATGTGCCTTTTCTCCATCAATTCTTCCCTGCTTCCCAGTAGTTTGTGTGAAGTCTGACCCCATGAAACGGATCTGGCCTCCTGCTGTCTCTCTCTCTCTCCTTCGCTCCCGTCAGGTTACCTTCTGCTGGCCGCTGCCTGCTCCTTCAGCAGCACCTGGTACCCTCTTTTGGTTGCTTAAGAGCCTGGGCGGTATATAGATATACCCCCAGAATGCCAGATTTTCTGTGGTCCTTGGAGGATCCCACAGGTGCCGGCTATTGGGGTTCGACTTTCTCTAGTCCTTTCCTTCCCCAACTCGCTGTCTGCGCCTGGGAATAGCTTTCCTTCTCCCATTCTCCTGGTCCCTCAGCTGAGAGACCCTCTCCTTGTACCCTTTGGCTCACTGCCTGACTCTAACTACTCTCACTCTAACTCCTCTGTACTACTCCCCCTAATGGTGGTTTTATTCCCTCCCGGGTACCTCCCACTGTGTGATCTAGTGTGGGGGTGCTTGTGTGTGGGTTCCACCCATCGTCCCAAAATCCACTTGCAGCTGGAGTATCTGCACCTCATTTACGGGTGCAGTACCCCTCTCTGATGCCTGCATGGCGGGGTGCCACAAGTTCATGCTGCATGAACTCACATGAACCTTTCCCTGACATTACCGTGGCTTCTTCAAATGAACAGCTGATCTGCATCAGCGGATCATTTGAAATAACCGGCGGGAAAGCCAGCGGTGAGACTGCTCTGTGCTGCTCTCCCCGCTCCCTGATGACCCCTCATTGCTTTCCCCACTGCCTCCCCGCCTGATCCTAAGTTAGGACCGGGCGAAGGGAGCAGATCCAGGGAGCGGGGAGGGGGCATCAGGGAGCGGGAAGCCCAGCACACAGCAGGAAAGCAGGAAGTCTCACCGCCGCTGGCTTCCTCGCCCAGGTCCTTCGCTCCCCGCTCCCTGGTGCTTTGCTCCCTGCCCAGTCCTAACTTAGGATCAGGATGGGAGGCGGTGGGGGAAGCGGAGGATCAGGATCGGAGGCTGCGGGGGGCAGTGGATTGGGCTGAATGATTGTTTAAAAGCTGGCGGCTTTTTACCGCCGGCTTTTAAACAATCATGCCCCCGTTTCAGCCTTTTTTCTCTGTCCCTAGACCACTTTATAGAGTCTTTTTGGTGAACGAACTGTTATCAAACATAACCTCGAACTGCTGAATTTGAAGGCAATTGTTCGCATTCATCGAATCACTCGAACACCACCCAAAAGCAGGTCAAATTTGAGATTGCCGAACATTCGAATCGAACATCGCTCATCTCTGATAACCATTAAGACACCCACAAAGATTAAAGAGGGGGAGAAAAATAACCACTTCTCTTCTAGAAAACTCAAGAGAGCCCTATATACGTTGCATTCATCATTTCTTTTAGTAATTTTAGTCATCTGATCTCAAATACATTAAGTGTTTATTAAACAACAACCACTGTGATCAAATTAAAAAGGAAAGATAATTTTTATTACTGTATATACTCGTGTATAAGCCGACTTTTTCAGCCCAAAAATTGGGCTGAAAAGTCCCCCCCTCGGCTTATACACGTGTCAATACGGTAATCCTATGTTGGGAGGGGGTGCGGGGGGTGGGGGGCGCTGCGCAGTATTTCTTACCTTGTCCCCCGTTCTGCAGTGCCTTCCGGTGTCCTCCGTGCTCCGTTCCCGGTCTGCTGTGCCTTGTGGTTCCTCCTGCTTCGGTTCCATCATCTGTGCTGGGGGCTGCCATCTTCCTTCCTCCCTTCGCCCCCGGCCAGTGATGTCAGAGCAGGCCGCGCTGTGATTGGCTAGCAGCCGTGATCACATGTCACGGGATGCTAGCCAATCACAGCGCGGCCTGGTCTGACATCACTGGCCGGGGGCGTAGGGAAGAAGGAAGATGGCAGCCCCCAGCAACGATGATGGAACCGAAGCAGGAGGAACCACAAGGCACAGCAGACCGGGAACGGAGCACGGAGGACACCGGAAGGCACTGCAGAACGGGAGGACAAGGTAGGAAGCTGTGTGTATGTGTGTGTGTGTATGTGTATATATGTGTATATGTGTGTGCGTGTGTGTGTATATGTGTGTATGTATGGGTATGTGTATGTAAGTAGGCTGGCTGCCAATATAAGCCATACCACTGGGGCTGCTGTATATACCTCTGGGGCTGCTGTATACTACCACTGGGGCTGTATATACTTCTGGGGCTGCTGGATACTACCACTGGGGCTGTATATACCTCTGGGGCTACTGTATACTACCACTGGGGCTGTATATACCTCTGGGGCTACTGTATACTACCACTGGGGCTGTATATACCTCTGGGGCTGCTGGATACTACCACTGGGGCTGTATATACCTCTGGGGCTGCTGGATACTACCACTGGGGCTGTATATACCTCTGGGGCTGCTGTATACTACCACTGGGGCTGTATATACTTCTGGGGCTGCTGGATACTACCACTGGGGCTGTATATACCTCTGGGGCTACTGTATACTACTACTGGGGCTGTATATACCTCTGGGGCTGCTGGATACTACCACTGGGGTTGTATATACCACTGGGGCTGCTGTATACTACCACTGGGGCTGTATATACTTCTGGGGCTGCTGTATACTACCACTGGGGCTGTATATACTTCTAGGGCTGCTGGATACTACCACTGGGGCTGTATATACCTCTGGGGCTACTGTATACTACCACTGGGGCTTTATATACAGTGCCTACAAGTAGTATTCAACCCCCTGCAGATTTAGCTGGTTTGATAAGATGCCAATAAGTTAGAGCCTTCAAACTGCAAACGAGAGTAGGATTTATTAACAGAAGCATAAATCTTACAAACCAAAAAGTTATGTTGCTCAGTTGAATTTTTATACATTTTAAACATAAAAGTGTGGGTCAATTATTATTCAACCCCTATGTTTAATATTTTGTGGAATAACCCTTGTTTGCAATTACAGCTAATAATCATCTTTTATAAGACCTGATCAGGCCGGCACAGGTCTCTGGAGTTATCTTGGCCCACTCCTCCATGCAGATCTTCTCCAAGTTATCTAGGTTCTTTGGGTGTCTCATGTGGACTTTAATCTTGAGCTCCTTCCACAAGTTTTCAATTGGGTTAAGGTCAGGAGACTGACTAGGCCACTCCAACACCTTGATTTTTTCCCTCTTGAACCAGGCCTTGGTTTTCTTGGCTGTGTGTTTTGGGTCGTTGTCTTGTTGGAAGATGAAATTACGACCCATCTTAAGATCCTTGATGGAGGAGCGAGGTTCTTGGCCAAAATCTCCAGGTAGGCCGTGCTATCCATCTTCCCATGGATGCGGACCAGATGGCCAGGCCCCTTGGCTGAGAAACAGCCCCAAAGCATGATGCTGCCACCACCATGCTTGACTGTAGGGATGGTATTCTTGGGGTCGTATGCAGTGCCATCCAGTCTCCAAACGTCACGTGTGTGGTTGGCACCAAAGATCTCGATCTTGGTCTCATCAAACCATAGAACCTTGAACCAGTCTGTCTCAGAGTCCTCCAAGTGATCATGAGCAAACTGTAGACAAGCCTTGACATGACGCTTTGAAAGTAAAGGAACCTTACGGGCTCGTCTGGAACGGAGACCATTGCGGTGGAGTACGTTACTTATGGTATTGACTGAAACCAATGTTCCCACTGCCATGAGATCTTCCCGGAGCTCCTTCCTTGTTGTCCTTGGGTTAGCCTTGACTCTTCGGACAAGCCTGGCTCGGCACGGGAGGAAACTTTCAAAGGCTGTCCAGGCCGTGGAAGGCTAACAGTAGTTTCATAAGCCTTCCACTTCCGGATGATGCTCCCAAGAGTGGAGACAGGTAGGCCCAACTCCTTGGAAAGGGTTTTGTACCCCTTGCCAGCCTTGTGACCCTCCACGATCTTGTCTCTGATGGCCTTGGAATGCTCCTTTGTGTTTCCCATGTTGACCATGTATGAGTGCTGTTCACAAGTTTGGGGAGGGTCTTAAATAGTCAGAAAAGAGATAATTAATCCACACATGTGAAGCTCATTGTTCTTTGTGCCTGAACTACTTCTTAATACTTTAGGGGGACCAAACAGAATGCTGGTGGTTTGAGGGTATGAATAATAAATGACCCTCTGAATTAACTTTTAACGCTTAAAAAAAAAATAAATAAATAAATAAAAAAATCTTTTTGGCTGCAGTGCATTTCCCACTTCCAGGCTGATCTACAGTCCAAATGTCACAATGCCAAGTTAATTCCGCATGTGTCAACCAGCTAAATCTGCAGGGGTTTGAATACTACGTGTAGGCACTGTACCTCTGGGGCTACTGTATACTACCACTGGGGCTGTATATACCTCTGGGGCTGCTGGATACTAACACTGGGGTTGTATATACCACTGGGGCTGCTGTATACTACCACTGGGGCTGTATATACTTCTGGGGCTGCTGTATACTACCACTGGGGCTGTATATACTTCTGGGTCTGCTGTATACTACCACTGGGGCTGTATATACTCTGGGTGCTGGATCTACCACGGCTGTATTACTTGGGTACGATATACCACTGGGGCTGTATATACCTCTGGGGCTGCTGGATACTACCGCTGGGGGCTGTATATACCACTGGGGAGGCTGCTGTATACCACACTGCTGGGGGCTGTATACCTGTGCTGGGGTCCACCCTCGGCTTATACACGAGTCAATAGGTTTTCCCAGATTTTGGGGGCAAAAGTAGGGGGTCGGCTTATACACGGGTCGGCTTATACACGAGTATATACGGTACTTTTTTTTAAAGTTTTTATTAAAGTTTTTTATATAAGGTTTTAACACAACCTTTCTTGTTTAATTAACACCAACCACTCTTAAACTGGGTGGATATTATGTAAAATACTTATGTGGTAAATGTTATTTATTAACTGTTTTAATGACATAACTTTCTGGTTTAACGGCACAAAAATTAAAAATGTGAAAATTGCAAAATTTTCCAAATTTTTGCCAAATTTCCGATATCTTTACAAATAAATGCAAAAAATATTGTACTATATAGTTTAAGTGAAATATGTCGCAAAAAAGTATTCTCAGAATGACTGGTATCCGTTGAAGAGTTCTAGAGTTACTACATCATGAAGTGGTCAGAATTGGAAAAAATGTTATATATTATTATTGTTTGTGACATTATCTGTAGTAAAGCATTTAATACTCATATAACTCCTGGATTACATTTGAGAAAAAATGAGAAAGGTTAAGATATTCATGTTATTGATGTCTACTCTGTATGACATAGTGATAACCAATTTTTTAGGATTTTTCCCTGGATATTTTTTTTATCTCTTAAGCATTTTCTGATATAAATGTTTTTTTTCTCTGTCATTAGCTGCGTAAATAGTGCGACAACAACTGCACTAAAACTTTATTGGATTATCAGGTCTCCCAGAAAACTGTTTCCCTATGGTAGAGAAATGAATCACTGTTAAGTAGGCTTGTAAAATTCATTGGTACCAGTTTAACCACAAGTAGAAGCTTCCTCAATTAGTAAACCTCTTGTGTATCATTGAACTCTTTGTTGCAGCACTGAAAGCACAATAAACAGTTTAGCTCTCAAAAACTACTTTATATTAACTCCTTAGTGACAGACCAACAGAAGACCATATGTTTGTACCAAAACTAACAGCAATCTGCACTACGCCTTTAAATCATCCCTTTTTGGCCATTCATAATAAGCCGGCATCCCTAAATAGGAGCTTTTTAAAAATAGTTTAAAAAACTCCATACAGACAGACTGGAACATTGCAAATTGGCAAATGTTGGAAACATGTTTTGAAGGACTCGATGGACTACTAAAACGTTTCGTTTTTGAAATAGTGATCTTAAGTTGAAAGTATGGATTTGCAACTTTGATAAATAATCATTTGGATATGATTGACTAAAATCTAAAAACAGCTGGGCAACTGATAATAAAAATAATGACTCCTAAAAAGAAGAACTGCAGCACTCCATTTGTCATCCATAAAAAAATGTGTTTATTAGCCACGGAATATGCAAATGATATGGGAAAGTTGTATGAAGGAAATGAGAGTGCAGCAACCCAGCAGATGCCAATGATTGGCTGTTGAGCACAGATGATGAACCATTCAAGATTCGGTTCAGGTCTCTGAACTTTCCGATGTTGGGCAAACCTGTACAGGTGTTTGGCCCAGCGGGAGCCGCGTGCAGTGATTGGCTCACACTGAAGCACAGTTTTTAGGTGTAGTGTTTGTCAAACATTAATTTAAATGAAAAAATAAACAATAAAAAACACTCTCCCAGCCCTGTAGGTGTTTTAATTGTAGCTGGCTGTATGTGGGCAAAGAGGTCACCTGCCAATTAGTGACTTTTATTTAGGTTTGGAACTAATCAGGGTTTTGAACAGTGCATTTCAAAAGGTTTACTCATCTCTATTGTAGAACTCTGATTACCCAGGGCCGCACAGGCCCTGGGTGAAAATTGCTCGTGTGTGTCTGTGGGAGGGGGGTCATATTCTGTTATTTTCATTTTCTAAAGGGTGCTAATTCATTTAAAACGAGTTGTTCAGGAAGTGAACAACATTTTAATTCTATGCTATCTGCAAACCAAAACCTACTTTTTATACTGAAAATATATGATGGAACTGATAAACTGTATGTTTTTCTATAAATAGAATATCCACCTCTTAACGCATTTACTCTAGGTATGAGCGAGTACCGGAATATTCGTAACATTACATTAGTAATGAGTACTTTGTAATACTCGCATATTTATTACGAATATCGAGTACAATACAGTATATGTCAATGGGAAACGGGAGTAATTTTTTTCTATGTATCAAAGTATTATTCATACACTAGTTCTGCCCAAACCTGCAGCAACCTGAGTGGCCAGAAGACCTATTGTTGCCTTACATTTATAAAGTGCATTTCCCAGAGCAAGTAGTAGCAGTATACCAAGAGAAAGTGCTTAGTGCAGAGAATAACGGGGTTCCCTCCTCATGCCGGACTCCAAACGCATGTTTCGTGTATTAGATGTAAGTGCTTCATCAGTGGGAGTACCGGGACTCTCCAAGTGATGTCTATATATACCCATTTCTGCACCTGTACTGGTGCAACCTAATCGTGCCTCCAATTGCTGCGCATGCGCACACGCCACTGGTCCCGATACGTCACCTCCGGCGCTCTGCCTGCCGCGTCTTCTCCGCCGCCGGATATTACATCCACACGGCGGGGAAGCATCGGCCAGGCTGGTGATTGCTGTCATGACGACCAGAACAGAGCGGAAGTGTGGGCATGCGCACTGGGAGCACGATTACAAGGATTGTGCAATACAGATTTAACTACATCATCTTATTACTAAAACATCATGATAGTGGGGGTAGAATATTTCATCAGTCCATCCCGCGATGTCAGTCTATTTGCACATCCAATTCATTCCATGGATAAAATAATGCTGTCACTATAGAGAAAAAAGACCCACGTAAATATAAAAAAGAATAAAATCAAGCACATAAAGATTTTACTGGCACATGAAGGAATGGGGAAGGGAAAGTTTAAAAACATTCTCAGTAATATTAGAAAAGGGGACTGTGGTAAGGACAATTAAGGAGCTTTAGTATAACACAGGTCTCAGTGCTGTCATATAGTAAGAGGTGAGATCACCATTGCCATAGCAACAGCGGTTACTATGGCAATGGTGACATCACTGCTTATTATATGGCTACATTCACATACAGTGTTTTGGCTAAGTATTTTGAGGATCCATTTTTCATGCAAAAATTGCACTAAAAATGGATCCTCACAAAACGCAATCTTGTGTGTGAATGCGGCTGTTCTATTTACTTACCTTTCTATGCCAAGGTGATCTCCAGCAATGTTCTTATTCTGGAGGCCGCTGTGTCGGTGCCTCTAGGACCCTGTGCATGTAACTAAATGATGTCACTCGGTCACATGGTGCAGGTCCTGCAGCCTCCTAGTATAAGAACATTGCTGGAGATCACCATGGGAGCATGAGGAAGTTGAGTAAATAGCACAGGAGCATTCACACACAGCTGTGTTTTGTGAGGATATGTTTTTGGTACAGTTTCTGCACCAAAAACGGATTCTTACAAAACGCAGCCAAAACATGGTGTATGAGTGTAGTAATATACTAAGCGGTGATGTCACCATAGCCATAGTAACTGCTGTTGCTATGGAAACAGTGAGCTAATCGCTTACTATATGACAATGCTGAGACCTGAGCTTTACCGGTTTATGATAGCGCAGGTCTCAGCACTGTCCATAGCAACAGCGGTTACTATGGCAACAGTGACCTCATTGCTTATTATATGACAGTGCTGAGATCTGTGCTACAGTAAAGCGTAGGTTTCAGCGCTGTCTTATAGTAAGTGGTGAGGTCACTGTTGCCATATTAACCATTAATAGCTATGGCAACGGTGACATCACTGCTTACTATATGACAGTGCCGAGACCTGTGTTTTACCACTTTACTGTAGCACACACCTCAGCACTGTCCATAGCAACAATAGTTACTATGGTGTCGGTGACATTACTGCTTATTATATGACAGCGCTAAGACCTTCGCTATAGTAAAGCGTTAAAGCACAGGTCTCTGCACAGTTATATAGTAACTGTTGCCATAATAACCACTGTTGCTATGGACAGTGATGAGACTTGCGCTATGGTAAAGAAGTATAGTGTAGGTCTCAGCGTTGTCATCTAGTAAGCCGTGAGGTCACCGTTGCCATAGTAACCGCTAATAGCTATGGCAAAATTGACTTCACTGCTTACTATATAATAGTGCTGAAACTTGCGCTATAGTAAAGCAGTAAAGTTCAGGTCTCAGCACTGTCATATAGTAAGCAGTGAGGTCACCGTTGCCATAGTAACTGCTGATGCTATGGCAATGGTGACCTCACCACTTACTGTACCGCTGGTCTCAGCGCTGTCATTCAGTGATCAGAGACTACGAGAGTGGATGTGTTTTTCCTCCTCATGGTCTCTGATATAGTAGAGCTGAGTCTGTCCAGGAAGAGAGAAGGATGAGGATCATGGAGGGGTACAAAGGTGTGGAGGGGATAATGAAGATGGAGTCACTAAGTGTCTCTGTGTTTTTTTTATAAAGTAATTTTTCCCTGTGTTGTGAATTTTTTACTATTTATTTGAGATTCATAATCTCAGGCCATAATACCAGCTGGCAATACAAAGCTGGTGTTAACCCCTTTTTACCCAGCATGCCACCACCACCAGGGTTGCTGGAAGAGCCTGTTAAAATGCCTGGAAATATGATGAATGCACCATTTTCAGGGGCGGCTGCTGACTGCTATTCTTTAGCGTCCAGGGTCCTAAAACAAAGGACCTTCATTCCACTGAGAATACGAGCCCTCAGCTGCTTAGTTTTACCTTGGCTGGCAATTAATAAAAAAAAGGTGGAGCCCACACATTTTTTTGCCAGCCAAGGTAAAATTAGGCAGCTTAGGGTAGTATCTCATAGCAGTCTGCTTTCAGTGGGCTAGACGTAAAAATGCTGCGAAGCCCCACGTGTTTATTTATTTAACACCCTCTTACTGCAGGTTGGTTGCCATACACTAATGTGTTTGGCAACCAAGCACAATCACTGTCCAGATTGTGGAAATGCACTCTGACTTCAACAGCCAATCACAGAGGCACTCACAGAGTGTGACCGTCTATGATTGGCTGTTTGCCAGTCAGTGTAGTGAATATGCAAGTAGCTTAATGGTCGGCCTTGGAATTGATTCAGTGGGAGCACGGGAGACTGAGATGGCCATGGAGCAACAACGGGAGTCTGGAAAGCTTAATCTACCTGTTCTACCATCTATCTATCTTCATTAGGTTCTGACACTCAGAACAGACAGCTGTATGCAGAACAGTGGGCAGACATAGTCTACATTATGTCTGCATACTGTTCCCATGCAGTTTGAGCACATTCTCATCCATCTCTGCTTTTTTATAGCCCCCACAGACCACATCGCTATTTGGTTAGAGTCTTTTTTTCTTTGGTTATACTGCATCTGCCAATCATAGTAATACCATTATCAAAGACGCATATGGCATTACTATGACTGGCAAGTAATCCCAGCATGTCTATTGGCTGAAAATAAGTCAGAAAACATGCTAGGTGACTCAAACGAATATCACGAGTAAAATCAAAAACACTTGCAGAGTACCGAGTATCCCGAATGCCGTACTATCCGTGCGAGTAGCGAATAGTAATGCTCACTCATTACTAATTTTTTCATATCTGTAGCACATGATTTCATGCTATTTTTTTACCTAAAGCAAAAGTTGATCATTGCAATCTTGCAGATTTATTTTTTATGACGCTATAAATATTTTAGTGATTCCAGGTTTGTGTGATCGCAGGCATTTTTACTTTTACTATACTCTTTTAAAATGTAAAAGTCGGGGACTTGGAAAATGGACTACCAGCATATGTGTTCACCCACCTCCAACTCCTTGAATTGTCTATACAATTGAACTAAAGGGTAGGATGTTGGTACTATAACTTAAATTTGCTGGGGCATGGTGATCTAAAAAGCATCTCGACCTGCTCCACCCCTGTGCTTGTGATGTCTTCACATTAAGTCAGCTGACCCACTCAGACACACCAGGAATGTATTGTGTTGCATCTGGAGATTAGTTGCCTGACTAAAGGCTTTTTTTCTAGCTTTACATGACTTGAGACATCAAACAATGAAGAACTGCTTATGTTTTTGTGCCAGGAGTGGCATAAGGTCACCCAAAAGCAGTGTGAAAGGCTGGTGGAGCATGCCTAGACAAATAAAAGCTGTAATTAAAAATCATGGTTATTCTATCAAATATTGATTTCTGAACTCTTCCTGAGTTAAAACATGAGTATTGTTGTTTCTAAATGTATAAGAACTTGTTTTCTTTGCATTATTATATACTTACAATTTTTCCTAATTTTTTCAGAAGCTGTATATATATATTATATATATATATATATATATATATATATACTGTATAATCAAAAAATAGGAAAGAGCACCAATTTCACCTACTGTTGTGCAGAGCTTTTTCTAAGACCGTTGCAGTGTTCATGTATTGAGTACAAAAATGAAAAACAGCACAAAATATCAAAACATTTGGACCTCTATTGCCTGTGGCGTGGCTGTCGACGTTTCGGACACCAAGACCTTTCTCAAGCTATTCATTTTTTACTCTGTATATGTATATCTATATATGGATATATAGCTGTATAAACATATAGATATATATAGACACACAGTATAAATGTATGCATGAATATATATATATTTATATATATATATTATATATATATACACACTACCGTTCAAAGATTTTGGGATCACCCAGACAATTTTGTGTTTTTCATGAAAACTCATACATTTATATATCAAATGAGTTGCAAAATAAATAGAAAATATAATCCAGACATTGACAAAGTTAGAAATAATGATTATTTTTATTTGAAATAATAATTTTTCCCTTAAAACTTTGCTTTCGTCAAGAATGCTCCCTTTGCAGCAATTACAGTATTGCAGACCATTGGCGGGTACTATTTAATGAAGCTGCCAGATGAGGAACTGTGAGGCATCGATTTCTCAAACTAGAGACAGTAATGTACTTGTCTTGTTGCTCAGTTGTGCAGCGGGACCTCCCACTTCTCTTTCTACTCTTGTTAGAGCCTGTTTGTGATCTCTTCTTAATGGAGTAGTGCAAACCGTTGTAGAAAATCTTCAGTTTCCTAGCAATCTCTTGTATGGAATAGCCTTCATTTCTAAGCACAAGAATAGACTATCAAGTTTCATATGAAGATTCTCTTTTTCTGGCCATTTTGAGAGTTACATAAACAAACAAATGTAATGCTCTGGATTCTCAACCTCCTTCTCAAACGAAGGTCAATTTTATAGTTTCTCTAATCAGCCACACCATTTTCAGCTGTGCTAACATACTTGTGCAAGGGTTTTCTAGGGTTTTCAAAACATCCATTAGCTTTCTTACACAGTTAGCAAACACAATGTACCATTAAAACACTGGAGTGGTAGTTGTTAGAAATATATATATGCATGTATAACGGTGGCTTAATTGGTTAGCACTGCAGCCTTTGCAGCACTGGGGTCTTGAGGTCCTGGGTTCAATTCCCACTAAGGACAACATCTGCAAGGAGTTTGTATGTTCTCCCTGTGTTTGTGTGGGTTTCCTCCACATTGTGCTTAGATTGTGAGCTCCAAGAGAGAAGCATTACTCATGTATGTAAAGTGCTATGAAATTAATAGTGTTATATAAATGAATAATTATTATTATTATGTAGTAGTGTATATGTGTTACTTTACCACTATTTGAGCTATTATTTGGCTATGCCTTCTTGCTTGCCCAGAAGAAGCACTGACCAAACTGCTTCGGGATAATACGTAGCCTTATAAAGGCAATGTGCACACTGTGCGTTATTATTCATTTTTGCAGTGGAAATGCAGGGAACACATTATTCAAATGGAATCCAGCAAAGTCAATGGGTTTTCAAGTTTTGCTGTTCAGTCTGGGCATTTAAGATCTGGTGCGTTTTTCCATTAAAAATTGATCTTTAAAAAAAATAAGCAGTCAATTATGGGTGAGCTTTTTTTCCACTTTACCCATAGACACCATTCTGTATGGGCTAAAACAATCACCAGTGAAAGCTGATCAAAAAAGAATCAAAAACAGATGATTCATTTTTGATTGATGCATTTTTTTTTAAAACTGATCCTATTTTGCGCTGAAAAAGTGAGAAAAATGCCCCTAAAAAAATGGATCAAAAGCGCACAGTGTGAACATAGCCTTAGTCTATTTTTGGGAATCATAGTAGATCTATTTGCTGATTTTTAAGTATACTAATAAAGGTTACATTTTAATATCTCTACCCTTCTGTATACTATACATTTAAGAAATGACATTCAAAATTAAAAATATTATATCAAACATATTCGAGGCAATAATGTATATATATACGTATATACTGTAAATTTGTTAAATAATAAAACACAGTAGTGTATCTCTTTCTACAATAGGTATCCAAGAGATTAAAAAGAAAAATATATGGTACTTTAAAATACATTATTCAATGCATTGCAATTATAAGAAAGGGAAAATTTGGCAGGTAGTTCACTCAAAGACAGCATCTTCTAATCAGCATGAAATAGACTTGAAACAGAAACAACTTAACACCTTGAAGAATTTAATCTCACTGAGGGATTTTTTTAATGTTTCCTGAAGTACATATAATTTATAATATATGATGGCAACCGCTGTGCAAATTACAAGTTATTAAAGAAATATCTCTGAAACTAATATTTACATATCAAATATGAGTACTCCTGACATTTTTCTTAAAGTGTAAATTAGTAGATCCAAGGAAATTGACTTAAGAATGGTGACATAAAGACATGTTGTTCTATTATAAATAATGTATTCATGCAACAAATAGTGAAATGATAGAAAACAGAAATAGTAAAGGAAATTGTAAACCTGTCTTATTAACGTTAACACTATGTTTCCACAATGAGCTTTTGGTCAGTTTTTGATGTTGCAGAATTTTTGCAGCATTTCTGCACACACAGAGGGGACAAGATTTGATACACTGCCAATTTTACAAGTTTTCCACCTACAAAGAATGGAAAGGTGTGTAATTTTTCATAGTAGGTACACTTCAACGGTGAGAGACAGAATTTAAAAAATGAAAAACACAAGAAAATCACTTTGTATTATTTCTAAATAATTAAGTTGCATTTTATAGCATGAAAAAAGTATTTGATTATCTACCAACCAAGATTTCCTTAGGTACTGCCCAGGTTTTGGAATCATCATATTTGCAGGTAATTAAAGGGAACTTGTCACCTCCCAGGGCCTGCTAAGCTAAAGATCCACCTTCAGCAGTGCCTATGTTGCATTTTGTGAAAGTAGCTCTTATTATCCTACTCCCCCAGGGACACCAAAATAAACACTTTATAAGATAATAGTTTAGGTCTGGGAGGTATACTCAGGACCTAAATGTCATGCTGCGGTTACCCCTCCTCCTGTGTTGCCCAGGTTCCTTCTTATCTCATCATTCAGAGTGGTGTCGGCGCGTTCTTTCAGCTCTCGGGCATCTCCGTGAGCTCTGGCTGAGAACTGAGGTCACATGGTATTATGCAGCATCAGATCCCACCCTGGGCTGAGAATATGGCGGGGGGAAAGTCCTCACCAAATTCCTACTGCAGGTACTGCAGCCTGCATAAAGCAAAAGACCACACAGGGCGGGAAGTGATGCTGCGTAATACCATGTGACCTCAGCTCTCGGCCAGAGCTCACGGAAATGCTCAAGAGCTGAGAGAATGTGCCGACACCGATCCAAATGATGAGAGAAGGAGGGTCCTGGACAGCAGAGGATGAGGGGTAACAGCAGCAAGGGGTTTAGGTCCTAGGAGAAGAGTATACCTCCCGGACCTAAACTAATATCTTAAAAAGTGTTTATTTTGGTGTCCTGGGTGTAGGATAATAAGAGCCACCTTTACAAAATGCATCATAGGTGCTGTAGAAGGTAACTCTTTAAGCTTAACAGGCCTCTAGGGAGGGGGGGTGACAGGTTCCCTTTAAATTATCACCTGTGCAATACTAAGGAAATCCTGAAAACAAGCACAATTGGTGGCATTTGAGGACTGAAGTTAGGGAACACTGATGTATACCATGGCCAAAATTAAAGCGCTCTCTGATGACACCATTGACAAAACTGTAGATCAGCACAAGGCTGGGATGGGCTGCAGAACAATATGCAAGCACCAGGGTGAGAAGGCAACAACTGTTGGCACAATTATTAGAAAATGGAAGACACACAAGATGACTGTCATTCTTTCTTGGTCTGCAGTATCATGTAGGATCTCACCTCATAGGGTAAGAATGATTCTGAGAAAGGTCAGGAAACAGCCCAGAACTACACAATAGGACATGCTCAATGACCTGAAGAAAACTGTAATGACAGTCTCAATGACTACCGTTAGTAACACATGCAAGGAGTATATGAATTATTGGAGCAAGCATCTGATGCTAAAGGAATATAAAGTGAGAAGATCTCTGCAGAATCGCTCATCTGTTTCCCCACAATCAGTTGAGCAGTTGTACAGTTGTGACACGGGGTTACACATGGGTAATTGGGGCTTCACCTCTGAGAACTGTAGTGTTTCTGATGTTGAGGTGGAGGAGCAGGAGGACAGGCCACTTGATGCAGTGGTTTCCATGAACTGTAGCAAAAACTGTGCCTCATCCACAACTCATATCACTCTGCTGCTGGCAAAGAAACTGGAGTAGGTTGTCCAGTAACAGACGTTATATAGAAATTATATGATGTGGAAGTCTGTGGAGTGCTGGATTAAAGGAAACATATTGAAACAAATTCTACACCTGGAAAAAGGTATTAACCTTTTTTTTTAAAAAAGGTTTGTTAACCAGAATTTGTCCCAATAATATTCCTTTACCTCAGCGTTCCACAAACCGCTACTTCATATTGTTGCTATATTTCCCATCCCTTGCATGAGGGAAAGCAACAGGAGGAGCTTTGGGCATTAAGTAATACAGGCCAAGCTGTCAAAAGGCCCTGTGGTAACCTGGCAACAAGGAATCATGGTCTAGGACCTGCAATGACGTATTTCCGGGGGATCCCGATTACATGACGTGTACCCGGAATTGCAGCTGAAGTGGCAGAGGCACAGCATTCATATAACCATCTTTCCATTACACGCTCTCACTGAGGTTGTGTAGGTGACCCGCCCCAGGGCAATGGGGTACCCGGTCCCGGGTTGTAGTTCATTGGGGATGTCACGGGTGGCCTGTGCCCGGGCCCGTGACCCTGGTGGTCACTGAAAAAGAGGAAAAATAAAAATAGAAAGTGTTCGTGACACCACCTACAGTTCACAGTAATGATACCGGTGCTGCTTGCAGACCTCCGGAGTGATGATGGGGCAGCCAGTTGGTGACGCACCGATAGGTGGAGTGGGATCCTCGATGTAGTTGTGGATAATAGGGATTTATTCAGAGAGGCAGCTCTCCACACAGCCTTGTCTCTTGTGCTACAGGGGAACGCAGCTCATCAGGTGGAGACACTGCAGTATAGTCTGTGAAGGGAGCAGGATCAGGGGCCGCATTAACAGACACACACACTGAGGCTTTGTTTCCATACTTTTACTGATGATATTGCAAAGTTATGTCCAGGGTACAGTTCAGATGGTTGGGTGGCAGTTCAGGATTTCCATACCCGATGAGTTGTGAGGCCTCCTTGTTATTGTGTGTGTGTGTGTGCTCTAGTCCTGGCCTGTCTGAAACCTGGCCCTGACCTCTCCTGTGTCTCTCACTTGTATAGCAAGCGATGAGAACCTTCTGCTGGGCACCGCTAACTACTCTGCGGTCCT
Source organism: Allobates femoralis (assembly GCA_033576535.1). NCBI lineage: Eukaryota > Metazoa > Chordata > Amphibia > Anura > Aromobatidae > Allobates > Allobates femoralis. The sequence goes on along the minus strand of JARQOC010000003.1, from coordinate 204,865,572 downwards.
TGGCTCTGTCGATGGCTGTGCTACAAGTGTTCTTGCACCAGGAGACTGAAGTCTCCCTGGCCCTCTGGTCTTTTCTGTTGGGCTAACTGGACCCTTGCAGACTCGGACTCCAGTGTCCGGGTTGCTTCTGCTGTTTCTCTGGGGTGAACCAGTATGGTTCCTCTACCCCCCTCTCAGTCTTGCCTTGCCTCTGACCCTAACTCTTGGATCCTTTACATTGGCGAAGCTTCCTCACTGGTACGGGCCTAGCGCAGCTCCGTTCACCAGGATGTCTTCACAGTCCTCCCTGGAACTGCACTGTCTAACTCCACCTCCAAACCTGAATTTATAGGGGACCTCGCCTGAAATTGGCAAGTAGAGCTCCCCCTTCAGGTCTTGGGTGGAAGGTGTTGAGTGTACATTCTCCTGATGTGGAAATCCCTCCCGCTCCAGGTGTTCCTGTGACAACCGAACCGTAGGAGTGCCACACAGGTATGCACAACCCCAATAGGTGAGTGGCCACTTGGTCTCAAGCATACAAGTCCACTAGACCACAAGGTTTTTCACATTGCGTTCCATGTTCTCTTATTTTGCATATGCAGTAACAAAAGTTGTCACTTTACTTGGGATAAGACGCTGAGCCAGTGTGTGATTACTACAGCTTTCAGTACCATAACCCCAACCTCACATACACCTCCAACATCATGCCTACTCCCCACACCATGCCTACTCCCCTTTCAACAATCTTTTTCCCCTTCCCCTTTCTACCACGACCTCGGGATTTCTCACTCATCTTTCATGCACATTTGGAAAAAACTTATTTAGGCCAAAAAATGACTTTTTAGGGGAAACTGAAGGATTTAAGAATCATAGGTTAAAGGCTAAAAATGCCTTTTTAGAGAAAACTGAAGGATATGAGAATCAAAGGTCAGAGACTAAACAGAGCCTTTTTAGGGGAAACTCAAGAATTTGAGAATTAAAGGCAAGAAGACAAGCAGAGCCTTTTAGGGGAAACTGAGGGATTTGAGAATTACATGATAGAGGCCAAGCAGAGCTTTTTTAGGGGAAACTAAAAACATTTGAAAATCATAGGTTACAGGGAAGAATGCCTTTTTAGGGGAAACTGAAGGATTTGAGAATCATAGGTAAGAGGCCAAAAAATGCCTTTTCAGGGGAAACTGAAGGATTTGAGAATCACATGTTAAATGTAAAAAAATCTTTTTAGGGGCAACTGAAGGATTTGAGAATCACAAGTTAGAGGCAAAAATGCCTATTTAGAGGAAACTGAAGGATTTGGTCATCCCTTCCTTTATGCAAAAAACATGGCCTGGATTAGCTGCTGGCCTGGAACATTTACAAAGAAAATGCAGGGAAAAAATTGGAGTCCATTGCTCCTCTGACCTCCTGACAACCTCTCCCTCATCAAAGACATCCCGCCCGCTGTTCTGCACTGTCAGAAGGTTGAAGAAAAGCATCACTTAATTGCAGCAATTCTTTTTTTCAATCCAATCAATCACTGAAGAAATCCATGTTTGTCGAATCTTTTGAAAATTGCTCGGGCTTGTTGAACCCGAACTGAATCTGCAATGTTTGTGGCGAATTTGAAATTGGCAAACATGTTTGGGGAAGGTTCGCTCATCACTATTTATAACCTCTTAAAGTGACACTGGTCAGAGTTGGAAAAAATTACTTACATTAGAGTGAAAACAGGCTGGTAAAACGATTAAGGGTTTGATATAACCAATAGGTATAACATATTTTTTGTATTTATTTTCAGCATAAATTACTAGCTATACTTTTACAATGAGATAAAAGATATATAAAACTTCAATACTTGTACATTTGACACTTGACTTCAATATAATGATGTCAATGTCAGATATTTAATTAACACCAATCATTAGAATGCAGAACATACTCAAAATATTTGCACTGCCCCATTTATTTCTTTTGAGAATAAAACAATTTATTCGTAGACAACTATATTGCTAATAATATGTTAATGCATTTATTTGGTTTTGTAATCATAATTTTCCATTTGTGCTGCATTTAGATATTTAATTATAACAGTAAATTGTGCTAACATAATCATTAGGGGCTTTCTAATTGATGACACATCCAATGTCTGATGTGCTATGCTAATTGGTGTAATTAAATTTCACTTTTCATTAGTACAAACCCATTAAGTACTATAAATAGCGTAAATTAGAGTGGATATGTATATATACTGTATATATATACATATATATATGTGTATACATAACTAGAAAAAAATTCTCTGCAGCACTCAGCTACTACCAATGATGTACATATGCTAACAAGCTGTATATATATGAGAAAAAAGATTAAAAACTTACGTTTTTTTCAAAAAACTTAAAATTCTTATTTTTTTATTTCTGAAGTTCTTAGTACATACATTGGCCAATGTCTGTTTGCTCATCAACTGCGACAAAGTGACTTCAGGTCTGATGAGTCCTAACGCTGACATCAGTGCCCTCCTTGTCCTCCCTATCCCACTACTAAGTTGGCCGACACCATCTCGACTCTAGATCACCTGTTGTTTGCATTTAAATTTGAGGGGCTTATGTGATGGAACAAACCCAAATGTTACACCTTTATAAAAAGCTGCACCACTTAAAGTGCTCAAAACAACATTTAGGATCTGTATAAACCTTTAGGGGTATTACAGGATTTAAAATGGAAGGGAAAAACTAATCTTTTACTTTTTCCCAAGGGTAACATGAAAAATACACCATGAAAATTGTTGTGCAATTTCTTCTTTATACACAGATACCCCAAGTGTGATGGCATGTCTTGAAAGGGAAAAAGCACCATATGACTTTGGGAACAAAAAACTAGCTAGAATAAATAATGGATGCCTTGCTGTGTTTGCAGAGCTCCTGATGTGCCTAAATACCGTATATACTCGAGTATAAGCCGAACCGAGTATAAGCTGAGGCCCCTAATTTTACCCCCAAAAACTGGGAAACCTGTTGACTCGAGTATAAGCCTAGGGTGGGAAATGCAGCACTCCCCCGTCCTGGTATATAACCCTCATCACTGTAGATAGCCCTTCAAAATGGTGTATATAGCCCCTCATAATATCGTGCCTCCATCACTAGTATATAGCACCCCCATTACTGGTATATAGCCCCCATCACAGTACATAGCCTCCATTATTGGTATATAGCCCCCCATCCCTGGCACAGCTCCCCCATCCTTGGCACAGCTCCCCCATCCCTGGCAGAGCTCCCAATCCCTGCAGGGCTCCCCATCCCTGCAGGGCTCCCCATCCCTGGCACAGCTCCCCCATCCCTGCAGGGCTCCCCATCCCTGACACAGCTCCCCTATCCCTGCAGGGCTCCCCATCCCTCCAGAGCTCCCCATCCCTGGCACTGCTCCCCATCCCTGGCACAGCTCCCCATCCCTGCACAGCTCCCCCATCCCTGCAGGTCTCCCCATCCCTGCAGGGCTCCCCATCCCTGGCACAGCTCCCCCATCCCTGTAGGGCTCCCCATCCCTGGCACAGCTCACCATCCCTGCAGGGCTCCACATCCCTGGCACAGCTCCCCCATCCCTGCAGGGCTCCCCATCCCTGTAGGGCTCCCCATCCCTGGCACTGCTCTCTATCCCTGGCACAGCTCCCTATCCCTGCAGGGCTCCCCATCCCTGGCACAGCTACCTCATCCCTGCAGGGCTCACCATCCCCGCAAGGCTCCCCATCCCTGGCACAGCTCCCCATCCCTGCAGGGCTCCTCGTCCCTGCAGGACTCCCCATCCCTGGCACTGCTCCCTATCCCTGGCACAGCTCCCCATCCCTGCAGGGATCCCCATCCCTGGCACAGCTACCCCATCCCTGCAGGGCTCCCCATCCCCGCAGGGCTCCCCATCCCTGGCACAGCTCCCCATCCCTGCAGGGCTCCTCGTCCCTGCAGGGCTCCCCATCCCTGGCACTGTTCCCCCATCCCTGCAGGGTTCCCCCATCCTTGCAGGGATCCCCATCCCTGGCAAAGCTCCCCAACCCTGCAGGGCTCCCTATCCCTGTAGGGCTCCCCATCCCTGGCACTGCTCCCTATCCCTGGCACAGCTCCCCATCCCTGGCACAGCTACCCCATCCCTGCAGGGCTCCCCATCCCCGCAGGGCTCCCCATCCCTGGCACAGCTCCCCATCCCTGCAGGGCTCCTCATCCCTGCAGGGCTCCCCATCCCTGGCACAGTTCCTCCATCCCTGCAGGTTTCCCCCATCCTTGCAGGGATCCCCATCCCTGCAGGGCTCCCCATCCCTGCAGGGTTCCCTCATCCCTGCAGTGCTCCTCATCCCTGCAGGGCTCCCCATCCCCGCAGGGCTCCCCATCCCTGGCACAGCTCCCCATCCCTGCAGGGCTCCTCGTCCCTGCAGGGCTCCCCATCCCTGGCACTGCTCCCTATCCCTGGCACAGCTCCCCATCCCTGCAGGGATCCCCATCCCTGGCACAGCTACCCCATCCCTGCAGGGCTCCCCATCCCCGCAGGGCTCCCCATCCCTGGCACAGCTCCCCATCCCTGCAGGGCTCCTCGTCCCTGCAGGGCTCCCCATCCCTGGCACAGTTTCCCCATCCCTGCAGGGTTCCCCCATCCTTGCAGGGATCCCCATCCCTGGCAAAGCTCCCCATCCCTGCAGGGCTCCCCATCCCTGTAGGGCTCCCCATCCCTGGCACTGCTCCCTATCCCTGGCACAGCTCCCCATCCCTGCAGGGATCCCCATCCCTGGCACAGCTACCCCATCCCTGCAGGGCTCCCCATCCCCGCAGGGCTCCCCATCCCTGGCACAGCTCCCCATCCCTGCAGGGCTCCTCGTCCCTGCAGGGCTCCCCATCCCTGGCACAGTTCCCCCATCCCTGCAGGGTTCCCCCATCCTTGCAGGGATCCCCATCCCTGCAGGGCTCCCCATCCCTGCAGGGTTCCCTCATCCCTGCAGTGCTCCTCATCCCTGCAGGGTTCCCCCATCCCTGCAGGGTTCCCCCATCCCTGCAGGGCTCCCCCATCCCTGCAGGGATCCCCCATCCTTTGTTAAGTGCTCCATGCTGCCGCCACCATAAAATTACAAACGTTCTTACTCACCCTTCCGACGCTCTGCAAAGTCTGCGGGCTCCAAGCGTCCTCCCTCCAGTCTGCTTCTAATCATGTCACCTCGGCGCAGCAGCGATGACATCACTGAAGTGCCGGTCACATGATTAGAAGCTGGCAGACCGGAGAGAGGACACCCAGAGCACGCAGACAGTGCAGAGCGTCGGAAGGGTGAGTAAGAACGTTTGTTATTTTATGGTGGCGGCAGCATGGGGCACATAACAAAGGATGGGGGAGACCTACCAAGGGGGAGGCAAGTATATATTCAATATGCACCACCCCCCTGCCGCTGATTGACAGGGGGATGAAGTGCATATTTAATGAGCGGGCCCACGTGACCGCCCGCTCACTCTGCAGCCTCCCCCCGCCTCCTCCAGCCCCCGGTCACCACCCCCCCACAATCAGGCTCTATAGTGACTCGAGTATAAGCCGAGGGGGGCACGTTTCAGCACAAAAATTGTGCTGAAAAACTCGGCTTATACTCGAGTATATACGGTAGTATAAATACCTCACATGTGACTCCATTGTAGAAGCAACATTCCTAAAGAAATGTATCTAGACCTGTGATAAACACTTTGATACCCACAGGTGCTTAACAGAATTTTATAACAATGAGCAACGGAAATGAGAAATATACAGGGTGGTACAAAAGTAGGTGGACAGAAAATAATAACATTTATTTTGATTTATATAAAAAATTATATTTACTAACACAAGCATAACATTGACAATTATCTGTGAAAACTAGATCTGTGAAACTGGCTCAGTTGCCCTTAGCAACCAATCAGATTCCACCTTTCACTTTCCAAAGAGTCTGTGAGGAATGAAAAGTGGAATCTGGTTGCTAACGGCAACTGAGCCTGCTTACACCATGTTTGATAAATCTCCTCCTTCATAACCTTATTACACATACTGTCCACCTACTTTTGGACCACCCTTTATATTTCTCACAAAATTATTCATTTAGCCCCAAATTTTTAATTTTCACAGGGGTGACTGGACAAAATAAACCAATTTGATATTCCATTTCTCCTGAGTAAACTAATACCTCATAATAGATATAAAAACTACTGTTTGGATGTACAGCAGGGCTCGGAAAAGGAGAAACACCATTTGCTTTTTGGAGCACAAAATTGGTTAAAATAGATAGCAGATGCAGTGTTGCTTTTTCAGAGCCTCTAATGTGCCTTAACAGTGGAAACCCCCTGGCAAGTGAACCAATTTAGAAAACTGTATTCCTTAAAAGAATTTATCTGGAGCTGGTGTCTCAAACACGCAGCCCGCAGGTCACATGCGGCCTCTAGGGCTTCACTGAGCGGCCCACGGAACAATCATGCCAGCGTTACAGCCGCGCTCCCCGCTGTGTAATATCTTCCGACCATGGCACTGACAAGGCTTTGCCACTCAGTAACATCAATGCAATCCACCAGCCAATGAGAGGCTCACAACTGCAGTTGGCATATGACATCACTTGCAGGTCTCTCATTAGCTGGCGGCTTGCATTGATGTTACTGAGCGGCAGCGCTTGTCAGTGTCACGGCTGGAAGATATAACACAGCCTAGAGCGAGGCTCCCTCCTGCACTGTACCGCTGGCATGTTTGTCCATGGTTTCGTGGTCTGTACAGTGAAGCCCTAGGGGCCGCTTGTCAGTGTCATGGCCGGAAGATATAACACAGTGAGGAGCGTGGCTCCCTCCTGCACTGTACTGCCGGCATGTTAAAGGTTAGAAAATTGTGTGTGAAATAGTGTGTGAGTGTAAAAGGGTTTGTGAGTGTGTGTGTGTGTGAGAGAATGTGTGTATGTGAGAATGTGAATGTGTGTGAGAATGTGTGTATGTGAGAATGTGAATGTGTGTGAGAATGTGCGTGAGAGTGAATGCATGAATGTGAGTAAGTGTGGGTGCGTGAGAGAATATGTGTGTGAGTGTGTTTGTGTGTGTGAGTGTGTGAGTGTGTATGTGCGTGTGAGAGACAGAATGAGTGTATGTGAGAGTGTGTTTGTGTGTGAGTGTGTGTATGTGAAAGAGTGTGTGAGTGTGAAAGTGTTTGTGAGTGTGTGTGTGTGAGTGAGAGAGTATATGTGAGAATGTAAATGTGTGTGGAAGAAAATGTGTGTGAGTGTGAGAGTGCGTGTGTATGAAAGTGAGTGTGTATGTAAGAGTGAGTGTGTGAGAGTGTGAGTAAGTGTGTGTGTGAGAGAATGTGTGTATGTGAGAGTGTGTTTGTGTGTGTGAGTGTGTATTTATGTAAGAATGTGAGTGTGTGTGAGAGTGAGTGTGTGAATGTGAGAGTGAGTGTGTGAATGTAAGTGTGAGTGTGTGAGATAATGTGTGTGTGAGGGTGTTTGTGTGTGTGAGAGTGTGTGTGAGTGTGTATGTGTGTGTGTGAGAGACAGAATGTGTGTATGTGAGTGTGTTTGTGTGTGAGTGTGTGAGAGAATGTATTTGAGAGTGTGTTTGTGTGTGTGAGAATGAGTGTGTGTGAGTGAGAATGTGAGTGTGTGTGTGTGAGAATGTGAGTGTGTGTGCATTAGAATGTGTGAGTGAGAATGTGTGAGAGTGACTGTGTGAATGTATGTGAGAGTGAGTGTGTGAGAATGTAAGTATGTGTATGTCAGTGTGTGTATGAGAGTGAGTGTGAGAGTGTGTATGTAAAAATGTAAGTGTATGTGTGAGAGAATGTGTGTATAAGAGAGAATGTGTGTATGTGAATGTGTGTGTGTGAGAGAGTGTGTATGTGAGAATGTGTGTTTGAGTGTGTGAGAGAATGTGTGTATGTGAGAGTGTGTTTGTGTGAGAATGTGAGTGTGAGAATGTTAGTGTGTGTATTTGAGAGAGAGAATGTGTGTGAGTGGGAGAGTGTGTGTGTGTGTGTGTGTGTGTGTGTGAGAGAATATGTGTGAGAGAATGTGTAAGCATGTAAGTGAGTGTGTGAGTATGTGAGAGAATGTGTTTGTGTAAGTGTGTGAGAGTGAATTTGTATGAGAAACTGAGAGAGTGTGTGTGTGAGAGAATGTGCATGTAAGAGTGTGTGAGTGTGTGAGAGAGAGTGTGTGTGAGAGAGTAAGTGTGTTTGTGAGTGAGTGTGTTTGTGTGTGAGAGTGAGTGTGCATGAGTGTATGAAACTGTGAGTGTGAGAGTGTATGAGTGTGAGTATTTGAGAAAGAATGTGTGTAAGTGTGAGAATGTGTGTGAGGGAGTGTGTATGTGAGAGTGTGTTTGTGTGTGAGTGCAAGAATGTAAGTATGTGAGAATGAGTTAACGTGCGTGTGTAAGGCTGGGGTCACACTAGCGGCAGATTTTTGAAATCCTGATCTCATTTTGAGCTGTCAAAAAGCTCAAAACCGGATCAGGAACTGCTGCCCATAGGAGCCCATTATGTTAACCGGATTGCACTACATGCAATCCGGTTAATGACTCTGGATTTGCAGCCTGCGTGAAAAATCATGTAGGCTGCAGTTTTCACAGCGGTTACTCTGCCGCAGCCTTTTTGTTATAATGGGCTCCTATGGGAGCCTATGCTGCTGCCGCAAGGCATATGTGGATGCCTGCGGCAGCTGGCGGCTTTGTTTATCCCTGCTGCCGCAGGGATGAACAAAGGGTTAAATAATAAGAATCCATATGGGCAACATGTCTCTAGGGGATGTCCACACCCCTAGAGACATGCTGTCCACAAAGGATGAAATGTCAGGGGTTAACTCAACTGTTAACCCCTGAGCCGCAATTGTCGGCTTTCTACAATTCATTCTATTATAACCCGCCGGCTCCTGCATCAGAACCAGTATCCTACACAAATTGTGTAAGCAACACAGACAGCTCCTCATTGAGGATGCTGTACTGTAAAATGCTTATACATATTGCGTAGGTTACTGGTCCTGATGCAGGAGCCGGTGGGTTTTAATAGAATGAATTGTAGAAAGCCGACAATTGCGGCTCAGGGGTTAACAGTTAAGTTAACCCCTGACATGCCGTCCTGTGTGGACAGCATGTCTCTGAGGGGATGGACACCCCCTAGAGACATGTTGCCCACATGGATTTTTAGCAGCAGCAGGGATGAATAAAGCAGGCGGTAACCGGATTGGACCGGATTACACAACCAGAGCAATCCGGTTACCGCATTGCGCTTTAAAGAAAAGATTTGAACACAAAAATGATGTGTCTGAAGGTAATTGCGGTTCCCGCATCCAAATCCGCATGCGGGAACCGCAATTACCTTTTGGGGCTTTACCTTCCATCCTCAAGCAGAATAAAATGTCAAAAAAAAGTCTGATCCCCAGGTTGTGTATAGGATTTCGAAATGGGCATATACATGTCCTTTCCTTGTGTATCTTAATTTATCTTTCCTGCAAAAGTGTTTTTTGGTATCAAAACTCAGAATATTTCTGTCCTTTTTGATAGTGGGATGGGAGCCATGTTTTGTGGATCCTTGGTTTGTTCAGATCCATGCTTTGTGCTGTAGCATGTTGGTGAAATCTTTTCTCATATTTGCTATGATATGTATACCAATTGGTATGGGGAGTTTTAATGTGTGCATAATGTTCACCTTCCCATAGCGGAACTTCAGAAGGAAATCCTTTCTTGCAACGTCCCTGAATAGCCTTCCAGCCCCAATTGTACTGGCCATTCTCTGGTTAGTTATGCACAATCCTGTTATTTACTGGCAGCCCGGAAAAATAGTTAGGTGGAGAGTTTCCTGTGAGAACACTTGCCTGAATTTTATTGTCTCTACAATCTCCTCAAAAACTTTATCCTCTTTTCTGTCTGATTTTGAAGAGCATTTCTCAGAGAAGAGGTGTAAGGAACTACCTCCTCAGTGTGCATATTATTGCCACAATAATTTGTGAGCAAAACAACCCAAAACCTTATTATACAATCTCTCTGGTTTTAAAAGACAAGTTATGAAAGATAACATCTTGGAAAGTTGCAAGGGAACATACCCTCTTCGTTTGCCATGCTGGCAAGGTTATTTTTGTTTAAAAAAAAAGATGGTCTACATTCTTGCATAGTTTTCTGTGAGCTGAATTAGACTCCAGTCCCTTATCTCCTCCTGTGCCAAACTGGTTCTCTAAGTTGGATCTCTGGGGGGCCTTTAATCAGATCAGAATCAAAAAGGTAAAAGGTTTTTTTAAAACAATCTATGCCCTTTGGTCTTAATGCTCTTGCCATATTTCAACATTTTGTCAGTTATATTTTCCATCATTTGGTGAGCACATTTTTGGTTGTATATCTTGATTTTAAATGTACTCAATCTTAAGACACATCAGATGTATGTCAGGCAGGTATTATAGATCTTAATGACTAATAAACTGTATGCCAAACTTGAGAAGTGTGTATTGGTCATACAGGAGGTTATCACTAGAACTACCGATGGAGTCATTTTGACTCCTCGCAATTTTTGTGTCTCGTCCGTAACAAATTTTTCCGAACTCCGGCTTGAGACTTGGTGACTTTTATTCATTTAAGATGCGAAAAAAGATTTTGTGACAATAAATAATTTTGGAAAGAAAAGAGTACCTTTTTTAAAAATTTACCTTTAATTACCAAAGGTAAAGTCATTTTGACTCCCTACTATATTTTGCTAGTGTTTGTCGCTAAATGTTATTATTTCTTTTAGTTTTCATTTCCCGTCAGTGAACCAGTGAACTCTCCAGTGGACTACATAAATTGTGAAGAATACGGCCTGCAGTTTTGCTAATTGCTAATATGGCTAGAAGACATGCGCTAAAGTCTGACGATATTCTTGCGATTTTCCATTCTATACCTGGATGATGAATCAGACTGCGAATCTGAGGAAAATCAATTTGATGCTGACACTGACGAAGATTTCAATCCTCAAAACGTTTGTAGTGAATCTGAAGACTCCGAAGGAACAAATCCGGAAGGTAATTAGTTATGTATATTTATTTGTTCTTCTACCGTAGGATGGACAGCTATTGGTCAAGGGGAGTGTCAGGTTGAGTCGTGCAGACCCCTAGATTCACAGGGGAGGAGAGCGGCCAGGAATACTTGTTTCAGCCAATGGAATTGGATGGAAACCTCTCAAGATTGGAGAAAACTTACCTGGTAGGCGTGCAAACCAAAACATACTTAGAGAAGCGCCTGGCCCCACAGAATACATGAGAAGGAATGTAATTAGAGATAGTTCTTTGAGTGTGTGGCAATTATTTTTTTGTTTGTTCATCTTGACTCACATAAAGAGCTGTACAATTGTAGAAGCACGCAGGAACAATGATGAAGATTTTACTCTTTTCGATGAGGAGCTAGAGGCATTTATTGCCATATTTTATGCTTGCGGAATATCAGGCACGAGCCATCATTCTAATGCCAGTATTTGGTCAAATGACTGTGGAATACCATTTTGTAAAACGACGATGTCTAGAAACCATTTTTTACAAATTTTGCGTTACCTAAGATTTGATGAGAAGTCCAATCGATCGCAGCAACTCAAAACCGACAAGTTTGCTCCCTTTTCTATAGGGTGGGATAGATTCATTGATAATTGTGTTGCTTCTTACAAACATGGCCCATACATTACTGTTGATGAACAACTTTTCCCTAGCAAAAGTAGGTGTCCTTCCACTCAGTATTTTCCTCCCAAGCTGGAAAAATACGGCCATAAATATTGGCTAGCTGTTGACAAGGATAGCAAATATCTTGCAAATGGCTTCCCTTATATTGGAAAAGATAATTCACGCCGTGCTGATGACCATTTAGCCAACCACATAGTTATAAAACTAATGCAGCCTTTTTTTGAAAAAAGGAAGAAATGTTACCACCGATCACTATTTTACGTCAGTTAAACTTGCTAAACAACTAAAAAGCCAGGAAACGACCATCGTGGGAATGATAAATAATAAAAGACGACAGCTGCCTAAAAAGATCAAATCAGTGAAGGAAAACTTGTACAATACTAAGGTTTTTATAAATGAAGATGATTTTACACTTACCATGTATTAAGGTAAACCAAACAAGAATGTTATAATTTTGAGTTCCATCCATCCCGATGTCGGCGTTGCTTCAGAATGTGCTAAAAAAACTTTTATAATGAAACTAAATACGGAGTAGATGTCGTACATCAAATGGCACGCAAAGAACATGTGCTCGGAGATGGCCTGTTCATTCATTTGAAAATACCCTCGACTTAGCAGGTATAAATGCTTGGATGGTGTACAAGGAGACGACCTCCAGAAACATTTCACGCAAGGCCTTTTTGCAAAAGCTCGTTACAGAGTTGGATGGTCCTTACGTTAGATCTAGGTGAAAGTGTGGCATGTCCGAAGTCGCAAATTTTTCTGATGGGATGCTGCAAACAAAATTTTGCCAGATAAAACAAAAATTCACAGAGTATAGATCAGTTTGAAGTTGTGTGACTTGCCGTAAATTCTTGTGTGGGCAGTGTGCCGCTGTAAATGAATGACGATGCCTGAACTGTGAAACAAATTAGACAAATGTTTAGTATGTCAATTCTTACGTACTGTTTAGCAAGAATTTTACTGACTCTTTTGAATTTACATGTTTGTACTTACTGCATTTTCTGTAAACTCACCTTCAAAAGTTTGTTGCTGTTTCTATGTGTGTACTTTCGAAACTTACAAAATAAGTCAATTCTCAGTTTGAAATCAAATTGTTTCAAGCAAATACAATTGCATTTATCATGATGATTGCTTTTATCACCCAAATTGCAATTCAAAAGTCAATTCAAAGCAAAAACTAACAGTGTATTCCATCTTTTCTTATGTGTAGTTTAATTTTCAACATGTTGCGTATGTATTTGATCTTACAAAATCAATAATAAATGATTGTAAAAATTCTATCATTATTGTTTTACTTAGTTTACTTTTGTTATTTCCTGTAGAAAAATATATAAATCAGAAAAAAACATTCCAAAGCACTACTGTTGGATCTCACAATAAAAACACATAAGAAAAAATATAATTATTATTAAAAACCACAAATGAAACTCTAAAAATAAATGAAAACAAGCCAGCAGTCAAAATTACTCCATTTGTTAGTTCTAGGGGGGGTGACCAGTCCAATAGTCCTAGTGTTATATTTGTGGGTTTTCTGGCATTATCTGGGAGTTCCAAATAAGGTCCGTGCAGTGTTGGAATGGGATCCACCAAAAAATCTGAAAAGCCTTACAATGCTTTCAGAAGTTTGCAACTGTTGTCAAAAATTTCTTATCTATTGTCAAATCTCTCAAGGAATTTTCTAGAAAAGGTACAGAATTGTTAATGTTGTTCAAACCTGATCACTGGCATTTTCTTCATTAAAGAAATGCTGTGCAAAATACTGTATTTTTCAAATTATAAGACGCACTTTTTCCCCAACATTTTGGGGGAAACTGGGGGGTGCATTTTATAATCTGAATTGATTTATGTGCTATGCTGTGCTGTAGTGGGGGGAGTGCTTGGGAGCAGAGTACAAGGGATTGGGCAGGCTGCAGGAGGCAGCGGGAGATCACTTGCTCCCGCTCATTAGCCTCATTGTAATATTCACTGCACCTGCTGTCTATCACCTCGGTGCTGAAAGAGCACTGAGGTGATGGACAGGGGAGCAGCGCATATTACACCGTCATGCTATATGTCCCCTGCTGGCACATGTCCGCTGGAACACACAGCCCCACTGTCCCGGATATGGTCCCCCCATCACGATACATGGCCCCTGCTGGCGTGCACACTTAAACTAACAAACACTGTTACCTTACATTGATTGCTCCATGCTTTAAGCTGAGTGGTGACTTCCAGCGTTGGCCCGGGCATCGGATCATGTGACCCCGCAGTGCACAGTGATGACATCACTGTGCTGTGCCGATCACTTGACCTGATGCTCAGGCCGATGCTGGAAGAAAGTGCTCAGCTGGAAGTACAGAGCGATTGACAGAAGGTGAGTAACAGTGTATATTTTCTTACAGTGTGCATGCCAGCAGGGACCATATAGCGTGATGGAGGGTCATATCTGGGATGGTGGGGCTGTGTGTGCCAGTGGACATGTGCCAGCAGGGGACATATATCATGACGGGGGTGGCCATATCTGGGATGGTGGAGCTGTGTGTGCCAGCGGACATGTGCCAGCACAGGGGAACATGTACCATCACAGGGGAACATGTGCCATCACAGTGGGACATGTGCCTTGACAGGGGGACATGTGCCAGCACAGGGGGACATGTGTCATCACAGGGTGACATGCGCCATCACAGGTGGACATGTGTCAACACAAGGGGACATATGCCAGGAAAGGGGGACATGTGCCAGGGGGGGACATGTGCCATCACAGGGGGCATGTGCCATCACAGGGGGACATGTGACAGGACAGGGGGACATATGCCATCACAGGGGGACATATGCCAGGACAGAATCCAGAATGGGGCTATATCACAAGATGGGGGACCATGTACCAGGATGGGGGCCATATATACCAGTATGGGGAACATATATACTAGGATGACGACCATATGTACCAGGATGGGGGCTGTATATACCCGGACATATATACTGATTGTAAAATGAACACTGACATTATAAGATGGATATTATATTTTAAGATTTTTAATAGCTCTAGTACTTCAATGTTTATATTAGCAGATATTCAAAGATATTAAACAGAAATTTTAAACTATCAGTTCTAACTATCCGATATTTGGAGGGTACATAAGGTGTGGGTTAACAAACCATGTGTTAATAATGAGGATTTGACTTTAAAATATGAATACATAGTGAAAAGATAGAAAGAAAAAAAATTACTTAAATATAAAAAAATGGCCACTGGACCTGTGGAATCGGCAAGTGCTGCGAAACGGCGTTCCGTCGTCCGCCGACCCCCACTCCCTCTCTCCACCTGATTTGTCTACGCTAACACAAAGCGAGATGACATAAAGGATTTCTTGGCATCTAAAAGGGTGAGTGCTGCTTTTATTTTTCTACTAGTGGATGAATCTTCATTTTCTCATTGAAGCGTGCAACATCTGCCAGCTGGAGGAAACCAAGGTAACTGTATACCTCGATAGATATACCTGTTGGTGCCCGGTGCCTATACTTCTTACATTGAGCATATATATGTATATAGAGCAGTGACCCCTAATTTGGTAAAATGACTAGAACAGATCCCAGGAGCAACATTTGAAGTGTCCGTCCAGTAAAGTGCAGTGCTGGGAACAACTAAGATCTTGCACAGAACCCTCAAACTCTCGAGCCTCTGGTAGAGCACCTGAGAATGAGAAAGGAAAAAAAAATACCTCCCCACAGGGGATGAGAAGGCAGTTTTTGTTTGTATATATCTAAATATGTATACATATGTGCTGTACTGTATATAATGAGGCTGAAAATCAACAAAGTCCAGAATTTAATTTGTGAAGCATTTGATGATTTCCTGCTGTTTATGGTTAGCCATTAAATCTGACAAATTTGATGCGTACTCTCATAAATTTCAAATCACTTTTTGTTTAAAAGATAAAGCCCCCTAAGGTAATCAGTGTTTAAATCTGAGACATATATGAAATAGAAAGGTGTAGTCACTTACGACATTTGAATGCTAATTCATGTTTAGCTTGCAGTCATCTTTAGAAATGTTCTCTATACAATATGTCACAGTGTAGAAACCAATTTTTATGCATTTGAAAATCATCCTCATTTACTGTCTTTGAAGCTATCCAACAGGGGATAATCTCATGCATACTATAAAGTTCCCTGTTTATTAGCCTTGGGACCAAATGCTTTCCTATCATAAAGACAGCAATTAAAAGCGAAAAAAGCATCACTTTTATGTTTGATGTTGAAATAAAGTATTCTACACAATTATTAATGTAAAGTATAAGCTTTCTATTGACTGTACTCTCACAGATGTTTTGCAATAATAGCTTAACAAGATCACAAAGGAAGCTCTTTAGTCAATTTGGAAATAAACCTGTTAATATATTAAGATATATGTATGTTGTGATGTTTAAATAATTTAGTAACTTTCGTACAATCATTACAGAGAGGATGTTTTCCTTTTGTAATATTAAAAGTATGATAAACAAGTCTGAATATCATTATTCCGCACATTACAGATATAAACTAGAAGTAAAACAGTTTAGCTGTAATTACTTTTATTAAATATGATATCATTGCACACTCAGTTTTAGAGATATTACATTTACAAGATGTGTACATTCCTATATTTTGACATGCTTTAATCTTCAAACAACTTTCATAAATAAATGGTTCTTTTCATTAAGTTTAATTGATATTTTTACAAGATAACTTGAAATTATACTTGTCATATAACATATGGCAGATATTGCACGTTTGTGTGGATGGTAAATTAGAAAGAACACATCAAGTTACAGAATGTATTAAAAATATTAAACATTTTAATCTAAAAAAAACATTAAAAATAAATTAAAATTATTCCTTCTACCGGTGTAAATGTAGATGAGATGTAATGCATGATTTTATGTTAAAAGGAATCTGCCAGCATGTTTTTTTTCTACCTAATATTAGAGCAGCATAATGTAGGGAAAGAGACCATAAATCCAACAATGTATCACTTGGATGACTGAATGCATTGGTTTTGGTTGTTGCATTGTTGCAGAATGGAAGGCATAGGTGTCGTGATAGGCATGCATCACTCCTCGATCTGGCTGCACACGCCCCGCTGGGCAGCATTATTCTATCTTCCTCGCCGTCCCTCTATTTGGAATCTCCTGCCCTCTATACACCTATCATGCACCAGCCACTACGTCACATCCGGCACGGTGCATTATGGGGCCGATCACGTGATTAGCCCCAGTGCATTATGGGCCTGATCACGTGATTGGCCCGGCTTCAATAAGCGCATTGCGCATGCGCAGAGCCGGGCCTATCACGTGATCAGCCCCATAATGCCCCGCGCCGGATGTGACGTAGCAGCCGGTGCATGATAGGTGTACAGAGGGCGGGAGATTCCAAATAGAGGGGCGGCAATGAAGAAAGAATAATGCCACCCAGCGGGGCGTGCACAGCCGGATCGAGAAGTGATTCATGGAGCCTGGCGCCACCTTTTTAGTCCCCAGCCTCAGGGACTTGTGTAAGCTAGAAGTTATTTTTCTGATATTTTATAGGGCCCCTTTAGCTCAGATAGGGACAGATAGGGAGCAGCTAGGAAGGTGTAGGGACAGGTAGTGATAGTGTAGGGCCTTAAATCTAGGTGACAGGTTCCCTTTAACAACATGAATACTAGTGAATGGCAGGGGAGCAATAATGATCAATTTTCTAATAAAGTGTATTGATGTTACCAGGAGTAACAGGAAGGATAACACTTCCTGGTCTCTTTTCGCATTGAAATTGATAAATCCTTTTAATGTGCAAGATTTACGTATTTTTCCTGCCTGCATTGCGTCAATAATTTCAAAGCACTTTAAAGACATTGTCATTATAGTCCCCAACGGGAACCACAAACTAATTTCCCTATCACTAAGTCTTTGAAGTGTAGGTGAAAGCCAGAGAACCTGGAGGAAACCCAGGCAAGCATTGGGTGAACGTACATACTACTGACAGATGTTTATTAGTCCAACACAAAGTCCCTAAATGAGACTATTTTTTCCTATCTCTTAACAGTACAAAATCTGGGCAGGGTATGAAAATCCCTCTCACAAACGATACATTCACTTACATGATAAAAAGTTTATTACTTTATTATTCAATTAATGCAACAAACATAAAACATTTAGAACATTCCCTCACAGAGGGACACAGGAGCGCAGTTTAGGCCTGAAACACTACATTAGTACACAATCTGATAACAATAGTATCTTCTACATAAGAAAGTGCATTCAGTCTTAGAACAACTCAAGATATATACAAAACTAAATGGATGCCTGCACTATTCTTAAAAAGGGGGTTATTAGCAGAACCTCAAATATGCATTGGTTGCAGTTAAAGTATATAGGTTGCCATGGTGATCATTTTTAGTTTTTTATCATCGTCACTGTCTCCAGTGCACATTACCTATTCCCATGCTGCATCAATGCGCTCCTGACTTGCAGCACACGTGATCAGTACGCCTGTTGTACGTCACGCCGTGAGTGGAGAGGGGTAATGAAGCTGCACAACGTGAGGATTCATGCGCCGTAAAGGGAGTGGTTCAGATGACCATGGTGAAGTGGTATTTTCCGATTGGACACTTGTAGGATAAAACGCCCCTTGTCCTCCATACTGACACGCCCCCCGGAAGAAGCGAGGGCGAAACAATCGTAGAGGTGGAGGGACCAGGAGCGTGGTTCGGCTGAATACATCAGGTACATGCTGTGATGAGAATTTGAGATTTTATGGCAAAGTTTCCCACTTATGAACGTAGTATTTTGTTAGTGGGTACGAGTTATGTCCTATAATAGTATATAGGCATTGTCACACAGTCCAAAAAGTCAGGAAAGGGGAAGAGGAAAACTCACTCATGCCTCAGGAGATCCGAAACAGGTGCACAGTGATGGCTGGCATCCATCTAGTCCATAGACATTGTCACATAGTAGGCAATGAATCTGGGTATATGGGGATAGAAATAAAGCAACCTGTGATATTGCATAGCTAATTCAGTATTGGGTGTCCATTACCCATAGTTAAAGTATCACATTTGGTTAGTAACTGTCCTGAATACATATTTGAGGTTCTGCTAATAACCCCCTTTTTAAGAATAATGCAGGCATCCATAGATTAGTATTGTATATATCTTGTGTGGTTCTGAATGCACTTTCTTACGTAGAAGATACTATTGTTATCAGACTGTGTACTATTGTAGTTTTTCAGGACTAAACTTCCCTCCTGTGTCCCCCTGTGAGGGAATGTTTTAAATGTTTTATGTTTGTTGTATTAATTGAATAATAAAATAAAAAACTTTTTATCATATAAGTGATTTTTTCCCTTATGAGAGTGATTATCATACCCTGAGATGTTTCTATACGTGCAGCTCCCAGGAACATCGTTCCATTTTATTAGAACAATCACTGACACTCACCTGCTCTACTCCAGCAATAAGTATATTGACGTTGTTTGTGCCTGTCATCAACTACTCTGTGAATCTCTATCACACTAGTCAGTACTCTGATTGCAGCGTTGTTACTCTGATCAGAGCACAGACCAGTGTGACAATGCTAAATAGTAAAGCTGCAGTAAGGTAGAGAAAAATATTCCATTAATCTAGCAATATAGACATGGGAGAAGTGCGCTTCTAGCCTCTCTGCCTGCCCATGCGCATTAGCTTGCATTGTGCAGAGTGACCAATGAGAAGCCTTCCCATCCACAAGATCGCAGTGGGCTTCCATTGAAAAATGGGCATAAAAAAAATAATGTTTTTAGATAGATACTGACAATTTAAAAATCGGCATCTATCGAAAATAATATAACTAGTGCTGAACGAGTGTAATCATTATTATTCATTACTCGCACGAATAGTACAGTATTCGCGATAGTCGTTACTCGGCGAGTATCGCTGGTGCTCGTGAGTTAGGTGTGATCTTTATCGATCTGACACAAATTGACAGCTCCCTTCAGTAAACAATGGGAGTTGGCACATCACTGAGAGCAGGTTAAGTGTTAGGCTCTCTCTGGGGGGCACTGCAAGGTGTTTTATGCAGAAGAAACACAAAAAAGCCCACCTTCCAGCCCCACCCTGGAATGACTCGTTTTATAGCTGGATGTCTGTAGGCAGAGCCTATCACTAATTGACTAACATCAGATTCGTAATTCGGACAAATATGCAACAATTAACAATTACTCGTTACGATTATAGAGAGTGTGAATATTTCGCTACTTGCTCTTCACTAAATATAACAATATCACACACATATATAATGTTTTTAAATAAAATAATTTTTTGGTGATAAGTATAGTTTAAGAAATGCAAAATAACGTTTTGTAAAATATATATTTCTAAATTTTAAATAATTGTATACTAATCAAATCCTTCTGCTACCTAATTAGAAGATATTAAAGAAGACATTAGTCAGTCTGTTCTATTACGGTCTTGACATTTCACTATTGAGTTTTTGACCAAAGAAAATGATAGAGGGAGAGGAATTAAGATCATTTTCTGTTCAGATCATTATTAGTGTGAATGGCTGACAATCATTATTTAATAGATAAGAGAATAGAATTCATTTTGGCATGGAAAATGCCCATAATCATTTCATTAAAAGTATAATGATATGGGTGTTTTTATTTAGCGATCCCTTGTTATAAGGAACAATGTGAACCTTTATTACTTTAGTATTTCAGGAGTTCTGATTTGTAAAAGAAGGCTAGGGATAACATATGACAGCAATTGTAACACATGATTTTCACTATTATTTTCTACCTCAATAACCTTTTATCTTTTCTTACCAACTCATTGTTAATAACTATAAAAAAAATTAAAAATTATCAGAAGACAAAATTATAATTTACATGCTCAGTGCTCCAATGTATTACCGTTTTTTATTTATACAGTATTAACATTACTAAATCTACAACTAATATTTATAATATTAAAAACATGAATGCCTTTGTTTTAGAATTCAGGCTTAACACAATACTACAATATTATTGTGTACTATCCCATCGTAAGAATTTAAGCTTGAAAGAAACATTGGCCTTAACCAAACCCCTGTGTCTGGCGTGTGCAACAAAACAGAAAAAAACAACACAAAGAAGTAATTCCTTTTGACGCTAATACATTACAGATAGACATGAGTTGATCAATTTGTGGAGGAGCGAGATAAAGTTATATCTCCTGAAATTCATGGTTCCACTCAAATTTTCAGATTCGATCAGCAGTTCACCAAAAGATAAAAAACAAAAACATTCAAGGCGCTATGCCCAGTGGCGGATTATAATGAGGTCAATATGGTCTTTTGCCCCGGGCCCAATGGTGTTGGGGTGCCCACAGCCCAGGGGGTAAATTGCCCCATTATAATCCGCCACGGCGCCACCATACAGCACTGTGCACGCAGGGGTGTTGCAGCGTCAATGAGGCGATGAGCCCTGCTAGTTGACAGGGGGCGGCATCCGCAGGGGCGGCTGGTGGTGTTATGACTCCCTGCTGATGCCGCTCTCTCTCCTACAGTCCCGGCCGCCGCCGCGTTACACCTCCCCCCCAGCAGTGTGAGCCCACCTGTAGAGCCGCACAGGAAGACCTGTGCTTACAGGACCTGTGATGATATCAATAGAGGGGAGGAGCCAGGGATCACATGATCAGCTCCTCGTATGCAGCCCTCCACTGTGCTGGATGTCATGGTGCTGGATAAGGTGAAGAAGAGGATGAGATGAAGGTTATGTGTGGGGTCAGGAGATTTACAGTGTGGATGAAGCAGAGCCGAGTGTGTACTAGGTGTATGGAGCGGAGCCGAGTGTGTACGTGGTGTATGGAGCGGAGCCGCGTGTGTACTAGGTGTACGGAGCGGAGCCCAGTGTGTACGAGGTGTACAGAGCAGAGCCCAGTGTGTACGAGGTGTATGGAGCGGAGCCCAGTGTGTACTCGGTGTATGGAGCAGATCCGTGTGTGTACGAGGTGTATGAAGCGGAGCCGCGTGTGTACTAGGTGTATGGAGCAGAGCCCAGTGTGTACGAGGTGTATGGAGCGGAGCCCAGTGTGTATGAGGTGTATGGAGCAGAGCCGTGTGTGTACGAGGTGTATGGAGCGGAGCCGCATGTGTACGAGGTGTATGGAGCAGAGCCGTGTGTGTACGAGGTGTACAGAGCAGAGCCACATGTATATGAGATGTACGGAGCAGAGCTGAGTTTGTACGGAGCAGAGCCGTGTGTACTAGGTGTATGGAGCGAAGCCGCATGTGTATGAGATGTACGGAGCAGAGCTGAGTGTGTACAGAGCAGAACCGCGTGTACGAGGTGTACGGAGCAGAGCCGCGTGTGTACGAGGTGTACGGAGCGGAGCCGCGTGTGTACGAGGTATATGGAGTGGATCCACATATGTATGAGGTGTATGGAGCGGGGCTGAGCGTGTACAAGGTGTTCGGAGCAGAGCTGAGTGTGTACTAGGTGTACGGAGCGGAGCCATGTATGTATGGAGCATGCTGAGCTGTGTGTTTACAAGGTGTGTCTACCAGTGGTAGCCCCCTGTGGATGCTGCTCCCACTCCTATAGTCCCAGCCGCCTCTGTCGGCAGCATTGTTCTCCCGAGTGCCGGCCGCCGCTGTCCGCCCTGCTATGCTGATTCTGCCGGGCCCGTTTGGGCTTTGCTGAATATTCCTGCTCTAGGAGGACCCAGACTTCCCAAATCCAGGCAGGTAGCTGATCTTGCCTGAGGCTAAGCAGACTCCTCTGTCCTCCTGAATGAGTCTGTGTCTCACCCGCCATCCACCACCTCCTGGGTCGCCGCCTGTATGAAGAGAGGGAGTCTGAGGAGAGGGACCGTCACCTAATGCCAACACAGAGCACAGAGAGAACGTGCCTCTGTGACAGAGAGGTGAGTGATATGTCCACTCCTGACTCCTGCCCTGCTGCTGCAGCTGCTGCCTGTGGCTGTGCTCTGTGTGTGCACTGCCAGCCAGACTTCCTGGTGGCTGCTGTACGGCAGGGAGGACTCAGTCAGTGTAAAAAAAGAATGTCAGCAGTAATTAAATGATTTCTGCACTAAGGCCCCTTTCAGATCTGCTTTTTTTTCAGATTGTGGCAGATCCGGCAGATTTACCGCATCTGCTGACTAACGGCCACACTTGCGGCACACTTGTGGCAAGCCCCATGCATTGTTTATGGGGCTTGCGGTTGGGTGCGGCAAGTGCGGTACTGCCGGATGCGGGCAAATCTGGTATTGCGGCGGTGGAAAAAAACGTTATTTACCGACGCAACAGCCGTTAGTCAGTAAATGTGGTAAATCTGCTGGATCTGCCGCAATTTGAAAGACACGGTGATGTGAAAGGGACCTAACCAACGCTGCTTTCACATCAGCGTCTAGCTGATGTTTGGGCCGTTCCAGCAGGTGGCGTCGCATGTGCTGGATCGTCCGCCTAACGGCCAACTTGCGGCCCAGATGCGGCAAGCCCCATGCATTGTCTATGGGGCTTGCGGTCCGGTGCAGCAAGTGCGGTTCTGCCGAGTGCGGCACATCGGTCACTTGTGGACGCAAAAAAAAACCGCTACAAGTGGTGTTTTTATTTTCGCGGCCGCATGTGTCGGATCTGCGGCACCTGGCAGAACCACACTTGCCGCTCTGGACCGCATGCCCCATAGACAATGCATAGGGCTTACAGCATCTGGGCCGCAAGTCAGCCATTAGGTGGCTGATCCAGCACCACCTGCCGAATCGACTGCACATCAGCAAAACCGCTGATGTGAAAGGCCCCTTAATCACTGGAGTGGTCAGGGAGGGTGTGGGGAGTCAATACTGGACAGACGACTGTCAAATTTTCCCCATGTAAACTGTGCCCCACCATCTTGGATAACACAGAAACATGTGAAATGGCTCTACATGGTGTATCATGTGCCCCTCTAAGTGGCTATCTTGCTTGGGTCAAGTATGTATGGAGTCCATGCATACATGATTCAAGAAAAATATCCACATAGAGGGGCACATACAGCATGTAGAGGTATTTCACATGTCTATCCAAGGTGGAGGGGTAGTGGGTGCACATATTGTGTATTTTGTGAGTTTTTAACTCAGTATTTGTAAGGTCTTGTGTAGATGTTCAGTATTTGGTCAGTTTTTCCTTCAGTATATGTAAGGTCTCGTGCACACGTTATGTATTTGGTGAGTTTTTACCTCAGTATCTGTAAGGCCTCGTGCACACGCTGAGTATTTGGTGAGGTTGTTACCTCAGTATCTGTAAAGGCCACGTTGCACACACAGATATCTGTGTCCAACTTCTGAACAGATCTCTGGTTGCAGTGAAATCATGGACACATTGTTCCATTGTACACAGCCACAAAATGTAACAATGTGTCCATGATTTCACTGCAACCAGAGATCTGTTCAGAAGTTGGACACAGATATCTGTGTGTGTCAAGTGGCCTTAAGGCCTTGTGCACACGTTGAGTATTTGGTGATTTTTTTCCTCAGTATTTCTAAGGCCTCGTGCACACGCTGAGTATTTGGTGAGTTTTTTCCTCGGTATTTGTAAGGCCTCATGCACATGCCTATGCTGCATTATAAGAAACAAACTATTATGCCCTGAATGCCCCCTGTACACAGAATAAATAATTTATAAAAATCTAGCACCCTGTATTCTAACCAGTTACCAGTCCGAAATTCTTGCTTGCAGATTGGTCCATTCAGCCTCTCCTCACCGTCCGACAGCCTCTTCTTCTGAATGATATGGATCACGCCTCCTGCGTTATCCACGTCCCACGTTCCGATCTCACGTCTGTGCAGATGCCTCTCCAGCTTACGCAAACGCACATGCCCTAAACGCACGTGCTCTGCCCTACTACGGCTACAATGTAAAACTCATCTACTCATGTGCGAACCGCAGGGGTCACTGCACATGGTTCCAGGCTCCCAGTCTGCTGTGTGTAATGTATGGTGACATCACTGAGAGTTAACTTGTAGGATAATCCCATGGTGGAGCACATTGCACCTGCACAAGCTGGAGAGGTATGGACGTAGCATAGGCAATGGAAAAATTGGACGTGGTCACATGGATAACACAGGTGGCAGGAGGCGCTATCTACATTATTCAGAAGAAGACTCTGTTGGACTGCGAGGAGGCGGGAAGGACCGATCTGCAAGCAAGTCCATCAGGCTGGTAACAGGTGATTATCATACAGGGTGCACACTGTTTGACATTTTTATAAGTTATTTATTCTGAGTACAGGGGCAGTAGGGCATAATAGCCTCCTTCTAATGGACTGTTCAATACTATGGCTTAAAGTGTTTTTTTTTTTTCTTTTCCTAAGTGAAGGGTAAATTGACTAGATCAATGTTTGACAGGATAGAGTTTCACTCAGCAGCTATTTTTCTGGAATAATCTATTTCAGGCATATGATGACCCCCGTCATAAGTCCCCCATCACACAACCCCCGTGACCCTGTTACATGACCCCTGCAACCCCGTCACATGACCCCGTGACCCCGTCACATGACCCCCATCACATAACTCCCGCCACATGACTCGGGGGGGCCCACAGAGTCTGAACAGCCCCGGGCCCTGGCTACCCTTAATCCACCCCTGGCTATGCCAAACACTGCTAAAGCAGCTGAGAAAAGGCAATTGGCCTCTTGCATTGTAGGCTTCCCAATTATGCCCTGCAGCTATGGCATTTTATACTCTTGTATAATGAGATCAGTACATGGGATATCAGAAATAAAACAAGCATAATACTATGGCCCTTTTCACATCTATGCTCTCTTAGGTTTGCCTGCATTTGCCTGCCCTGGTCTAGCGCAAATGCAAGCGCAGGTGCATTTACAGGCAAGTGCAGGTAAGCGTATAGGCGCATATATGCACAGCCCTTGTGCTCTCTACCCACATTATCTGCTATGGCCGAGTACAGCCGAGCTCAGGAGACGAAAAACCTGGAAGAGCGAGTGTGAATGTGCCGACGTCACCTCGCATGCGCTTGGCCAGATGCAGCCGGAAACGTCACGTTACGCGTTTCCAGGTGCAGCTGGCCAAGCACATGCGCGGTGATATCGGCACATTCACACTCGCGCTTCCGGGTTTTCGAGTCCTACGCTTGGCTGTGCTAGGCCATAGCAGGTAGTAAAAGCAGCGAGCGCAGGTGAGCGCAAGGGCTGTGCATCTATGCGCCTATGCACTTGCCTGCACTTGCCTGTAAATGCACCTGTGCTTGCATATGCGCTAGCGCAGTGCAAGCAAACACAGGCAAACCCAGGGGTGCATGTATGTGAAAGAGGCCTATCAAATATGTTGTAATTGACACAATAAAGTGAAAGGGAAATAAAACAAATGTAGCAGGTCCATACCACAATAGCCATGCATGCACTGTCTAATATTAAAAGTAGAAAAGGAGACATAGATCATATCTGGGTCTCATAGTGGCTAGAGAGGATGAGTTGAATTTCAACAATGAAAAATAAACTAATGCCTCATCCAGAAATCATTTTCTTCAAGTATGAGAAAAACGTTATTTTTCACTAATGAGAAAATAAAATTCTTCAACTCCTATCTATATGTTAGTAAAAAGCACAGCACATCCAAAAGCTATCAGATTTTTTACAGACTCATACACTTTAGCCAATTTAGATCAAACATTTGGATCAATATTGGACATGTCCCAGCAATTTTGCACAGACCTCTCAGTCCAAGGAGAAAAATCAGACATTTGAACAGCCCCATTGACTGTAATGGGTAGAGTGTAATCCATGCAAAAAAGAAATATAGAACTCGTAGGTAAAAAACTTGGGAATTAACTTTATAATAGGAGAAAAGTAAGAGATAAAGATAAAGATCATTTTGCAAGGTGCCACAATATTTTACCTTGAATGGTAAAAATACATTAGCATGTAAACATTTTCCTCTTGATATAGAAAGATTAACATTTCTTCATGTTTCTCTTTGCTTTATAAATTGGTTAGAATTATTGCTGTCTTAGGACATTTTGTTTATACTTAGTCTCATATTCTCATTGTCAAGGCTTACGGTTAGTATAATATTTTCTTATCTCATATATTTCCTACACAATGTTATAAGATTTTGAGAAAACTATGTTAGGCATTGTATACTGCTAAGTATAGTAATAATAATATAATAATACTAATAATAATACTAAATCTTTATTTATATAGTGGCAACATATTCCGCAGCGCTTTACAATACAGTGGGAAATAGACGAACATACACACTATAATACAGTAAGAAAATACACAATATAATACAGTAAGAAAATACACAATATAATACAGTAATTCCAGTAGAGAAAGAATACAGTACAATAATAGGAAACAATACAATAAGCATAGAATCAATGTAAAAAATACAACACAATAGATAAAGCAAAAATAAAGGTGACCCTGCTCAAGAGAGCTTACAATCTACAACAAGATAGGTGTTGCACAAAGTACAGCGGCTTATTACATTGATGGTCCAGGCATCTTGAGGAAATGGGGGATAGAAATAAAGTTACATGAATGGTCACCAGACAATCTGTGTAGACCTTTTGGGTTTTGTGGAGTTTGAAGAAGAGTTATGTCGAGAGAGATAGTGAATGGGCTATGTACAGTATATAGGAATTTTGTTAGGTGGCATGATAGGCCACCTTGAAAAGATGTGTTTTTAGTGAGCGTCTGAAGCCATGCAAGTTGTGGATTGTCCTGATTTCTTTGGATAGAGCATTCCAAAGAATTGGTGCAGCTCGGGAGAAGTCTTGAAGCCGGGAGTGGGAGGATTGGATTAGTGCAGATGTTAGTCGAAGGTCATTTGTAGAACATAGAGAATGGGTGGGGTGATAGACAGAGTTGAGAGAGGAGATGTAGGGGGGTGCTGCATTGTGAAGAGCTTTGTGGGTGAGAACAAACAATTTGAACTTTATCCTGTAGCGTATAGGCAGCCAGTGCAATGACTGGCACAGAGTGGAGGCATCTGATTAACGATTGGCCAGGTAGGTCATCCTGGCTGCTGCATTAAGGATGGACTGTAGAGGGGAAAGTTTAGAGAGGGGGAGGCCAATTGATAGAGAATTGCAATAATCAAGGCGGGAGTGGATTAGGGCCATGGTAAGGGTTTTAGTTGTTTCCATGGTGAGAAAGGGGCGAACTCTAGAGATGTTCTTCAGGTGTAAGTGACAAAAGCAGATGATAGATTATATATAGGAGGTGAAGGAGTGATCAGTGTCAATAGTGACAACCAGACAGCGATCATGCTGCCTAGGTGTTATCGTGGTATCCTACACTGAGAGAAAGATGTCAGATTTAGAGAGGTTGGTGGAGGGCGGGAGCAAAAGAAGTTCAGCTTTGGAAAGGTTGAGTTTTAAATAGAGAGCCGACATGATGTTGGAAACTGCAGTTAGACAGTCATAGATTCTTTAAAACTGCAAGGGTAAGGTCAGGGGCTGAAGTGTATAATTGTGTGATGTCAGCATAGAGATAGTACTGGAAGCCAAATCTGCTGATAGTGTGTCCAATTGGGGCTGTGTAGAGAGAGAAGAGGGGGGAAAGTAGAGCCAGCAAATGAAACACTGAAAGAGTGGTCAGAAAGATAGGAAGAGAGCCACTAGAGAGCGGTGTCCTTTATACAAATGGAATGCAGCATGGAGAGTAGGAGATGGTGGTCCACTGTGTCAAAAGCTGCAGAAAGATCAAGAAGAATAAGCAGAGAGTGGTCACCATTACATTTTGCTGTCAGTAGGTCATCGGTCTCTTTGATGAGGGCAGTTTCTTTAGAGTGAAGGGGGTGGAAGCCAGACTGTAATGGATCTAGAAGAAAGTGAATGGAGAGGTAACGGGTGATGCAGTAGTAGACCAGGTGCTCCAGGAGTTTAGAGATGATGGGGAGATTGGAGACTGGTCTGTAGTTATTTGTGCAGGATGGGTCGAGAGAAGCTTTCTTTATTAGTGGAGTAATGATCAAGTGTTTGAAGGAAGAGGGGAAGCTGCCAGAAAAGAGGGAAAGGTTGAAGATTTTGGATAGGTGAGTGGTGACGACCGGACAGAAAGACTGGAGTAGGTGTGAGGGAATGGGGTCAGTGGTGCATGTAGTGGGACAAGAGGAAGAGTGGCGCCTGACAACTTCTTCTTCTGTAACTGGGTCAAATGTGGAGAATGAGCTAGGAGGAGATGTGAGGAAGAATGGGAGTGGCACACTTGGAGGCTGGGAGCTGATTTCTTGGTAATGTTGTCTATTTTCTCCATAAAGTAAGAGGCCAGATCATCAGAACAGAGGTCAGTGATGGGGGCCTGCCTGCACTTTTGGACTGAGGAGAGAGTGAAAGGTATCAAATAGTTTTTATGGATTGTTGGATACTGAGGAAATCAGGGTGGCAAAGTAGGCTTGTTTGGCAAGGTGAAGGACAGAGTTGTAGGTTTTAGCATGCATTTATAATGGATAAAGTTTTCTGGTGAGCGAGTTTTCTTCCATAGACGTTCAGCACTCCTACAGCATCGCTGGAGGAATCGAGTTTGTGATGTGAGCCAGGGCTGTTTTGTTCTATGTCTGGAGGTTCTGAGGGTGAGGGGCGCTACTTAGTCTAGGGTGCTTCTGAGAGTGTTATTATAGTGATTTACTGCCAGATCTGGACAGGAGAATGAGGAGATTGGGGACAGTGATGACATGAGGGAGTCTGTGAGTGCATGAGGGTTAATGGCCTGTAGATTTCTGGATGTTTGAAAGGTAGGGGTGGGGTGTGGTGGGTGAGGGTTAGTGAGTGTGAAGGAGAGAATGTTGTGGTCAGTGAGGGGAAGAGATTAATTATCTAGGAAGGAGGTTGAGCAGAGTCGGGTAAAGACCAGATCAAGGGTGTAACCATCCTTGCGTGTCTCAGAGGTTGAGAGCTGTGAGAGGCCAAGTGACGTGGTTAGAGATAGGACCTGGGATGCAGATGGGGAGATGGAGCTGTTTATGGGGATGTTAAAGTCTCCTAGAATAAGGGCTGGTAATTCTGAGGACATGAAGTGTATCCACCATGCGGAGAAATGGTCGAGGAACTGGGTGGGTAACCATTGGGGGGGCGGTATATCATCGCTACTCTGAGGGGAAGGAGATGGAATAGCCTAATGGTGTGAACCTCAAAAGAGGGGAATGTGAGTGCTGGGGCTGGAGGGATGACCTGGAAAGCACATTGTTGGGACAGGAGTAAGCCAACTCCACCACCATGTTTGATCCCAGGTCTCGGGGAATGAGAGAAATGTAAGCCGCCAAAGAAATAGCAGCAGCGGAATCAGTGTCTGAATCCTAGATCCAGGTTTCGGTGAGGGCCAGGAGATTGAGAGAGTTAGTGAGAAAGTAGATATGAATGAATGGAAGTTTGGTGCATACAGATGAACAAAATGAACAAAATGTATCATAGCATGTACATTAAGAGGAGGTGAAATAAAGTGGAAGTTTCAAATATGATTGTGAATGATAAATTACGAACAAATCGAAGAAAAAATAAATGGAATGGCCTTTGCCAAAGCCATTATCTGCTCTTTCATTTCTCCAGGCTCTTTTCTCTAAGGCCTAGGCTTAAGACCTAGAATGCAATTTGAAACTCATTGATGATCTCATATTTGACTTATTTGACATATTTGAGCCAGAAAACTAAACAGCTACAACAGTCTTTCAAGGGAACCTGTCAGGTAATTTTTACCCCCATGGGTGGTCTCCAGGGCTCCATCTCTCCCCCTTGCTGCTAATATCGCACCCTGGCAAGCATGAGAATTTATTCTACTGTGCTCTCCCAATCTGAAATTCCCACCTCCTCCTTTCATGTATGATGCGCCAGCTGGACAGCATTTCCTGGACGCTGCATTCTGAGTAATAATTGGGTGTGCGGGTTGGGTTCGATACGCACATTCCACATGCTCTGGAGCTGGCCTGTACAGCCAATACATCCCCACAATACACCAGACCAGAAATAAAATCTGTCTGGTGCATCTTACACGAAAGGAGGAGGTTGGAATTTCCAATTGGGAGCGCGCAGGAGAATGAATTCTCACACCCACCGGGCAGCAGTGAGGGGGAGAGACGGAGCCCTGTAGACCACCCAGTCAGGCTGCAGACTGTAGTCTGAAAGCCTCATTTGCATGCGAAAATGTAGGCTGCGTGGTGGGGGCTGTGGAGGCTGGAGGAGGAGGGGGGAGGCTGCTGTATGAGCGGCCCCGTCACGTGGGGCCGCTCATTATATATGCACTGCTTCCCCCTGTCAATCAGCGGCAGGGGGAAGCAGTGCACATATGCCCCCCAAATGCTGGCACTCTCCCCCCTTGTAAGGGCCCCCCCCCCGCTGCTTATATTACCATCCCGGTCTTCTGCTCAGCGCCGCTCCTCGGTGCTCCATCCTCGCTGCTCCCGTCCTGCTACATCCGGGATCTCCGGCCGTCGCAGGCATAAGACGTCATCGCGCGACGGCCGGGGATCCCGGATGTAGCAGGAGGGGAGCAGCGAGGATGGAGCACCGAGGAGCAGCGCTGAGCAGAAGTTCGGGATGGTAAGAGAAGCAGTGAGGGGGGGGGCCCTTAGGGGGGGGGGCCCTTACAAGGGGGGCGAGTGCCTGCTGGATACCCCCAGGGGGCTGCTGGATACCCCCTGGGGGCTGCTGGGTACCCCCAGGCGGCTGCTGGATACCCCCAGAGGGCTGCTGGGTACCCCTGGGGCCTGCTGTTTGTACCCCCGGGGGCCTGCTGTATGTACCCCCGGGAGCCTGCTGTTTGTACCCCCGGGGGCCTGGTGTATGTACCCCCGGGGGCCTGCTGTATGTACCCCCGGGGGCCTGCTGTATGTACCCCCGGGGGCCTGCTGTATAAACCCCCGGGGGCCTGCTGTATATACCCCCGGGGGCCTGCTGTATATACCCCCGGGGGCCTGCTGTATATACCCCTGGGGGCCTGCTGTATATACCCCTGGGGGCCTGATATATATAACCCTGGGGGCCTGCTGTATACCACTGGGGGCCTGCTGTATACGATACTACTGGGGCTTGTATACCACTGGGAGGGCCTGTATACCACACTGCTGGGGGCTGTATACCTCACTGCTGGGGGTTGTATACCTGTGCTGGAGTCCACCCTCGGTTTATACGCGAGTCAATAAGTTTTCCCAGTTTTTGGGGGCAAAAGTAGGGGGGTCGGCTTATACACGGGTCGGCTTATACACGAGTATATACGGTATTTGTTCTACAGTAAATCTACATCTCCTGTCAGAAAAATGTGGCAAAAACATGTTTTTTTTTATGCTTTTTTATGTGTTGAGCGAGTAGTGAAATATTCAGACTCACTGTACTCATATCGAGTCCAGTGCAAGTCATTGGGAAATGCAAGTAATGCAAGTAATTTTCTGCTGGACCCTACAAAGCAGTCTGGGGGTCTGAAGAAAAGGCTGAAATTAATGAATGATTGTTTAAAAGCTGGCGGTAAAAAGCCATCGGCTTTTTTAAACAATCAGCTGATACATGCTCCCCACCCGGTCCGTTGCCCCAGACCAGTGCTTCACTCCCTGCTGCTTCCCTGTCCAATCCTCCATTCCCCGCCCAGTCCACCACTTTCCACCCTGTTCTCACCTCTTCTCCGCCTGCTGGAAGTGAGCCCACCAGCTTTTTCAAAAAGACCGCCAGCTATTTCAAACAATCAGCTGATCGTAAAACGTGCTGGTGTGGCTCGCAGGGCTCTCTCGGCGGAGATTCACCATTACGGCAGCCATCCTGTGCACAGTTGAGCTGGAGCTGACATTGCTGTGTATGTGTACTTCCTGGTAGTGCACGTACAGCTCAGCACCATCAGCCCTAGCTGCACTGCCACGGGACAGACACTGTCATGGTAAGTCAACTCTGAGAGATCCCTGTTAGCTGCGCCAGCACTTTTTATCGCCGGCTATTTCAAATGATCAACTGATGCATCAGCTGATTGTTTAAAATAACCGGTGGTAAAAAGTGCTGGCGTGGTTCACAAGGTCCTCTCAGTGGTGACTCACCATGACGGCAGCAGTTCCGTGGGTAGTGGAGTTGGGACTGATAGCGCTGTGTACGGCACTGTGCTCACTGCTCTTCCTGGTGGTGTACATACAGCTAAGCGCCATCAGCCCCAGCTCCATTGCCCACTAGACGGCAGCCATCATGGTGAGTCACCACCAAGAGAGCCCTGCGAGCTGCACCAGGACTTTCTACCACCAGCTATTTCAAATGATCCACTGATGCATTAGCTGATTGTTCAAAAAACCCGACCGCTTTTTCATGCCAGGCTTTTAAACAATCAGCTGAGGTGTCAGGTTAGATGTATTTTTGGCAAGTGTTTTCCCATTGCGTGCTCCATGAAATGTTTGGTGTGAAAATATGGTGCAAATACACACAAAGAATTAACATGCTGCAGATTTATTTCTGCACCAAAACTACAAAGTAAAAATAAGCAAAAGGTGCACCAAACATCAGAATTCTCATTGACTTTACTAGGATAATATTTTTTTTTTCTACTAAATACTATTATTTATGCCTTCTTGGTTATTAAAACAAATTCTTACATGTAGATTTATTTTATTTATGAAGAATTTACAAAACCACATAAGGCCATGTGCACACGTTGAGTATTTGATGAGTTTTTAACCTCAGGATTTGTAGACAAAACCAGGAGTGGAACAATCAGAGTAAAGGTCTAATAGAAACACCTGCACCACTTCTGTATTTAATTATCCACTCCTGGTTTTGGCTACAAATCCTGAGGTAAAAAACTCATCAAGTACTCAACGTGTGCACGTGGCCTAAGACTTAAACATTCATAAATATTGTCATTGATACAGTGTTCATTTATTGGGAAACCTCACAAAAGCCATGCTTTAAAGATTTCTTGCGGTAGGTTGCACTAGGGCAATCAGTTTGATTAGACCAGCATTAATTTACCTTAACATAGATATCCCAGTGTCCTCAGCATATTTGTTCTATAGTTAGAAATCTTAGTGAAAACGTTTAACCTGCTCCTCACTTAGGTCAAATAGGTTTTCTAAGAAACTACTAACATATATGAAAACCCACAAGCTGAAAGATTCATTAAAAGAAAGACTACAGTTTTGTCTCAAAAGGAAAAATCAATAAACGCAATGTGGTTTGAAATCATATTCAGTGACCACTATTTAGAATAGAGCAAAATGTCAGATTAGGGGATAAGGGAAAGGAGACTTCCCTCCCTAATACACACTAAATAGTATACACCCTACTTGACAGCAAAGGTTGGCACCCTAGAAAATAATAATATTCATTGTACATCCATGGTGATGGAAAGAAGATAGCAGTTTCCAAAAAAATTCTGTACAACCATCTTGAAATAAGATAATCAGCATTGTTCAATAAATCTTTCAAGTGGGCATGTTTCATGAGTCCTCTGATTCACTGACATGAAGATCATCAAAAATACCCCTTTAGCTTCTCTATGGTCAACATTGAACATTTTTTTTAGAGGTAGGCAAAGCTCTTTGGTTAGAACTAGAGCTGGGAGAGCATGCTCGTCGGTACTCGATGCTCACTCGACCATCTCAGTACTCGAGATGCTTGGCACTCGCCGAGTACCGGCGAAATGCTCGGGTACATGCTCGGCTCCCCCTCCCTGCATGTTGGCACTCTTTACAGAGCCACCCCACATGCAGGGATTGGCTGTCACACACTATAATGTCACAGCCATATTGATTGTGGCATTACAGTAATTGGCTGGCCGCACAGGGTCATCAGGTCTATATCAGACCTGACGGCGCTGTGCTCGTCACTCTGATCCACAGTCATCTAGTGTAGGGAGAGATTCTGCTGAGATAGGGACAGATTTAGTGTGTGTCTTAGGTAGTGAAGGTACTAGACAGCATCAGCTGATGGTTTACATCATCCACCAGCTGATTGGTCGCCCATAAGCAGTGGGGAATTTAAACAGTCAGCTTATGCGGGCAGGCGGATGACCAATCAGCTGACAATGGTGGGTGATTTAAACCAACAGCTGACTATCAGCTGACTGGTCAGCCGCTGCTGGTGGGCGATTTAAACCATTGACAGTGACACCACTGACAGTGGTCAGCTGATTGGCAGACACTGGTGAGAGACCAATCAGCTGCCTCTGCCAGCTGATTGATCACCTACTGCCATTTACACCAAATACTGATGTGGGTGGCCGGGCGACCAATCAGCTGACAGCGATCAGAGTCAGCTGATTGGCTGTCAGCTGATTGGTTGCCCGCTGCTGGCAGGCGATTTCAAACATCAGCTGAGACTGTCAGCTGATTGGTCACCAGCGGCAGTCAATCAGCTGACTCTATCAGCTCATTGGTCGTTCACCACTGGTGAGCGATTTGAAACATCAGGTGACACTGTCAGCTTACTGGCCACTGTGACCAGTCAGGGATTGTTGAAATCGCCCACCAGTGGCGGGTGACAGAACAGCTGACAGAGAAAGCTGATTGGTCACCCGCCGGCGGTGGTCGATTTAAACCAACAACTAATGCTGTCAGCTGATTGTTCAGCCACTGCCAGCGGCAACCAATCAGCTGACACTATCAGTGGTTACACTGTCAATGGGTTAAAATGTCCACCAGGGGCGGGCGACCAATCAGCTGATAGCGTCAGCTCTTGGTTTAAATTGCCCACCGCTGGGCGATCAGAGTCAGCTGATTGGCTGTCAGCAAATTGGTCGCCCGCCGCTGGAATGCAATTTGAACTGACAGCTGATGCTGTTAGCTGATTGGACACCCGCCCACGTCAGCTGTTGGTTTAAATCGCCTGCCACTGGCAAACAATTTAAAATATCAGATGACGCTGTTAGCTGATTTATTGCATGCCCACGTCAGCTGTTGGTTTAAATTGCCCGCTGGCTGGCTAAACCAATCAACTGACAGTACCAGATAATTAATTTAGCAGCCAGTGGGCGACCAATCACATCAGCTTAGCGGCTTTGGCGGAAGGTTTAAACCGCTCACCTAATGCTGTCATGTGACCCATCAGCTGGTCGTTGTTGCCGGTCAGCTGATTAAGGTCCTTGCAGAGATCAGACGTGGACGCAATCCCTGGGACACTCTACAGAGATGTGAGTATTCTTTTTTTTATTACCATTTCTTTCATTTATTTTGCTATAGCAGTGTGCTAACACTGCTATAGCAAAATCTAACACATGTCACACAGGGAGAGGAACACAGTATTCTTCCTCCCCTTGTGTGACACCACTTCTCCCTGTGCCGCGATTATAGGCGCTGGAGTAGGCATTGTCTGAATGGCTATGAGTATTCAAGCTCCTTATACTCAGACAACATTGTTCACAGCAGTGATCTAGGAGTCAGAAATGCTTACAAGGGTCTTCCACATGCTGTTCCTATGTCATTTGAGCACTGTTCTTATACATTTGCGACATTTTTTGGCTTTCTGCAGACCGCCGGGGGTGCCGCTGGAAAAATGCTCGAGTTTCCCATAGGTTAACATTGGGTTCGGTGTTTCAATCGAGCACCCGAGCATTTCAATGTGCTCGATCTGAGCATACACCACCCAAGCATTTTACTGCTCATCCATCACTAGTTAGAACCTTTAAAACTTCTGTTTTAAAGGCATACTAACTTTGCAGTATTGTTTACACATGCCTAAAACTGCTGCAAAGTGCAGTATATAAGTTGTAGTAATTCACTCACTTAATGTGATGGGTGTTACTCACCTGGCTGCAGATTTTAATTAGACACTGTAACGGTTTCTATTTAAATAGTCCTGCAGGTTTATTCAGGCACTCATAAACTACTTTCCAGAAACATGAAATAAGCCTTTCCTCAGCCCTTCAATACAGATCAACATACAATTGATTTACAGTCCTTTTCATTCGCGGTTACACCCTCAGAGAATTGGATATAACTCTTGTTCAGAAGTAACCCAGTGGAGCAACCTCAGGCTCCACTCTCATTGTCTCCAGTCAGTGCACAGAAGACCTCTCTGAGGCACCTTTTCACACTTTCTGACCATCTGCCAGTAACACAGACTCTTTTAGGC
Organism: Allobates femoralis; assembly: GCA_033576535.1. Taxonomy (NCBI): domain Eukaryota; kingdom Metazoa; phylum Chordata; class Amphibia; order Anura; family Aromobatidae; genus Allobates; species Allobates femoralis. The sequence continues at coordinate 204,828,966 of JARQOC010000003.1, read as the reverse complement.
AACACGGGTGATACCCATGAATGCCATGAATGGAGATATGTGGATAGTCAGACACACCCATCTCTCTACCTATCTGTAAACATTGCCCTGAATGCATAAAGAAAACTCATGGAGCTACAAACTCCTAGAGTTAACATTCTAGGTTTACCTCCTAATAGAAAACCACCACAATGATGCATACCGGCAATTCACAATATAGCAGGTCGCCATCTTACAAATGCCATTAGGGATCCATTTTCCTTAAAGTAAAAAACTCATTTATGGCAAACAAGAATACAATTAATCAAAATATATCTCATGTAATAAAAACTGTATGTTAATTCTAGAGATGAGTGGATCTTTTGAAATTTGTGTCGTTGACAAATTTCCCCTTAAAATGTAAAAATTGCATAAAGAAAAAGTCTTTGATTGCAAGGAAAATATGCATAGAACACTTTGAAATCCCCTGAGAGTCAGTATGAGCTCAGTAATGCAAATACAGTATAGCCTTTTTTAATACCCACATGACTTTCACCAAAGTGGCCTCGTGGTATACTAGTGGTATATTAAACAACATTCTATTCTACAGACTGTACTCATACTTTCTAGGCTATCTAAACTGTATAAATGATCTAAAAAAAATACCCTGTTGAGGGAGCAGACATATACATGTTTATAGACATTTGGTGCAAACAGATCAAGCCATGGCATTTTTACATGGTTGGGCTCAACAAGTTACTATGTTACCATAGTGAGGAGTTTACAGAGCTTTGTATTTTGCTAAATGAAGATGTTGAATTTTTTTAGCTGGTCCAAACATTAATAGTGAGGGAATATGGGTCCACTGTACTGTGTTATTTCAAATTTGAAAATCTAATAGCCTCTCAACCAGAAGAGAAAAAGAAAATTTTGTGTTTTTTTAGCTGGTTTGCTAATGACAAAATCATTAGGCACTTACAAACCTTTTTATGAAGCCATACAAAAATTATTTCCTCATTTCTTGAGACTAAACAGTATACAAGCACCCGTAAAGAGAGGGTTAAATGACCGCAATACATATGTTGGTTTGTCTTGAGGAATGGGCACTGGATCTCTGGAACGCCTTGACTAATAAACCACAGTTATAATTTCACAATGAGATGTCTTTCGAAGTTTGATATCTCCTTGACTCCAGCAGTGCTGTCATTTAACCCTTTCTTCAATGGTGGTTGCATACTTCTTCTCCGAGACCGCTGCAACTGTTCCCGGCTTGAATAGTGGTTGTGACGTTTCACAACCCTGAAAAAAGAGGCTTAGTCCTTTGCACTCAGGGATGCATCAAGCCCCCTTGCCGCCTGAGCCACACAGTGTGGAGCAGGGGGGGGGTGTGCTGTCAGTAGTTAGCACCGCCGTCCCTGTAGCCGCAAGTGAGGACTAGGGGGCTTGCTATCTCTGCCGCCGCGCCACAGGTCTGGCTATGGAGCAGGGGGAGAGGCTGGGTCTTACCGCAGCCGGCGGCCCCCGTCGGGCAGGAGGACACTGTATGGATATGGCACCGCCCCCTTCTGCACAGCCACAACCCCTGCCAGTTTGCCGCCTGAGTTAAAGGGCTCACACTGTCCAATGGGCGGTGCGGCCCTGTTTGCACTTGCTAATTTATACCACAGAAAATACCCTATTTGCTCTTTATTTCCCTCCTGCTAGTGTTTGAGACTAAACGAGGTACTGCCTTGAACATGAAAAAGTTCTGACTCTTTGCTATTAAGTCTTTTCAAAAACTAGACTATTTTTAATGCTATTTCTTGAGGGTACAAAAAGATGAGAGTGCAGTTCCAAACATTAGCAGTACAGTCAAGCACCATCAAAAACAATAGGCAGCAAGTACATGTATGGCTGTCGTGGCTGTCATGGCTGTGCAGTGCCTGCAAGAAAAGCAACACTGTAGAGAGAAAAGTCACAGCAGGCAAGGAGATTTTTGGTAATTTAAGACCAGGAATAAGAGGTGTTTGACTGACATATCTTTATAGTGGTTGTGTCTGGTACAGCATAGTAGAGAGTTTAAATGGGGCAGGAAGATGAAAATGATTGTGTTGAGGATGACAATGAAAATATTCTATTTATGGGTGAGGCCTGTCTGACAAAAAGATGAACACGATGAGAAGGAGAGGAGCACAATTAGAGGCTTGCTCTGGTTGTTGGTCAGCTTGACTTTTCAAATGATATGGTTATTAATTTTCTAATTGAAGGAAATAAAGGGGTGCATTACTCCAATGTGGATTACCAATGACATAAAAAAATAACTACAAGAAGAAAAGGCTATGCCACAAAAAGTTGGGATCATTAAACACATTTGAAAAATATATACAAACGGCTTTTAGTGGGGACAAATTGAACACAGACAAGAAAAGCACACTGTGACCGAAAATTAAAAGCAAGTACAGAAAAACAAGGCTCCGAGCTTCTACTCAAAAAGAGCAATATTACATACTGGTGAATACTCCATATACAAATGTCACAGAACAATATTTCTATGTACAATCAATATAGACTCTAGACTGTGAGCCCTCGCGGACAGGATCCCCGGCCCTATTGTACCCGGATGATTTATTGTGAATTTGTCGTCGTCTGTGGTCATCTCTGACCACCTGTCTTGGTCTACCCTCTAAATTGTAAAGCGCTATGTATCCCAATAGCGCTATATAAATACCTAATAATAATAATAATAATAATATAGCACTTATGGTATGTCAAAAATAATGACTCTCAAGGTAACAGTGAAAGCCAATGTTTAGGCTTACATACAATTTAAATGACCCATTGGTAAATCAGTGAAAGGGAAAATAACAGTTTTTGTGCTAGGCACAGTGTACTTACAAAGCAGTCTCAAAGTATCACTGTAAAGAATGATAACATCAATAGTAATCCTGCTAATGTAGAGAATAGGGACATAAATACCCAACAGGGTGTAAGGCTATAGATATGCATAGACTAATGATCTCTCTTTAGCTAAACCACATAGTATGGTGAGACAAATAAAAAGATAGAGCAGATAAAATGGTATAGATATAGATATACATCAGCATAAAATATTCAAGGAGTATCAAGTCTATTAAACAGGGATATATATATTTTGTTATGTAGATGCCATTTTAATTCTTTGGACTGGGTCATTTGAGCAATGTGACCAATTCATCAGTCACCTTAATTACAAGCCATGGAGGATTTCCCTGATGTCTAGGAGGTTGCAGTCGATGGTGGAACTCTTGGATCTACTACTAATAGGCCATGTTCACACATCTCTTCTGCTAGTATTTAGCGGGTCTCCGCTAAATACTTAGCTTTTTTCAGTGAAGCGGAGAAGCGTGAGCACTGCCGCTTCTTGGTGACGCAGCCCCTGGTTACCCGATGTTGATCATGGTAACCACTTCACACACAAGGCTGCCTAGTGTCCGCTTAAGCCGAACAGACAGGGAAACGCTGCTAGCACGATCAATAGATCAGTAGATACTGACTTGTTTTGACTGTGCTCCCTTCCCCGCCCAGTAGCTACACCTTCACCTTCATCTTACTGTAGCCCTGGTCCTGGTTCAGACCACTACCAGCTGGTTTTTTAATTGCATTACACCGGCATATAAATCACTTCCCAGCAATGTAGACCACACATAGTGTCAGAGTAGGACCCGGTAAGTTTGAGAGCACTTTGGCGCAGTTACCGGGCTCTTCGCAGTGACGTCAGTGATGAAGCTAAGTCTCTCAATTCATTGATTCCAGTACAGTATTTACTGTGTTCATTTTCATACATGCATTCATTAGCTGCACAGACAAATCCTGCATTTCATGTATCAGCCATTTAGCTTGTTCCCTAGCATGTTGTGTTCAGTGTAGCGGCAATTTCATTATATATAGTGCATATACATATTTTTTGCCTGCACCTGCACATTTAAAAAGGTGAAGCCAGTCCTTATGTATTTAATATGACTTGTTTTGACTGTGCTCCCTTCCCCGCCCAGTAGCTACACCTTCACCTCCATCTTACTGTAGCCCTGGTCCTGGTTCAGACCACTACCAGCTGGTTTTTTAATTGCATTACACCGGCATATAAATCACTTCCCAGCAATGTAGACCACACATAGTGTCAGAGTAGGACCCGGTAAGTTTGAGAGCACTTTGGCGCAGTTACCGGGCTCTTCGCAGTGACGTCAGTGATGAAGCTAAGTCTCTCAATTCATTTATTCCAGTACAGTATTTACTGTGTTCATTTTCATACATGCATTCATTAGCTGCACAGACAAATCCTGTATTTCATGTATCAGCCATTTAGCTTGTTCCCTAGCATGTTGTGTTCAGTGTAGCGGCAATTTCATTATATATAGAGGATATGTGTGAACATGGCCATACTGGAAGGATCACAGATTAATACAACTTTATACTGTAAACCAACGGTTACAAACAGAATCCTCCACTAACAGAGATTCCATCCAAGACACATACAAGATGGCATACTGAATGGTCATTTTATGAGAATCAAGTGACATTGTTCAACTCCAAAAGACTATCTAAACAACTCGAAGGATCTGACAATGAGACTCAACCTCACAGGATATCCATGCAAGGTAATCTCAAGGGCTTTTAGAGTCTCTAATGCCCCAATTTGTGATGATTTGTTTGTTTCCAAAAAACAAGACATGATTAAAACAACGTGAATGATTACCACATATCATAACCCGTGGCATGAGAAGTACAACACTAACAAGTAATTGGGATATCCTAATGTGGGAACCAAAATTGCTTCCCTTCCTTGATCTGCAACTGCAGGCGATAGCTAGAAGTGAAAAAATGTAAGACAGATGCTCATAAATAGCCATTATAAAATTTACAATTATTTTTACAAGAAGCAAGTGGATCACAGGGACTTTTCCCTATGATAATTGTAATACTTGTTCTTATATGGCCTCAAATGACACCATAGAGCTAACCACCCAAACTATCAAAGGGAAAACAAAAACCTATATCAATTGCCACTCACATGTTATTTGTTCTTGTTTGCAGTTGTCCAAAATTGTATGTTGACCAAACTGCTCGGGACTTCTGGAAGAGACTCCAACAGCATATGTCTAACATCATGACGGCCAGAAAAGACTGTGAAAAAGGATTAACCTCAGTGGCATAACATTTTCTGGAACATAATAGACTAATGGTGCCATCACACCTGCCGACGTCGCTAGCGACATCGCCGAAAAAGTGACGTATCAGCGATGTCGCTAGCGACGTCGCGCTGTGTAAACGAGCGGCGCGACCGCTTTTTATCGCTGGTCGCAGGTTGACAGGTTTACGGGAAGAACCGTAAACCTGTCAACCGGCGACCTGCGATAAGGCTGGATCGCGCCGTGTGACATCGCCAGAGCGATGTCGGCGGCGATCCAGCCTATACCGCAGCGTAGCTGCGGATCGCTCGCTGGGCTGAGCCCAGCCCAGCGAGCGATGTCACCGCCTGCATCACTGCGGTGTCGCCGGCCGCAGCGATGCTGTGTGACAGCTGGCCAGCGATGTCGGAACCGAGCGGGCACCCGCGCATAGCTTCCGACATCGCTGGCCAGATCGTGCTGTGTGACGGCACCATAAGACATAAAGGACTGAGAGTTTTTGTTATCAACTCTGCCCACACAAGCATTAGAGGAAGAGATATAGCAAAACCTTTACTTCAACAGGAAGCCAGGCAAATGTACCAACTAAAGAGTATGGCCCCTCAATGCATTAATGAAGAACTCACCTATACTGGCATGTATAACCTACTATAATATTATATGCCATTTAAGAAAAAAAAAAACATTAGAAAAAATCTACATAGCTGACAGCTGGGATCCCTCCTCATCGGTAGTCTAGCCACCCACTACCTTTGTCAAAATTCATCTTTTTCTATGTAAAGGGATGGTTTGTTGTGTGTAAAAAATTTCTGGGATGCTGGGATTATTTTATTCCCTCAGGTTTACCATCCTTGGTTATTTGACACTTTTTGAGTAATCTTAGTCTTGAGGCTCTTTAATCTAACTATAACCCAATAGCCTTGTGACAACACAGGGTTCTCATGTCGGTTTATTCCCAAGTGATTATAAGATCTGCTATCAATTCACTCATCCCTTATGTGAATGTTTTTCCTTGTGCACCTTATCGTGAAAAGGGTAATTTAGACAGCTACCTGTGTATATCAGGCTATTTTAATTAGAACCCCTTGCCTGACACATGCAATATACCTTGTATATCATCGTCACCATGCTTCTTCAGGTGTATTTCTTTTTAAAAAAAAACAATGACTTTTTCCATATGCTCTTGGTTCTTATAGCTTGTCCATTATGGTAGATTTGCATAGTTATTACTAAATGGGAAAAAATAATAACTTTTAGTGCATTAACCATCCTATAGCAACTTTGTTCTAGTGGTTACTTATCTATCTAAATAAAATCCTTGGTGCTATTTATATGCCTAAGGTATTTTCACTGCCAAAATATCTGTGCAGTAAATTTAAATGTATTATTGCTTCTTCCTATATGGGCCAATGATCCCATCTAAACACTGTATATAGTTACCCTAGCATGGAGTATGGTCATACAGTGCATCTACATTTACCTTGTAATAAAAACGCCACCCAAAGTGATGTAAAAAATGTATAGGTGATAAATTGGACTTTCTTAGGGTCTTTTCACATCAGCGTTTTTCGCTGATCGCGGCAGCTGCGGTGAAAAAAACGCAACTGCCGCGATTACCGCATAATGGCCGCGATCGTGGCACACTTGCAGCAAGCCCCATACAATATCTATGGGGCTTGGGGTAAGTGTGCGGCAGGTGCGGCAAGTGCGGTTTCGGCACTTGCGGCAGGTGCAGCCGCGAAAAAACCGCGGCATAGACATTATATGGGGCTTGCCGCAAGTGTGCCGCAATCGCGGCCGTTATGCGGTAATCGCTGCAGTTGCGGTTTTTTCACCACAACTGCCGTGATCAGTGTAAAACGCTGATATGAAAGCAGCCTTACATGTGGTAACTATGTGGGTATTCCAAAAATCTTGCGTGTATTGGAACCTATGTTTAGTGGAAAATTAATTTAGCTATAGAAACTATTGTTGAATTATGATAGCTGCTAAGAGCAAAGATGAGAACATTTGCATTTTACTTTTATGTTGCCCCATTAAATATGCTTGTATATTTTAATACCTTAATTCAACAAACAAGGCTACATATCTCCACTGAGAACTGTACTTAATTACAACACAGGTTTATATTTTCTTTCATCACATTTTTATTTATTTCTCAATTTTAAAAGGTTGAATCGAATCTATTCTTTTCTTCCCTCCACACACTCTTTCTTTAATTTCCCAACAAAGGAAAATATGTTTCCATGTGCACAGTAACAAGTCAAGGTTTTCCAAAGATTATTGTTTTCTTTATACACCTTATATACTGTATATACATATGTAGTGGAACTAACCCACAATCTGCACACTGAAGGTTGGATTTATATATGCAATTATCTTAAAGTGTAAATGTAATTTTATTGCAAAAACAACAACAACAAAAAACAATACTGCACTGGTTGTTAATGATGGGTCACATAGCAGCTAAGATAATGTTTTTTGTGCCATATGACTCATTTACTCAACTTTTTTTTGTAACATTTTAAAAAAAGCATTTTATGACTGTGTCATCATGGCCAGCAGCTGATAACAGTGAGCAGTGCAATGTGACAGCAGAGAAAGAGCATGGAAGATCCTGAGATGTGTTGAGAGTCAGCAGAGAAAAAGCCATATGACAGATCAGAGAAGCTTGCGCCAAGGAAAGGGCAGAGGAGTTTGCAGTGATCCTGAAATTCTGACATTGCTCAGCACTGTGCTGTAGCCTTTGGTAATCTGATACATTGTTACCTCATCAGCTGCAGTCAGGAGCTCACACACAGTGTAGACCACGCCCCCAACCTTATATGGTTACATGGCTGTATTCAATGTGAAGACAGATCTGACTGAGAATGAACATATGTCTGCTTCGGACACAGTCTAGTGGGGACACCTTGTGGAAAGTTTATGAATGGCATTTCACCAGGTTTAACATAAAGTACAGGGTGGGTCATTTATATGGATGCACCTAAATAAAATGGGAATGGTTGGTGATATCAACTTCATATTTGTGGTAAATTAGTATATGGGAGGGGGAAAACTTGACCATGGCAGACATTTTGAAGTCGGCCATTTTGGACCCAACTTTATTTTTTTCAACGGGAAGAGGGTCATGTGACACATCAACCGTATTGAGAATTTCATAAGAAAAACAATGGTGTGCTTGGTTTTAACATAACTTTATTCTTTCATGAGTTATTTACAAGTTTATGACCACTTATAAAATGTGTTCAAAGTGCTGCCTATTGTGTTGGATTGTCAATGCAACCCTCTTCTCTCACTCTCAACACAATGATAACAACACTGCAGAAAAAATACTAGCAGAGGTTTCCAGTATTCATTGTTTCAGATGTTGCATATCTCGTATCTTCACAGCATAGACAATTGCCTTCAGAAGAGTGACGAGGCAAACTTTTTTGTGAATGGTGAAGTTAGCAAACAGAACCACCTCTATTGGTCTGACACTAACCCACAGTGGATAGATCCCTCTATGACTGTTGGAACACAAGAATTGATAGTATGGTGTGGTATATGGGGTACAAAGATAGTGGGCCCATTCTTCTAGATTTGGGGGTGAGCGTGGGTGGATGGGGCATATGGTGGATATACAATACACACACAGACATACACTCAGCTTATAACTAAGAACAGCTAGTTACTATGTCCAAGCAACACCGGGCTCTACAGCTAGTTATTAAATAAAAATTTAAACATCGATTATGCTTTAAACTTTTATGTAGGTTTGATGTATGATTTGGACCAAAGTAAGGAGTGAATTTAAGAAGATTTAAAAAATCACTTTTATAGGCTACGTTATCACAATGATCTTTGTTGTTGCAGATTTTCTGCAGAATTTCTGGACGTCATAGCCAAATTAGATAATTTGTGTTTTTTAAAGCATTTATAAATGCAAGTTTTTATTGCATTTGTGACACTGGGGTTTTGTGCAGTGAAGATGTGTCGCATCAAAATTTCAACAAAATCTTATTGTGGAAAGTTTTCTAACCCTTTCATGTTAAAACTATTCCTGAATTTGATTTCAAAACTAGCTAACTTTTTATGAGATTGAAGCTTATAGTACCCTGGAGTCTTATCAAAGAGTGCAGCAGATTTTATTTCATGTCAATTTTTTTTTAAGAAACAAAACTTGCAGTTTTTGCTGCCATAATCATCTACATCTTTGGCCAATTTTGAGAAAGTGGGTGTTTTAAGTTATGCAAGAAGGTGTAAGCCAAATTTATGAACAGGGACTTTTCGAAAAGTGTGAAAAGTCTAACTCTAATAGGTTGCTGGCGTATAAAATGGAAAAACTGCTCTGAAGAAAAGTGTTATTTGAAAAGATGCAGCAAATTTATCTAAGTATAGTATTTCTAAATATGTGCCAATTTTATCAAACAGTGTAACACTTTAATAAATTTGAAGCAAATAAAGGCAAAATCTGACTATAAAAATTCAATAAATTCCCCACAATGATTTTACCATGCAAAAAAATAAATAATACTATTATTTGATGATAAAATATCGACAGTAAGAATAGTGGAGCATTTCACAGGAAGGACCGACTTACAAGAGGCAAGATTAAAGTCAACAATAAATAATGAACAAATGTAGAAACCATATAATTAAATGAAATATAACACTGGGTTTTGGTTAAATATGGTATTAGCTTTTCCTGGAGTAAATGTCAATGTTAGATTTTTATAACATTAATTGTAACTGAGAGTCATTAAACAGACTAATAAATGTCAATTTCTCATTATCATAGTGTGTCCTTCTTACAATGATCACAAATGTATCTACTGTTGATGCATTATGTCTGATAAATGTAAGCTTAAAGGGAACCAACCACCTCAGATCACCCTAATACACAGTTAATACGTGTCCCTGCACCCTAAGGATACGTTTCCAGCACTGTTTTTGTGTAAAATCTTGCATTAGTATAACCGATATAAAGACTTTATAAACTTACTAGCCTGAAGACTTCTGGGCGTATCCCTCCTTCTGTTATACTTCAGGGCTGTGCATTGCATGCCTGCGCTCCCCCTCCCTCTGTGCAGAGGAGATAACGATCACGCCCATCAGGGCAGGGCAGCAGGCACGGAGGGATGGGGAGCGCAGGCATGCAATGCACAGCCCTGAACTATAACAGAAGGAGAGATACGCCCAGAAGTCTTCAGGCTAGTAAGTTTATAAAGTCTTTATATCGGTTATACTAATGCAAGATTTTACACAAAAACAGTGCTGGAAACGTATCCTTAGGGTGCAGGGACACATATTAACTGTGTATTAGGGTAATCTGAGGGAACCAGCCACCAGGATTTAACTACCTGTAAATCAGTGCAGCAGGTGATTGATGTGTGCAGCATGACATCACTATTGTTTTTTTAAATTTGATTCTGATTCTCCCCTGTGGTCTTTTCTTTCTACTGTAAGCTGAATTCCCCTGGGTGAGCCTGGATGAGAGGGAGTGGGGGAGGAGTTTTAACTTACAGCAAAAAAGATAAGAACATAGGGAAGGAATAACAAAAAAACAAATAGTGATGTCATGCTGCACATTTCAATCACCTGCTGCACTGATTTACAGGTGGATAAATCTTAGTGGTTGGTTCCCTTTAAACTGAGCAAAATATAAAATTATGTAAATTTTTCTGCATATTTCAATAAATAAGTTTTATTACAATCTGGTTTCTGGCTCAGAAAGTAATTATTTGTTAACATTTTACTTGTAGAGAGCATATGTTAATTCTAAACTTTCTTTTTAAGTGTTTAGTTAATATTTTTATATCTAAGTTAAAATTATTTAATTCCTATTAAATCTAAAACATTATTTGAAACAATGTTCTTTTGAGTACATAAAAAGAAAAACTACAGATAAATTAAAGCTGTTATTTGGTTGATTATGTGCATTGTTTGCAAAGCCTTTAGACTTTTCTAAATAATTAAAAAATATATCAAGCAAAAAAAACATTGTTAATTTAAGTGGCGATAGGCCAACAGAAAATCCTGCCAGTTGCTATGTCAGGCGATGTTAATCTAAGTCCATCGGAGCCTAGGAGTTCTTCATTGTTTGCACACTACACACTTAGTCACTTTGGAACAGTATCAAAAACATGTACACTACATCTTTTATAAGATTCATTCTCAGAAGGCTTAATGTTTTATGTATTGTATTTATATACATAAATCATATTTTTGCCTAAAATGACAACCCTTTAGTTGGTGATGTCCTTTTTCTTTTATACTGTATAACCAATGTTTGATTATAAGACACTTTCAATATAAACCTATGTTTAAAGGTAAACTCTGGGGAAATAAAAATAGTTTTTACTGTCTATGCCCTCCTACATGATGAATCAGAGCTGGGCACTACAGTTCTAGGATCTATAGATCGCTTATAAATCAATAAAATTATATCTGCTCCTCAGCCCTCATCCCTCCCTTTAAGGACAGAGAAATTCAGTCATGCATATTGATAAAGTTTCAGGGGACAGGAAGCTACCAAGTTGATACGGGGGAGTGGAGACCGTGGCAGTGCTGAATCAATCAATGCAGTGCTCTGCTTCTGCTCCTAGTCTAATTCATGGCAGTACATATTATGCGCCATCATATCATTGCACAGCAGAGAATCATAGCGTGTATTTATAAATGCTTGTTGACATGATTACTATTTGAAGGAAGAACACCCCTGTTCATACATTTCATAGGATAGTATATCAGGGGCAGGATTGTAGTCTGACCATGGGGCCAGTGGCCATGACCCCTGTTCATACAGAAGTACAAGGGGGGGGAATGTAAGATGATCCTGGAGCCCCCATGGTCCACACCCCAACACATCTCCTGTCATTGCTACTGCATGAGGGTAAGTTTATATGTTCCCTGAGGGAAGGGGTGAGAGCTGAGAAGAAGATATGATTTAATTGATTTATAAACAATTTATAGATCCTACAACTGTAATGCACACTTCATCATATAGGAGGGCAGGTAGGGACAGTACAAAAAAGTTTTATCTTCCCATAGTTTCCCTTTAAGGAAAATACCCATCCTCATATAGTTAGGCTGATAAGTTTATAAGCTTCAGACAAGGTAAAACATATTTAAACTGTGTTAGCCAGTAGATAGAAAAATATTAGAATCTGAGAGTTCTCAGTGGTTGATACCTTACAGTTTTTGGCCGGGATCACATTAGAGTATGCCTCGGATGCAAGAGCATATAATTAGATATGCTAATCACATCTGGCTCAGGCTCTGCTGAGAGCATGAGCCAAGTGTCACCTACTATGATCCAATCCTGTGATCGGATCACAGGTGCAGAGAAGAGGAAGAGAATAAATTTTCCATTGCCAGGCTTTGCATATATCACACCTTACTCGGATGTCAACCGAGTGCTTTCTGATGTTTTGATCGCGCCAATAGACTTGTATGAGAATGAGCATTTTGTTTCCTCATTACAATTAGGGCTGAGGAAAAGATCTCAGATCTGAGATACCTCTTTGACTAACATTAGGCCAAGTGAAATCCATAATTATCTTGCATTGCATTCATAGTTCATTCATTGCATTCATAGTCACTAACGTGACTCTGACTAATTTTGCATAGTAATGTTTCATTCCAGAGTCACTGGGTAAGCCTTTTCTCTTTAAAATCTAAGCATCTGTGGGCAGCATGGTTCTTTTTATTCTCCCCTAAGTATATCTTAAAAGTATTTCAGTATTTATATTCGCACAAATGTATTCGCCGCAAATCAAACTTTGAGGGAAGAAATCTAAAGAATTTGAATTTCAAAAGATCTGGTCTTCTCTAATGTAAGGGTGTGGTAGTCCCAGTCTGTGACAAATAATGCTATGATTTCAGTGATACAAAGTTGCATGACCTACAAAGTCTGAATAACTGTGAATTGATTAGTGATATACTTCAGTACAGGACCTTAATAGCAGATTGTTTTGTATTCCTTATGTATTCCAAATAAGATGAACAGTTTAATAACCATCTGCCTTATATTTCCTACTGAAAAAAATCCAAGAACGCAAGGCTTGAGTTTCAGAGAAGGTGTGCTTTCTATCTTGAGAGATGGACAAGTTATAAGTGAGATTTTTTTTTTTTACATTTTATTTAACTTGTTTAAAGTAGGTTTTAATAAAGATCAAAGAAAAATCACAATGTTCCAGAAAGTTAAACACAACTGTCTACCTTGATTAGTGTATACCATTTTTTATTACATTTTGGTACACATCCTCATTGTAAAATTGTTGACTATTGCAACTGTATATCCACTCAATACATTGGACTATTGGATTGGCAGGTTTTTGAGTCATGAGCCTAGATTTTGTTGTCTCTTCCTCAGAGATGAGCAGATCATGCCAAATTAGATTTTGCTGTTTGCTTGTTTTTTTCCTCTCAAATTTAATTAGCAGAGATGTTACTGTATGTGAATTTTAATGCGCCTTATTGTGGTCTGGGACCTCTCCAGTACACTCAGCATAATAAACACAATATAGAGTGATGGGCAAGCTTGTTTGGTGCAGCATGTTACTCGATCGAGTATGAGGGTACCCGAGTAGCTCTATACTTGATCGAGTATCTGGGTACTCGGGTTCCATGCTCAATTGCCAGCATGTTTTGTGGCTAATTTTTAGCCAATAAACATACAGGGACTGCATGCCAATCATGGTAATGCTGTTGCCATGATGGCTACAGACATTACTGTGATTGGCCAGCTGCATAGCATCATCTCGTCTATGTAAGACCCGTTAATGCCATGCTCTGCACACTGTACTCAGAAATGGTGGAGGAGAGCTTCTGCTAGAGAAAGGAAAGTCTTTTACAGTATTTTGTAGCCTTAAAATTCTTTTTAGGACTAATTTAAATACATTATTTCCTTGAATATTACATCTCTTATCTGGAAATTGTTTAAAGAAAGATGCTGGAGTAGGGATAGCATATTACAGTCATATTTTCAGGGATTCTTTATTGTCTTGCATTATTTGGTGCAGCTTCATGCTTCCAATAGTAGTTTCAGAGACAATATACCGTATATACTCGTGTATAAGCCGACCCGTGTATAAGCCGACCCCCCTACTTTTGCCCCCAAAACCTGGTAAAACCTATTGACTCGTGTATGAGCTGAGGGTGGACCCCAGCACAGGTATACAGCCCCCAGCAGTGTGGTATACAGCAGCCTCCCCAGTGGTATATACAGCAGCAGCCCCAGTGGTAGTATACAGCAGCAGCCCCAGTGGTATATACAGCAGCAGCCCCAGTGATAGTATGAAGCAGCAGCCCCAGAGGTATATACAGTAGCAGCCCCAGTGGTAGTATACAGCAGCCCCAGAGGTATATACAGCAGCCCCAGTGGTAGTATACAGCAGCCTCAGATGTATATACAGCATCCCCAGTGGTAGTATACTGCAGCCCCAGAGGTATATACAGCAGCCCCAGTGGTAGTATACAGCAGCCACCACCTGATCGCTACCGGCCATCTGACTTGCCATCAAACTTAAGGTCCTGGCAGGCCATTGATGTTCTAACACATCGATGGCTTGCCAGGGCCCTTAAGTCTGATAGGCAATCAGATGGCCGGTAGCGATCAGGTAGTGCGTGACGTCACAGACCACCTGATCGCTACTTGCCATCTCATTGGCCATCAGACTTAAGGTCCTGGCAGTCCATTGGACGTCTTCTTTTCGGGTCCCGGGACAGCCGTCGGATAGGTATGCTATTTTTTTATTTTTAACACCTTTTATTAACTTTAATTCCACTTTTGCAGTTTATATAGATACACTGCAAAAGTACTCGCATTTCCCTTTGACTTACATTGGACTCGCTATTCGTAATGAGTAACGAGTATCCAAGTATTACGATCTACTCGATACGAATATAGTGAGTCTGAATATTTCACTACTCGCTCATCCTTAGTTAAATAAACTTTAAAATTACCTTCGTCATGGGAAAACCCCTTTAATTCCTTCAACACTGGGCAATTTTTTTGTTTTCTGTTTTTGTTTTTTCCTACCCTTCTTCCAAGAGACAAATTTTTTTTATTTTTCCGTCAATATAGACATATGAAGGCTTGATTTTTGAAGGACGAATTGTACTTTCAGATGACCCTTACAGTTTGCAGATTGAGGCCAGCACTACTTCTCCCTCCGTGCATCTCTGTCAGTTCCAACAGCCCTCCAGGATCCCCTGGGACCTCTCACGTGAGTCCCACAAACTGTGAGCCTCTGTTCCTGGTGCACACTTCCTCCACAACAGCGATATGTCACTTCCGGTTTAGAAAAAGTGCTGAGATGCACACAGGATAAACGTGCTAATTCCATTTATTGCTTCACAGGGGTGTTACAGGTGCGCTACCCGCAGAAGCGCCAGCTGAGCGCGAAACGTTCGTTGTACCATCGGGGCTACCCGGTCCTCCTTCCCTTGCACCCCCACCTGTAACACCCCTGTGATGCAATAAATGGAATGAGCACGTTTATCCTGTGTGCAGCTCAGCTCTTCTTCTAAACTGGAAGTGTACTTTCAGATGAAATCATTAATTCTATCATATAGCATACAGAAAAATGGGGAAAAAATTCCAAGTGCGGTGAAATTGCAAAAAAAAAGTGCAATTACACATTTGTTGTTTGGGTGTTTTATTCCCCATGTTTACTATATGGTAAAACTGACATAATAAAGGTGATTCAGGTCAGTACGAGTTTGTAGATACCAAACATGTATACATATACTGTTATCTAAGTGGTGAAAAAAAATTCAGAAGTTTGAAAAAACAAAATTGCACTTTTGTGCCATGTTTCATGATCTGTAGCATTCTCATTTTTCGAGATCTGGGGTTGTGTGATAGCTTATTTTTTGCGGCATGAGTTGACATTTCAAATGATTCCATTTTTGGGTGGATGTGCTGTTTTGATTGCCTGTTATTGCATTTTATTACAATGTTGCGGCGACCAAAATAACGTAATTTTGGCGTTTGGACCTTTTACTCTGTTACACATTTTGCAGCTCAAAAAAATTGATTTTATGTCATAATAGATCTGGCATTTCTGAACACGGCGATACTAAATATGTGTTTTTTTATTTTTTTTATTCTTTTATGCTGAATGGGGCAAAATGGGGGTGATTTGAATTTTTGTGTAATTTTTTTCATATTTTTAAAAACTTTATTTTACACTGCCCTATAGGGCACCACAGTGCTGCACTGTCCAATTGATTGTGATATGTCCCAATCAGCTGCTGGACATCGGGACATAGCACAAATGATCAGGACTTGCCAACCACTCACTGGAAGTGATCCCTGGTAGCATGTGGGGTCACTGCAGGACTCCAGGCTATCAGGTTGTGCACGGAGGTCCCACAATCTTATCGCGGGATCTCTGATCTTGGTTGGGAACGATGGGGAACAACGCGATCCCCGCCTCAGTGCATTTGGAAAAGGATTCGATCTGATCGGTGCTGTTAGCAGAAATTATGTGTGCTTACCTTCGGAGCTCACATCAAAGTTTGGGAGCCGACCCATGACATGTAGGTCATTGGGTCGTGATTGAGTTAAAAATATCAAAAATAAAAAAAGCAGCAAAAAAGTAAATCTTAAAAAATATGAATGAAATTTTACACATTTCACTCCTCCACCCCCAGGCGATTTTATGTGGTTTATTTATTTTTATATTTTTGTTTGTTCCCTCCCTTCTTTTAAGAGCCATACCTTTATTTTATTTTTTTTTCAGCCATATACAGTTTCTGTATGAGGTCTTGTTTTTTGTGGGACAAGTTTTACTTTTCAATGACAGCATTAATTTTAATATATTGCATACTGGAAAATTGGAAACAAATTTCAAGTGCATTGAAATTGCAAAAAAAAAGTGCAATTCCACAATTGTTTGGTTTTTTTTCTTCAAATTACTACGAGCCAGATATGGTAAAAATGATCAGGTAGTATGATTTTCCAGGTCAGTACAAAAAAGTAAACACTAAACATGTATTGTATTATTTTATTTACCGTATATACTCGCGTATAAGCCGAGTTTTTCAGCCCAAAAATTGGGCTGAAAAGTACCCCCCTCGGCTTATACGCGAGTCAGTGTGGGGGCTGCTGTATACAGCGGTATACAGCAGCCCCCGCATCCCCAGTAATGCAGGGCCCCCCCCCTCATGCTCCGGTCTCCTGTAAAGCAAGTTATACTTATCAGTGCCCGCTGCCGTCCGCGCCGCCGCTGCCGACATGCGATCCTCCATCTTCATTCATCTTCTTCCTGCTTCTGTGCGCGTCGCAGGCAATGACGTCATTACCGGCGACGCGCACAGGAAACAGGAAGAAGATGCATGAAGACGGAGGATCGGGATGTCGGCAGATGCGGGCGCGGACGGCAGCGGGCACTGATAAGTATAATTTGCTTTACAGGAGACCGGAGCATGAGGGGGGGCCCTGCATTACTGGGGCTGCCTGTATACTACCACTGGGGCTGCTGTATATAGGGGCCCTGCATTACTGGGGCTGCAATACCACTGGGGCTGCTGTATATAGGGGCCCTGCATTACTGGGGCTGCAATACCACTGGGGCTGCTGTATATAGGGGCTGCAATACCACTAGGGCTGCAATACCACTGGGGCTGCTGTATATAGGGGCTGAAATACCACTGGGGCTGCAATACCACTGGGGCTGCTGTATATAGGGGCTGCAATACCACTGGGGCTGCAATACCACTGGGGCTGCTGTATATAGGGCTGCAATACCACTGGGGCTGCAATACCACTGGGGCTGCTGTATATAGGGGCTGCTGTATACACCACTGGGGCTGCAATACCACTGGGGCTGCTGTATATAGGGGCTGCAATACCACTGGGGCTGCTGTATATAGGGGCTGCAATACCACTGGGGCTGCAATACCACTGGGGCTGCTGTATATTGGGGCTGCTGTATACACCTCTGGGGCTGCATATACCTCTGGGGCTGCATATACCTCTGGGGCTGCTGTATACTACCACTGGGGCTGCTGCTGTATACTACCACTGGGGAGGCTGCTGTATACTACCACTGGGGAGGCTGCTGTATACTACCACTGGGGAGGCTGCTGTATACCTCACTGCTGGGGGTTGTATACCTGTGCTGGAGTCCACCCTCGGCTTATACGCGAGTCAATAGATTTTCCCAGGTTTTGGGGGCAAAAGTAGGGGGGTCGGCTTATACACGGGTCGGCTTATACACGAGTATATACGGTAAGTGGTGAAAAAAACTGTATTTGTTACAAAAAAAATTGCTTGTGTCATCGTTGTCCGTGACCTGTTACATTTTCATTCTTCTGGACTTGGAGCTGTGTGATATCTCATTTTTGTCCACCTGAGCACATGATTTTAGTGATATCATTTCGGTGTAGATATGATGCTTTAATTGTTTTGGTGACATAAAAAATGTACCATAATTCTTGCTTCTTTTTTTCTTTTACACCGTCTACCAATCAGTAAACTATGGGTGTTGTGAATTAATTGAATTGTTCTTCGTATTCAGTTCCAGAGGACTGGTGCAGGTCACAAAAATTCTTGGAGACTGGAGTAATGGCCACTTTACACGTCCCGATATCGTCGTCCAACTGCGATAAAAAGTCACGTGGTTTGTGCATTGGCCCCGATATCGTTTGTGCGTTGTATGGTGTAAATGACCAATTCAATGCAAGAACGATGCCAAAACAATATCAGGGGAGAAATGAGCAAGCTCTCCAACTGCCCGATATTGGATGGACGATATGGCAAGATTGTTCTGTGTGACAGCCCAACACCAACTTGGAGCACAACTTCCCCTATTCACTCCCATGTTAAATGGTCGTTCCCAGGTTCGCTCGTCCAAGGGGGCGTAGACATCGCAGTTGTGTTGCCTGCCGATATCGCCCTGTGTAACATCTCCTATGCGATCTTAGATTTCAGCCCAAAAAGTGCGCGCTCCCGTGCCATTTTATACAATATCGAAACGATGTTGGGACGTGTAAAGTGGCCATAAGAGGTTTGGATTGTAGATTTTGTCAGCCTTAGGTCATTTGTGTAATGGAGGGCACATGTAGGGTGATAGAAAGATATGAGGTAGGAGAGGTATGGTGCTACAGAAATGTGGATGGCTTTTTGGGGGATAGTGATAATTTTTTATTTTACTCTGTAGAGGTTGGGCAACCAGTGCAATTACTAGCACAGGATAGAGGCCTTTGTAAAGCCATTGGAGAGGAATATGATCCTGGATGCTGGCTGGAGTCACACTTGTGTATGACTCATGAAAGGATCAGATCACACTGTCAAGACTGGTTGTGGCTCTCCTAATCTAATTCTATGCAGCTGACACACATGGGTCATTAGAGACGCCGACCAGTCTGGGTGTTTTTATGTGATCCTGGAGTGCCTCATACAACATATTCCTCCAGCCTTAATAGAACTAAAACTGTATTTTTTTAAGGAAATTGTATAAAAAGCAATATTTGATTTTAATAGAAATTCTTGAACAGTCCAGGTATCATTTGTGAAATCAAAATGACCACAGCAATTAGTTTTGATTTTCAGTGTAATTGAAATAGAAATACTAAGTACAAAATAATGTATTTTTCATAATAAGACTCTCAAAGTTAATCTATATCAAGATTCATAAAAAATCATTGCAGGAATAGTGTCTTTCCCAAGTCTTATGATTGCTTTTAAATTAGGTGCAAATTAAGCATCCATATAAGCAATGCAGGTCCCAAACCTTCAATTAAAAATCATAATGCGTAGATTTGACATCATGCTTTAGAAGTAAATTATAGAGTATCCGAGGTTCAGGGCTAGCATGATGACAGCTTTAACGATTTCAGTTCATTTGAGCATAGAACATTAGATTAATAAAATTTGAACAAATAGATTTGCTCAGCTGTTGGTAAATTACATTTCCTATTTGAAAAGTTTGCAGGTTTGCTAAAACATCAACAAAAATGCAATTTAAACTTATAGGATTTTTAGGTTTATGTGATTCATATTCATCATAACGCTTTGGGAGAAGGAAGGTAAATATTATTTTGTCAGAATGAATACAGCATACGTGATGTATTAAGTCCATTTCTTCATTAATTCCATTTTTATTCTTGAGAAAATGTAACTATAGAAATAAATATTACTTTAATTGTGTATTGTTATCCTCACAAATTATAAGACCTCTGGCACAAGAGTATTATTACTTCATAGTATCTGAAAGTTTTACAGCATTGTACTAGCCAGCATTAACAATTTTAGGACCCAACTGTACCTCAATATGATACTGTTTAACAAAGAAATTATGTACTAGAAAGAATAGGACCTGATGAAGGGTACTGAGGTCCCAGAAAAGCATAGTGCCAATAAACTTATGTCTTTTATTCGACACTGTGACCTCTTTCGTCTGTAGGACCAAGCAACAGAAGGAAACATCTTAGCTACTACTTTACCTTGTACTAGAAAACATAATACACACCTATCATTGAGGCACCATTTGGCAGCTTTCATGATCTTTTAGCAGTTTGCATAGGAACCTAAGGCTACGTTCACACGCTGTGTAATTGCAGCGCCTTTGATCCGCTAATTGCGGATCTGCCATTGCAGTGGAATGCCGTGAAATGCATTGACTTTAGCTGTCCCAGCCAAGTCAATGCATTCCACTGTTTTCCATTCATATGCTGCACTTTTTATGCATCCGTTTTTGGGCTGAAAAGCAGATGCGTAAAAAAGATGAGCATGGTAATTCTTTTGGCACTATTTGCCTGAGCTCTTTACTCACGTCGCCGCGCTCCAATGGGGATTTCTCCACATTGCTAGGCTGTAGGAGCTTTGCAGGACCAAGGACTGCACCATGTGACAAACGGATGTCACCTGTTCACACTATGCTGCAGGGTCCTAGAGGCCATGCTCACTTCTCTCCTCTGGGGATGAAGAGAGATCACTGCTGGCAATCACCAGCAAAACCACGCATTAAAGCGCAGTAGTCATGCCAGAGTATAGGGTCCAGATAGTAAAGCGTCCCATACCTTAAAGTTAAGATGTTCCATAGTGCTGTCCGTCACTGCAAAATCGTCTGCAAAATTATTGTGAGCAGAGGCATATCCCACCATCTTTTCCTCCATGTGTGAGATATGTTCACCCAGGGACACAATCTCAGCTTTCAGTTCCCCCATCATATCTTGCATATCCTCCTGCAGAGATTGTCTCAGGGACCACAGGAAGCTGTGCAGCATGCGCTGTGTGACTGGGGCTTCTTCTCCATCCTGCTTTAGGATCCCCATTGGGCTGTGTGAGGCATGAGAGGAGGCTCCAGGCGACTGTGGAGCCGGCGCCCATGCTGTGAAGGCTCGGAGTGCTGCTCTACTGTAAAGAAGTCCGTCACTTTTTGGGTCTCTGTGCACCGCTTCAGTGGGACCCTCAGCATGATCCGGGTGCTGCTGGTGTCCCAGCACTTTAAAAAGAGATTCTGTGGTCGGGAATCGCCGTTAGTAGCCGTTAAACAGGAGTGCTTTAGGGAGCTTCTGGCTTATGCAGCCGACTCCGTTAGCTTCCAGGCCATGCCCCTGTCAGTGCATTTTTGATACATTTTTGCATGCATTTTTCCCATGCATTTTTCTTGTGTTCTTGGGTGGAAAAATGCTTAAAACATGCTGAAAGAATTGACTTGCTGCAGATTTATTCCTGCACCAAATCTGCAAGGGAAAAATAAGCAAAAACTGCACAAAAATGTGGATTGTCATTGACTTTGTTGGCATAAGGATTTGCTTAGAATTTTGTTTATCTGCAATAAAAATGCACTGTGTGCACAGGGCCTTAAAGTGCATGATGAGTTCAGGAAGCAGAATAATGAAGCGGTGACTGATAAGTGTAAAGGAAAGCTGAGTTTTCTGGTAAGGGCAGAGATACATTATGCGAGATGCATGTGAGATACTCGTATGCATCTCGCATGACTCACCCAGAATGGCCACCACCTCTCTGAAAAGGAACTTGTCAGCTCCATAGAACCACAAGCAGCTGATACACTCCCACTCAAAGAGGCAGGGGCTGTTTTGGGTGAGTCAAATGAGATGCATGTGAGTATCTCACATACTTCTCGCATACTGGGTCTCTGCCCTTACCAGAAAACTCAGCTTTCCTCTACGCTTATCAGTCACTGCTTCATCACTCTGCTTACATGCTTCTCGCATGACTCCCCCAGAATGGCCACCACCTTTCTGAATCGGAGCGTGTCAGCTCCATAGAAACCCAAGCAGCTGACACGCTCCCGTTCAAAGAGTCAGGGGCCGTTTTGGGTGAGTCATGCAAGATGCATGTGAGTATCTCGCATAAGTGTGTTTCCAACCTAAGAAAAGTTATGGCTTCTTGTATTTCCCTTCACTATTGAATTATGCAAACCTAGTTGAACATGCAGTTCAATTTTAAGTTTATTTGTTTTACAGATGTTTGGATGCAAAATAATGATGTAGTAAGAAATTCAAAAGTGTACCAAATTAAAGAAAAATTTTCATAAAATTGTGCTAAAAAATTAACTTTAATAGCAGATTATTTAATAATTGTTATAATACTTGAGACGTTCAGGTGGAATGAAGAACGTCAATAAGTGCTAGTATGTAAAAGGTGGATTATGCTTCCATCATTAGTTATGCTTATTTTGATATGCACCTTTATTAACTATGAATTATATGGTGGCTTTTTATTGTCTAGGAACACATAATGCAAATGCATTTTATTACAAAATATCATTATTATTCAAATAGCTTTATTGAAAATATACAGCCCAGGGCCAGTAATGCACTTTAAATTTAACAAGAGGAGAAGCTTGGGGATAGCATTCAATAGCTACAATTGGAGTCTAAATATAACCTATTCATCACAGGAATATTTTCACTCATTTTATTTTTATTTTTTATTTTTTTTTTCAATGTTGAAAAACAAGAAAGCAAACGAGTATGTGGGAAATATAACAGGAGTAATTTGTTTAGTTGCTGGTGCAGACTGTTCTTTGATCAAATTTTGTTTCCCAAAGGAGAAAGGCAGTTTTAAATTAAAGAGCAAACAGGCATAAAAAGAAGCAAGTAATCACAACCTTCCCGAGAGAGAAGATATCATTCTAGAACTCAAGAGATTCTATTTAATAAATAAACACCTTTGTTTCACTAAGTTAATTTATCTACAGGAAATAATCTTAGTTTTAATTATATCACCATGTGTCATGTTTAATATAAGGAACATGAGAGCCTTTGACTTTTAGTTATTAAAGTCAAAACACTGCACAGCTGTAACATGTAGGTTAGTCCTCCATTGTAAAAGCTACATAAAGACAAAGTTGTCTGCTACAGATTGTATGGAAATGCTTACACAACTGCACTAGCGGAAAAGCAAAATTTCATCCAAAGTATAAATATTAATATTAGCATTTTATCTATATTTTTTAACATACTCTAATACATTCTATTTACATACCTCTGGAAACTGCTCCTAACCTACAGTGTTACTGTATTTTCAGGTGTGCAACTTGTCAATTTTACAAAATAGGTTACCATATGATTGTACATGAGGAGCAGCTACAGCAGTATATTTTATAAATTAATAATAATAATATTATTATTATTATTATTATTATTATTATTATTATTATTATGTGATGTATTTCTTTCTGTCTCCAGATTCCCCCTACTTATCCAAATATATATACATATAAAAATCTCTACCTTCCCCGTCTCGTGGGGTGGTTATTTGTCCTTCCTCATTCTCGTTTCCTCTACCAGCCAGGGAGTTTGAGGGTTCTGCGCAGGATCTTAGTTGTTCCCAGCTCTGCACTTTTCTGGACAGAGAGTTCAGATGTTGCTCCTGGAAACTGTTGCAGCCATATTTCCAACTTAGGAGTCACTTCTCCAAGTGCTCCTATCACCACTGGAATCACTGTTGCCTTCACCTTCCACATCTTCTCCAGTTGTTCCTTGAGGCCCTGGTATTTCTCCAGCTTCCTTCTTCCATATTCCTTCTTTCTAATATTGCTGTAATTTGGCACTGCCACGTCTATTATGATTGCTGTCTTCTGATCCTTGTCTACTATCATGATATCTGGTTGGTTAGCCAACACCTGCTTATCCATCTGGATCTTGAAGTCCCAGAGGATTTAGCTCTTTCATTATCCACCACCTTTTCTGGGATGTCCCACCTGGATTTAGGGGGACTTAGCCATGTGTTGTACAGATGTTTCTGTATACAATTCCCACTACTTGGTTCTGATTTTTGGTATATGCTGCTCCTGCATGTATTTTACATCCTGACACTATGTGTTGGACTGTTTACGAGATATCTTTACATAGTCTGTTACACCCACAACATAAACTTATATTTTCTGGTCATTTTGTGTGATACACCTACACAAAGTAACAAGTATATGTGAAATGTAAAGGAAACAATACCTGGTATTCTAAATATGTTCATATTATAAATCTGAAAATTGTGAATGCATTTATATTCAAAGCCACTGAGTCAATATGTAGGACCTCCTTTTGCTGCAACTAAAGCTGCAAGTTTTTGAGTTTGCCAGTTTTACTCATCTAAAGGCTGATATTGTTCCCATTCTTTTTTTTCTCAATGAAATTTAGTTCTGGACTTTGATATCTTCCCATCAACTGTGATGAGCTTCTCTGATACCGCTGAAGAAAAGCATCCCCATTACATGATGCCGCCACCACCATGTTTGATGGGGACAATGGTGTTTTTATGGTCATGTGTATAGTTTAAATTTCCATTTGTGACATGATAAGAAATGTTGAAATCAATGTTAGGAAACATTGAGATTTCACAACACTAATATCATCCTGCCATTTTGCTAAAATCATTGTGTCATAAAATCCCTCTGAAAAGGCTTATTGTGATTAAAGAATAAACCGGGAAACTATAAGTCAGTAAGTAAAGATTTAGTTGTTGGTTAAAATCTTTGAGGGTTTTATAACAGATGCTATTCTAGAGATTTTAAATACAAACTAACCTCAAAACCAAATTTCAAAAGTAATTTGTGTTTGAGACTCCTAAATGAGGCTCCTCGGACTCTATTTGCATAAAATTATTTTATGACATATCAGCTATGTAAACTAATTTCATTAGCTTTTATTAAGTAAATTTTAAACTGGACAAAGGTAAAGGATTCATTTGTCAGAACTTTTAAAAGGCATTTGATATGTTGCCACGCAAAGAGAGAATACAATTAGATTAGGAGAAATTTGAGAAAATTGGTTGACTATTGAAAGCCTTATAGGAAACAGTCAATGGGTTAATAATAAGGATGAGCGAGTAATGAAATATTCGGACTCACTATACTCATAACGAGTGGGTCCAGATACTCGGGTACTCGCTACGAGTAGCGAGTCTAATGTACGTCAATGGGAAATGCGAGTAAGCCGAGTAATTCCTCAACTGGACCCTACACAGTGGTCTGGGGGCTGAGAAAAAGGCTGAAATGGGTGCATGATGACTAAAAGACGGCGGTAAAAAGCTGCCGGCTTTTAAACTATCATTCAGCCCGATCCTCTGCCTCCCATCCCGATCCTATGGTCCCCCGCAGCCTCCCATCCCGATCCTCTGCTTCCCCTGCCTCCTCCCACCCCGATTCTGAGTTAGGACCGGGTGGGGAGTGCAGCACAAGGGAGCGGAGAGTGAAGAACCTGGGTGGGGAAGCCCTCTACTTCAGGGACCACGGGGACTAGATGCTTTGTTCTTTTCCTTGGTCTCTGAAGAAGCAGTGCTTAAAGTGTTCAGCACAAAGATGAGGGTTGAGGGGTTAATAAGATGCAGTCGCTTTTTTTTGTTATTGTTTTATGAATTTTTAAAAAAAATTTTGACGTGGGCTTCACCGTATTTTTGTATGCCAGACAGGCACAGCAGGCAGGAACCAGCTGCCCAAAACCCCCAGCTGCCTATTTGTACCTGCCTGGAAACAAATACTATAGGGAAGCCCTTTTTTTATTATTTCATGAATTTAATGAAATAATAATAAAGAAAAATATGTGGGGCTTCGCGCTATTTCTGTGTCCACCCAGGTACAATTAGGCATCTGAGGGCTGGAATCCACAGCGCAGGGAGGCCCAGGCTTTTTCTGGCTCCCCCCCACTGCAAATTGCAGTCAGCAGCCACCCCACAAAATGGCGCATTCATAGAAGCGCCATCTTCTGGCGCTGTACCCAACTCATCCAGGGCCCTGGAGCATTGGCTCACTGGGTAATAAAGGGGTTAGGGCCAGCTTTGTATTATCGGCTGGCCCTAAGCCCGAAAGTCATGGGGTAACGCCAATATTAGACATGACCGCCATGAATTTCTAGTGAAATGTTCAAAAAAAAAACAACACAGAGAAAAAATCTTTTATTAGAAAAAAAACAAAACAACACTTAAAGATTCCATTTTTATTAAAACAATAATCTTCCATCTGACATAGTCCAAATGGGAAGGAATTTCAGCTCTGCTACATCACTCTGCATAGACAACACACGTCTATACAGAGGGAGAGCATGCTGAGAACTGACTGTGACAGTTCATCCCAGGTCATAGCTGAACTCTGCCTTCACAGCCACAATACTGCTGAGTGCCAGAGGAAATTGCCACGCGCACGTCAGAGCAGTGAATAACTAATGAGTCATTAACTTCCGAGTTATTCACTGTTCAACTCGGCGCTCGGCAGTTCCCGCCAGCGCTCAGCAGTGTTGTGGCTGTGAAGGCAAAGTTCACTCGCTATGACCTGGGGTGAACTCTGACTGTCACAGTCAGTTCTCTGCCTGCTCTCCCTCTGCATAGACGTGTGTCTATGTAGAGTGATGTAGCAGAGCTGAGATTCCTTCCCATTGGGACTACGTCGAATGGAAGATTATTTTCTTAATAAATATGGAGTCTAACAGTGAATTTTGTTTTTTTTTCTAATAAAACTATTTTTTTCTGTATTGTGTTGTTTTTTGAACACTTTACTAGAAATTCATGACGGTCATGTCTAATATCGGCATGACCCCATGGTTTTTGAGCTTAGGGTCAGCTGATAATACAAAGCTAGCCCTAACCCCTTTATTACCCAGTGAGCCATTGTACCAGGGCCCTGGATGAGCTGAATACAGCGCCAGATGATGGCGTTTCTATGAACGCGCCATTTTCTGGGGTGGCTGCGGGCTTAAATTCGCAGCAGGGGCAGACCAGAAAGCTAGGGCCTCCCTGTGCTGCGGATTCCAGCCCCCATCTGCCAACTTGTACCTGGGTGGACATAGAAATAGCGTGAAACCCCACACATTTTTTTTTATTATTTCATGAAATTCATGAAATAATATAAAAAAAGGCTTCCCTATATTTCTGTTTCCAGGCAGGTACAAATAGGCAGCTGGGGGGCAGTCCGTTCCTGCCTGCTGTACCTGGCTGGGGTAGAAAAATACGGCGAAGACCACATCGAAATTTTTACGAAAAATCCATACCACAATCCAAAAAAAGGGATTGCATCATTATTAACCCCTCAACCATCTACTCTGTCACAGAGATGATGGTCGAGGGGTTAATAAAGATTTTTTAGTTCTTTGACATCTATCTGTTTTACTATAAATCTATTTTTTTCTTCTATCTAGAAATCTATCTCTACTTACTATCTATCTACCCATCCACTTAAATAGCTGAAATCATGAGTAATGTTTAAAAACTTGAAAAAACGTATCACTCCGCAGACGCCCCAGGAGTCGCACCATCTTTAGATGCGCCACTCCTGCCACTTCACCATGGTTCTTTCGCTGACCTGGTGCATTAGCAAACAAGATAATGGTATTTGGACTTGATGCCTGCTGGGTAATGTCAGCCCAGAAGTTAGTAATGTCTAGGCATCAATAGAATAACCAATAATACTAACCAAGTCAGCAAGGACACAAATACCCATACTAATAAATATTTAAACACTTACCCAAATACATTCCTCTTTTACCATTTTTTAAATAAAAATCTATTTTTTAAAGTCTCTCATTCCACCCAACCCCCCCCAAAAATTATGTAAAAAATAATAATATTAAAAAAAAGAAACAAAATTGCATTTCTTGCATTTCCATAGCTTACACCTTCAGACCAGAGGCTTTCAGCTTGTTCACCAGCATCTATAGGGCATTATCAAATCTCCTTTTAGCTTGCAGAAACTATCCAGCACACAAAGAGTGAAGTAAAATAGCTTTATTGCGGCTACTTTAAAATAAAAACATGTTGGTACATGTAATTTTCACATAATCCAGAGTATTCATTTTAAAAGAGGCACTTAGCACAGACCATAATAAGTTTAAAACGTACATAATGTGAGGTAGCGCTTACTGAGTGTGTTAGGGGACACTCGCTTACTGCACAATTAAAGCACACATATACAGTTTCTTATGAAAGATACTCCATCTGTTTATTATAAGCCATAAACCGCTACTCTGGTTATGTAGCTGATAACCACGACAATAGTTCACATGAAGAGTATATAAAATATAGGCCTTCCTTTCAGTGGATACATCGACACTAGGGATAAGCGAGTATACTCGCTACTATTCGGAACTCGCCGAACAGTAGCCGTATTCGGGTACTCGCTACTCTCCGAGTATCTTATGATTACTCGGGAGTAGCGAGTAGCCCATTCACTTTCGCAGTGTATCTATAGATACACTGTGAAAGTACCCTAAAAGTGAATAAAAGTTGTTAAAAATAATAAAATTACATACTCACCTGTCCGACGCCTGCATCGGGACCGGCAAAGAAGACCCAGTGACCGTCCCTGAAGACCTGCGATCACCGAAAGACAAGGACCTGTGACTTCCAGCCAATCAGATGGTTGGTAACAATCTGGCCAATCAGATGACGAGACGTCACAACCACGTGATCACTAGCGGCCACCTGATCGGCTAGATTGCAAGGTCCTAGGTGTACTGCCTGGTCTTCTGGGACGATCCCGGTGTCTTCTTTGCCAGTCCCGGTGCAGGTGTCGGACAGGTGAGTATGTAATTTTATTATTTTTAACAACTTTTATTAACTTTTAGGGTACCTTCGCAGTGTATCTATAATTGGACTCGCTATACTCGCAACGAGTACCGAATACCGGGACCTACTCGTTGTGAGTATAGGGAGCCAAATATTGCAGTACTCGCTCATCCCTAATCTGCACACAATTATAAACTGACGTCAGTCAGCACACAAAGTCACTCTAAGGGCTTACTTAGCAGCTTAGCAGGATTCATGCTGGCTCCTGTCAGTCTTACCATCCAGGAGGTTGCACACAGGGATCACCCAGCAGGTCCTTGGACTTGTTCCATGTTGGTACCTATTGTGAGTCCAGATCCACTTAGCTTCAATTACCACCTGGACTTCTAGGAGCTCCAGCCTGCTCCACTCTCAGACTGCTTGTCTGCCATGTGGTTCACAGGAAGGTTGAAGGACTTTGTTTATATCACAGTCATGTGATCAGAAAAGAGTCACACTATAACAGATGTGACACACCCATGGGGAGGTACGAGGATGGTCAGCCCTGCCCCCAACACACATCCTAGATTTAGATCGCAGCATACCTCTATCTGTGCAATACATATGCATCATGTATTGTATTGGCGATATATCTCACAATAAATACACACAGCATACAGTTAGGGCCAGAAATATTTGGACAGTGACACAAGTTTTGTTATTTTAGCTGTTTACAAAAACATGTTCAGAAATACAATTATATATATAATATGGGCTGAAAGTGCACACTCCCAGCTGTAATATGAGAGTTTCCACATCCAAATCAGAGAAAGGGTTTAGGAATTATAGCTCTGTAATGCATAGCCTCCTCTTTTTCAAGGGACCAAAAGTAATTGGACAATGGACTGTAAGGGCTGCAATTAACTCTGAAGGCGTCTCCCTCGTTAACCTGTAATCAATGAAGTAGTTAAAAGGTCAGGGGTGGATTCCAGGTGTGTGGTTTTGCATTTGGAAGCTGTTGCTGTGACCCGACAACATGCGGTCAAAGGAACTCTCAATTGAGGTGAAGCAGAACATCCTGAGGCTGAAAAAAAAGAAAAAATCCATCAGAGAGATAGCAGACATGCTTGGAGTAGCAAAATCAACAGTTGGGTACATTCTGAGAAAAAAGGAATTGACTGGTGAGCTTAGGAACTGTAAAAGGCCTGGGCGTCCACGGATGACAACAGTGGTGGATGATCGCCGCATACTTTATTTGGTGAAGAAGAACCTGTTCACAACATCAACTGAAGTCCAGAACACTCTCAGTGAAGTAGGTGTATCTGTCTCTAAGTCAACAGTAAAGAGAAGACTCCATGACAGTAAATACAAAGGGTTCACATCTAGATGCAAACCATTCATCAATTCCAAAAATAGACAGGCCAGAGTTAAATTTGCTGAAAAACACCTCAAGAAGCCAGCTCAGTTCTGGAAAAGTATTCTATGGACAGATGAGACAAAGATCAACCTGTACCAGAATGATGGGAAGAAAAAAGTTTGGAGAAGAAAGGGAATGGCACATGATCCAAGGCACACCACATCCTCTGTAAAACATGGTGGAGGCAACGTGATGGCATGGGCATGCATGGCTTTCAATGGCACTGGGTCACTTGTGTTTATTGATGACATAACAGCAGACAAGAGTAGCCGGATGAATTCTGAAGTGTACCGGGATATACTTTCAGCCCAGATTCAGCCAAATGCTGCAAAGTTGATTGGACGGCGCTTCATAGTACAGATGGATAATGACCCCAAGCATACAGCCAAAGCTACCCAGGAGTTCATGAGTGCAAAAAAGTGGAACATTCTGCAATGGCCAAGTCAATCACCAGATCTTAACCCAATTGAGCATGCATTTTACTTGCTCAAATCCAGACTTAAGACGGAAAGACCCACAAACAAGCAAGACCTGAAGGCTGCGGCTGTAAAGGCCTGGCAAAGCATTAAGAAGGAGGAAACCCAGCGTTTGGTGATGTCCATGGGTTCCAGACTTAAGGCAGTGATTGCCTCCAAAGGATTCGCAACAAAATATTGAAAATAAAAATATTTTGTTTGGGTTATGTTTATTTGTCCAATTACTTTTGACCTCCTAAAATGTGGAGTGTTTGTAAAGAAATGTGTACAATTCCTACATTTTCTATCAGAAATTTTTGTTCAACCCTTCAAATTAAACGTTACAATCTGCACTTGAATTCTGTTGTAGAGGTTTCATTTCAAATCCAATGTGGTAGCATGCAGAGCCCAACTCGCGAAAATTGTGTCACTGTCCAAATATTTCTGGCCCTAACTGTATAATAAAGTCCCACAAAGATCAGCAATCTCCATTAAAATGAGATACAGGCAATCATGATAATGGGGCATAGTCTATTAAGGGCACAGTTCATTAAGGGCAGTCTATTAAGGTCTTTGAAGTGTAGCCTGAAGGCTGCAATCCCACTAATCCATCAGGTGGCAGCACAACCAGTGCTAAACTTGGGAAGGGGAAAATAAAAATTAACAAAAAACAGGCCTCACTCTTCTTAGAACGCCATACAGTCCTTATCTGGCCAATAGGGCAATTTCTCGATGGGTCAGGAACCCAACAACATACCTCATTTAGGGCAGCCATCTTTAATCAGAGTAAAAAGATTTGAGCAGCATTTGGAACACTGCCCATGATGAAGGTCTCCATTCAACATTATACTCCGCTGCTGGATGGTCTCGAGGGGTCACAGGGGCTACTCCTCCAAGGGCATTCCCCCACATCACCTGCCCCCATCATGGCCACCACTGGAGCAGAGGACAGAGAAATTAGGGAATGGCCACCAAATCTAGGAGACATGGGAGTAACTTGGGTAAACCTAATAAATCTGTATACTAAGCCTATGCAATGAAATGGAATAATGGGATTACACATTTTTTAAGAAGCATCGTATTGTTTTTCATGACTGTAAACAGGCCTAAGAGGCCATGTATGTTAGGCATAGAATGGATATGCTATTTTTATCTGAAGTAGAGGTGGCTTTGCATGGTGCTGACCCTCTGCAACAATAAAGGTTTGTTCTGTAAACAAAACAAAAAAAAATTTTAAAAAGAAAAAAATGATAAATAAATTAAAAAAATAAAAAGCTCTCTTAAAGGGATGTTTAAAGCGAACCTGTCAGCTGGTTTATGCGCCCCAGCTATCACGGACTGCACCTGCAGCTTCATAGTACTTTTCTAATAATCCCTGTCTGAGCTCATAGTGCAATGTTAAAGATGAAAAATAGCATTTATACACTTACATTTTCTTATGTAATCAGTCTACACCTTGGAAGAGCTACACTATCTGTCAGGTTAATAGTTAACTCTCCATTAACTTGCATGTTAAAAGGACCTGTGTGATGTGCTGATCATGTGACCATAGTGGGCAGAGCTAAGCAAGCAAACTCACTATGTCCTATGGGGACTTAGCTCCGCCTATTGTAGTCACATGGTTGTGACATCACTTTAGGTCTCCCAGCATGTTCTGTCATTTGGCTGAAATGTTAACTATTAACCTTCCAGATAGTCTACGTCCTCAAAGATGTAGACTGACTGCCTCATTGACATAAGAAAATGCAATTGTATAAATGCTTTTTTTTTTTACCTTTCACATTACACTATGAGCTCAGACAGGGATGGTTAGAATAGTACTGTGAAGCTGCAGGTGCAGATAGTGATAGCTGGGAGTCATAAACAACCTGACAGGTTCCCTTTAAAGGAGATTTTAAAGTTCCTGGATTTCACAGCTGGTTCCACATCTGGCACTTCTCCAAAAATTCACAGCCTGCAGGTGTCCCAACACCTGCAAACTCAAGGAAGCTTTAAAACTTTATTTTAAAGCTTTATTAAATTCTACTGGTTGAAAGAAGCCTGTAGACTCGATGACTGTGAACAACACCTAACCTTATGTTGGGGGTATTCTCAGCCACCAGGTATATCAGTGTGTGTTTTGGCCCCAAATCTTCAAGAAAAATTTTAGAGCCATTTTAAAATTTTTTACTTTTTTCCCGAGCAAAGCCACGGTTGCTAATTTTTTAGTAAATTGCTCGGGTTTCCAATCACGAACCAAATCTGCAATGTTCGTGCCAAATTTTAAATTGGCAGACATGTTCAAGGTAAGTTTAATCATCTCTCATCTATAGTTGTAAATTGAACTCGATGGCCATATTTTATATATTTATTCATAAAGTAGGTTGACTGTTCTTAAATATGGTGAACTCTGCATATAAATTTAGTTTTTAACTTTTTAAATGTTTTGACTATAAGATGGTTTGGACCATAACATGTACCAAGATTTTAGAGGCAGAAAATAAGGACAAAATGTAAACAAAAATGTTGTTATGATGCATTGTTATGAGGGGAGACTTTTGCTGAAACTGTTATGAAGATAATGTCCACCAGTTCTGTATTAATTTTCACTTTACTGGGCCTATTACAGGTATCTATGTCCCCCATCCTAGGCCCTTTCTGGTATATATGACCCTAAACCTGGTAGATATGTCTATATTCCTGGTACATATGTTGCATGTCCTGGTTTATTTGTCGAGCATCATGGGCTTATCCTGGTATATATGTTCCCCATCCTGGACCCTCCCTTGCATATATTTCCCTAATCCTGGTTTATATGTCTCCATTCTGGGCCCTTCCTGGAATATACAATGAGGGAAATAAGTACTTGATTCCTTACTGATTGTGTAAGTTTGTCTACTGACAAAGACACAAAGACATGAAGGGTGTTTTCACATCTAAGAATAGTCTGCGTTTTGCATAATTTGCGTTTTTAGGCGTTTTTACCACTAAAAACGCGTAAAAATGCTAACGTTTTTGGTTCCATTGATTTCAATGGAAACACATGTAAAAACGCATGCAAAAACGCATTAGTGTTTTTGCAAACGCCGCGCTAGACGCATTTCTCGACATTTTGGGCAGCGTTTGCAAAAGCGCATGCGTTTTGCATTTTTGAAAACGCTAATGCGTTTTTGAATGTGTTTTTACATGCGTTTCCATTAAAATCAATGGGACTAAAAACTCTCGTTTTTATACGTTTTTAGCATTAAAAACGCCTAAAAACACAAATTAAGCAAAACGCAAACCTGCCTTAGATATGAAACAGGCCGAAGAGTCCAAAACTTTAAGGGTAGGTTAATTTTAACATTGAGACATAGAATATAAAAAATAAAATCCAGAAAATAACATTCTCTAAATAATATAAAGTTGTGCTTTTTGCAGAGAGAAATAAGTATTTGATCCCTCTGGCAAAGAAGACTTAATACTTGGTGGCAAAACCCTTGTTGGCAAGCACAGCAGTCAGACGATACTTGTAGTTGACGATGAGGTTTGCACACATGTCAGGAGGAATTTTGGTCCACTTCTCTTTGCAGATCATCTCTAAATCATTAAAATTTTGAGGCTGTCACTTGGCAAGTCTGAGATTCCACTCCCTCCATACTTTTCTATGGGATTAAGGTCTGAATACTGGCTAGGCCACTCCATGACCTTAATGTGCTTTGGTTTGAGTCTCTCCTTTGTTGCCTTGGCTGTATGTTTTAGGTCATTGTCCTGCTTGAAGACCCAGCCACGACCCATTTTTAATGTACTAACTCAGAGAAGGAGGTTGTCACTCAGAATCTTACGGTACATGTCTCCATTCATTGTCCCATTGATGTGGTGAAGTAGTCCTGTGTCCTTAACAGAGAAACACCCCTAAAACATAATGTTTCCACCACAATGTTTGACTGTGAGGATTGCGTTCTTTGGGTCATAGGCAGCATTTCTCTTTCTCCAAATACGGTGAGATGAGGTAATGCCAAAGAGCTCAATTTTTGTCTCATCTAAAAAATCAGCACCTTCCCCCAATCACTCTTAGAATCACCAAGGTGTTCATTGACAAAACTTCAGACGGCCCTGCACATGTGCCTTCTTGAGCAGTGGGACTTTGCGTGCGCTGTAGGATATTAATCCATTACACCATAATGTGTTATCAATGGTTCAGTGGTCCTAACTGCACTGAGATCATTAACAAGTTTCTTCAATGTAGTTTTAGGCTAATCTCTTTCCTTGATCATGATTCTGGATACCACACGAGGTGAGACTTTGCATGGAGCCCCAGATCGATGTCGACTGACACTCTTTTTGTATTTCTTCCATTTTCTTACTATTGTCCTAACAGTTGTGTCCTTCTCACCCAGCATCTTACTTATGGTTTTGTAGCCCATTCCAGCCTTGTGCAGGTCTAGAATCTTTTCCCTGAAATCCTTAGAAAGCTCTTTGGTCTTGCCCATGTTGTCTCACTGTTAAACATAGCATACCCTTGAAAATCTAGACTGTTCATGCTTTTGTCAGTGGGCAAACTTACAAAATCAGCAAGAGATCAAATACTTATTTTCCACACTGTATGTCCCTAATCCTGATATACATGTTTCCTATCCATATTCATTTTCTTTAATAGCAGGCACATGTGTTTGCCCCAGCTACTGGCTTACTGCAGCAGTAACCCTGCTCTTGCCTCCTATGACCTGCTCCACCGCCACTGCCCCTCCTTTAGAGAGCAAGGTAAATTTGGACTATAAGATGTACCCCCACTTTACTTCCAATTTTTGGGGAAAAATGTGTCTTATAGTCCAAAAAATAAAATAAATGTTTCATATTTCACTAATATTAGTGTCAAAAGCATCACTGTTTTATAAAAACAAATTAAGCTTGCTGTTTCAATAACTTTTTCTTTGATAAAATAGAGCTTATGAGCCTGATTACCATTCTGAATACTTACATCTTACAATCAATTAAATTTTAGTATGCACATTAAAATTATAGTAGTGCTTTTAAATGCATTAAACTGGTCATCATTCATCAAAATTCTGTAAAATTGAAGAGGTCTCATAATTCTAAAATAATTGCTAATAATAAACAATGCTTGTTGATAGTATCAATCAAAATTAATGCTTCAAAACACAGCTTAGCAACTTTGGTGTTATTGGAGAACAGATGAACTCAATAACTGTGCTTACACATGCCCTATGTTTGCCGCATAGTGTAAAAAGCAATGGTTATTTGGTTTAAAACTCTTGTTACTTTCAAAAAAAATATGCTTGAACAATCTGTGAGATCATGTGCTGCCTGCCACTGTTTGCCCCACATTTCCATGACATTAAAGCTCCTAATTTGTCAGTCTCCACATTAAATTTGGCACCATTTCTCCACCTGGACATGTCCCGGAAGAAGCTAGGCGAAACATGTGGTGGGATGGCTGGACACAGCCTCATACTGTATTGGCACAGCAACATTTAAGGTATATACATTGATGCAGCTATATATTGCATTTCCTGATTGCCCTACAGATGAATTTACTATAGGGTAGCTTGGATGAGTTTTTGACTTTGACTTGTATTCACTTTTCATTATCTCTCTGTAAATCATCTTCTTTATTGTGGATATACATGTTATACTGCAACTATTTCTGTGTCCCTCATATAGAAACATATTTTAATATGTTCTTATAACTATTATAGTCATATAATACCTTTATTTATGGTTACCAGAGAAACCACGGGGACATGAGGAGTATAACAATAATAATAAAAGCTGAAGCATGTAGTCCAACAAAACGAATCTGGTAAAATATACAACTTATAATACATAATGTAAATGTAAAAAATGTTTACATTTTATTAACTATAATTAAAAATAAATACAGTATATAGATTAAATGATATATATGGACATGTAGATAGAACAGATAGAAGGAACAAGCAAAAATTGTAATATGTAATATACCTAAAATAATACATTAGATAAAATGTATGATGTCAATCCACAACATACACCAATATTATTAAAAATTAAAAATATTAAAATTATTAAAAATAATACTAATGCTGATTTGTAATATCACAGTATAGTCTATGTACTGTGTTATTACATATCATCATTAATATGATGTTTAATGTTTTTTTTTTGTGGGTTGACATCTTACATTTTAAGTACCGTATATATTACACTGGGGAACATAATTTTTCAGGAATTAGGTCAGACAACTGGTCTTAATTAATTTTTGGATGCTGAATTCAGAAATGATCTCAGTTTTTCTCTATCACGTCAAGTTTTTGAACTATAGGATTTTTGTCTTCTCAAAAATATGTAAACTACTGTACCTAAAAAGTGTTGTTTTTTTTTTTTTAAATAGTACAAATATGAACAAAAAATGAAATATATAAGAAATAGGCATGACAAATATGTTTTTTAACACTATCATGTTTTTTACAAAGGATATACGAGTCAAATTGTAATCAGATAACAAGTCTTATTACAGATATCAGTGCAATTGTGCTTCTCTGGCAGGTAAGTTGTGGAGGAAACACTTGACGTGCTAGAAAAAAACTGACTACATTTTTGGAATCAGCATGCCAATTTTAGTATAAATCAGCTCAAAAACCTAACTCAACAGAAATTTTTTTTCAAATTGTTCCCCAGTGTTATTTTAGGTGTATTACATATTTGTTTGTTCACTCTATCTGTGCTACCAACATGTCCATAAATATAAAGGCGGTTTCACACTACGGCAAGATCAAGGCCGGGGCTGTCAGGTTTAAACAAGACAGCTCCAGACCCAATTTTGCAGTAATGCAGCCCTGTGGGGCTGGATGGAGCCGGATGGCAGCTATTTGCCATCCGAGTTCCATCTATTTGGGAGTATTCGGAACAATTCGGATTTTTCTCCCCGAAAACAAACATTGCTTGCAGCGTTTTTGTGTCTGGGGGAAAAATCAGGCAAAATTGGATCCTCCCGGATCAGGGTCGATCCAGCGCCCTTTAATACGGGAGTCTATGGCGCAGGATCACGCCAGATCTGACATAAAATTGGATCCGGGAGCCAGGCGCTAGGTGCTGGAGTTTAGCAGTGAGAGTTGCTAACCTTCAGCACCATGAGGTGTCCCCTGCAGAGATTTCAGGGTCGTGGCTAGCTCGCTGCTAGCCGCGATTTTGAAATTTCAGCAGCTGCAGCTGCGCTGGGCTAAATCCGGCTGCAAACTGGACTAGAGGGCATATTTGCCCTCTGGTTCAGTCTGAAGGTCGGGTTCAGTCTCAAGATCGGGTCTGGGGCTGTCCGGTTCACACCGGACAGCCCCGGACCTGATCTTGCCATGGTGTGTAGCCAGCCTAAGGGGAATCTGTCAGGTCAAAGATCCATGTGCAACTGATATCATTTTCTAATTTCTCTAGAGAAGCTTTCCCTATTCATGTATTTCCTTTATTAATATTCTCCTCCTATTTTGTGTAAACTTCAAAATAAAAGATTAATTTAATTTGTCAATCACAGTGAGCGATCACTTGCTTTTCTGCTGCCAACTCCCCGAGGAGTAATATTTATGCATTACTTCACTGACCCGCCCTCTTCTTGGTCTGTATCCTGTGTGTGGCTCTCTAGGCAGACAGAGGAGAAAGGAGGGGGTTAGGAGGTTTGTGCTCTTAGCAGATGCACATCTAGCATCTTCATTGTGTGTATCTGAGGCATGTGTGTAGTTTGTGCTCTAAGATATTTATTTGTGTTTATATGAATATTTGATCATTTTCTCAGCAGATACAACAGATGTATGTGTGGAGCCCACTGGGACGGGGTACTCGGTACCGGACCAGGGTACTGCTGGGGATATCACGGCGGTCTTAGTCCAGACCATGTCCCGGGTTCTGCAATAAATGGGGGGTATATTTACAGGGGAGTTTGTCATGACGCCACCCACGGGTTGTGGTCAGTGAGGGGACCACCGCTGCTTCAGAACCTCTGGGGATGATGTTGGGCAGCTGGGGTTGTAATAGCTCTCTGCAGGTAGAGCTGGGTTCCCCGGGACAGAGATAGTAACAGTTTAAAGATGGTGCTATGGATATTGCAGGATAGGGGTAGTAGTAGAGATGATAGCTGCTTGTGGAGGGAACGCAAGATTTGAGCACAAGGATCACACAAACTCACGGTTTTGAAGTTTTCCAAGTCTTTACTGCAGATGATGTTCTTAGCAGAGTAATGTCCATGAAGTCTGTACCGGGGCCGAGTTGCTCCCACCCTGTCCGGGTCCTCAGCTTCCCTCTCCTGCACTGTGTGTGGCCCTGCTGCCACTTTAGCTAGGCTGCTGGCCTGTCTCTCCTCACAGGTACCCCCTTTGCTAGGCAACTTGCGTCTTTCCTCTGTATTTCTGACCCCGCCTTGCTGCTTTGCTGAGGTACAGTATAGATATATAACCTCCACTAGTCCAGTGTTTACTGTACTGCGTGTGTCAGTCACAGTTTCGGATCCAGTATCTGGGCTGTGCGCTCCTCTGGGGCAAGTTATGAGATAACTCAGTCTCCCAGATGTGTTCTCCTGTTTCTCTTACTCCTTCCCTCAGACCCTGGCTAGGCCTGGAAGTGGTTGGCTGGCTGTGGAGAGGCCTAAGGCAGCCCCTTTACACCACCAGTCTATCTTCCTCAGCCCTCCCAGGAACTGAACTAACTCCAACTGACTAACTGTCACTGCCACTCTGAGGTAAACAACATTAGCTCCTCCCACCACTCTGCTCTTCCCCACTTTCTCTCCACACCAGAATTTATAGGGAAGCAGCTTTAGCTCCCCCTTCTTGCCTGGAGGCGCTAGTGTAATGTTGTGGGTTGTGTGGGGAGTTAACCCTTTGTGGTGTTACTGTGGCACATTAACCCATGGAGTGCCACATATGCAGGAAAACAAATGTTCACATAAACACATAGAAATCTTTCACAGACAGCATAGGCCTGTGATGTTACTACAAGAGTTGTGGCACAAAAACACTTCCCCCTCTCCCCAACAGTCTTAATAAACCTGAATTTCAGTGTGACTTCAGAACAGAAAGGAGGGACAGAATAACACACAGCTGGTTATTTAAATAACACTTACATACTGGTACCATTCACTAGTGTGATCAATTACTTTTACAGCTGCCAGCAGGGTGTGAAGATAGAATGGGATGGGGAGCAAGGTAAAGCTCAGGTGATCCGACTCAGGTGCTCGGTTGTCAAGATGCTTATAGCAAGAGAACTACAAAGAGTACAGTAATAATTTTTACATATTCTGACAGGTCTGCCCGAGCACTATTCAAGAGTACTATTAGTATCATACTGGAAAAGTTCCCTTAAATCTACATATTTATTTTTAATTATCGTTAATAAAACGTAAACATTTATTTTTTACATTTACAGTATGTAGTAGTCTCATTCTTATAGGTTGTAACTATTATTTTCAATACACACTGATTAATTTTCATTACACAGTTGGTCACTTTATTCTTGTCCTAGGATCATTATCTTTACCCAGGCATTTGTGTTTGTGAGTATATTTAGGTATTGAAGGGCCAGATCATAGTGCCTTTCATATTTATGACTATTGTTGTTTACAGTTAATCTTTTTAGCGGAATATTTTACATATGGAGTAATTAAAATATGATAAATGAATACCAGTAAAAAAGACCATCAATAATCCAGTACTGCATCTGTGGCACCAATTTAAAATGATGTTGTTGTAAATAATAGTGCGCAGAAAGCCGAAACCAAAACTATAATCTTGTTTAACTGTTTCATGAGAATGGAACAAAACAGCTTTTTATACAAAGATCTGAAATGAGCATATTCACATTTTTAATTGATCAGCATTGCTTTGTTTTGAAAAAGTCCCATGTTATGGCTGCATGAACAAGGGGCTCTGCAATATTTCTCTGACAAAGCATTGGTGATCTTTCATCATTGTTTTGTTTCTGAAGAAAAACTTTTAACTACAGTGTGAGGAAAGTTACTGTTACATTCAAGTGCATAAACTACATATTATGTGGCGGCATCTGCCACCGCATGCTTCATCAATTCTCTGCTTTCTGTTTGAAGAATTTCAGGATCCTGTTATAAAGGCAATACATTAATTCTTCTTTCTAGTGAACCATCTGGTTCATTTATGAAGCCGTTCTCTTAAACAATTGAGTTTTCAGTTTTGTATTGCTATTCCTGTACCATATGTTTTTTTTTCTAATAGCCTTTCTAGACAAAAAATAGATCCAGATCCATGACTTTTTTTGGACAGTCACTAATCCTGATTTGTTTACGTCAATGATCATTTGTTTTTTTATGGGCAATTAAAAAATTTGATTAATTTTATTTATCCAAAATGTCACACTTATTGCCCAAAACTGTATTAACTTGGAGGTTTTTTTAATTGCAATATTTATTAAAAATATATGAGTGAAAACATATAGTAACATAGTAACATAGTTTTTAAGGTTGAAGGAAGACTTTAAGTCCATCTAGTTCAACCCATAGCCTAACATGTTGATCCAGAGGAAACATATTTCAAGTGATAGTAACAGATAGTACAGATGATGATTTAACCTTGTAGGCTATGTTTACATTGTGTCCTTTTAATCTGTTTCTTGTGCATTTTTCTCTCTTTTTCAGCTGGAACGAACCATTCATTTTGGATCCATTTTTGATCCATTTTGGCTGCGTTTTTCTGGTGTGTGTACACAACATACAAATGAAGAAGATCCAGTGTCAATTTCTGCTTCTTATGTGTTTTATTGACAGAAAAATAAAATCATCACATACCCCATAGGGGTAGTAGTAACGACTAAGGGGAGCACCCTGAAACGCATACAGTGTGACCCTACGAGGTATGTGACGATTTTATTTGTGTGTCAATAAAACACATAAGCAGAAATTGATGCTGGATCTTCTTCATTTCTGTGTACTAAGGATGGTTGCCATGCCATTGATCCGGTGTCTGGAGAGCCGCCTTCCTTCCCCCTTCCCTAAATCATAGATCTGAAATGTGCACCCATAATTGACAGCTTATTCTTTTTACGGATCACTTTTCAAAGGAAAAAATGCACAGGTCATGAAAGAACAGATTAAACAGCAAAACTTAAAAACCCATTGACTTTGCTTTCTATTTAAGTGATGCATTCACTGCAGATTTTACTTTTTAGTCTACCTAATGGGTGACGGAACCCTAGTGCAGGTCAAATGCCAGCATCTAAGTGCCGGAGTTTGAAACGTTGTGCTATTTCCAAGCGCATCACATGACGCGGAAGCTCCCCTGACAGTTGCGCAGATACTGTACGTAATGTACGTATAGTATCTGCCGCTGTCCGAGGTCCTGTAGGCATTTTCATTAGATCTATGGCGGTGCGCTGCCCATAGATCTAATGTAAATGCCTACAGGACACTGGACAGCGTCAGATATGAAACATACATTACGTACAGTATCTGCGCAACTGTCAGGGGAGCCGCGGCTTCATTAATAAAATTGTACAAAGCCGACAATAGCCGGCTTACTGTAAATGGGTTATTAACCCCTGACATGCCCACAGGAGTGGGCAGCATGTCTCTATGGGGGGATGAGCACCACCTAGAGACATGTTGCACTTAACTAATATATAATGCTTTAATACATAGTTAACACTTTGTTCATCCCTGCAGCAGCAGGGATGAACAAAGTATACGGTAACCGCATTACACATCCTGAGCAATGTGGTTACCGCATTGCGGGTCACAGAACCTCTCTGAAAACTTCAGCCTGCATGATATTTCGCACAGGCTGCAGATCCGGATGCGGTAACCGGATTGCATGTGTTGCAATCCGGTTGTTATAATGGGCTCCGATGTGCTGCGGTTTCTGATCCGGTTTTGAGCATTTTTAATGCTCAAAACTGGATCAGGATCTGCATAGCCCTGCCGCAGATGTGATCCTAGCCTAAGTCCAAAAGCACATATGCGTTAACGCATGTGTGTTTGTGTTTTTCAAAAAACACATGTGTTTTTGTTCAGCATCCCAAAAAACGCTGCTAGCAGCATTTCTGGGGGCAGTAAAAAAAAGCATGTGTTTTTTTAACATGGGGCCCTATAGGAGACGCATGCGTTAACACATGGTACATATAGGCACCATGCGTTAATGCATATGCATTTTTGGTGAAAAAATTACTAAGTCCAAAAAACGGCTAGAAGCTCAGGAGACACTATTAACACCCTAAATGTAATGGATCCGTTTTTCTAAAGCCTCATAAAAGTGGATTGGTATATGTGACCCTGGCCTATGTTAAACAATTGTCTCGCTCAAATCTGTGAATTTTTTCCTAAGCCCCAATTTGACTGAGACAAATATAGCAACATACTGCGACTGTCAGAGAGTCTCAGCTCACTCCCATCCATACAAGTCTATGGCTGTGTGTAAAACATCAGATTGAACATCTATGACATCTAAGTGCAGTGTGATATACACCGAGACAGGAAATGGAAGAGATTGAAAAATTAATCTCTACCTCTCATCCTCATCAGTGATCTGATTGCAGGATCTGAACACAGTGTAATGACACTCACCTTACGCATGTAGGAGATGACATACACTAGTGTGACACCAGCCTTAGTAAAATATCCTTATAAAATAAAATATTCACATATTCAAACTCATCAGTGAGGCTAGGGTCACACTCATTTGGCTGCGTTTTTTTAAGGTTGTTTTTGACAGCCTGCGTTTTTGGGCTGCGTTATTGCTGTTAAGTCTGGATCAGCCTTAAAAAATGCAAGCAAAAACGCATGGGAAAACGTATGGTACCATTCAATGCCATGCGTTATTGCATGCGTTTATCATAGGTCCCCATGTTATAAAAACGCATGCGTTTTTGAAAAACACCAAAAATGCACCAAAAAATGCAGCATGATGCATTTTTTGGTGCTGAGCCAAAAAC
This sequence comes from Allobates femoralis, assembly GCA_033576535.1. Lineage (NCBI taxonomy): Eukaryota > Metazoa > Chordata > Amphibia > Anura > Aromobatidae > Allobates > Allobates femoralis. The sequence goes on along the minus strand of JARQOC010000003.1, from coordinate 204,785,154 downwards.
GTATCCAACAAACGCATGGCACTTTGGCCATGCGTTTTTTGCATTGGGGTCTATGGATGCATTTTTCCATGCATTTTTCACAAAAGACAAGTGTAAAAAACGCATGGAAAAAACGCATCCAATACGCAAGTGTGACCCTAGCCTGAAGTAGTTTTACTTGATAGGCTATGTTTACACAATGCATGCTTTCTGCGTTTTTCCTGTATTTTAGGCTAGGGTCACACTTGCAGATTTTACTAGTGTTTTTGGAGACGTGTGTTTTATGAAAAACACACCCATAGGCCCCCCATGCAAAAAACGCATGCCCCAATAGCAAAACGCATGTCTGAATGGACCATGTGTTTTTGAGTGCGTTTTTGGTTCAGCACCAAAAAATACTGCATGATGCAGCATTTTTTGAAAAACGCTCCCAAAAACACAGCATGCAGTATTTTTTGGTGCTTTTTCAAAAACGCATGGGCTTTTTAACATGGGGCCCTATGGGAAAAGCATGTGTTTTTAAATGGCACTAAATGGTACATACGTTTTTGCATGCGTTTTTACACGCGTTTTTACATGTGTTTTAAGGTTCCCCCACACCTAACAGCAAAAACGCATGCAAAAACACAGGCTGCCAAAAAACACCTTAAAAAATGCATGGCAAGTGTGACCCTAGCCTTACCTTTGCTTTATGAAAATCTAAGCTAATCTAAACCTGTTTGTTTTCATTCCCAGCAAAACCTATTTGATTCTGGAAATTTCAGGCACATATAGGCTAGGGTCACATTTATTAGTGAAATTGCGTTCATCGCATCCAGATCCGGATGCGGTGAACGCAATTGCGGTCCCACACATTTTTTATGAAAAATGTGTGGAGGGAACCGCATTGTAATTACCGGATTGCTCAGGATGTGTAATCCTGAGCAATCCGGTTCCCGTATACTTTGCTTATCCTGGCTGCCGCCGGGATAAGCAAAGTGCTTAAACTGTTGAAAAAGCTGTAATGTTAATATTAATTTTGGCCATTATGTCTCTAGGGGGTGCCCACCCCCCCTAGAGACATGCTACCTATGCACCACTGCCCATAGATCTTACTGTATAAGCCTTCAGGACCTCGGAAAGTGCACATACTATACCTACAATAGGTATAGCATGCACAGCTGTCAGGGGAGCCGCCGGGTTCATTGATAAAAGTTGTACAGAGCCGACAGGACTTGGCAATACTGTACATTAGGAATTACCGCTGACATACCCACCTGAGTGGGTAGCATGTCTCTATGGGGGGTGGGCACCCCTAGAGACATGATGGCCAAAATTAATATTAACATTACAGCTTTTTTAACAGTTTAAGCACTTTGCTTATCTTGGCGGCAGCCGGCATAAGCAAAGTATATACGGTTACCGCATTGCTCAGGATTACACATCCTGAGCAATCCGGTTATCGCAATGCGGGGCACAGAACCATTCCGAAAACTGCAGCCTGCATGATTTTTCACGCAGGCTGCAGAGCCGGAGGCGGTAACCGGATTGCTTGTAAAGCAATGCAGTTTTTAAAATAGGCTCCTATGAGGAGCGCTTCCTGTTCCAGTTTTGAGCTGCTCATAGATCTTACTGTAAGAGGCTTCAGGACCTCAGACAGCGGCTCACATGCTATAGCAATAACAATAGTATGCACCCCGCTCTGAGGAGCCCGACGCTTTCATTCATAAAACTGTACAGCAGCTGTCAGGAGGCAGCTGCTGTACAAAGGTCATAATAGCATTATATGCCCACCTGTGGGTGTAAGGTCTCTAGGGGGACTGGACACCCCCTAGAGACATTGTACAAACATTTATTTATTAAATTAACAGTTTCAACACTGCACAGAACAGTTTGCTCATCCCTGCGGCTGCAGGGATGAGTAAACTATTCGGCAACCGGATTGCTCAGGATTACACATCCTGAGCAATCCGGTTACCGGATTACGGCTTCAGCAATCCAGTTCCCGAATTGCTGAATGTCTGAAGACAATTGCGTTCACCGCATCCAGATCTGGATGCGGTGAACGCAATTCTATATTAAAGTGTGACCCTAGCCATAATTTCTTTTATGTGCTTTTGCAATGTTCTATAGGCAAAAATACAGGAAAAATGCAGAAAAAAATAAATAATGCACCAAAAATGCAGCAAAAAATGCAGGTAATCTCCTGACAAGAAATATTTATTTCAGATTTTGAGCAGAAAAAAAATCTGCAAAAACGCACTGTGTGAACATACCCTTAGATTTTTTGTGCAGACTTGAACAAGAGCCAACAGAAATTGAAAGGGTAATGTATAGTTCTCTTGGAATGCTAGATGTGACCATAAAGCAAAATAGCAACACTTTATACAAGAGACACAGAGACAACTTTGTATATATGTATCCTGCCATTATCCTGGCCAAACATATCAGATATGAAAGGGTCACACCTGAGCCATGGAAGCGCTAAAGCCTAGCTAGTAGCCCGTGGAAGAGGAGTACCTAGAAACGGTCCGTTGCACCTTCAGCACCCCCCCTCCCTGCACCACCTGTAACTTGATGCACAAATAAACGCCGGAAATTTTTGGATCCAATCCGTGTGCCGCTACTTTCTGCAAATATCAACAGCCTAAGATGTGTATATTTCAAAACAGAATTATGTGCATAAAACAACAAAAAAGTAAGTAAACGGGAACGCCAAATATAGGCATTCTATATACAATTTTTTATGAAAACATTTTTTGGTTGTAGCAAACTTGGTGCAGGAATATTTATTTGTAACTTTACATATTCCCCCGACAATTCTCGCATATTATTTTTTCGGCTGAATGTTCCTTGCATACATTTTGTCCGCAAGTAGAACAGAAACGCTCCGATTTTCTTTCCTTCTTTGCTGAACAAATATAGCAGCGCTTTCTTTTTTTTTCTCTTTGCTCTGGATGTTCCAGAAAGCGTATTCCACATCGGATCATTGCCTCTGTAGTTTGCCTTGATAAGCATATCATGCTGCTTCTCTCCATCATAGTAGGCATCAAAAGTTCATAACAAAGTACTGTCAAAAATAGACGTCTCTTGTCTTTCCAGTTGGCATGGAATTCTGGATTAGTTTGACAATAAACAATGTAGCTATTGAGGGCTGACACATCAAGGATATTGGAGAAAAGGGCAACAGGCCAACGTTCAGTCAGCCTTTTGCACGAATACTCTCCAATCATTTCGTCCATCTTGTCGACAACTCCTTTTGTCGTATTATAATGCAGTATGATTTCAGGTTTTTTTTTCCTGTCATTGGTGTCAATACTTCCATCGTGATGCATTGTACTCAGTAATATCACGGATTTTTCTTTCTTGGCTTTATAAGACACCATTGTTGCTTGATTGCAGAAACCGAATACACTCTCGTAGATGTTTCGCCGTGCATTGTGCTTCATGATTGGAGGAATTTTGCGGCGGTTTGGCCTCATAGTACCAACAAGTGTAAGTTGTTTTTGAAGCAAAAAGTTGGCCATTTCAAAATTGGTAAAGTAATTATCCATTGTAATATTTTTTCCTGAATTGAAAATTGGTAGAGCAAGTGTTTTTACTATGTCGGAACATAGGTCTTTCTGGACTGGAGCATCAGCTTCTTTGCCACAGTAAATCAGACCATTCATCCCATAATAGCTTGCTGAATTGCACATCCAGAAAATTTTTATGCCGTACTTAGCTGGCTTACTGGACATATACTGAATGAATTTGCAACGTCCCCTAAAGGCAAGAAGTTGCTCGTCCACTGTCACATTATCACTGGAATGGTAAAGCTTTGTACAGTTCTTGATAAAAAGATTCCAGATATAGCTAATAGGGGCTAATTTATCGGTTGCCAACCTCACAGGGCGAGTTCTCTTTTCATCAAAATGAAGGCATGTCCGAATACCCTCAAATCTATTGAAGGACATAGTAGCTATGTAGCGTGGATCTGCAAATGGGTTCTAAAATAACTCTCTGATTGGAACATCATATGATTTTGTCGACCCTGCCAGAAGAGTAAGGCCAATATAAGCATATAGTTCCTCTTTGGTTATATTTTTCCATGTTTTTTTTCTTGCTGATGTGATACGTTTTCCTTCTACGTTAGTACACAAAACTACCTCATCTGCAATATCAACCGAAACAAATTTACAGAAAACATCTCTTTTGGACATGAATTGGGGAACTCCGACAGCTCCTTGAGCAACTCTAATAATGTTATGTGCGTGCAGCAGCCGCAGCAGTACTGTTCCAAAAAATATTCGTTTTAGATGTTCTATTTAAAGTTCTGCTGGATCCACTACTTCTTCATCATCTGAAGAATCACTGGACGATGAAGTTGATACATTAGCTGGTGGCATGTACTCTTCATCAGACAAAGAAATTTCACTTTCATCATCACTATCAAAAATGATTGCCTCGATTTAATGGTCAGTCAATCCTCTGGAAGTAGACTGTGCCATTGTAATTTTAGATGTCAGTAAACTAAAAAGAAAAAAAAAAAAAGATTACAATCAGGCTTGTGCACTGTAAACAGTATGTGGTAAGACTCTTTGTTAGGGTCCCAGCATACCAAGCGATATAAAGCAGGTAACGTGCAGCCCCCCTCCTCTTACCTCCAACAGATCACTTTCTTGTAGTGCAGTAGAAGCCTCTGGTTTTGGAGCTCAGAAAGTTTCTATTTCCAGACAAAAGAAAGCTGACTTCTTCCTCCAAAGTCTCTCCAGCAATTAGGACAAAAAGACCTGTGATGAGGTCAGAGACACATGACTTTGTGAGGGAGCCTCCCTTCCAAGATCACATGACCATGTTGTCATGCAGAATCCACACTCTTCCCAGCAATAGCAGAGTCATAAAAGTTCTTCCCCGGCAACAATACAGACAAAAAGACTGAGTATCACATGTAAACCTAGTACAGGCCTAAAAGGCCCCAGGTGCGTGAATATGGGGTAGTCCCAAAAAAGGTTGTTATACCGAAATGTCTGTAACATAAAAATATATGAATAACTGGAAATTACTAACAACTATATACCTGAGGATTACCTAGATTTTCAAAATTCAAACTAAAGTACTTTTACAGAAAATAGAAAACAAGTAACCTGGCAGGCCTGCGAGGCCCCAGGTATGCGTTCTAGGGTTAACGCATCCTTGCAAAGGATGCACCCTCCCAAATGTGACCCTAGCCTTAGGTGACAACCAATCACTCATATTCCTTAAAGATGTTTCTTAGCTCTTAGGTAATATCTTTCACTTCTACTAGCACTAGACCTACTGTTACCCCATAGGTACCAATACCATTGTTCTGAAAATGCTCAGTTTACAAAGAACAATGATTGCTGTAGAAAGCAGAGTCCTGTGGATAGATGATAAGTAGTAATGAGCAAATGTAATCTTTACTATTCGCTACTCGCACGGGTAGTACAATATTCGCAATACTCGTTACTTGATGAGTAACACTGGGGCTCGTGAGTGATGTGTCGATCGTTATCGATCTGACACAAATTGACTGCTCCCTTCAGTACACAAAGTGAGCTGGCACCTCAGTGAGAGCAGATTGAATATTAGGATCTCTCTGGGGGCACTGCAAGGGTGTTTCAGGCATTGAAACCGTAATAAAGCCCACCCTCCCGCTTTGTCCTGGAAATGCTTATTTTATGGCCAGATGTGTGTGGGCGGAGCCTATCACTAATTGACTAACACTGAACTTGCTATTACGATGAATATGTGAGTATTAAAAACTACTAGTTACGACTAGAGCGAGTGAGATTATTTCGCTACTCGCTTATCACTAATGATAACTTTCCATGGCACCCCAGGGTTCATGTGCCACAGTAACACCACAAAGGGTTAACTCCCCACACAACCCACAACAGACCACTTGCGCCTCCAGGCCAGAAGGGGGAGCTAAAGCTGCTTCCCTATATATTCTGGGTGGAGAGGAAGTGGCAGTTAGTTCAGTATGGGGCAGCACTGAGGAAGAAAGACCTGGGTGTAAAAGAGCTGTTTTAGGCTCACCCCATGGTCCACTGTCACGTTCCAGGCCAAGCCAGGGTCTGAGGAAAAGGAGACAGAGCAGAGATGAACACACTTGGGAGGCCGAGTACTCTGAGACTCACCCCAGAGAAGTGCATAGAACGGATACCGGATCCGATGCTGTCCCTGAAATAAACAGAACAGTGAACACCGGATGAGTGAAGGTCCCACATCTTCACTGTACCACAGCGAAGCAACATGGCAGGGTCAGGAACACGGGACAAGACTCAAATTGCCTTGCAGATTGGTACCCATGAGGGGAGAAAGGGCTGGCAGCTTAGCTAAAGCGGCAGCAGGGCCACACACACAGCGCAGAAACAGGGAGCCAAAGGACCCGGCCAGGGTGGGAGCAACCCTGCCCCTGCACACACTCCGTAGACAGTACTCAGCTGATGTACCATCTTCAGTAAAAGACTTGGAAAACTACAAAACCGTGAGTCTGTGTAATCCTTGCAAACCCTGTTCTCCCTCACAAACTGTCTTCATCACTACTGCCCTGGGGGCCAGGCTCTGCCTGTGGAGAGCCGTTATATCACAGGCTGCCATCAATCATCCCCGGAGGTTCTGGAGCAGCGGTGGTCACCCTGACCACATACCACGGGTGGCGTCACGACTTTCTCCCTTGTAAATACCTCCATTACTTGTGGGCTCGGGACACGGTTCGGACCAAGACTACCATGATAACCCCCGTGATACCCCAGTCCGGTACCGAGTACCCTGTCCCAGTGGGCTCCACATTTCTAAATTGGGACATACCCTTTAATATACCTAGACTTTCTCTCACCTTAAAAGTGCATATAGGGGTAGCCAGTATAGGCACTGTGTTGTGAGTTAAAAGCAATAGAAACATCTGCAGAAAGCTTTCCATCAATTTACTACAAATCTTCACTACAAGGTGTTTAGCTCACTTGACATTGTCAAGGCTAGTAGCCATTGTCAATGAAGAGTAGAACTCAAAGGTATAGTAAATTTACTGACTGTAAATATGACAACAGAGCGCTCCTTCACTGACAATATACTCATTTCTAGAAGATGGTAAGCTTTTCATTTAAATAGTGATTTAGCTGTATTAATGTAAAACTGGAACCCCCCTCTAAATGCAGGTTCCATTCTCTTTAAACATCACATTTTTACATCTGCTGTATCATTATGAGCAATAAATTCAAGTTGAATGCTATTTCGTAATCGGTGGACAACTAATCATTCTTGAGTTGAAATATATCAAGGTATTGAGCATGTTTACGCACTTAAACTGATGCGGGTTGGTTAAAAGATGCAATGTTCAATTGATTTTTTACATTTGTATCCAACCACTTGAACAGGTTAATAAAATAAAAGCAATTTACGTAGTAAATATCATTATCGTCCCCGATATTTGAAAGAAATCAAAATACATTGCATTTATTTTAAGACATTATCAGCTTAATGATTTATTAACCACTTATTCCTGACACATTTGCTGTCTCAAATAGTATGTCACAAATTTATTTTCAGGAGTAATAGCTATCATTGGAAAAGATAGATCCATCTATTCATTTATTCTGAGGAACAGATTTATTTATACAATGATATACAAGTCCGGGTAATAGACAGAAACACGGCATAACTCATTTCTGAACCAACACTGGATGTCATTTCTCTTATCTGCATTTCTATCTTGCTACAAATCATGGGGTTTTTGTTTTATTTTTTTCCACAGAACATTATGAAGAACAGAGTTGATATAAAAGACTAAAGTAAATCTATAACGTGTAGGCATTACACCAACACATCTGTCATGTATGAACTATTATAAAATATTATAATGAATGGCAATGCACAATGTAAACACAAAAAAACAGGACTGTTGTTAGGCTATGTTCATACTTACTTCATGGCTCCTATTCACAATGGAACTGTCATATTGATTGCTCAATGCCAAAAGAAACCCATGATCATCAGTTGAACGTCCATCATGGATTCCACTGTTGTAGCATCACTTGTGGTGCATCAGGTTGAGCTATTCTCCCTGTGACAGTTATGATATTATTAGTGTTGAGTGAGTGTAATCTTTAATATTCGCTACTCGTACATATAGTACAGTATTCGCGATACTCATTACTTGATGAGGATCGCTGGTGCTCATAAGTGATGTGTTGATCGTGAAGTATCTGACACATATTACCAGCTCCCTTCAGTAGACAAATAGAGCCGCCCTCCCAGTGAGAGCAGATTGAATGTTAGGATCTCCTTGGGGGAGCACTGCAAGGTGTTTTATGCAGTGAAAGTGCAAAAAAGCCCACCCTCCTTCCCTGTCCCGGAAAGACTGGTTTTATAGCTAGCTGTATGTGGGCAGAGCCTATCACTAATTGACTAACATTGGATTCACTATTCGGATGAGTATGCGAGTTACAAGTATAGCGATTACAAATATTTTGCTACTTGCTCATCCCTAGATATTATGCTCAATGCCCGTGTTACCAATTTATAAAATAATATGAATTTCATAGAGCAAGATTTCATATAAGATGTTTTTCTTATTAACAATCATTCAGCATATTATAAATATACATTGCATACTTTGATTTAAATTCCATCCCTTTAGTTAGATTCTTCCCTTGAAAACTCTACAGGCTATTTCATGCCAAGATTTCCTATTTTCCATAGCTATTTTTAACTGCTTGAAGGTAATTGTCATGTCATTGTTGATGCTATCTAATCAATGGGCATTTTGTCTACCTTGTCTCCTTTTACCACTGACTATTTTGAGAATCATCTGCTTTCTTATAGCCAGATCAAAGTGTGGTAGGGTGGTAAATCATGCCATTCCAAGTGCACGGATTGTTTAGCTAAGTATTGTATTGTGTAAGTATTTAGTTTGGGTTCAGAATGGACCTGGGACCTACCCCATAAATCTTTACCATGAAACACTATGGATCATTTCACAGGGCGGGCCATTTATAGGGTGGGCCATTTATATGGGTACACCTAAATAAAATGGAAACGGTTGGTGATATCAATTTCCTGTTTGTGGCACATTAGTATATGGGAGGGGAAAATCAATGTGCCACAAACAGGAAGTTGGTATCACTAACCATTCCCATTTTATTTAGGTGTATCCATATAAATGGTCCACCCTATAAATGGCTCACCCTGTATAATATCATTGCTAAACATTCACTGATGGATTCAATAGTTAACCCCTTAACTATGTTGCCTTTTCCCTTTTTTGTGCTTTTGTTTTTCCCTCCCCTTCTTTTAAAAACCATTTGCTTTTATTTTTCCTTCAATATAGACACATGAGGGCTTGTTTTTTGCCCGACAAGTTGTACTTTTGAATGACATTCTTCACTTTACCATATAGTATACTGGGAAATAAGAAACAAAATTCTAAGTGCAGTGAAATTGCAAAAAAAGTAAAATTTCGCAATGTTTTCTTATCCAACATATTCCCCATATGGCAAAACTGACATGTCAGTATGATGCCTCCGGTTGGTAAAAGTTTGCAGAAACTAAACATTTATACTATTACTTATATCTAAGTAGTAAAAAAAATTAAGAGTTTGTCAAAAAAAGAATTGCGCTTTTTCCATGACCGTTAGTGTTCTCATTTTTCAGGAAGGCTTATTATTTCAGGCTTGAGCCTGAATTATATTATTTTGGGCAGATGCAGAGTTTTGTTAACCTGTTATTGCATTTTATTGCAGTGTTGCTGTGACCAAAAAAAAAGCACAATTTTGGAGTTTTTTACTTTTTTCCGTTTTCAGTCTACCAATCAGATTAAATGATTTTACATTTTGATAGATTGGGCATTTATTAACATAGCGATACAAAATATGTATATTTTTTATTGTTTTATAGGGCAAAAGAGGATGATTTAAACCTTAAGTTTTTATTATTTTTTTCATATTTTTTCACTTTTTCTTTATTTTAGTTAGCAGTGTCTGATCACTCCTGCTGTTCAGAGCTATGCTTCAGCATCCCTCTGAAGAGTAGAAATGATCACTTTCTGTGAATACATGAACTCAGCGGGCATCCACAGGAAGTGAGCCTTGAAAGCCTCAGGGGTCTTCATCTGATCCCTGGCTGTTATGGCAACACATCTACGCTCTGTGATTGCATATCAAGGTCGGTGAGGGCTGCGGGGAACAGCGCATTACCTGCTGCACTTTAGATTGCACTGTCCGTTTTTTACAGAGTGATCTAAGGTGTTAACTGTGGCAGGTGAATCGCTGCTCCACCCACATCTGTTAGAGGCACATTTCAGATGAAGAGATAAGCCAAAATGTGAAGGGCATGATTTGAGCTCAATGTGTGTGCTCACATCAAATGGAGGGAGGTAACCCATGACATAGTGAGTATATCATGAATCATAAAGGATTTAAAGCACCACTCCAGCTGTTTTTTTTTTATTGCAATGCTGTAGTGGTGCTTTAAATGCAAGTCCCCTGCCTTTTGTCTGATACTAATCTTCTGACAGATTTCCCTGCTATCACCACCTCATCAGGCTCCAGTGAATTGTGACCTACCAGCGTACTCCAGTGCTTAATGGACACAATACATTTCTATCTGAAGCCTAATACTGGTCTTGGTACAGCCCTCATACACTGTGTGCAGAATTATTAGGCAAGTTGTATTTTAGTCGATTATTTCTATTATTGATCAATAACTATGTTCTCAATCAACCCAAAAGACTCATAAATATCAAAGCTTAATATTTTTGGAAGTTGGAGTGTTTTTTTTTTCTTTAGATTTGACTATCTTAGTAGGATATCTGATTGTGCAAGTAACTATTACTGTGCAGAATTATTATGCAACTTAATAAAAACCAAATATAGTCCCATCTCACTTGTTTATTTTCACCAGGCAAACCAACTGCACAAATTTAGAAATAAACATTTCTGACATGCAAAAACAAAACAAAAACATTTAGTGACCAATATAGCCACCTTTCTTTATGATGACACTCAACAGCCTTCCATCCATAGATTCTGTCATTTGCTTGATCTGTTTATGATGAACATTGCATGCATCAGCCACCACAGCCTCCCAGACACTGTTCCGAGAGGTGTACTGTTTTCCCTCCCTGTAGATCTCACATTTTAGGAGGGACCACAGGTTCTCTATGGGGTTCAGATCAGTTGAACAAGGGGGTCATGTCATTATTTTTTCTTCATTTAGACCTTTACTGACCAGCCATGCTGTGGAGTAGTTGGATGCATGTGATGGAGCATTGTCCTACATGAAAATCATGTTTTTCTTAAACGATACTGACTTCTTCCTGTACCACTGCTTGAAGAAGTTGTCTTCCAGAAACTGGCAGTAGATCTGGAAGTTGCGCTTCACTCCATCCTCAACCCGAAAAGGTCCCACAAGTTCGTCTTTGATACCAGCCCTGTACCCCACCATCACCTTGCTGGCGTCTGAGTCGGAGTGGAACTCTCTGCCGTATACTGATCCAGCCTTTGGCCTATCCATCTGGCCCATCAAGAGTTACTCTCATTTCATCAGTCCATAAAACCTTTGAAAAATCAGTCTTAAGATACTTCTTGGCCCAGTCTTGACGTTTTATCTTATGTTTCTTTTTCAAAGGTGGTCGTTTTTCAACCTTCCTAACCTTGGCCATGTCCCTGAGTAAAGCACACCTTGTGCTTTTTGATACTCCAGTAATGTTGCAGCTCTGAAATATAGCAAAACTTGTGGCAAATGGTATCTTGGCAGCTTTACACTTGATGTTCCTCAATTCATGGGCAGTTATTTTGTGTCTTTTTTGCCCAACACGCTTCTTGCGACCCTGTTGGCTACTTGCCATGAAATGCTTGATTGTTCGGTGATCACGCTTCAAAAGTTTGGCAATTTCAAGACTGCTTCATCCCTCTGCAAGACAACTCACAATTTTGGACTTTTCAGAGCCCGTCAAATCTCTCTTCTGACCCATTTTGCCTAAGGAAAGACATTTGCCTAATAATTAAGCACACCTTATATAGGGTGTTCATGTAATTACACCACACCCTCCTCATTACAGAGATGCACATCACCTGATTTACTTAATTAGTAGTTGGCTCTCAAGCCTATACAGCTTGGAGTAGAACAACATGTATAAAAAGTATCATGTGATCATTTGCCTAATAATTCTGCACACAGTCTAGAGATACTTTGAGCTCTTGTGATGTAACTTCTTACTTCCAGCCAGAAAAAAACGTTACAGGCAAAACAGGGAGCTGTGAGACAGCATCATTAGTAAGAGGTTAAGCTGCTGGAAGGTGAGTATACGAAGGGGCAGGAGCTTACATTTAAAATACCACTACAGCAATGAAAAAAAATGAAAATCCTAGAGTGGTGCTTTAAAATGGGTTAAAACTTTTGGATAAAACTTCAAAATGTTTGTATAACCAAGCAAATGTGGAATTAATCTTCAATTAAACGTCATTTCCATTGAATGGAATGGATTTATTTTTTGATCTTTAGTTCTTATTACCCATGTTATATCAATGGTAGCTGGTTTCCTTGGTAAGTAAGCTTCTTACTCTTTTATTTGATACTCTAAAGACGGATGGTTTGCATGAGCCAGACATCTTTAGTACCTCTATGCCCATACTACAGAGAAAAAACTACCTCTTCTTGCAGCACAAAAGCGTTTGTAGTTTGAGCCTAGTCTGAATAGTCATTGATTGATGAGCGCACTGCCCCCTGGTGTCTTTGGAAGGGTGAGATCCTGAAAAACATACATGAGAACATCACTTTAAGCGTCTTTAGGTATTGTTTATTTTGCTTAGTTAAATTACTAACTACTGATTAAACTCCTGCAAATGTCTGCTGCATCCTTAAATGCATTACTCATCTGACTTCTTGCTAATAAAAATGGCTTCCTTTGTTTTGCAGTTTTATTTTCACTAATTTTAAACAGCCAATTTCTGTTAATTATGTGTATTACTTACTAAGGGTAAGTTCACATTACCCGGCGGGTTGGTCGGCGGCGGCTGGGCGGGACCCGCCAGGAAGCTCCGGCGCCGTGCACCGGCTTCCTGGCGGGTATGTGCGGGCGGTATCCGGCGGCTGCCCAGCGGGTTCTCGGCGGCGATTCTGCAGCGGCTGGAAGCAGCACATGATTCTGCTTGCAGCCGCTGCAGAACCGCCGGTTTTTAGAACATGATCATTCTTTGCTAACCCGCTGGGAAACCTGCGGGTTAGCAACGGATGACGCTGGGTAACCGCCGGTGTATGCACAGCCTTGGGCTGTTTACATTAGTTTTAATGTTAATCCAAACGCCGGTTTGGATTAACATAAATTAACATAAAACTAATGTAAACAAAACGGCGGTTTACACAGGTAAACCGCTGAAAACCCGGCCAGTGCGCACATAGCCTAAGATTTTACACTTCACAGGTTTCTAGGTAACAACATTGTTTTTAAATTACAATAATGGAGGTAACAATTGAATCAACTATATTGAGAATGGTTCACTTACATTCGCTTTTCTATTAGCTTTTCAACAAATAAAGGAGTTTCATGGTTAGTTGTTCTACATAATGCTAAACTGAAAGTTAGTAGCCAAATTCCAAGAAAGTTAATGGGACTAAGGGACTGCCTCAAGTTATTATTTGTTCAAATGATGCATGGTGACTTGTAAAATGATGGGGTCCCACTGAGAAGTTGATCTAAATGAAAGGATTGTAATGAATGTACACCCCTATTACATTCCTTGTCTAAAGGACTGCTAAAAATCATCATTCTCAGAATTAGTGGTAGTGCAACGGTTGCAAGGACCGGCAGGGATTCGACCATCCGGGATCGGTTAGGGCAATGTCACGGTGGCAGTCCCACTGTTATGGCCCTGACTGAGCATAAAATAGGGGATATTAACAGGGGGATAGAGTTGTTTAGCATCTGTGGATTCTGGTCAGGGTGACGAGCGCTGCTTGTAGTGAACCGCGGGGCAAAGATATAGTGGCAGCTTAGATGTATTACTCTCCACGGAGCGGGTCCCCAGAGTTTAGTATTAGAGTTTGTGTGGATGATGGTGGTAGTAGTGCAGGAAGGCATAGAAGGAGTGGATAGACACAGGGGTTGCAGTTCTTACCAGGTTCTTTTACTTGCAGTTCTTAGTTCAGTGCAGACCCAGCCATGGTACTGTGCTCTTCGGGTACCTTTACACGCCGCTACAACAAGATGGATACAACCCGCTACTTTACGTGCACGAGCACGGCCAAACGGTTACAAACGGGAAACGCACTACCTTTACACGCCGCCACAAGGTGCGCTACGCTACGTTACATCTACAGCTAGATACATCGCCGGGTGTCTCAAGTAGCCATCTGTAGCTTACCTTACCTCATTTACACACCGCTACAACAAGCTAATATGGGCGGACCTGGTGCAGCAGGGACAGCACATAGGTGTGCCACAATTGTGGAGTACGAGACGTCCGTACGCTGATAGGACAAAGCAATAACATGATGATTGGGCAGGCATCGCAGGAGGCTGTTTAATACATGACGCTCGAGCAATTGTGTAGTGTAACTGGTCAGCTCCTTAAATATGCCTCCTTATGCAGTGACTACCAATCGTCATGCAGGAGCTTCCTCCAATGATCGCTGAAGGGGCGCGGTATCCCGGAGCCTGTGTCACGCCCCAGCTACATACCAGGTACATCGCCTGGTGTATAGACATCCCTTCTGTAGCTTCTTTACACGCTGATACAGCTTGCTGCAATCGGCTTTGTAGCCACCTGTTTCAGAGCAGTGCTCGGAAACAGATGTATCTGTTGCCGGCTGCCTCCTACTGTCTTCACATGCCGCTACTACGGGCTATATTGACGACGCAAGCAAAAATCGTAGCCTGTAGCGGGTTGTATCCATCCTGTTGTAGCGGCGTGTAAAGGTACCCTTCGAGATTGCAGCTTGGCCAGCTCTCAGATAGTTCGGGAACGCTCTTCTCAGACACCTTTCATAAGCCTTTCTCTGCTGTCTTTCTCTCTGCACTGATCTTTCCTCCTTACTTCTTCCTTACTTTTTCCTGCACCTTCATACTTTGAGTCCAAAGGCAGGCGACTGCAGGTCCTGTCGAGCGATGGCCAGCAAATCCTCTTGACCCTCTGTAGTCACTGTGCCTGGGAGTACACACGGTGTTGACCATTGCACTTGCAATCCAGTAGCCTCCATTTTCCTGGCTTGAACATAAAGTTTTTACACCAGATTGGGGCAGGTCCCCTCATGCAGCTAGTTCCTCTACCACGATCTCGAAGGCAGATGTAAATTTGTGGTCCCTCTGAGCACGGTTCCATGGCAACCCGATACACTGGTCCAACTCCGCTCCAGCTCTTGCCTCCCCTAGAACTCCTTCTTGTTGCTGCCTACTCCTCAGTCTCCTGCAGACTATCTGTGTTTCCACCCCCTCTAACCTACTCCTTCCTGCAGCCAGCAGATGGGGTCTGCTCTAAGTGAGTTTCTTCTGCCCATCATGGGAATGTTGTTGGGTGTAAGATGGTGTGTCTCAGGTTAGAGTCCTTGTCTTACCTGAGAGCAATGGCACCAAACATGTGGAGAAGGTGCAGTACCACTGTGGCAACCAAGACACAGGGGCGCCACAGTAGCCTCAGTATTGGATATGTGTTAACTATTTAAGATTGGACAACAATTGTATTTGAATTATGACAATGAATAAGGTTGCACTTTTTGTTTTGACGTTGCTATTATAATGTATAACTTTGAAAGTATATGCCAAAATGTAACATACTTCTTATCAATTCCCATTCATTGGAAATCTTTGGGTTTTTTAAGTCTTTTTTATAAAATAAAATCCAGCAATGTATTAAAGGTACAACAGTGCTATAACGGATAGGGCAAAAGTGAATACAAAGTGCTTTGCAGCTTAATGACCAGACAATTTTTTTTCCAATTCTGACCAGCGTCATTTTATTTTTTGCATTTATTTGTGAAAGAATTGTAAATTTGGCAAAAATTTTGAAAATGTAGCAATTTTCAAGATTTTAATTTTTATTCCGTCAAACCATAGAATAATGTCACACAAAATAGTTAATAAAAACATCTCCGACATGTCTACTTTACATAAGCACAACTTTAGAAATAAAAGGGGCTGGTAATCAAAATACAGCGGAGCCATATTTTTTTAATTCTTGAAATAATTAAAAAAAACAACAACTTTGGCTTCAGGATATTTTTAGTTTCCAGCCACATACAACTAGGCAGCTGTGGGCTGCCACCCACCCCCAGCTACTTAGTTGTACCTGGCTGGTAACTGAAATACAGCGGAGCCCTTTTTTTAAAAATTATTTCTTTAAATCATTTTTAAAAAAAATGACGTGGGCTTCGCCGTATTTTTAGTTGCCAGCCAGGTACAACTAGGCAGCTGGGAGCTGGAATCCACAGCATGGAGAGGCCAAAGCATTCTGGGCACTAAGCCCAAGGTTCTTAATGTCGGGCCAGTGTTGACCAGGCCATTAGGAACCTCTAAGTCAATGGTAAATAAGACACAGCACACCATGAAAAAATCATTTTATTATAACAAAAAACACAAACATATATTTGGACTCCATCTTTATTACCCTCACATGCCCTCCAACGTAGTCCACAATGATGGTCCCATGATGATCAGTTGCCTCCAGAGACTGCAGCAAAGGATCAAAGCTCCTTTTGCTGCAGTCTCTGGGGGGTTACACTGATGCTGCACTATACGGCAATTATCTGCATACAGTGCAGCTGTCAGTGCTGGAAACCCAAGTCCCAGAGATCACATGATCTCTGAGGCTTATGTCAGGTTACCAGATGTCACCATAGAAATTTCTGGTTACCATGGTGATTGGTCCATCACAATTACATTATGATGGGCCAATCACCATGGGGAGAGGTGAGTGACCCTGCACTCCCACTCTCCAGACCCTAAGTGCTGTGATCGCAAGATCACAGCACTTAGGGGGCGAAACAGAGTCAGGGACAGCAACCACAAAGATCGCTGTCGCTGGCTGTGAGATTGCTCTTCTCAGCCTCATCTCCTCCATGCAGGGGATGATGCTGAGAGAAGCAGGGCAGAGCCGGCAGTCAGGCACCTGGGAGAAGGAGGAGGAGAGCGGGAAGAGGAGGTGAGCGGATGGGAGGAGAGCGGAGGGAGGAGGGACAAGGGCTGGGAGTGGAAGCTGGAGAGGGGGGACAGGAGGGAGGAGACTGGGAAGAGGAGGGAGGACAGCGAGGAGATGACAGTGGGTAGAGGAGATGGAAAAGGAGGGAGGACAGTGGGGAAATGAGAGTGGGGAGAGGAGACCAGGAAGAGGAGGGAAGACAGCAGGGAGATGAGTGCGGGGAGAGAAGACCGGGAAGAGGAGGGAGGAGAGCGGGGACTGGGCATATCAGTGGAGGGGCAGTGGGCACAGGCAGGGGATGGTTACAGTAGCCGGGCACAGCTGACAGCTCGGCTCCCACACAATCGCGTAGGAAATGCTCATATTCAGCTCTTTCATGCATGATCACGATGTGATCGGTCAGTCAGATTGACTGACCGATCACAGCGCTCTGATTGTGAGGACCACTAACAAGGGTCCAGACACCTCTGCCCCTGCTATCAGAATTGAACCTTCACTGTTTGTTTACAAGCAGTGAGAGATCAAAGCCATGACAAGTTTAGCTGTCATGGTGCAGGAGCTGACACCTTTCCATGATGGCTAAACTCGTCATTGGCCGTAAAGTGGTTAAAACAATTCTATTTTAAATCCATGGTACACAGAAAACATTCAAAGCTCACCCATCTTAGTAGTAAAGTGGCTGTGCTTCCACTGAGTCCCTACACATTTCATTACCTTATGAGGATCCATTGCAAAGCACAAGAGTATGGTTATATGGTTTGTGTTTGTTGGCAAACTTAATTATATATAGCTTTTTATCGGCTAAATGACACTGGGTGTCTAACATTATATCTATCAATATTTTATGTGCTTTCACATGGATGTATTTATACATATATTTGGACTTCCCTTACAGGGGTGTAACTGATTCTCTGATTTATTGTTAGGTGAAGGGTAATATACTGCTTACCCCAGTGTTTGAAATTGCTTATTGGTCCTGAATTTCTTCTGTCTATACCTGATCTTTAATATTTATCAATTATGTCATATGATGTCATTTGTAAATGTCTACACCCCCTAGATTTACAAATGTCTGTCATTTTTTCATGACAATATAATAAAGGTTACATTTTAAGACTGCTTTGGGTGGTTTGGACTAGTAATTTAGATACATGTATTTAATGGGAAAAACTCCATTTTGGTTCTCTTGGTGTATTGTTATTCTCTATTAAGAGCCTGGTGTAAGTGGGGGTAGCTTACAGCTCTGCTGTGTTCCTGGTACTGAATTATTTCATAGCTTCAGAATGGCTTCAGACAATAGTCTGTGTTATACACGGTTGGATACAGAATCCCCTTGTCTACATTAAGTTGCTGTCAGATGAAGTAGCAAAAACCTGCTGACAGATTTCCTTTAAGTACAGTGGCTCTATATTCTTTTAAGGGGAATAGTACTTTTCAACTTTTATAGTAGAAAGCTTACATTAATTATTGAGTCTTAATTTATTACATACTGTGATTCTTGTAAAATTAGTATATTTACAAAAAAAGCATTTTAGTGTCTATGAATAAATATATAATAGTTTTATATTTATTATTTTTATTTTTGATGAAAAACAAATCACCATTTATCTATTACCTACAGTTGAAATCAGAAACTTACATATACTATATAAACTACACATATACAGGTTTTTCTCACTATTTGACATGAAATCAGACTAAACTTTTCCTTTTTAGGTCAATTAGGATTACCATAACTATTAACTACACTAGCCATCACTAAGGCCTGATCTCAATCCTATTGAAAATTTGTGGGCAAAGATGAAAAGGCAGGTGCGAGCAAGGCGACCTACAAACATGGCTCAGTTACACCAGTGCTGTCAAGAGGAATGGTCACAAATTCCTAACAACAATTGTGAGAACCTTTTGGAAGAATATGCAAAATGTTTGACCCAAGTCATGTAGTTTAAGGGCAATGGTACTAAACACTAATGAAAAGTATGTAAACTTGTTAAGTAAGTAAGCCTTAACACATTCTCTCTATATCTCTCCTTATAATGGTGTCTGACAAATATTAATAATTATGATAATCCTAATTGACCTAAAACAAGAAAGGTTTATCCTGATTTCATGTCAGATAGTGAGAAAAACATGCATATGTGTCTTTTTATATAGTGTATGTAACCTTTTGGTTTCAACTTTATTATTGACTAGATGGCGGCCCGATTCTGAAGAATCGGGTAGTCTAGAATCCATATATAGCTTATTTACTAATAGTTAGGGGAGTGCGGTGAAATTAATTGTGTATATACAGGTGGCTCAGTGGGTAGCAGAGTATACAGTGGCTCAGTGGTTAGCACTGCGCGGTGGCTCAGTGGTTAGCACTGCGCGGTGGCTCAGTGGTTAGCACTGTGCGGTGGCTCAGTGGTTAGCACTGCGCAGTGGCTCAGTGGTTAGCACTGCGCAGTGGCTCAGTGGTTAGCACTGTGCAGTGGCTCAGTGGTTAGCACTGCACGGTGGCTGAGTGGTTAGCACTGCGCGGTGGCTCAGTGGTTAGCAGTGAGTGCGGTGGCTCAGTGGTTAGCAGTGAGTGCGGTGGCTCAGTGGTTAGCAGTGAGTGCGGTGGCTCAGTGGTTAGCAGTGAGTGCGGTGGCTCAGTGGTTAGCAGTGAGTGCGGTGGCTCAGTGGTTAGCAGTGAGTGCGGTGAGATTGGTCAGCGCAGCGCCGTGGGCAGAGTGGTCAGCGCAGCGCCGTGGGCAGAGTGGTCTGCACACACATACACACACTCCGCTATGCTTACCACCGACCCTGCGTCTTCCCCGCCGCCTGGATCCTGAGTCGACATATCGCCGCTCCCGGATGACTGGATCCAATATGTCGTCCGGGTAGTTTGGCGAGACATCTTGGACGCTATATTGGATCCAGTAGTTCGGGGGCGGCGACATGTCGACTGAGGATCCAGGCAGCGGACGCAGGGCCGGTGGTAAGTATAGCGGGGTGTGTGTGTGTATGTGTGTGTACCAAGTTGAAGGAAGTGCGGACAAAGTGACGGAAGTGCCTACATACACACATATATACACATACTGTACATTGCATATGGAGGGGTGAGGAGAGCGGAGGCTGGAGGGGTGAGGATGGGTGAGGAAAGCGGAGGCTGGAAGGGTGAGGAGAGCAGAGGCTGGAGGGGTGAGGAGGGGTGAGGAGAGCGGAGGCTGGAGGGGTGAGGAGGGGTGAGGGGTGAGGAGGAGAGAGGACAGGGGAGGCTGGAGGGTAGAGGACAGGGGAGGCTGGAGGGCAGAGGACAGGGGAGGCTGGAGAGGACAGGGGAGGCTGGAGAGGGCAGGGGAGGCTGGAGAAGGCAGAGGCTGCTGGAGCGGGCAGAGGCTGCTGGAGCGGGAGAGGCTGGAGCGGAGGAGAGAGGAGGCGCCGGGACAGACGGGAACGTTCCTGGCCGGAACTTCCGAAAGCGGAACGTTCCTGGCCGGAACGTTCCTCCGCTGGTCCCTGTAGCCGGGCATCGCCCGGCTACCCCGCACTGATGACGTCACCACCATGGTCTGGAGGCCAACATGGAAGTAACCTTCAGGTTTCCTGGAAGTGGCCTTTTATATTATAGATAGAGAAGGCTAAGACGTAGCATGGTTTCCATACACTAAAGAACAACAGATGGTAAACAAAAGCTGTTTAGATAACTTTAAAACAAAAGAATGTTCTTTTTGATCATAATTCCTTTTTTGTATTTTTCAAATATTTATTTTACACTTAAATATATATATATATATATTTTTTTTTCAAATAATATACAACCATAGACATATCTGTGTCTCTCCCATTCCACTGAATATACAAATAATATAAAAGCATAGACATATCTGTGTCTCTCCCATTCCACTGAATAAAGCTTGCACAAATCAATGCACATGCTACATAACAAACTGAAATCAGATGTATAAAATGGATATTTTTAGTATCTGAAATCTCTGCTATAAGTCTTTCATGTATGACTAAACCCTTGGAATATACAATGGAAAGTTCACCACTATGTTACCTAATTATCCCACTTTATTATAAGAAATGAAGCACAGAGAGTAATCTTGAAGTAATGTCAATTAAATACCCGCAGTTCTGACATGTATTGTTTCAACCTATTACTGTAGAAATTACATTAAAAACACAACAAAGTATAATTAACATATGAGATCAAATAACCAACCTTACAGTACTTGTTTTTGCTTGTAATAAAAATACTACCTGGCCATATCTTCAAGCTCGCAAGGGCTGGATAGTGACTTATGGGCTACTAATACCCTGGGCTAGGTCCTTCCCTGGTGGGATAACTGGCTGGTGTCCATGTTGTAGACTTTTAACCGAGGCTCCTCCGCTGGTCTCCACAAGGTCAGTGGGTGCTTTGTGATGTCTGTCAGCATATTGGTAAACTTGGGTTTCTAAGATGATTACAGAATGTAGTTTACACCTTTTTTGCAAATTAAAATTAATCAGGTATATTAACTGTTGTATAAGATTTTGTCAGTTTAGTCAATATTTGTTTTTCTAAAAGTTTCTGACCAACATTAGAAATAAAACACATAGAAAAGGGATAATCTATCTAATTTATAAAGCTGAATGTGTGTGTGTATATGTGTGTATATCTGGGATTGGCATCTACACCGTCACAACTACAGCCACAACATTTTGCACAGTCACACATCTGGACCCCGAGAGCGTCATAGGCAATGTTGTGAGGCGAAATTTTAACCCTGTGCGTTCCAGTTCACCAAATAATTTTGCCCCTATCTACATAATGGGGAAAAAGTGAATGGAAAAGTGTTTTGGAGGAAAATCAGCAGCTGTCGGCTATAGCCACAAAATTTTTCACAGTCACACGTCTGGACCCCGGGAGCGTCATAGGCTATGTTGTGAGGCGAAATTTTAACCCCGCGCATTCCAATTCACCAAACAATTTTGCCCCTATCTACATAATGGGGAAAAAGTGACAGTTACCAGTTGACAGTTGTGAATGAGAGGGGCTTAATGATAGCGCCAAAGACTAACAGCACATACCAGCATATAGTCACTAAGGTGGGGCCCCAACATGAGATATTCACCACGCACGGGGACATGTATACACACCACATGCACACAAAGAGTAACAGCAAGTGTATAGTTGCTAAGGTGCAGCCCCAATATTGGATACTCACCACGCACGCGAACAAACACACACACACCACAAAGAGACACACACAACACAGAGACACACACCCCCACGGGGACACACACACACCCTATAGCGACACATGCACTCACCCCACAGGTACACACACACACACAACACAGACACACACACCACACAGACCCCCCCCACAGGGACACACACACATAGCCACCCTATAGGGACACATGCACTCACCCTACAGGGACACACACACACCACAAAGACACACACACACACCACACAGACACCCCCACAGACACACACACACACACACATACACACCCTATAGGGACACATGCACTCACCCCACAGGGACACACACCAAAAAGAGACACACACAACACAGAGACACAGACACCTCCCCCACAGTGACACAGACACATACACACCCTATAGGGACACACACACACAGCACAAAGAGACACACACAACAGAGACACACACCACACAGACCCCCCCACACAGACACATGCACTCACCCCACAGAGACACACACATATACACACCCCAGGGACACACACACCACACAGATAGACACAGATGTGCACAAATCACCTCACACAACTCGCCTCATACGTGTGCTATCTTTAATTTCCAAACATAAACATCTGATTAAAAACAGCCAATGTGCAACACGTGCCATATAGGGAATTAAGGCAGATGTCAGTCACATGAGCTGTCTATTATGTGTATGTGTGAGGTAACATATACTGCCCGGCCGGGGGGAGGGTTTACTGTTGGCTGGAGATTTATTAGGTTGCCTATAGCAATCAATCACAGCTCAGCTTCTATTTTCCTACAGGTCATTAATATGACATATTCAAATTCTATTTTGTTATAGCTAACATCAGTTATTTATTAACCCGGGCGTAGTACTATATATGAACCCTCATAATAAATGTAAGTATACCAAAAGTCACCAAATAATAACTATAGGTGCATCTCAATGAATTAGAATATCATTAAAAAGTTAATTTATTTCAGTAATTCAATACATAAAGGGAAACACATATATTATATTGAGTCGTTACACACAGAGTGATCTATTTCAAGTGTTTATTTCTGTAAATGTGGATGATTAAGGCTTAGAGCCAATGAAAACCCAAAGTTCATTATCTCAGAAAATTAAAGTGGGGATGATGAAGGGGTGAAAACAACACTGCCGTATTCCATGAAGCCGTTAAAGGGTGAATATAAAATAGTTTTATTAGTCAGTGCATTTCAGAGCTCTCTGGCCCCTTCTTCAGGTCAAATCAATATCATACTGCCATGTTTCAGGACTAAGAATTAGTCAGGTGGGTCAGTCACATGTATAGGCCTACTGGGCCTATAATGAATGATGCAATTACTTCAATAAATTTTATGCTCCACCAGCACTCAGTTGGCACAAGTGTTTGGACAGATTAAGGTGGGTCAGTGACATGTGTAGGCATGGTGCTCAGAGAACCCTGCTAATTTCACAAAACACACAACAAACACACAAGAAGAGTATCCACATCTCAAAAAAATTAGGTTCAGATACCATCAAAGTGGAATCAATTGACCCAGAATACAGAATGTAAAATGGCCCAGCTTGCATGCATGCCAGACTTGAAATGCTAGTCCAATTATTGATTAGTAACAGGGGATGAGTGATATGCGTAGGCATGGCGCTCAGCGAGGCATGCTAAATTCAGGGAATAGACAAGATGGAGACCCCAAGAAAAATCTCCACATTTCCAAAAATTAGGGCTAGATACTACCAAATTGGAATCAATTGACCCAGAATAAAAATTGCATAATGGCAAGGTGAATGCAGCACTCTGAAAAGTACAATATTGCCTACTCTGCCTAGTTTGCCACTGGAGTTGAAAGGTCCTTTGAGATCCATTACTTGTTCATCTTGATGAAATTAGACAGTCTGCACTTTTGAGGGACAGCCGAATGGGCTTATTCATTAGAACATCACAAGCAGCGCTGAAGGCACTTTCTGAGATAATGCTGGCTGCCGGGCATGACAAAACTTCCAAGGTGTGACTGCCAAGATCAGGCCACCCCTCCATTTTTGAAGCTCAAAAGGCAAAAAAAACAACAAATCCCCATGATAGCATGGATATTGAGTTCTAGATACTCCAGCACCATTCTTTCCACTCATTCGCAATGTGGCAGACTTGTATTCAGTTCTACCAGTGGACGGGCTGGTTTTAAACATTAGCCAAATGACTCACAGCAATTGCTTCTGACTGTTAAACTACTACTGCTAATGATTCTATGGTGACAATGCGCGGTCCATGGCTTCGAAGTGTATGTCTGCGATGCATACTGTGTCCCTCACTGCTGTGTTGGGGAAAATCAGTCCTAAGACTACCAGCTTTTTTTTATACTTCAGCATCTGCATGTCTCTGTCCAAGGCAGGAAGCATCTCACTAATTTGCTTTTGTACTGTAGAACCAAAACTCTGGCAACCCAGTAGTCATCACGAATTTGAATCCTATTGACACGGACTCATGTTGCAAATAGAGCAGCAAGGTGCTCATGTATCTGCCAAATCATTAAAGCTTAAGTTCCTGTTGAGTTGGTAATAGCATAAACATTTTCTTTGCTCTGTCTTCCCTGCCAACCACAGACAACAGAAAAGGGAATCATTTTTTCCTCATATCCTGACTGTTCTGTGTTCATCACCTCTTTGTCCTCATCCTCCTCCATTTGTTTCTCAGCTCCTGCACCTTCACTACCAATATGTCTGGTACCGTGGTACCCCTTTGCTGCTCTACTCCACCCTACCATGCCACCCAGCTGTGTGATGAGAGTCTGGACCTTTAAGATATTGATATCCTTTCCTCATCCATCTTCCTAGTCTTCCTACTCCTTTCGTACCACAACCTCATCAGGCAGACTTACAAAATTTGCTCCAGCATGTACTGTAGATGACTGGAATTGTCATGCTGATGATGTCATCATCAGCGCTAACCATCTTGCTAGCTATTTCAAAACTGTACAGAAAGGTGCAAAGGTCCTTGATCTATGCTTACTCTGCAAGTGTCATTTGCACCACATTTGGCTCGCTTTGAGTCACTGTGCGTGTCATTACATTCTGCACCATGGCTGCTGCTGCCAAAGTCACTGCAACAAATGCACATTAAATTTCCACCATTTTTACAAAAAAAAGCACATATATGCCTCACCATGCATTCAATCCATCCTGCACATCTTCTGGGCTCAGACCTACAATGCTGTGACTCTTTGCCAGTACATATGAAGGAAAAGTGGGAGGAGCCTCCAATAAAAAATTCTTACTTTATTTATGAAAATTATTAAAAAATATGAAAGTCACTGACTAAAGACGTAAGCCAGTAATGCGTCGAGATTGCATCTTTGCTATCATGGACTTTCATATTTTTGAATAATTTGCATAAATAAAGAATTTTTTTATTGAAGACTACTCCCACTTTTTCTTCATGTAAAATTCCACCATGTTGGCATATTGCATATCAAATGGTTAACTGGCTGTCCGACAGACCTCTGTAGCAAAGCTAGTCGATGAACCGTTGGGTTAGAATGGCAGAGGTGAGCACGCAGCGATCATGCCTTGTGCAGCAGCTCATCGCCACCTAGATAGCCATGTAGCAATTGCTGGACAACCAGGTTGAGGATGTGAGTGATGCAAAGCATTTGTGTAAATCTGCACTGGTGTAGGACCGCCACCTGGTTTTCACTGTTATCGCACAGGGTCTTTCCAGGTTTAGTGGAGATAGCCATTGCTGAAACTCAGCCTTTATAGCGGTCCACAACTCTTCAGCTGTGTGACTAACATCTCCAATGCTCAACACTGCCTGATGACGGTAAACCCTGGCAGTGCACTACGGATTCTGTTTGAACTGTTGCAACACTAAGGCAGAGGTCTAGGGTGCAGCTGGAGGCCCTAGAGGAAGTGAATGAGGCAGAAGCAGTGGCTGAAGGAGTACAGGCAGATGTTTTCCCCAAAAGTCTTTGGGATTTCATGACTCCAGGAGTAACCCTTTTCTCTACCTTAACCCGCAGCCACTAGAGTCACCCACTGAGCAAGATGTAACACCCCTAGCCATCCAGGTGTTAGGGGTGATAAGCATCCTGTCACACACATAATTTGTACACAAACAGTAGAACAGAAAGCATTTGAACACTGGGGCACTGACCACAATGATATACGTGGATCTGACTTACCACTCTCTCTAGCCGCTTGTCAGTGGACCTTATAATTCTTTCCTGGGTGAACACGGGTGCACTCTGTGAAGATCCTGTGCTGCAGATAAGTTCCACACTAAGCCAATAGAAGAAGCCATGGCATGGACCCGAGGAAGTGCTGGTAAGCACAAAACGTGCATTGTCCATCCCCCCAGCTATTGTCTCCCTCTCCTCACTTTAAGGCCATGTGGCCCATGCCTATTTGTAACTCTGTGAAATAAAACTCTGGTCACAATACTTGGAGTACTGTTGTGGCTTCTTCTATTGACACACTAAGTTTTTCAAGGAACTGGTGATGTTGTGTGTAACATGCTGGTGTAGTACAGGCACAGTTTTGTTTTCGACAAGTAATGGTCACTGGGCAGCTTATACGTTGGGCTCCGATGCCCAATAACCATCGGAAACGGTCTGTTTCCACTAGGTGGAAAAGCAGTATGTCTGTGCCCAACAAATTGGAAATGGTCAAGTTTAAGCTCTTTGCTTTGAGATGTGTACTATTTTACATGACAACAACTGTGGGACCAATGGCTGGCTACTGTGCTGAGAGACAATGGAGTAGGGTGTACCCAACAAACTGCTACACTGTGGGAGAGGTGTAGGAGGAGATGTTATAACGAGTTGACAAACAAGTGGTGTGATCAGTGTCTGAGATCAGTCAAAACCAGCAGGCATGTCAATTTCCATAACAGCTGACGGGGTGTCACTCTCTCCGATTCAAGCAGGTAAATAAGGGGAGGTTATGCTGCAGGAAACCTGTCGAACAACGTTTGCCACAGTGATGGAGGAGGAAGAAGCAGCAGATGCAGGTGATGTGGTAAATGGTGTTCATTGTGGCCCCCTAGGCAGTTTTAGCGCAGTAATTTTATTAACTCATGTGCTGGACCATGTGGTGGTTCATGCATAGATGTAGTCAAATTGTTTATTTTTTTGCCTCTACTGAAGAATTTTTTACAAGTTATTTGCAAATAACATGAGATGAGTTATCCTTTGTGATGTCAATAAAAAGCTCAGGCTAGGCAACCTTTACCTGCTGTGAAAACTGTAGACCCACGACTGCTCATATTCAGAGCCAGAGTTGTGGCTGAGGATACAGTGCCTCTCATGCTTGCATCCCTCAGTCTCTGCATTCCTCCACTTCCTCTGCTGAACTACTCAGCAGCGTGACTCTGGGTTGATTCCAAGTGGGATCTCATTCCTCACCATGAGAATAATCCTATTGCTCTTCTTGCCTGAATGCACAGTAAAGTACGGGTGCTTCTTAGATATCTGAGTCTTAACATCATCAATTCCACCCCAGGAGTTAAAGTCTAGTGAAGAGAGTCTGGATTCTGCTGGGACCCTTCTTCGTACATCCCCAGATTCAAAGTCCAAATGATTTTGGACGTTGGTGCAGATGTTTTTCTCCTCTGGAATATGTAAATCTTTGGAACAGACCACTGATGCCCATAGAATAAAATGTGTGAACATCTCTGCAGAATTGTCTGTGTTTCTCCACAGTCAATTGTGCAGCTTGAGAGTTGTAACTCTGAGTAATTGGGGCGCCACCTCTGAGGACTGTACTGCTTGTGATTTTCAGGTTGAGAAGCACGAAGCAGCAGCAATGCCACTAAGCAGTAACACTCTAAAAATGGTTACAATGACAAATGGCCGCTTCTTATATCCTGAAGAACATGTGACTAAGGGCCCTTTCACATCAGCGTTTTTCGTAATTCGCGGCAGATGCGGTGAAAAAACCGCATCTGCCGCGTTTGCCGCATAACTGTTCCACTTGCGGCGCGGTTGCGGTTTTTCCCTTAGGAAGTATAGGGGGATTGCGGCAGATGCGGCAAGTGCGGTTTTGCACTTGCGGCAGGTGCGGCAGCGAAAAAAACCGCATCTGCCGCGAATTACGAAAAACGCTCATGTGAAAGGGCCCTTAGGCAGCCAATGAAAGAAGTCAGCTAATGACAGATGTCTTCAACTTGTGGATTTTTATTTGCCCTGGCTGCTACAACATGAACACTGAAAAAAAAGGAGTCTGACGCTGACCCCTTCCCACCCCACCTATCATCAACCACGTCCCACCCACTGTCCTGCACTGTCAGAAGGTAAAAGAAAAGCATCACTTAAAAACAATAAAGCTTTTTTTTTTTTATTAGTTAACAAACAAAGCCACTTTCAAAGATTTGTTTTGTAAATCGAGCTTGTTTCTGATCCCCAACCAAATCTGCAAAGTTCCTGCCGAACTTGACATTGGCAAACATGTTTGGGCAAAGTTTGCCCAACTCTAATAATTAGCACTTTTCTACCTTCAAGTTTTATGCCCTTATGTGCAGTCATTTGTTACATTCAAATTTATGAATACTAAGACATTTTATATTTAGTAAGCACTAGCACTTTTTACAGGATCCATGTTGGTATTATTCTATATCATGCTTGTGTAGTTGTAATTATTACTAGTGATGGGCGAATCCTAAATTACTCGGAATCGCTTGACTCTAGCGAGTCCGAGCCCGGGACTCGCTACTCGTTGCGAGTCTAGCGAGTCCAATGTTAATGAATGGAGAAGCGAGTAATAGCGAGTAGTGTGCGATTTACAAATCACAGATGTGTCTCGGAAGCTTCAGCCTGAAGCAATCCTAGTTTTGCCATTGATTTGCATTGGACTCGTTTACTGTGCAAGTAATCACTGGGAAACTCGCACAGATAAGAGTCCGGCTGTCTGCTCAGTGTGCAGGCTGCCGCAGCTCCAGGGTCCTAGAGCCCGCCTGCTGCCTGATGTAGCAGAGTTGAGATTGTTCTCAGTCTGCTCATTCCCTGTGCATAGACATCTATATCTATGCACAGGGGATGTAGCAGAGAGGACATCGTGTTTTGGACTGCGTTGGATGGAAGAGGATTTTTTTAATTAAAGATGGAGTCCCTAATGGCTTTTTTTTTTTATATTTAATAAAACATTTTCTCTGTGTTGTGTTTTTTTTTAAACAATTTAATAGAAATTCATGGCGGTCATGTCTAATATTGGCGTGACCGCCATAAATTTCGGGCTTAGGGCCAGCTGATAATACAAAGCTGGCCCTAACCTCTTTATTACCCAGCGTGCCACCGCCACCAGGGCCGCTGGAAGAGCGGGGTTCAGCGCCAGAGGATGGCGCTTCAATGAACGCGCCATCTTCTGGGGCGGCTGCGGGCTGCAATTTGCAGCGAGGTTGCCCAGAAAGCTTGGGCATCCCTGCGCTGCGGATTCCAGCCCCCAGCTGCTTAGCTGTACCTGACTAGACATAGAAATTGTGCGGAGCCCCACGCATTTTTTTTTTATTATTTCATGAAATTCATGAAATAATAAAAAAAAAGTGCTCACCTATATTCTTGTGTCTGGCCAGGTACAAATAGGCACCTGGGGGTTGGGGGAAGCCCGTCGCTGCCTGCTAGATCCGGCTGGTTCCAGAAAGACCATGTAATTTTTTTTCTGAAAAATCAATAAAACAATCCTAAAAAAGGGACTGCATCTTTATTAACCCCTCGCCCATGGTCCAGGGGTTAATAAAGATGCAGTCCCTTGTATTTACATTGTTTTCTGGATTTGTCAGAAAAAAATTTCACGTGGGCTTCGCCGTATTTCTGGAACCAGCCGGATCCAGCAGGCAGCGACGGGCTGCCCCCAACCCCCAGGTGCCTATTTGTACCTGGTCGGACACAAGAATATAGGGGAGCCCTTTTTTTAATTATTTCATGAATTTCATGAAATAATAAAAATAAAATGCGTGGGGCTCCGCGCAATTTCTATGTCTAGCCAGGTACAGCTAAGCAGCTGGGGGCTGGAATCCGCAGCACAGGGATGCCCAAGCTTTCTGGGCACCCCCCGCTGCAAATTGCAGCCCGCAGCCGCCCCAGAAGATGGCGCGTTCATTGAAGCGCCATCCTCTGGCGCTGAATCCCGCTCTTCCAGCGGCCCTGGTGGCGGTGGCTTGCTGGGTAATAAAGGGGTTAATACCAGCTTTGTTATACAAGCTGGTATTAAGCCCGAGATTCTTAATGTCAGGCCACGTTTGACACAGCCACTAAGAATCTCCAATAAAGGGTTAAAAAAACACAACACAGAGAAAATTTTTTATTAGAAATAAAAAAAAAAAGCCATTAGGGACTCTATCTTTAATTAAAAAAATCCTCTTCCGTCCGACGTAGTCCAAAACGCGATGTCCTCTCTGCTACATCCCCTGTGCATAGATATAGATGTCTATGCACAGGGAATGAGCAGACTGAGAACAATCGAAGCTCTGCTACATCATCTCTGTGAGCAGGCGGGCCCTAGGACCCTGGAGCTGCGGCAGCCTGCACAGAGAAGACAGCTGGACTCAGCTCGCAAAGTAACAGCAGTTACTTTGCAAGTTTCCCATCGATTACTTGCACAGTAATCAAACAAGTACAGCACAGTAATCAAAAGCAAGTCAAAGGCAATCCTAGTTTTGTCAGAGTCTGTGACAAAACTAGGATTGATATTGATTTGCATTGGACTCGTTTACTGTGCGAGTAATCACTGGGAAACTCGCAGAGTACCGAGTCCTGCGAGTCCCTTACTACTCGCCGAGTAACGAGTCCTAGCGAGTAGATTCACCATCCCTAATTATTACTTGTGAGCATTTGTATATTTGTTTGGTAGTCATTTTTGGAGCTACAGCAAATAATTTTTTAGTATATGTGTACATTTTTTGTGCTGTCCCTTGCTAATGGATTGGTTTCCTTTTTTGTTTCAATGTGACATTCATCTCCTTTCTTTTATCTCCATGTATTCCATCAAGAAAATATATTTTTGTTTTTTCATATAGAGTCATGAGTCGATAATAGTGTTTTCCCGTTTAATAATTTTGAGAAACAAATATTGTGCAAAGCACTGCACTCTTCTTATTCCATTATGCCTAGGGTACACTGTCAAATATGTGTACTATGTATACAACATGAACATTGGTACAGAAAATCATTAACAGGTACAGGAATCATTAGGGTATGTGCACACGGGGGCGGGTTAGGGGCGGCGGCGGCTGGGCGGGACCCGACAGGAAGCTCCGGAGCCGTCCACCGGCTTCCTGTCGGGTCCGTGCTGCGGAAGACGGGGGGTGTGCGGCGGTGCACAGCGGGTTAGTGGCGTCGGTTCTGCAGCGGCTGGAAGCAGCACATGATTCTGCTTGCAGCCGCTGCAGAACCGGCCGGTTTATAGAACATGATCATTCTTTGCTAACCCACTGGGAACCCAGCGGGTTAGCAACGGATGAGCATGTGGAAACCGCCGGTGTGTGCACACCGGGTGTCGGTTTCCATAGGTTTCTATGTTAATCCAAAAGCCGCTTTTGGATTAACATAAATTTGCATAAACCTGATGGAAACCGACAGGCGGTTTCCGCTGCTAAACCGCTGCTAAACCTCCCAGTGTGCACATAGCCTTAGAACGCTCTGATAGTAGAACTCAAGTTGTAAATATAAAGCAGCAAAATGTAATTTATATAATAATAACAATAATAATAATTATTATTATGATTATTATTCATATGCAGAAAAGTGGTTTGTAAGTGGAAATAGTCTTTAAATGGAATTTGTCAGGTCAAAAATCCATATGTAACTGACATCATTTTCTAATTGCTATGGTGAAGCTTTCTCTATTCATGCATCTATTTTATTTATACTCCTCTCTCTATCCTCTGTAAACTTCAAATAAAGTGATGCAATGCATCTGTCAATCACAGTCAGTAATCACGTAGTTCTCCACCCCCAGGGATGAATATTCATGTAGTGGCATAACTACCTGCTCTGCACTGCCCTTTTCGACAAACAAAAATCAGTGGAAATCACTCACATGGGGGGCTGTATCCACCTGTCTCTGCTCTCCCTTGTATGCAGCAAAACAATTGTTTAAATAAAAACACCCAGAATCTCTCATAGACAGCATCGCTTGTGCTCGGAGCAGGAGAAGACCAAATTATCTGATAACTAGTTATGTTTCTGTCATCTTTCCCTCTCTCCCTTAGAAGCAGGACAGGCAGAAATCAAAATGAAACTACATTACACTACACTAGCAGGTGACATAGAGCACAGAGGGGAGGGACAGAATAACAGCTTCTGTGGGTGTGGACATTAAAATAATATTTACATACTGTGGACTATTCAGCAGTGAAAGTAATGAGCTGGACTAGTGCAACAGCTGCCTGCAGGATGTTCAGAAGCCCATAACAAGAAAACTACAAAGGGTACAGTAATGATTTTTGCAGGTTTTTGCCCAGGCAGAATTCAAGGGTAGTATTAGCATCATACTGAAAAATGACCTTACAAAGTCCGTTTCAAAAACAAAATAGCAACCAATATAGTTATTATTTTGCAACTTTCGTGCACATATATTTTTTATATGAGAGAGGTCATTCACAAGTATTATCACTTTTCTATGTGTTTGTGGGGATTTCCAACGTTGATCATAACATTTTTGAAAAAGAGATGTTGACTAAACTGACAAATCCTCATACAACAGTTGACATGCAAAAATATTACATTTGTCAAAGAAGTGCTTCCATTTACAAAACCTGATTATTTTATTTCTTTTTCAAAATGGGTATAAAGTACATTCTGTAATGATCTTCTTTGAAACCCAAGTTTATTAATGTACTGACAGGTAGTGCTTTTATTACGAGCAAAAATAAACAATGCAAGGATGGTTGTTTAATTCATATATTAATTATACTTTGTTATGTCATTAAATGCAATTTCTACCGTAATAAGCTGAAATAATATATGTCAGTACCGTGAGTATTATAAAAGTGACATTGCTTCAAGATTACTCTCTATGCTTCATTTCTTATAATAAAATACTACTCTGTTAATGAGGGATAATTAAGTAACATTGTGGTGATCTTTCCATTCTATAAACTAAGGGTATAGTCATACATGGCAGACTTATTGCAGATATTTCTGATACTAAAAATATCCATTTTATACAACTGAATTCAATTTTTTCTGTAGCATGTGCATTGATTTGTGAGACAAACAGATATGTCCATGGTTTTATTTAAAAAATATATATATTTCTTCTTCAATTGATTATGTTTTCAACTTCATGTCCAGGTAATTTTTTTCAATTCTGACCAGCATCATTTTATGATGAAGTATCTCTGGAACACTTCAACAGATGTAAGTGCTTATGAGATTGTTTTTTTCTTTTTTTAATATTATACTTGATGTTAGTCATACATTTAAGATGATATTTTTTGTGCTTATCTGTGAAAATATCGTAAATTCACCGAAAAGTTAGAAAATTTAACAATTTTTAATTTTTATGCCCTCAAACCAGAGAGTTATATCACATAAAATAGTTAATAAATATTATTCAATATATGTCTATTTTACATCAGAACAATTTTTGAAGTATAATTTTTTTAAGATAGGAAAAGAGAAAGTTTATCAGCAATTTCTAATTTTTCCAACCACATTTGCAAAACCTTTTTAGGCACACATCACATTTGAAGTGACTTTAATAAACTCATGGGAAAAGTTTGCTTTTCACAAGGGTAAGGGTACATGCAATTTCACTTGCAATTTGCTGGTTGCAGTGCAATCATAATAATAATTTATTCATTTATATAGCACTATTGATTCCATAGCACTTTACATACATCAGTAATGCTGTCTCTCTTGGAGCTCACAATCTAAACATCCTATCAGTATGTCTTTACAATGTGGGAGGAAACCCATGCAAACACGGGGAGAACATACAAACTCCTTGCAGATGTTGTCCTTAGTGTCCTTGGTGGGAATTGAACCCAGGACTTCAAGACCCCAGTGCTGCAAAGGCTACAGTGCTAACCACTTGAGCCACCGTGCTGCCCCAATCATGGACACATTGTTCTATTTTGTTGGCATGTACAAAATTGAACAATGCATCCATGGTTTCACTGCAACCAGCAAATTGCAAGTGAAATTGCATGCATTGTTGCGACGTGTAACGTTACCCACACAGGAGGAAATGAACCACAAAATGTGTTGTTCAATTTCTTGTGGAGGTAGAAAACTATTGTTTGAGCGCACGGTATGGCTCGGAAGGGAAGGATCATCATTTGACTTTGAAATGCAAAATTAGCTGGAATCATTTGCTGACACCATGTAGAGTTTGGAGAGCCATTGATGAGCCTAAACAGTGGAACCACCATACAAGTGAAACCATTTTGAAAACTAGACCTCTCAAGGAACTTATATATGTGTGTGGTGAGCATCATGAGCCCCATGGTGTTTCAAAGAAATTTAGATCATTGAGTCATAAAGATAAAAAAAATAAAATTTCACACAAAAATGTTCATTTAGGTCCTTATTTGGTATTTTCACAAAGGTAAAAGAAATGCATCATAAAATTTGTTGTGCAACTTCTGAGTATGCTGATATCCCATATGTGGTGGAAAACTACTGTTTTAGTGCACAGCAGGGCTCAGAAGAACAGCAGCACCATGTGACTTTTCAAACTGAAAACTACTTTTGAGGTACAGTGCAAAGCTTAGAAAGGAAAAAGCGCCATATTGGATTTCAGATTCAGCTGGGATCATTTGTGTGGGGTGTCATGTCACATTGACGGAGCCCCTGAAGGGCCAGTATAGCAAAATTTCCCCAAAAATGGGGACCATTTTATAAACTGCAACACTCAATAAATTTATCTTGAGGCGCTGGGAGCATATTGACAAAATGTTATACTATTGGCAGGTGAACACAAAATTGTTAAATGTTTACCTCTAAAATGTTGTTGAAACCCCAGATTTCCAATTTTGACAAAGTAATGAGTTCATTGTTCAAGTATTCTTTGCATGTCAAAGTTAGTTGAATGGCTGCAGCGCAGCCAACCAACAAGTTTCCTTGCACATGGAAGATAATGGTATGCCGCTGTGAATAATAAAGATTAAGTACATACTGCTGACTTGAAGTGATCTCCAGAGCCTCATTCTGAAAACCTTCTCAGAAGGAATCTCCATAGAAATCAATGGGTGTCTAAGAAAGTTCCCACAACGAGGCTCCAGAGTTAACTTCTGATCAGCGGTATGTACAGAATTTCTCATGATCATGAAATAATCTCAGGAGCTTCACTCTGAAAACTTTCTCAGACTCCCATTGATTCCTACAAAACTTCACTCTGAGATTATCTTCAGAACCAGCCTCTGGAGGTCACTTCCAGTCAGCGGTATGAATCAGCGGAACACCTCACTGACCAGAAGTGACCTCTAGAGCCTCGTTCTGAAGACAATCTCAGAATGAAGCTCCATAAAAATCTGTGGATGTCGTGGGACATTCCTTCTTGGATTGTGGAAATTTTAAGGATTCATTTTGAAGTAATAAATTGGTGTGGGAGTCTTTTTTTCAAATAAAGATTTTCCAACTGTGTTTGTGTCTTTTTTAACTTCTAAACTTGCTGGGTTAGTAATCGTGGTGTCTGATTGACTTCTATTCATTACTAATGCAAGGGACTGATGCCAGCTGAAATATCACAGCTGACATCAACCTCATTGAACTATTACTCCAATGCACCAGGGCAATCGTGAATTGAGATGAGCTGGTAAAATGCCAGAATTGTTTCATCTAATCTCATGTGCCATATCTGGAGTGGCTTCAGGCTAGTATATGTAGGCTGGGGATTGCAAAATAACCATAGCCCCTCCAACTCTGATAGCACTAGCCCCCAGCTGTCTGCATGACTTTTTTGGTTATCCAAAATAGAGTGGAGCACACAACATTTTTTTATTACTTATTTATTACCCTTTATCAATGCCAAGACTTGTAAATAACAACAATTATAACCAACTTCGGTGCCATCGTTTTTTCAGTCGTGTCGGCACTTGCTTCCCAGGGATCTTAATACTGTTACTCAGTCTCTGGGGCCAATCAGGAAGCACTTCACTCTTCCCACTTTCAGATAAATTGTATACATCTGGAGGAAGTCAGGGCTACTGCTCTCTCATGTACTCCTAATTTATGCAATTTTTCCAAATTTGAGTAAAATAAAGTGACCAGTAATTGGCCACAGGCACCATGTGACATTGATCCTCGGGAGCGTCAGTGCTGATATGGCTAGATGATAATTTAGGCCAAACATCAAATTTGAGAAGGGGTTGTCCAAATAGTGAAGAACCCCTTCAAGAGGATCAAGTTTCTTACATTTCCAGCTGTATGTGTGGAAAAGAAAATCTACACTAGTTATTGTATATGTTACAGTAAAATTAAAACATTTTGCTAACCTCCCCCAATATTTTAGAATAGTAATCGGACTGATGTGATATGGAAAACAGATACAAATATGTATACTAAACTATCCCAATTCCTAATTTTTGTTACTTTCTAAAGCTTAAAAAGCATATTTTAACAGACTCTGTATTAATCCCTTTACCCCTTCCCCCACTCCCGGAGATTTTCCATTTTCTGTTTTTCCCTTCCCTTCTTCAAAGAGCCATACCCTTTTTATCTTTCTACCAATATAAAAATATGAGGGCTTGTTTTTTGCGGAATAAGTTGTACTTTACCATGTAGTGTACAGAGAAATGGGAAAGAAATTCCAAGTGCAGTGAAATTGCAAAAAAAGTACAATTACTTATTTGTTTTTTGTGTTTTTTTAGTCACCATGATCACTATATGGTAAAACTGACATATATGATGATGCATCGTGTTGGTACGATTTTGTTCATACCAAACATGTATACTTTTACTGTTATCTAAGTGGTGAAAAAAAGTCAGAAATTTAAATCTTTAAAGGAAAATAATTGCACTTTTGCGCCTTTTTCCTACACATTTAGTGTTCCCATTTTTTTGGATCTGGGGCTGTGTGATGGCTTACTTTTTGCAACTTGAGCTGACTTTTCTAATGATACCATTTCTGTGTAGCTGTGCTGTTTTGATCACCGTTATTGCATTTTATTGCAATGTTGTGGCGGCAAAAAAACCTTAATTTTGACATTTGGACTTTGTTTACGCACTTTATAGATCTTATTAATTGATTTTATATTTTGATAGATGGGGCATTTCTGAATGCAGTGAAGCCATATAAGTGTCTTTTAAAAAATGTTTTAATAGTTTTTTTTTTCAATTAGGCAGAAGGGGGGTGATTTGAACTTTTGTGGTTTATTTATATTTTACTTGGCCCACTAGAGGGCCTCCGAGCTGCATAGAGTGATTGCTTCTCTTGTCTTCAGATGGGCTGCTGCACATCTGAAGACACGAGAAATGATCATTTTCTGCTAGTGACCTCAGTGGGTCATCGCCAGCAGGAAGGATAGCTTCTAGGGTCATTACAGGACCCCGGATTGTCCACTCAATAGTAGAGTTCCCATAATTCGCTGCTTGGGACCTCCAATCACGTCAGGGATCACTCTGATACCCGCAGTGATCCAAAGGGTTAACAGCTGTGATCAGATCATTATTGTTCAATGCAACTCTCAGCTGATGAGATCAGCTGAGATGTGGGGGAAAGATGCAAGCTCACAGCATGAGCTCACATCAAAGGATGGGAGGTAACCTTTGTCGTACATGTAGATCATAGATTGTGAAGGGGTTAAAGAGCTATATACCCTTACAAGGTTCTAATACAAAATAGATAGTAGCAGTCTTTTAGGAGAGCTGGGGCACGGGGCAAAATTAGGGCACCCAGATGGGCGCATTAACAAACCTTTATTGCCCTTTACAAGCTCACCACGCATTTTGACAGAAGGTGTCTGCCTTCACTAGGTGCCTTACACAGTGCACCCTATTTCTACTTTTTACACTTACAATCTTCTATAACAGAATCAGGAGCTGTTTTGAAATCCCAAGAATTTTCTATTAAAAACATGAAAACTAGCAAACATTGAACATTAAAATAAACATATATTTTGATAAACTTGAATTATTTTTAATATGTAAAGTACCGTATATACTCATGTATAAGCCGAGTTTTTCAGCCCAAAAATTGGGCTGAAAAGTCACCCCCTCGGCTTATACACGGGTCAATACGGTATGTGTGGTGTCCGGGTGCTGGGGAGGCTGGAGGAGGCGGGGGGAGGCTGCTGACAGAGCGGCCCGTCACATGGGGCCTCTCATTAGATATGCACGGCTCCCCCGCCCATTACAGCGGCAGGGGGAGCCGTGCAATACTGTGCAGCCCCCAGATGTATACAGGCCCCCAGTGGGGTATATAGCAGGCCCCCAGTGCAGAGCCCCCCACACTGTGCAGCCCCCAGATATATACAGGCCCCCAGTGGGGTATATAGCAGGCCCCCAGTGCAGAGCCCCCCACACTGTGCAGCCCCCAGATATATACAGGCCCCCAGTGGGGTATATAGCAGGCCCCCAGTGCAGAGCCCCCCCTCCCGCTGCATTATCTTACCATCCAGCGTCTTCATCACCGCCGGTCCTCCCGTCCATCCTCTCGCACTGTGTTCGGGTCTCACGTGACCCGGCGGGATGACGTCATCCGACTGCGACCGCCGGGTCACATGAGACTGGGAACGCAGCGCGCGAGGATGGACGGGAGGACCGGCGGTGATGAAGACGCTGGATGGTAAGTTAATGCAGGGGGGGCTCTGCACTAGGGGCCTGCTATATACCCCACTGGGGGCCTGTATATATCTGGGGGCTGCACAGTGTGGGGGGGCTCTGCACTGGGGGCCTGCTATATACCCCACTGGGGGCCTGTATATATCTGGGGGATGCACAGTGTGGGGGGCTCTGCACTGGGGGCCTGCTATATACCCCACTGGGGGCCTGTATACATCTGGGGGCTGCACAGTGTGGGGGGCCTGTATACCTCTGGGGGCCGCCTGTATACCTCTGGGGCCGCCTGTATACCTCTGTATACCTGCTGTATACCATACTGCTGGGGCCTGTATACCACTGGGGGGGGCCTGTATACTTCACTGCTGGGGGCTGTATACCACTGGGGGGACCGCTATACCTTACTGCTGGTGGCTGTATACCTGTCCTGGTGGCTGTATACCATACTCCTGGTGGCTGTATACCTCACTGCTGGGGGTTGTATACCTGTGCTGGGGTCCACCCTTGGCTTATACGCGAGTCAATAAGTTTTCCCAGTTTTTGGGGGCAAAAGTAGGGGGGTCGGCTTATACACGAGTATATACGGTATTAAATAAAATAAGTGAAAGCCATTTTTCCATAATTTATCTCTAATGAAAAATTAACTAGAAAAGTAAGTGTCTTCCTCATGTTTATACCTCCACATAGCTGTGAGATAAATATATGGTATTGAGAACACCAAAAAACTGGAACATTGTTTCACAATACAAATTAAATTACGGTAATATACCGTAATCAAAACCAAAAGTCTGTTTTTAACAGAAATCCTCTGGAAAAAAAATTCTATGATTTAGTTGGAATCTAAATACAATTAATCAATTCACTGCACAGAAAAAAAGCATCACTAATGAAATTGAATGTCATAAAAGTTCATAAAACATAATCATAGTCAAATATTCATTATTAGGTCTTTATTTTAATGAGGACTTGAAGAGTACTTCAGTTTCTATGCAAAATAAAGTAAATTAGTGCTAATAAAACTAGTTTTTCACAAAATGAAATAAATTGTCCCTTTGTTTTCAAATTTCATATCTCTAGAATAAATTAGTTTTAAAAATATGTATAAAAATAATAGGTGTCAATATACGTATTTTCTGAATAAATATTACATGGTATACTAGTAAATTAATGGGTCCTTCAGCTAGTCCCATGGACTATAGAGCTTCAAAAGGATTACTCTTTGTGGAGTCTACATAGCCCCTTACTCTTTTCTTGCATTTGCTCCATTCAGACAACACTATGTGAGATAAAGCGCACTATAAAGTGAAGTAAAGGGAGGAAAATTAAGAATCTGTATGCTGTGAACTGTCCAGCAGCATTAGCAAGGAACAAGCTCTACCTTTGGAAGAGAGGGGAGAGGAGCAGAGAAGGTTGTTGGATCCTAAACATAAGTTATCTGCTTCTTGAGACCCTTCAAATACTAGAAAACTCTGAACTCAGGTCACGTGTTACTAGTGCCTACCAGTTATGATCCTGTATTAGCCTCTCCACTCCCCACTAATATAAGGCTGGGGTCACAGTTGGCATGAGTTTTTTTTAGTGACTCATGCGTTTTAGCATGCATTTTTCCATTTCTGCATGCGTTTTTTTAAGGTGTGTGATGGCTCCCTGCGTTTTTGGCTGCGTTTTTAAATCTGCACCAAAAAATAGTGCATGTACTATTTTTTGGTGCGTTTTGAAAAACGCATGCGTTTTTGTAGAAAACGCATGCGTTTTTATAACATGGGCCCCTATGGAAAACGCATGCAAAAACGCATGTACAATTAGTACCATTTAGTGCCATTCAAAAACGCATGCGTTTTCCATAGGAGCCCATGTTAAAAAAACGCATGCGTTTTTGAATGGCACTAATTGTACATGCGTTTTTGCATGCGTTTCCCATAAGGCCCCATATTAAAAAACGCATGCGTTTTTGGAAATGCACCAAAAATGCATGGTACTGTCACACATGCGTTTTTGCTATTAGGGCATGCGTTTTTTACCATGGGGGCCTATGGGTGCGTTTTTTACATGCGTTTTTGAAAACGAAGGTCTCCAAAAACGCTTGTAAAAAATGCAACTGTGACCCCAGCCTAATAGAGATGAGCATAACTTTTGAAGTTTGAATTTACTGACAAAAATTGATGTGGGGAAAATAAATTTATGTGAAAGCTTGTAATTAGTCAGAAAATACACATAGTGGAGTGGAGATAGAAAAAAAGAACCCCAATGACAATAAGACCTTACAATGAAAAGAGACAGCTAGAGGACCCCGCTCACCATAAGAGCTTACACTATACATTAGAGCGAGGATCCCACTGATCATAAGAGCTTGTACTCATAAAGTGTAACAGTCGTTTATATTTTTATTCAATAGTAATGTAGAGCAAGTGATTATAATCAACTTTCACATATACTTTATAAGGCCAGGGCCACACTAGCAATGTGGCCTTAATCCTGGGGGGTCCGTCAAAAAGCAGGATTCTGGCAACATTAGCGCAGCGTTACCATAGTGGAACGCTGCACTAACGCTGCCAATAGAATCCTATGGGTGACGGAAGCCACAGCACATTCAAATGCCAACATGTAAGTGCCGGAGTTTGAAATCTTTCGCTATTTTGTAGCATATGGGAAAACGTGACAAGGAAAGTTTTAACATGCACTACGAAATAGCATGAGATTTCAAACTCCGGCACTTGCTAGTATGGTCCTAGCTTTAATGTAATCAAGAAGGAAATTATTAAAAAAAAGTTCCACAAGATGTCCTCAGCAGTCTGTGTGTAAAGCATATTCTCAGTCACCTCCGTCTTCAGGAAGTGTGGCCCAACTGCATTCACAATAAGGATAAGGTACTGCCAAATAACCTCATGATAGAACCCTGCTAAGATCAAATGGCTGCTCGGAGATCTTATCTGACTCCTTCATTCACATGGCTCTGCTGAGTGTTATCACAGAGCACACAGCAGAGACCATGTTAACAGAGGTGTCATATAAGATCTCACATGAGCTGTTCGAGCTCAACCTGTTGCCGGCATGAGGTAATTTGACAGTCTTATCTTTTGTATTGTGAATGCAGTTTAGGACACTCCCCCTGAAGACAGAAGTGATTAAGAATGAGCTTCACATACAGCCTACTGAGGACATTTTGAGGAACTTTTTTTTAATGGTTCCTCCCTGATTTCATTAATAAAGTATAAGTCAAAATTGATTATATTCACTTGCTCTACATTACTATTAAATGAAAATTTACACAACGGTTATGCTTTAAGTCTTGAACAGACTTACTCAGAGACTCTAGAAATTAAAAATTAATCTGTTGTACAAACAAAATTGTGATGGTCCAGATACTTATCACCATGATACAAAATATAGTAATCCTCTAGATGTCATAAATGCCGGGAATTTTAGGAAAGCATTTACTGCAATATTCATAGACATTAGCTTAGTCTCTGATGCTTCAGCAGTGTAAGAAGTGATGCCAGGCAAGATGATTTTTCAAATGAAACTGTGAACTTTCAAAAATTTGACTTGAACTCGATCATACTCTGATCGGTTTGCTAATCTTTATTAAATACACCAAACTGCTATTTACCTGTGTCAAGGTGTCACCTTGAAGTGGTGGAATGGCTTTTACATTTTTTTAAATTAAAATATTGTTACCAAGAACCCTATTTTTATTTTCTTGCACTACTGAAATGCATTTATTTACTTATTTTAGGGTATCTGCTCATTTTGGTTTCTTTTCTTTGTTTTGCTGTTTTGTGGTCTGTGCGAACATGCACCTACACGTTGCAGGCATATACTTACATTCCACTTATGTTTCTAAAATATTTTTAGTTGTCACTGCGTCAGAATACGCTGCTTCATTGAATATTACATAAAGATGCTGCAGTTCATTTACAGCAAAATACATACATCCAAGTTTGGTTCTAGCTTTCCTGACCACTAAGGTGAAAATTTAAATGTGCCTCTACCTGCAGGGCAATATATACTGGAGTGAAGTCATGAAATTCAATATTTTTTTTGTAGCTTTTGCTTCTTTTAGGTAATCATTGCATGTTAAAAATTATCTGTGGAAGAGACACATCCAGGTCAAAGTGAATATAGCACGTGTTTTTGTAAAAATAAATCAATACATTTTGGTTTGTGATGCCATGATGATTGAAGGATTGTCTTCCTAGTGATTATCTAACATTTTTAATGATACCAGTAAGAGACACTTACGACAATTTGATTGCTTCTTAAGGCAGCTAAGTTACAAAAAAAACACTATTTTATTTCAATTATTTTTATCATATGGGAAAATTAACTTTATATTTTGATAGACTTTCCTTTATAATTTCACTTTTAATTATGGAGAAGGGGGACTGCGTATGATGGAATAGCCACAATGGCAGAGACCCAGTCTTGGACTTTTATGACAATCCAGTATGAATATTTCCCAGGGAGCCGATGGGAGCTGGTTTATACGCATACTGATGACCACACCAGTTAATTGCCATTCTCAGAAATTGACAGCAGCATATAAATGGTTAATAGAATCATTCCAAGCTTAGCTTGGGTTACTGCTATTAGAGACAGATAATAGCTTGCTAACTGATCTGGCAGAAATGAATGGATCAGGCAACATTCAAATTCACTTGTTCATGCCGTTGATACCAGGAAATTCAATTTGTAAAGACATTACTGACCCTAATTATGTGGTCCACATACCCCAGAACATAACAAATGTAATAATGTAATATGAAAAATAAAAAAATTGTGCTCACTGTACCTTCTGATCCCTACTAATTATATTGGAATCGGCTGTCTTCTTGCACTTTGAGTTGTCATGGCACTAGGGAGATTTCTTTGGTCGGATTATGGTAGGTCAATGGCCCACATCATGATTTCATGACAAGTTTGACCTCTTGCAATTAGACTCAGAACTATCCTGGAGTCTATGACACAAAGAAATCTAGTGCAGCTCAAGAAGAGCAAAGACCCCAATGTGGTTGGTGGTGGAGCAAAAAATGCAGCACGAACCAGATGGGTGATAGTAAGAAGTAGTGGGGCAGGAGAGGTGATTACAGTGATTTACTTTAACAATTTATTGCATGCCATGGTTCAAAAAAATAGCAGCCAGCAGCCACCACTTTACTAAATGGATGCAACTTAAAAAAAAAAATCTATAATTTTGGCAAATGTGGACTTTTGTAAAATTTTAATAAATCCACCCAAATTTGTATTCACTCAACTCTTTTATCACATATGCAATGGACAGTCTGACAAATCTGCAGCGTTACTAAGACAAAGTTTTTAGGCAGATATCTAAGAGAGGGGCAGGTATGTACCTGAGAGGACCTTTCCATCTGGCCAATCAGGTGGCCGCTATCGATCACGTGATTGTGACGTGGCGGCATCTGATTGGCCAGATCTCTCCCAGCCATCTGATTGGCTGAGAGAGGGAAAGGTCCTTTTCCATGAATAGATGTGCATCGGCCGGTCCCAG
Organism: Allobates femoralis; assembly: GCA_033576535.1. Lineage (NCBI taxonomy): Eukaryota > Metazoa > Chordata > Amphibia > Anura > Aromobatidae > Allobates > Allobates femoralis. The sequence goes on along the minus strand of JARQOC010000003.1, from coordinate 204,740,645 downwards.
TACAGCCGTCGGTTAAGGTGAGTATCCGATTTTTTTCATTTTTAACCACATTTTCTCTCTTTTACAGGACTTTTGCAGTGTATCTACTGATACACTGCAAAAGTATTCGGTACTTGCTACTCCCGAGTAATCCTAATTTACTCGGCGAGTAGCGAGTACATGAATAGCACCCATCTCTAGTTGAGAGTAATTGGTTATGGTCAGCAGGGTCCTCTCTTTCCTGTAGAGCAAGAGTCTCAAACTCCTGGTCTCAAGAACTGCACACAGTGCAAGTTTTCAGGATTTCCTTACAATCTGACAGTTGGTAATTTGATTACCTGCTGTCAAATGTATGGAAAGTGCTGCCCTCAAAGCCAGGGGTTTGAGATCCCTGCTCTAGAGTGTAAGCTTTTATGGTCATCATGGTCGTTTCTTCCCTGCAGAGTATAAGCTCTGATGGCCAGTACTTTCTATCTCTCTTGCCTGTAGTCTAAAATCTTTTGATCAGCGAGATCCATTCTCATTCTCTCTTGCTCTATATCATCTGTAAAGTGTACGTTCTTACAATCAATAGGGCCTCTGTCTCCTGTAATGTGTAAGCTGTTATGGTCAGTAGGGATGGGCGAATCTACTCGCTAGGACTCGTTACTCGGCGAGTAGTAAGGGACTCGCAGGACTCGGTACTCTGCGAGTTTCCCAGTGATTACTCGCACGAGTCCAATGCAAATCAATATCAATCCTAGTTTTGTCAGAAACGCTGACAAAACTAGGATTGTCACTAGGATTGTCTTTGTTTGCATTAGACTCGTGCGAGTAATCACTGGCTACTGTGCCAGTGATAGCAGGGAAACTCGCAAAGTAACTGCTGTTTCTTTGCGAGCGGAGCCCAGCTGTCTTCTCTGTGCAGCTCCAGGGTCCTAGAGCCCGCCTGCTGCCTGATGTAGCAGTGCTGAGATTGTTCTCAGTCTGCTCATTCCCTGTGTACAGACATGAATGTCTGTGCACAGAGATGATGTAGCAGTGCTGAGATTGTTCTCAGTCTGCTCATTCCCTGTGTACAGACATGAATGTCTGTGCACAGACATGATGTAGCAGTGCTGAGATTGTTCTCAGTCTGCTCATTCCCTGTGTACAGACATGAATGTCTGTGCACAGAGATGATGTAGCAGTGCTGAGATTGTTCTCAGTCTGCTCATTCCCTGTGTACAGACATGAATGTCTGTGCACAGACATGATGTAGCAGTGCTGAGATTGTTCTCAGTCTGCTCATTCCCTGTGCATATACATCTATATTTATGCACAGGGATGAGCAGAGAGGACATCGCGTTTTGGACTGCGTCGGACGGAAGAGGATTTTTTTAATTAAAGATGGAGTCCCTAATGGCTTTTTTTTTTATTTCAAATAAAAATTTTTCTCTGTGTTTTTTTAACCCTTTATTGGAGATTCTTAGTGGCTGGGTCAAACGTGGCCTGACATTAAGAATCTCGGGCTTAATACCAGCTTGTATAACAAAGCTGGTATTAGCCCCTTTATTACCCAGCGTGCTACCGCCACCAGGGCCGCTGGAAGAGCGGGGTTCAGCGCCAGAGGATGGCGCTTCAATGAACGCGCCATCTTCTGGGGCGGCTGCGGGCTGCAATTTGCAGCGGGGGGTGCCCAGAAAGCTTGGGCATCCCTGCGCTGCGGATTCCAGCCCCCAGCTGCTTAGCTGTACCTAGCTAGACATAGAAATTGCGCGGAGCCCAACGCATTTTTTTTTTATTATTTCATGAATTTCAGAGTCAGAGTCTCAGAGTCAGAATCTCAGAATTTCATGAAATAATTTAAAAAAAATGCGTGGGGCTCCGCGCAATTTCTATGTCTAGCCAGGTACAGCTAAGCAGCTGGGGGCTGGAATCCGCAGCGCAGGGATGCCCAAGCTTTCTGGGCACCCCCCGCTGCAAATTGCAGCCCGCAGCCGCCCCAGAAGATGGCGCGTTCATTGAAGCGCCATCCTCTGGCGCTGAACCCCGCTCTTCCAGCGGCCCTGGTAGCGGTGGCACGCTGGGTAATAATGAGGTTAGGGCCAGCTTTGTATTATCAGCTGGCCCTTAGCCCGAAATTTATGGCGGTCACGCCAATATTAGACATGACCGCCATGAATTTCTATTAAATTGTTTTAAAAAAAACACAACACAAAGAAAATTTTTTATTAGAAATAAAAAAAAAAGCCATTAGGGACTCCATCTTTAATTAAAAAAATCCTCTTCCGTCCGACGCAGTCCAAAACGCGATGTCCTCTCTGCTACATCCCCTGTGTATAGATATAGATGTATATGCACAGGGAATGAGCAGACTGAGAACAATCTCAGCTCTGCTACATCATCTCTGTGCACAGACATTCATGTCTGTACACAGGGAATGAGCAGACTGAGAACAATCTCAGCACTGCTACATCAGGCAGCAGGCAGGCTCTAGGACCCTGGAGCTGGCAGCCAGCACAGAGGAGAAGTCAGGACTCTTATCTGTGCGAGTTTCCCAGCCAGCGATTACAGTTGCAAAGTAAACTAGTCCAATGCAAATAAATGACAAAACTAGGATTGCTTCAGGCTGAAGCTTCCGACACACATCTGCAATTTGTAAATCTCACACTACTCGCTATTACTCGCTTCCCCATTCATTAACATTGGACTCGCTAGACTCGCAACGAGTAGCGAGTCCTGTGCTCGGACTCGCTAGAGTCAAGCGATTCCGAGTAATTTAGGATTCGCCCATCACTAATGGTCAGCAGGATCCTCTTTTTGTCACGTATGAAGTGTAAGCTCTTATGGTCAGTTAGGTTCTCCCTTCCTCTTCTCTCCTACACGTGCATTTTATGACTAATCTCAAACTTTTAAGCATTGAAATTTGCTCAAATTTATTTGCGGTAAATCAAATTTTCTTGACAATTCAAAGAAGTTGTAGAATTTTAATCAATTTGCTCATATATACTGATAACACATGGATTCAAAATACTGATGACGCTGGAACCCTTTTTTTGCATATGTGAAAAACACTAAAATCTGAAGAAGGCCTAAGGACCCAAGAACATAACTGCATTATTGACTTACATTATCCAGATTTAGAACATTGCACCATAGAGCTATGTTTCATGAGCTCATAGAAAAGTGTATTATTTTCTGGTATATGCTCAATTATAATTTTTTTTCCCATAAGCATTGCTTGTAGGAAATACATTTGAGCAAATCAATTGCTTATCTCTCCATTCTATTACATATTAAAGCTTTTATGTAACATCAGAATGTTTGTATGCCCTTGGCTTTACAATGTCCATAGGCCCAAATAATCTTACAAAAATATGTTTCACCAGTCTTGTAGGACATATATACTAAATACAATAGTGCATCATCAAAGTTAGGGATGATAATATTGCTTTGAACTCACCAACTCACCAATGAATATTTTAAATCCATTTATTTTTTGCTTTATGTCGGTACAGAGGGGAATATAAATGAAAAATTAAAGAAGAGTAAAATTAACAGAGGGACTGAGACATTGAAAAGCTTTGTTAAGTTATATAATGTTAATGCTATTTGGAGTTTTCATTCCAGTGACCTTTTAAAATATGTAGAGTAGTTGCCACTCTGAATTGTCAGTTTAAATGTAACTGGAACTTATACATAATTTATGCTTTGCTATGCTTTTGTAAATGATAAAAACAAAGTGAAAATGTTCCATGTTTTTAAATAATTTTTAACTACTTTTGGCTTTTTGAGAAAATATTTCAGTGGATGTTCTCAATATTTCATCTTGAGAGTTACGTGTAAAAAATAACATGTGTAGCTGAATAACATTAAAGCAGATCTTTCACCATTGTTAACAATACAAACTGCATACATTTCAGGCCCCCATGCTTACATTTTTGCTATTATATGCAAAATGACTTTAGTTAGAATTTTGAAGCTCCAGGTATTCCTCAAGTATGTCGTTGTTGATAATATCCAGTTGTTCATATAATTTTTTTCATAGGCATTTTGGTGTAACAATGTTTGTTTGGTGAAAACTACATCTGTACGGATTGGGGGCCTTTTAGGCCGCCGCTTTTTTATCATGTTCTCAGTAGTGTTTGTGTCTCAAGTTACTTTATTTGTACTCAGTAATGCTGGTGGAGGGGCCAGGGTGTGGATAATAACATGTGAGGATGTCATGTGATTTTTGGAGGGAGTGATAAGGCCATGACTTCATCCCAGGTCCTTCTGAACACAGTAATAAGCTGTGTAGAGAGTACTGAGGACAGTATACACTGTGAGATAATTGCTGAAGGACCTGTGATAAGATAAGCTGTTGAGAGGAAGTCTGATTCATTTTCAGTTTCTGTTTCTAAGAAAGCTTGCAAAGGGTAGAGCTTGTGAGCCACAAAAATCCAGAGAATTGTACACCACCTAAGAGTCTAAAAGGTAAGAGCTGCTGAGGGTGAGAGGAAGAAGGGGGGACTTTACACTTACAGTGTGTCACACACAAGCAAAGAGTGGACAACCCTGATTGTGTTCATTGTTTTTTCTTTTAGTTTGCTAACATCTAGTCAGCAAGTGGCACACTCTTCCTCCAAGCATCTGACTGACCAACAGATTGAAGTGATTATGTTTCAAAGCGATGATGAAAGTGAACTATCTTTGTCCAATGAAGAATGCCTGCCACCAGCTAATCAAACATCCTCATCCAGTGATTCTTCTGATGATGAAGAAGTGAATCCAGTGGATCCTCAAGAAGTGATAAGTAGAACATCCAAAACGAATGATTTATGGGACAGTAATCCTACATTGGTCGGATGTACTGCAATACACAATATTGTGAAACAGGCTCAAGGAGCTGTGGGGAATCCCAGTTACTTTACCCCTAAAGATGTATTCTGTACTTATTTTTCTGAAAACATTGCAGAAGAGATCATTTTATGTTCAAACCTAGAAGGAAGACGTATCGCTTCTGCAAAAAATAAGTCCTGGAAAAATATCTCAAAAGAGGAACTTTATGCATATATTGGACTTTTACTGCTGGCAGGGAGTCAAAAATCGTATGATGTCCCAATACGAGAATTATTTCTGGACCCACTTTCTGATCCACACTATAAGACGACAATGGCAGTGGGTAGATATGAGGAAATTAGAACAATCTTCCACTTTTATGATAAGCAAACTCTTGCAGCGAGGTTTGAAACAGACAAATTAGCCCCTATCAGTTATATCTGGAACATATTTATCAAAAATTGCTCAAAACTTTACAATCCTAGTACTGATGTTACAGTAGATGAGCAAATTGTACCGTTCAGAGGACGCTGCAAGTTCATACAATACATGCCCAGCAAGCCAGCCAAGTATGGAATAAAAATCTTCTGGATGTGTGATTCTGCAAATTATTATGGCATAAATGGCGTAATCTACTGTGGCAAAGAGGTTGGTGCACCAGTACAGAAGGCTCTCGGGTCTGAAATAGTAAAAACTCTTGCTGCTCCAATATTCAATTCAGGTAGAAACATCACAATGGACAATTATTTCACCAATGTTGAACTAGGCAATTTTCTGCTTGCAAACGCTGTTACACTTGCTGGTACTATAAAGCAAAACAGACGAGAAATTCCAGCAGGACTCAAACACAATCGTCAGCGAGCACTTTATGAGAGTGTCTTTGGATTCAATGACAAAGCGACTTTGGTATCTTACAAGGTGAAGAAGGAGAAATCTGTGATTTTACTCAGTACCATGCATCACGATTGCAGTGATGACAGCAATGACAAAAAATTGAAACCAGAAATCATCCTGCATTACAATACAACAAAAGGAGGTGTAGATAAAATGGATGAGATGGTGGGAGAATATTCGTGTAAGAGACAAACAAAACGATGGCCTGCAGCACTATTTTCAAATATGCTTGATGTGGCAGCCCTAAATTCATTCATTATTTATACAGAAACTCATCCGGAATTTCATGCACAGAGGAATGACAGGAGACGCATATTCTTAAAGGACCTTTGTCATGAACTTGTAATGCCTCACATGATAGAGCAAAGTGACGTGAAATGCTTGCCATAGCAAACTAAAAAGGGTTAAAGTAGGTGTTCACTACTAGGACTACCCCTTCTGATTCAACTTGTTTCCTCAATTTAAAATAGTAAACCCAGTACTCACCTCCTATGCTGCCACTGTTCTAGCACTGTCGATAGCTGTGGCTCTGGACTCACACGACATTGTGACGTCAAGTGATCCCCGCATCCTGTCACCACTGGCTTCCTTCTCCCCACCTATAGACATAGGAGCAAAAGGAGTAGTAAGTGACCGGCAGTCGCATGCTTACTTATTGTTGATAGGTCATTTGGTCCGAAGGCAGGAAGAAATCCGGCGGTGTTTGTACGTGGTGCTCACTTGACATCACAATCTCCAAGCCATAGTTATCAACGGTGCAGGAATGGCAGCAGCATGGTAGTTGAGTACTGGGTTCATTATTTTAACGGGAGGAAACAAGTCAATTCAGATAGAGTGGTCCTAGTTGAGGACAAGCCATTTAAATAGATCTGTAATAAAGCTGGTATACTTTCTTTGAACATCCACATAGGAATGAAGCTATAATCTTTAATCTGGATTTGCAGTCTTATAACTAAAGACAGGTGCTTTGAATATCTAATTGGTGCCTTGGGAAAAGAGGTTAACCCCTTAGGCGTGCTAGAGACTGATACCAGAGGGCAATAGCTTATCTCTCACAACTAGAGTGTGGAAAGGTGCTAGCACACGGGTGAAGACCCATGTCATACCTATGCAATGCTATGCTGCACTCAATCCTGTCTATGAAGGTGCTAACTAAACACAATTCTATTTCATATATAAATAGTTGCACTCGACATAGACTTATTTCTTATTTATATTTGAAATAGAATTGTGTTTAGTTAGCACCTTCATAGACAGGATTGAGTGCAGCATAGCATTGTATAGGTATGACATGGGTCTGCACCCGTATGCTAGCACCTTTCCACACTCTAGTTGTGAGAGATAAGCTATTGCCCTCTGGTATCAGTCTCTAGCACGCTTAAGGGTTAATCTCTTTTCCCAAGGCACCAATTAGATATTCAAAGCACCTGTCTTTAGTTACAAGACTGCAAATCCATTGTTCTGTGGTATCAGCCGATGAGGAAAAGCCCAGAACGACGTCAGGCAGTTAGATTACTGTTAGGACCCAGTTAATAGAGATCGCCTCAACGTGGCAACTGGGTGAATTATCGATTTGGCCATTTCCATAATACTAAGTATCTCTACTTTTTCATTATCATTTTGTCTCTATTTAGAAATAAGTCTATGTCGAGTGCAACTATTTATATTTGAAATAGAATTATGTTTAGTTAACACCTTCATAGACAGGATTGAGTGCAGCATAACATTGTATAGGATACTAAACCAAGTCATCACCTTGATCCAGACATTCTGTTGTTTCTGGTATCTTCTGTATCTATTTGGCAACAGCGTGGACCTTGAGGTACTTTGTCCAGAAGTTTGATTGTTAACCGCAGTAACCTGTGGAAGTATGGTCCCAGCAGCAGATGCATTTTCTGAGCGATCAAGCTGATTGTGTGTGACACAACCTTATCAGGTGTGCAATTCTGATTTTTGCACCTTTAATTCTGTCTAAAGAGATAAGACCCTATTGCGCGTTCTCAACCCTCTAGATATTAAATCTGGAGCTTAGCCCTGCTCCTATGGATTGCCCTGGTTCGGTGGCAATCGAGGAGATATATGGGGTTAAATACAATTGTGTTTTTCCTAAAATCATGCCTGCCATCAAACCCTGAATTAGTAATGAAGAGGTGTCTATGACACACCCCTATTACGAATCCTATAGGTCAAAAGAAAGAAACACAAACCAAGAAAAATCCTTTATGTGAAATGAAAAATACAGACACCCTCTTTCACCAGTTTATTAACTTCCTAAACATCACAGAAATTCCTTTGTAATCCACATTACATTTCTTGACAATCCTCAGCTCTGCTACATCTCATGACAGCAGTGAGCAGTGACATTAGAAAGTATGACCACTCACTGCAGCCTCTGGAAAACACTGATGGCACTGTGGAAGCTTCTGCTGTGAGAACAGTGATGTCAGTAAGGTCAAAGGTGTTCACAGCTGTGGATCTAACAGTATATCCTGATACCGCTGTTGAACTTACTGTCAAACTACCAGACTGTTCTTCTCCCATGTCACACAGTTTGACAGTCCAGCAGCCTGGCAGTGAGTTGACTGGTGGTCATGGAAGGTATCGTAAGAACCTCAGCTGTTGAAGGACAGCCCGCAGACCGAGACAGTCAAAGGGCTTCTCGATATCCCCGCTAATGTGAATACATTGATTCTGATGAAGTCTTACCGCTGGCTTTCCCGCCGGTTATTTCAAATGATCAGCTGATGCAGATCAGCTGTTCATTTGAAGAAGCCACGGTGATGTCAGGGAAAGGTTTATGTGACTTCATGCAGCATGAGCTCACATGAACTTTCCCACGGCTGCACAGCTCAGCTACATCTCTGGTAAAGGTTCTCAACCAGAGATGTAGCTGAGCTAAAGAAGAAAACCTGATTGGACTACGTCGGATGGAAGAGGAATTTTTTAATAAAGATGGAGTCTCTAAGTGTATTTTTTGTTTTATTTCCCAAAAAATATTTTTTTCTCTGTCTTTTTTTTTTTTTTTTAAATTCACTAGAAATTCATGGCGGTCATGTCTAATATTGGCATGACACCATGAATTTCAGGCTTAGGGCCAGCTGATAACAAAAGGGTGGCTCTAACCCCTTTATTACCCAGTGAGCCACGGCACCAGGGCCCTGGATGAGCTGGGTTAAGTGCCAGAAGATGGCGCTTCTCTGAACGCGTCATTTTCTGGGGTGGCTGCGGGCTGCAATTCGCAGAGGGGGGTGCCCAGAAAGCTTGGGCCTCCCTGCACTGTGGATTCCAGCCCCAGCTGCCTAGTTGTACCTGGCTGGACATGGAAATAGCGTGGAGCTCCACATATTTTTTTTATTATTATTAGTTCATGAAATGTATGTAATAATAAAAAAAAAAAGGCTTCCTTCTATTTCTGTTTCCAGACAGGTACATATAGGCACCTGGGGGTTGGAGGCAGCCCGTTCCTGCCTGCTGTACCTGGCTGGACGCAAAAATACGGTGAAAAGGGGCCTCGAGGTGTTAATAAGGATGCAGTATCTAAATGTATTTTTTTGATGAATTTTTACAAAAAAATTTGACGTGGGCTTCACCGTATTTTTGTGTCCAGCCAGGTACAGCAGGCAGGAACGGGCTGCCTCCAACCCCCAGGTGCCTATTTGTACCTGCCTGGAAACAGAAATAGAAGGAAGCCCTTTTTTTATTATTTAATGAATTTCATGAAATAATGAATAAAAAAATATGTGGGGCTCTGCGCTATTTCCATGTCCAGCCAGGTACAACTAGGCAGCTGCGGGCTGGAATCCGCAGTTCAGGGAGGCCCAAGCTTTCTGGGCACCCCCTCTGTGAATTGCAGCCCGCAGCCACCCAAGAAAATGGCGCGTTCAGAGAAGCACCATCTTCTGGCGCTGAACCCAGCTCATCCAGGGCACTGGTGCTGTTGCTCACTGGTTAATAAAGCGGTTAGGGCCAGCTTTCTGTTATCAGCTGGCTCAAAGCCAGAAATTCATGGGGTCACGCCAATATTAGATATGACAGCCATGAATTTCTAGTGGTTTAAAAAAAAAAAAAAAAACACACAACACAGGGAAAAAAATATTTTTTTGGGAAATAAAACAAAAAATACACTTAGAGACTCCATCTTTATTAAAAAAATTCCTCTTCCGTCCGACATAGTCCAATCAGGTTTTCTTCTTTAGCTGAGCTACATTTCTGGTAGAGAACCTCTACCAGAAATGTAGCTGAGCTGTGCAGCACTCAGCGTGGGAAAGTTCATGTGAGTTCATGCTGCATGAAGTCACATGACCCTTTCCGTGACATCACCGTGGCTTCTTCAAATGAACAGCTGATCTGCATCAGCTGATCATTTGAAATAACCGGCGGGAAAGCCAGTGGTGAGACTGTACTGCTGGCTTTCCTGCTCTGTTCTCCGCTCCCTGATGCCCCCTCATCGCTCCCTCCGCTGCTTCCCCGCCCGATCCTAAGTTAGGACCGGGTGGGGGGAGCAGATCCAGGGTGCTGGGAGGGGGCATCAGGTAGTGGGGAGCACAGCACAGAGCAGGAAAGCCGGCGGTGAGGTCCTCTTCTCACTTCCAGCTTCCCTGCCTGTGTCTTTCGCTCCCCACTCCCGGTGCTGCACTCCCTCCTCCCTGTAGTTGCTCCCCCCGCCCGGTACTAACGTTATAACACATTTTACATTGATTTTCAATGGGGTTCGACGTGTTCGACGGTGTTCAATGAACATTCGACGAACATTCGACAAGCACACAGCAAATTCGCCGAATCAAATTGAATTCGAACACCAGGGTGGTGGCTCATCTCTATACATGGGGCTCAGAATGTACAGTATGTAAAAGCTTTGTGAGCCTCATAATTTGTATATGATGCTATGTTAGGGCTCATGCTGTATTTAGGAGGCTATGTGAGGCTCATAAAGTATAAAGGGAGGCTATTTGGGGCTCATAATGTGTATAGGGAGGCTATGTGGGGTCCTATTATTTATTTAGTAATCTATGAGCAGCTCATAATGTAGAAGGCTAAGATGGAAAAATGCTGTGTTTATGAGGCTATATGGTGGCTCATACTGTAGAGGGCTTTGTTAGAACTCATACTGTACATAGGGGAGCTGTGTAATGGCTCATGTGGTATATTGAGGGCTATATGAAGGTTCATACTATACATAGGGAGGTTATGGGTGCAGAATTCATTTCAACCTTTTGGTTTGGCCCTCCAAACCATTCTCTGTATTTCATGTGACCCCTTGGGGAAAGTAATTGGCCACCGCTACAGTACATAAATGCATTGAATGTTTTATATGTTGTTTCTACCCAATAAAGAAGAGAGATTATTATTATAATTGAATTCAATTTTACTCACATTTATCCATAAAGGTCCATGAAATGGTTAAGACAAAAAAATTCTCATACTCAGCTTTACTGTTTACTTCTCACTGGTCCTAATCACATCTTCTTATTGCCTGCAACAGCATTAAAATCCAGTTCTGCATAAATGTCTGTAAAATTACAACATCCCAATGGGCATAGTGATTTTCATAAACATCTATGTGCAGAGTCATGCTGGTCCTCATCAGAGCCAGAACTCCTGACTTAGTGTAAGAGGGTAAGGATTTTAGCCTCATGTCAGTAATATGAAGATGCAACGAAGAACAGATGAGAGACCGTGAGGAGCATAGATTTTAGAGGTGGGCGGAAAGGTTAGTTTACATATTTTAATTTAATCTGATCCATGCATCATTCCAAATGCATCTTTCCAATGGAAGATTTCTAAGTGCAATACTTTGAATTAGACTGGAATTGGACTGGAATTCACTGTAAGGTCATGGGACAGAAAACCACTACAACGTTTCTGTTTCTCTTCACTTACACCCCCATACTACTTCATTTCTTACTAACTCCTCTTATATCTCCACCTAGTAAGGAACTTGTTATCTCTCCCTCCATCCTCCCCAGCCATCTAACCTCCTCTTCAGAACTGTTCCTCCACATACAATCCTTTGTCTCCAGACACACACGGCCACATTGTGCCTGGTCCTGCTACCACCTTCTAACAATCTCTCTGCTGCTCCTGATTGTTAGCTACATATCCCCTAATCCTGGCCCGCCCCATCACATCCCCACACTCATTTCTAACACCCTGACACAAACCTTACCAAGTTTTCCCAACACTTATTATCTCATACCCATTCAGCCAACCCCAGCTTCCCCAGTCCCCCTACCTAGAGCACTATGGAACGCACGCTCTGTGTGCAACAAACTTTGGTACATCCACAACCTCTTTATTACTAACAAACTATCCTTCCTTGGCATCACTGAAACCTGGCTAACCCCCTCTGGGTCAGCCTCTCTAGCTGCATTTTCTTATGGCAGATTCAATCTCTCTCATACCCCATGTCACAGGAACAAACGTGGTGGAGGAGTTGGCTTGCTCCTCTTCGATAAATGCTCCTTTGCCTCAATCCCGCTACTACTGTCTGCTATTTTTCCCTCATTTGAGGTGCACTCTGTCCACATCTACTCCCCCTCCAAACTCCAGCTGGCTTTCATCTACCGCCCCCCAGAGCTAGCCACCACTAACTTTCTAGACTACTTCACCACCTTGCTACTTCATTTCCTTTCTGCTGACATCCACCCTATTATCATGGGTGACTTCAAAATCTCCACAGATGCTTCCACCTCAGCTGCCTCTAAACTTTTATCACTGACTACCTCCTTTGGGCTCTCTCAATGGTCCTCCGTGGCCACACACACAGAGGGACACACACTGGACCTTATATTCACCTGCCTCTATTCCTTTACTAACCTGTCTAACTCACCCCTCCCCCTGTCAGACCACAAACTACTGACATTCTCTTCCCTCTCCTCTATTAGTGCACAATCCATACTCCACAAACTCAATCATCCTCGCAGAAACCTCAAACACCTTAGTTTACACTCATTCTCCGAGTTCCTTCTCCTTCTCACAGACATAGCTTCCTTACATGACAAAGATGCTGCTGTCACTTTATATAACACCATAATAACAACAGAGCTTGATTCAGCTGCCCCCCTCACGCATAGCAAAAACTCACCCAATCAATAGGCAACCCTGGCAGACATGCCTGACCAAAGAATTGAGATGGGCTTCCAGATTTGCTGAACGAAGATGGAAGCAATCCCATTCTGCCAAGCACTTTGTTGCATACAAGCATTCCCTCTGCAACTTCAAGTCCACGCTCACTGCCGCAAAACAAACTTAGTTCTCATCTCTCATATCCTCCCTGTCTCACAACCCTAAACAGCTTTTCAAAACTTTCAACTTTCTCTTCTATCTTCCAGCACCTCCTCCCTCTCCTCTAATCTCTGCTGAAGACTTTGCCTCTTTCTTTAAACAAAAGAATGATAACATTAGAGAAAGCTTTGGCCTGCAGCCTCCAGTTTTTCCAAAACCAGCTTCCAAGACCAACTCTCCTTTATTCTGTCAAGATCATGTCTCACCATCTGCACACTTGACCTCGCCCTATCCCACCTCATCCAAAACTTCGCCACATTCCTCATTCCAACCCTAACACATCCCTTCAACCTAACACTAACAAATGGTGTCTTCCCTTCATCACATAAACATGACTCAATCACACCCATACTCAAAAAGCCCTCCCTCGTCCCATCCTGTGTGTCTAGCTATCACCCGATATCACTTCTCCCTTATGCCTCAAAACTACTGGAACAGCATGACCATTTTGAACTGTCCTCCTTCCTCTCCTCCTGCTCCCTCTCTGACTGGCTACAATCTGTCTTCCGACTGCATCACTCAATTGAAACTACCCTAATAGTGATGGACGAGCAGTAAAATGCTCGGCTGCTCAATGTTCAGGTCGAGCATATCGAGATGCTCAGGTGCTCGACCCGAGCACCAAGCCAAACATTAACCTATTGAGGAAACCCGAGCATCTTGGCGGCGGCAACCCCAGCGCACTGCAGAAAGCCTAAAACTTTCACTTTAGTAGTGTATGTGCAGCAGCCTCAGGCTGCCTGTATATTTGCTGCTAAAGTGAAATCCAAATGAACAAAAGCTAAAAAGAAAAACATACTTACCTAGCTGCAGACTCCCGGGACACATCCGATCGCTGCCAGGAACTCCCGTGGTAGAAAGCCGGCTTCTTCCCACCTGGCCAGTTTAAATGATCAGCTGTCCTGGGGTGACCTAAGTCACCCTCCTTTACAATGCTGCAGCGCTCCAGGCTCTCATTCAGGGACCATGGAGATACAGTGCTGTGCAAATTAATTGGGACAAAGCATTTTTGCAAGTAAAATTGTAAGTTGGTTACCAGTCAGTGATTCAAACCAGTTTTAACTGCTTTGAATAGGTGTGAGTGTATAACCTTGAGAAACAAAATGTGGTTTGACTGGTTTTAGTCAGAAAATAACAGCTAGCTGCCCCCCTCAGCTTCAGTTGAGAGCTTGTTTCTGTGAGGAGAGGTTTAGTGTACTTTTTCTCTTAATGTGATTCCTGCCTGTAAAAATGGATGTTACTCCACAGAAGAGGTCTAGAATTATTACTTTTAATGAACATACAAGTCTGACTGTAAGAGAAATCGCTTTCACCGTTGGTATTGGAAGATCTACCGTTTCAAGAATAATTCGTACACACAAGGAAACTGGATCATTTTCTCCATAACAAAAAGGGAAATGTGGAAGAAAAAGAAAAATGACACCAATAACTGATAAAACACTTATCAGAAATAGTAAAACTAATGCAATAAAAACAAGTAAAGACTTGCTTTGTCCCAATTAATTTGCACAGCACTGTAGAAGCTTTGTCCGTCCCCTTGTTCTCTGGTGAAGCAGAGCCCAGAGTGTTCAGCACAGAGATGAGGGTCGAGTGGATAATAAAGATGTAGTCCCTAAATGTGTTTATATGTATATATTTTTTTATTTTTTAATTAATTATTAAAAAAAAATTGATGTGGGCTTCGCCATATTTTTGTATGCCAGCCAGGTACAGCAGGCAGGTACGGCTGCCCCCAACTCCCAGCTGCCTAGCTGTATCTGGCTGGAACCAAAAATATAGGGAAGCCCTTTTTTTAATTATTTTATGAATTTCATGAAATAATAAAAAAAAAAATTGACATGGGCTTCACCCTATTTTCTGTCCAGCCAGAAACAACTTAGCAGCTGGGGGCTGGAATCCACAGTGCAGGGTGGCCCAAGCTTTCTGGCCCCCCCCCACTACGAAGTGCAGTCCGTGGCCACCCCAGAAAATGGCGCGTCCATAGAAGCACCATCTTCTGGTGCTGTATCCAGTTCTTCCAGCGGCCCTGGTGCTGGGAGGCTTGCTGGGTAATAATGGGGTTACGGCCAGCTGTGCATTATCAGCTGGCCCTAAGGCCGAATTTCATGCGGTCACGCCAATATTAGACACGGCCACCATGAATTACTAGTTATCAGATAAAAAAAACAATACAGATAAAATACAGATAAAATATTTTTATTAGAAATAAAACACAAACACAATTAGTGACTCACGATGTCCAATCCAGATCCAATATTATGAGATGATCAATATCAGGTTCAAGGACCTAAATCAACCGCTCATCTCCCATTGGTGGCAGCCACTGTTCTCCCGGCAATGGGCACCGCTGATCTCCCGGCGGTGTCCACGCTGGAAATTTAAACTCAGCTGCTCTAACAGCTGTTTAAATCTCCCGTGCCAACATCACCTATTGGTGTCAGCATAGGAGATTTAGATAGCTGTCAGATCAGCTGTGTTTAAATCTCCCACGTGGACACCACCCGGAGATCAGCAGCTGCAAGCTGCCGGGAGATCAGCAGTGCCCATCGCCGTGAGATGAGCGGCGGATGCCACTGATCTCCTGGCGGCAGCTGCTGATCTCCTGGCGACGGGTGCCACTGTTCTCCCGGCGGTGGGTGCCGCTCATCTTCCAGCGGTGTCCGCATGGAAAATTTAAACACAGCTGCTCTGACAGCTGTTTAAATCTCTTGCGCCGACATCACCTAATGGTGTCAGTGCGGGGAATTTAAATAGCTGTCAGATCAGCTGTGTTTAAATCTCCTGCGCCGAAACCGCCAGGAGATCAGTGGTGCCAGACGCTGGGAGGTGAGCTCCACCAGCCGAAGAGAGATCAGCAGCGTCCGTCGCCGGGAGATGAGTGGCAGGTACCGCTGACATCATGGCGGCAGTAACCGCTGATCTCCCGGTGATGGGCCCCGCTGATCTCCCGGCAGTGTCCATGCGGGAAATTTAAACACAGCTGCTCTGACAGCTGTTTAAATCTCCTGTGCCGAAATCACCTTTTGGTGTCGGCATGGGAGATTTAAATAGCTGCATGATTAGCTGTGTTTAAACCTCCTGCACCGACACCACTGGGAGATGAATGGCGCCAGCCATCGGGAAATGGGTGACACCACCCGCCTGGAGATCAACGGCGCCTGCCAGTGGGAGATCAGTGGCACCTGTCACCGGGAGATCAGCGGCTGCTGCCGTCAGGGTGTTTTCACCCCCTGTCTGTCGGTGTTCCCCAAGGTTCAGTCCTGGGACCTCTTCTTTTCTCCATTTACACCTGCGTCAGCTTATAGAATCCCACTGTTTTCAATATCATTTCTACACTGATGATACGCAGATCTACATTTCTGGACCTGACATCACCTCCTTACTGCCCAAAATCCCCCAATGTCTGTCTGCTATTTCATCTTTTTTTTCTGCTCCCTTTTTAAAACTGAACATGGACAAAACAGAATTCATCATCTTTCCCCCATCTTACTCTACCCCTCCACCAGACCTATCAATCAAAGTAAATGGCTGCTCACTTTCCCAGTCTTGCATGGATGGTGCCTAGGGGTAATCCTCAACTCTGCCCTCTTTTTCAAGCCACATATCCAAGCCCATGCCACCTCCTGCCGACTCTAACTAAAAAATATTTCCCGTATCCATACATTCCTTGACCAAGAAACTGGAAAAACACTTGTGCATGCATTCATCATCTCCCTCCTTGATTATTGCAACCTCCTACTCTCCGGCCTCCCCTCTGCCACCCTTTTACCACTCCAAGCTATCTTGTACTCTGCTGCCCAACTAATCTACTTGTCTCCCCGCTATTCACCAGCCTCTCCTCTCTGCCATTCTTTTCACTGGCTTCCTATTTTCCAGAGGTTCCAGTTCAAAACCCTAACCATGACATGCAAAGCCATCCACAACCTGTCTCCTCCATAAATCTTTTCCATAGTCTCCCGGTACTTACTTACACGCAACCTGTGATCCTCACATGATCTCCTTCTCTACTCCCCTCTTATATCTTCTTCCCATAACTGCATACAAGATTTCTCCTGTGCTTCCCCCATACTCTGGAACTCTCTGCCCCAACATATCAGACTCTCACCCATCATGGAAACCTTCAAAAGAAACCTGAAGAACCACCTTTTCCAACAAGCCTAAAACCTGCAGTGATCCTCAGTCCACTAACCTGCCGCACGACCAGCTCTACCATCTCCTAGTATATCCTCACCCATTTCTTGAGCCCTCGTGGGCAGGGTCCTCTCTACTCCTGTACTTGTGTGTGCCCTGTATTGCTCATGTTTGTTGTACTTGCCTATATATGCCACTTTTTCACACATAAAGCGCCATGGAATAAATGGCGCTATAATAATAAATAATAATAATATTTATTATTATTATGTAGCATATATGACATTTATTCTTCTCAGTGGTCTTAAAAAACCCTCCCAAAGAATAAAAATGGTAATGTAATTTTCAGAGCTACATAGCTGCTAAAATTTCTCAAACAAATCTGAGAAGTCTAGCAAAATCTAACTTGCCCAGGTCCATTCATCTCTTAAACAGTGAATACTGGAATTATATAAAACTTTAAATATGTTTTTTCTTTTTTAATGTGTCTATTTAAAACATGAAATGTTCAAAGTAGTATTATGCATATCAGTAGCTTGTAATATATTTATAAAATATATCTTATCAAATAACGCTGAGCTATATTTTTGTCTATTGGTAACTATAAAGACTGATAAAGAACAGCTCTTACTCAAGCGGATGTACAGTACACAATACTAGAGTAAATTACACATTTCCTTATGCATGTCTAGATTTCCTTGGCAAGGCGATTATGGAGCAATTGCAAAGCAGGAGCTAAAGTAATCTCTCATTTTTTTTATAAAGACATTGGTTTTAAGAAATATACTTTCATATGTTGTTTATTTAAAATATACTAATTTAGAACTTGAGATAGTAAAGTCATAGGATCCAAATAAATTTCCAGTAAATGGAAACCTTTTATCCCAGAAACAACCCCATAGATAATAAATTCAATGTTTTAATTGCTAGAATAAAAGAACTTCTTATTTTAAGACCTCAAAACATTTAATAAGTCATGTTCCATTTAAAAATACATGACAAAGGCATTTATAGCAATTATTTCTTTTAATTGCGTTGTCAGATTTAATAATTATGTACTTTGTTTTTATTGTCTCAAAAGACAAAACAAAATATCTCCAATTAAAGTTCGGCGTCCTGGAAATGTTTCAGTAATTTTGTTTACAATTTATCTGTCACAGTGCGACTAAATATTGATATGGAGCTTTCAATTATGCTTTATAATCCAAAATATATATTCCTGGTAGATTAATTTTTAAATTGTGTCATGTTTTAAGAATAAATTAAAGTAACATTCAGCTGAAAATGTTGACGTTAATATCATATAAAAAAATTATTGCTTAGAGAAATGAAACAATATTCATTTTAATTGCCAGAAGGGTTCATCAAAGTTAAAATATATAAGTACTAGAAATTTTACTGGAGGCTCACAATAAATGATTATCCAATTTTTTTTCATATCGAGATGTTGCTCCTAAAATATTGGCACTTAAAATCATAATAGTAATATACTGTTTTATTTTAACTTTGTACTTTAAATTCTAATTCATAGTCACTTTATATATTTTAATTCAGTTATTTTGGTGTAGGTGCTTATGTAAATAAATATGTTTATTTTTTTAAATTTGAAAGGATTTTCAGAAAGCTTTGTATTTAGCAAGATGAAGAACTGGTGTCATTTAAAAGGAAACTGCCATCACCAGATAATGCAATTTACCTGCAGACATGAGGTTGATCTGTAGGTAAATAGTGTTAAAACCCTGTATACTTGACTGACTTTAAAGGGGAACTCCGGGGAGAAAAAAGCTTTTTAGTAAAGTTTCTGCCATGCTACATGATGAAGCAGAGCTGTACACTGCAGTTCTAGGATGTATAGATCGCTTGTAACTCAATAAAATCATACCTGCTCCTCAGCTCTGACCCGCCCCCCTCATGGGACAGAGAATTGTCAGCTGCTTCATGTAGGGGTCTTGGTAGGGTGGACCCTGGGAGCTGCTTGATCATCCTACATTTCAGCCCCCTCACTGTACTGTAAAGGGAGGGAGCATGTCAGGGGGCATGTCCATTGGCCCCCTTCTCACACTACAACTCTGTCCCTGATATACCATTCTATGTGACAGGGGGTTCCAGGCTTGAAATAGCAATCATGTCACCAAGCAGAAACAAATACACACTGTAATCCTCTGTTGTTTGATGATGCATAATGTGTACTGTTATTGTGAGCCTAGGGGCAGAGGCAAATTATTACATTAATTGACTCAGCTCTGCATGGTCTTCCCTCCCCCATAGGAACATGGTAGATTTCTATCCCTCCAATTTTCAATTGATCATCATCATCACTCCTCACTGGAATGTAGGATGATCCTGCAGCTCCTAGCAACCACGCCCCTGAGACACCTCCTGATCTCTGCTCCTGCATGAAGCTCTCAGGCTGAAATTTTATGTCCCTTGAGGAAGGGGGGGGAATATAGATCCTAGAACTGCAGTGTACAGCTCTGTTTCATCATGTAGCAGGGCAGGAATTGTACTAAAATGTTTTCTCTCCCCGGAGTTCCCCTTTAAGTGTGGCTACACAGAGAAAATGAAACTTTAATAACAGTCTATTCACCATGTAAAGACTCTCTCTGTGTGGGATTGATGATTCAGTATATTGAGTATATTTGCTTTGATGTAATCATGCCCAGGCACTTTCAATGAATGAAGTGTACAGTGCGAGCTGTCACTCAGTGTGTCAGGGTTTGATTAGATCTGTGCTCCCAGTATACTAACCAAAGACATATCCACTCCCCAGTACCCCCTGATTAACTCAGAGTGTGTAGTTACCCAGTGAGTACACATGCGTAAAACTGTATTTTCTCTGTGTAGCCACTCTTCAAATCAGTTGGTTTCTCAGGGTTTTAAGTCTATTTACCTACAGATTAACTCTGTAGCATCAGGTACATCGTTTTTTTTTTTTTTTGAGGATGGTCAGTTTCCTTTTATGTCTTAAATAACTTTTACTGTTATATTGTCACATTCATTGAGACCACATGAAATCATAAGACCATAATGTTGCATGGAGAAAACATACTATGATTGTCTGCCTTAGACATGAAACGTCCTATAGATATAATGTTCCTTCATAGAGAACCAGTAGCGTAAGAAGCAGCCTAGATTAATGGATTTGAAGACAAATAATCTTATTGAAAAATTTAAATGTACACAAAATTATAAATTGCATGGAAACATTAAGATGATTGTTTAAAAATGTTGGATCGAAGAGATAGCCTTAGTAATCAAAATAAATCACTGCTATGTGGCAATTGGAAAAAAGAGTGGACAACACCTTGGGGACCAGCTGACAAGAACAGAGGCAGGACTGTGATAGCAATCAAAGAAGCAAATTACTGCTTAAAGAATAATGGAAAGGGTATGGATTGGGATGTTGTCACAAGCTCTTAGGTTTAAAAAAATGCCAAACCTAGTGGTTACCATGCTCTTCTAGTTGCTCCGGTGCCAGTGGCAGACTGGGTAATAAGGGGTTAATATCATCTGAGGATTAGCCAGTTGACTCCAAGCCCTAGATTGATACTATCAGACATATGATTTGGGGAGAAAAGGAAAAGGGATTCGGTCTGCGCTTTCGTCACACTGTAATAAATCTACTGAAGAGATTTCTTTTTTATTGTGATTTTATTTCTCCGCATTTCGGGGTTCGGGATCACTTCATGAACGGGTCCTGTAACTCGAAAAGCATAGAAATAAAACCACAATAAAAATAAATCTCTCCAGTACATTTATTACAGTGTGACGGAACTGCAGACTGAATCCCTTTCCTTTTCTCCCCGGATCTTTGCTGTGTTTGGAGGGAGACTGCTGCAGACCGTCATTGTCAGGATAACAAGCAGATATCACAAGTCTTTAAAGTTGGTTGTGACTTTCACAACCAAAAAAGGTGAGCAAACCATTACTCACAACTTTTCCACACAGGTATACCCTATATTGTGCCTTTCTTTTCCAGCTCAATATAAATGTCAGGCCTATATAAGACCCAGCCATTTTCAATCTACAAGTTAGTAGTAAAAGCACACAATACAGAGAAACATAATTATTTTGGAATAAAACAGACAGACATCCCTTTTTCCCCACTTTATTACCCACAAAGCATAACTTCCGATGCATTTCATGGAGGTGCCAGTTCTGGTGAGGCAGCTGCCTGCTATTTTTAGGGTGGTTAGGGACTTTAAAAGATGGCTCCTCCCATCTTAAGAATACCTTATCTCAAGTGTCCGCTTTACCTTGGCTGGAGACCCAAAATGGGGGGACTCTGAAACACTTTTTTAAACTATTTTATAATTTAAAAAAAAAAAAAAAGGCTTGAAAAAGGCTGTGTGCCGAAACGTTGCAGTCCTAGGACTATTAAACCCACATGAATCTAACTGAAGGAAGTGCTGCCTTTCATTTTTTTCATCTATTTTATAATTTATATATAAATAATTTAAACAAATATTATTTGCAAGAGTACACTGGAGCTAGCAGTTAGCACTTGAGCTGCTGCAGTAGTCTGAAGGCAGTACCGCGTATTTAATCGCCTTATTGTTGTTTAAATCAATTATTATCTATTTGTGAGACTATGCGCTAGCTCTTAAAATAATAAATAAATAAATAAATAAAACTATTCCTTCCACTTTCTTTACCCTTCTAGGGGATATTTATTAAAAATTATCTGTATAATTACAACTTATGTAATTTAGATGCCTACTTATATTTTTATTATTCAATACTAATTATAGCAAAAAACTAAAATATCTATAAACAATCAAAGTAAAAACTGATATATCAATAATTAAAAATTTAAAATTAAAACGTAAAAAAACCCTATGATTAATATTCACAGCTTTTGTACATATCTTATTATTCAGTATCCACTACAAGTTTAGGGACTATTAATGGATTGGTTCTTCTTCTCCTATTACTGATATTCGACAGCTATCTTTATTTCTTCTCCATTATCCTTTTCAGAGGAGTATCTCTGGATTTTAATTATAGTTGTGGTGTGTGGCTATTATCCTATGTTTATCTGTGTTCTAATAAAAATAACAAAGTATTGTTACTCTCCCTTTAGGAGTATATATCTTTCTACTCTGCTTAATACTATTTTCATTCTTACCTCTAAATATTGAAGTGCTTGTTATCTGTTCCTCCTAATGATGATGGTTATGGGTGGCAGACTTCCAGTTGGGGTATCTATTAACGCAATATAATTAGAAAAATGTAGTCTTTATGGTCTATTATGGGTTCTAGTCCTGTGTCCTAATATATATCTTCAAATAGTGCATATGACTTACTTGTTCCCTTTGGTGTATATAAAAAGGTTGGTTGGTTATAAAGCTTGTATTTCATCCACAGGAAAATGCCTGTCTATTCTGGTATCTGCTGGTGTAATCAACATATATTAGCTAATAAATTGGGGCCCTCAAACTTCATGTTGAAAGAGAGGAGAGGAAGAAAAAAAAAAAAAGGGAATGAACTATTCACTTACTTATTTCCTAGGAGTATGTTTTAGGTGTCCAGAAGTTAATATATCTTTCAGGGATGTGCTGTCTACTTCCTATTGGCCTTGTTTATTGTCCTAAAGATTACGTTCTGTGTAGAAATAACTTAAGTTGTAATTAAACTTCTATAGTATGGGTGTCACCTTTATTTAGATGCAAGGTGTCCTTTTACATAAAATGTGCTATTACTATGGTGTTGAACTATTGCCCTAATGTGTCTCTAAGATTACTTTAGTTAACTTTTTTCTCACTGTATATGATCATTAATCACCTCTATGTAGTGCAGGCTAATATAATGACATTTAACTTTTGTGCAAGCACTTAGCTGAGTAGATGTGTAATAGGCTGCAAGGGTTTACCTTATGAATTAGGTGTAGGCTTTCCCAATAAGTGCTGTGGCTTCAGCGTTCACCCTCTTTCTCCGGGCTTCTGCTGTTCGGTCGATACCGTCATGTGGTTGCGTGGCGTTCCCGGATTCCTCAGTGTACGTGTGCACTGCTCCGTGCACTCCTGCGCTACGCGACTACTCGCCACTATTCACGTCATTGAATCACGTGAGTACGGTGGTTAATGCTGTATTGTCAAACCGTTAGGCTCACTTACGTCTTGTGCACCACAGTGGGTGGACCTATACTGTCAGGGAATGGTCTGCGTCACTGATGCATTTCGGGGGTCAACGGCCTCCTTCTTCTGAGTGGCAAAAAAAACCCAAAACTGTGAATATTAATCATAGGGTTTTTTTACGTTTTTAGTTTAAATTTTTAATTATTAATATTTCAGTTTTTACTTTGATTGTTTATAGATATTTTAGGTTTTTGCTATAATTAGTATTGAATAATAAAAATATAAGTAGGCATCTAAATTACATAAGTTGTAATTATACAGATAATTTTTAATAAATATCCCTAGAAGGGTAAAGAAAGTGGAAGGAATAGTTTTAATTATTTATTATTTTAAGAGCTAGCGCATAGTCTCACAAATAGATAATAATTTAAACAAATAACTTGAGGTCACCTCTGTTTGAGATTACCAACCAAGGTTAAGCCGCCAGCTTTGGTCTGCAGGCTGCAGCTGTCTGCTGTACCCTACCTGGCTATGAAAAATAGGGGATACCCCATGCTTTTTTTAATTCATTATTTATTTTTAGCTAAATGCATGGTTAAAACACCCTTTAGTGCAACATGAAAGGCATGAAAGGGTGCAAGCAAGCTTATTATATATAGGGGATAGGGCATTAATACCTGTTTGACATCTATCTATCCATCTATCTGTCTGTCTATCCATACATCCACTTAAACAGCTGAAAATTAAGTAATCTTTAAAATGTAAAAAATTTTAAAACCTTAAAAAAATAGAGCAGGCCGCAGCTTCTCCAGGAGTGTTGCCTCCATTATATGCATTACATACTCCTGGTGTTTCGCTATGGCTCTCTCGCTACCCTGGTCTGTGGGTAAACAGGATAATGGTATTTGGAGTTGAAGCCAGCTGGGTAATGTCAACTAAAAGCAACCTCAGAGGTTTGTAATGTTGAAGAGTACCCCGTTACACAGTACAATATCGTGAACGATATCGTTTAAATATCACCGGTTTGGAGTCGTTCAAACGACTCCGAGATTTGAGTATGATAAATCGTTGGATCGTTGATCGCAGATTTGAGAACATGTTCTCAAATCATGCGATCCACGATCAGCCAACCTGCAGCATTGTTGTGTGTGACCGCGATAACGATGTCATTCAAGACTTCGCCCATTCACATCAGTGAACAAGTATTGTTCGCTGGGTTGTCCGAATGACACCTGCTCGCTGAATGGTTGTTGCGTTGTGCACGATATCTAGCCGTGTGACACCTCACCAACGATGTGAAAATGATGTCCTAATGACCAAACGCCCCCGAGATCGTTAGTGATATAATTTCAATGTCATGCCATGTAACAGTACCTTAATAAGATACCCAATATTGCAAACTAAGTCAGTAAGGACACAAATAACGACACCAATAAACATTTTAATAGAAAATTAACCTCAACACATTCCTCTTTCACCATTTATTTTTATTAAAGTCCATTTTTTTAAAGTCTCCCATTCCATTTAACCCTATAAAAAATGTAAAAGATAATTAGAAAAAAAAGGAACCCAAATAAATGCTGAAGTCATCCTAGCAAATAGGGGCCAAGATGACTGACTGCATGTGGGGCAGGAGGCATTATGCAGCTCCCAGCAGTGTGGCAAGCTATGACCTACTTGAGGCTGTCTCAGGTTGCACAGCGGACATCACACATCAAGGAATCTCACTGTGTGACCAGAAATAACTTCAGTGGCATCAGCGCTCATAACACACACTTTCTCATGAAACCGCGATATTGCACAAGATGCAGTGTGTATATTCTGCCAATATTGTGAGAGAGCGCATGTGAGGAGTGATGATATCATGGACTGCAGTGCGGTTCAAACTTGTGGGATAGCCCCTGTGTGACCCCTCAAGTCTGAACTCTTGTAATGTTTGTGGTGGCACTGCTTGTTACACTATCACCAGTACCTGCTTGCCTGCTCTCAAAGCATATGGGGGATGCTTTCTGTGAACGTGACCGCCCGCATATGCTTGTAGGGCCCACTATGCATTGTGTGATTTTTTAAAACAGATTTTGAGTGTCTGCATCAAACTCTGCATGTTTATTCTAAAGCCAGTAAAGTCTATGAGAGTTCAGAAGTGCTGTGCCAACTTTGTTTTTTTCCTTGCAGATTTGGGGCAGATTTTGAGGCAGAAAAAAGAAATTGAACCACATCTGCAAGGAATAAAAAGCAATGTGGGCACAGCACTTCCGGACTGTCATATATTTCTCCAGTGCTTCCTGCACCACCTCCCCGCCCTCCTGTACAACTATGCTTCTATTGTGTTATTGGTGTATATAAAGGAGTGAATTCCATCTGGTGAGTGCCCCTCCATTCTTTTCCTGCATATTGGGATACTGTCATAGATTTTTCTGGCCTCAGAACACATATGCAGATTTTGATGCAGATTCTCCAAACCTGTGTAAGGAAAAGCATCAAACAAAGCCATGTGGACACAGAGCCTGAGAGGGTCCAGGGAGAGTAACAGTTGTGGTGAAAGGGCTCAAAGAGTCCTCTTGACTTCTGGCTATCTCCCCAAGACTTCTGGGCATCTACAGTGCTCAAAGACTGCAAACAGTGCAAGTTTTAAGGATTTCCTTAGCATTGCACAGGTGCTAATTTCATCATCTATAAAGGTGATGATTTCATCACCTACTCCAAAACTAAAGAAAACATGTACTTTTTGCAGCTTTTGAGCACTGCAGTTGCCCAAACCTGTTCTGTTCCCATTGCTCTGTTCCTCATGTGTAGTGTCTTGTACTTCCATACCTCACACCTTCAGGCTAGAGGCCTATGACTTGTGTGCCAGCATGTGTAGCTCAATATCAAAGTACCTTTGAGTTTGTAAAAATAATCAAGCACAAAAGGAGTGAAGTAAAAGCACTTTACTATAACTACTTTTAAAAAAAGTAAATGTTGATACATGATGTAATTTTTCACATTTATATTCCAAAAACAGTGATCGTCTTAAAATAGGCACTTAGTATAGAATATAATAAGTCTAAAAGACATAGATATATAAATATACACTGTATATAAGCAAGTTCACAAGGATTAGCAGATTCCAGCAGCACAGTACATTAAAAGCACAATCAAAGGGCTTTGAGTTGAAGCCTGTAGGCTGCAGTTCCACTAATCCAGGAAGGGGAAGTGCAATTAGTGCTAAACTTGGAAAGAACAAAAGTCAAATTAATAGAAAAAAAGGCCTTGCTTTTGTGATAACTCCAAACAGTCCTTACCTGGCCAACAGGGCAACTGTAAGACGGGTCAACGTCCCAACAACAGGCCTCTATTAGGGGAGTTCTCTTTAATTCTATTAAATAGACTGGAAAAGCTTTCTGAATGCTGCCTGAGATGAAGATTGCCATTTCAAAATGTACTCCGATGCCAGACAGTTTCCAGGGGTCGCAGGGCTACTCCTCGAGGTGCATTCTCCCCACCACCTTCCCCCTCAGTACACCCCATCATGGCTACTGCTGGAGAAGAGGACAGAGGAATTAGGGGATGAACACTCCTTCTAGGAGACATGGGAGGAACTCAGGCAACACCGATAGGCCCTACAGGATCTCCTACCCCTATGAGTTTCTCTGCAGATGGCTGGCTAACCAGAACAGGGTTGGTCAGCAGCTGACATTCTATTCTCGCCATATAGGTCTCCTGCTGCCAATCTTGGAATTCGTGCATGGTGGTGACTTGACTTACGCTGACGGGGACCCATCAATTGCTGCCCTTCACCTTCATGAAGGTGACCAGCTCTCCAACATACAGGATGCAGTTGTGAAGACAGAAAGTAATGCAAAGGGGTGGGACAGTTTATGTAGCACCTCTGAGAAGTCCCGTCTTCTGCTAGTAACAAAAACCTCTTCTTCTGGAAGAATGTTGATACCCGGCCCTGGGTGAATTGCTCATCAAAGGTATCAGTCTTAAGGCCAGGCAACCAGGTTTGGCCGATGGCATCCACAAGCCTAATTTCTTCCAGAAATGAGATGAGCTGGGATGGTTCAGGCCAATTAGGATTAGGGGGTATGGGGCCCCACATGGCATTCACCCAGTCACAGGCTTCTGGCGGGAGTGCTAAATAAGGCAGAGGCTCTTACAACTACTACATCCTCCTCCTCATCCTTCTCATCCTCCTCTATGTACTTCTCCTTGATTTGCCAACTGGAGGTGTCATAAGGCCAGGCATGTGGCAGAATCCTGACTCTGACCTGTGCTGGACCTGGCTGGCATACAAAACAACTAACCTCCTGACTTTAAGTTGCATTATGGTGGGAATAACATAAGATTCTGACCTCGCTGCATATCAGGCCCAATGCGGGTATTGAGGTCATACTCCAACTCACATATGTAACTGTAGTTGTCTCCCCTGTGGGCTGATCCGGTTCTGGTGAAGCATCTTTGCCCCTTGGGGTGGTGATAAAGATCACATTCTCCAGTCATCCCTTGTGGTGGATCCATCATGTCTCCAAACTGTGGACTGCAGGCACACGGTAGCACCGTGTAGCTGTGTTGTACATAAATCCCAAGTTGAGACTGGCCTCAGGGGTGCAACATCTTTCCTTTGCCTAGGATCCTGCCTCTTGAAGTGCAAGGACCCAAATGCTTACAGGATATTATTGTTTGCCCAAACTCGTTGCCTAAACCCTTATTTATCCCTTCATGGGGTGGGCTGAAGAAGATATCTGATTTACAAATCCCATTTTCCTTACCACAGGTAACACCTTGGCTTGCATTTAGCAGAATGATTATCGAAGCCTGACATATTTCAAGGGGAAATAAGAAAAGATAATGTTTTTTTCAACTCACCACCAATTCATCTGGAATGTTGAATAAAACTAGTGAGCAATGCTAGGACAGATCCAAAATGAATGCTATAATAACACACTTGTGCACATCCCCAAAATGTGTAGTCTATACTTAGGGAATGAAATAAAGGGTATACACATTGTAAAGTACAAATATTCATAGTATGGTGTTTTATGACTGTGAACAGACCTATAAGACCATGTATGTTAAGCAAATAATGGACATACGCTATTTTTCTCTGAATTGCTACCAGATAAGTGTTGAAGAGGTGGCCTCACTGCCTAACTTTCTGCAATAATAAAGGTTCGCTCTGTAAACAGAAAGAAAAATGTAAAAAAAAAATAAAAGATATATTAAAAGGATGTGTAAAGCACATTTTTTGGTTCCTGGATTTCACAGCTGCTGCGACATTTGGCAATGTCCCAGAAATTCACAGACTGCAAGTGTCCAAACCCTGGCAAAGTCAAGATAGCTTAAAAACTTTCTTTTAAAGAAAGCTTCATTCAATTCTACAGTTTGAAAGAAAGCGGTAGACCCGATGGCTGTGAAGAACACCTAACCTTAGGTTAGAGGTGTCTTCAGCCACACAGTCCTCCAATGATGGTTTTGGCCCCAAACCGCCAAGGAAAGTTTTAGGTCTGTTGTAAAAGTTTGAACTTTTTTACCGAACAAAGCCGTCTTTCATGAATTTTTAGTAAATTTTACGGGTTTACGATCATACACTGAATCTGCAATGTTCGTGGAGAATTTGAAACTGGTGAATATGTTCAGAGAAAGTTTGCTCATCTCTACTCATCCCTACTGACAACCCTTTTAGTTTTACCTACAGTATTTAATGAGAGACAAGGTCCTCCATTGCGCTACACCCTAGACTTATGTTATATTCATGGAATGCTGATTTTCAATTCTAAGCACATAAAAGTAGAAAAAAACAATCTAAACCTGTTGCAAGTAAATAATTAAAAAAGAACCAAAGATGTATAAATGCATCTTTACTCAATTCTGAAACTTTGTAACTTAATTAATTATGCATATATAGCTTTTATGTAAAGAAGTTATGTAAAACGCGCATCATGCTTTACCACATAATTATTCAATGATAAATAAATTCATAAAGATTTATGATTAATCTTGATGAATCCCTATTTATTAATGAGAGAGAAGTTGTGTTGACAATAACAATTTATACATCAAATAGTTATCAAAAACATACATTTTTAGCATTTGTAATATTGTTGCTTCATGCCTCATATGGGCTACATTTACTAAACTTAATCTCACCTTACAAGTTTATTTTACAATGCAAGACCAATCTTGTCTAGCAGAGGCAAAAGCCTAAATCAATATCTTTTTAAATATGTATTGATTAAATCTCTCAACTGTAATACTCTTAAATCTTTTTCAATAGTGGCAGCAATTTAATGTTATACATTAATAAAGTTCATCCATAATTATCAGATAAATACATCAATATAACTGCCAAAATAGTTATCTGCTTCATAAAGATATTACAAAGGAAATAAAAGAATAAATATACCTACACTTACGCTTCATATGTCCAGTAAATAAAATTTAGACTTTTTATATGAAAACTGAATTTTCCGTTGGTTGACTGGATAACATTAAAATATTTTGTGATCTGTCATTACACAATAGGTTTATTTTTTCTGAGCTGTTCTACAGGCTGCTAAATACACAGTGAATCAGAAGAACCAGAAAATAAGCTGATATACATGTAACATGTAGGTGCATGTTCACACTGGACATTTAACAAAAAAAACTGAAGATAGAAACAAAATGAGCAATGAGCATATACCTTGCAGTAATTACAGTGCTTTGCAAATTAATTGGGACAAAGCATTTTTGCAAGTAAAATCGTAAGTTGGGGTTACCAGTCAGTGATTCAAGCCAGTTTTAACTGCTTTAAACAGGTGTGAGTGTACAACCTTGACTAACAAAATGTGGTTTGACTGGTTTTAGTCAGAAAATAACAGCTAGGAGCCCCCTCAGCTTCAGTTGAGAGCTTGTTTCTGTGAGGAGAGGTTTAGTGTACTTTTTCTCTCAATGTGATTTGTGCCTGTAAAAATGGATGTTACTCCATGGAAGAAGTCTAGAATTATTTCTCTTAATGAACATACAAGTCTGACTGTAAGAGTAATCGCTTCCATCATTGGTATTGGAAAATCTACTGTTTCAAGAATAATTCGCACACACAATGAAACTGGATCGTTTTCTCCAAAATCGAAAAGGGAAATGTGGAAGAAAAAGGAAAATGACACCAAGAACTGATAAAACACTTATCAGAAAAAGAAAAACTTGCTTTGTCCCAATTAATTTGCACAGCACTGTAAATAGTAATTGTACATATAAATAACAAAGGATACTTTGCAAACACTGTTTTTCAATAAAATAAATTGTAAACACCACCCCACCATGACAGGTCCATGCAATAGTTAACACTGTTTCTGGGTATGTGCATTCTATGGTGGAACACATGGCCATCTTTAGTACATCACCTCCTATTGTGTGCATTTTATTGTGGAACGCACATCCATTTTCCAATTTTCCAGATATACCCTAAAATGTTATGCCTGCCTGACCTCAAGAAGGCATTTCATGCTCAGAAACCCTCCAATGTGGCTGAATTACAATAATTTTGCAAAGATTAGTGTGTCAAAATTCCTCCAGAGCTTTGTAAAAGACTCCTTGCCAGTTATCACAAACACTTTATTGCAGTTGTTACTGCTCAGGGGGGCAACCAGTTATTCATTTTAGGGGCAATCACTTTTTTTTTTAAACATTAAATTTTTATTAAAGTTTTAAGGCATATCAAAAAAAAACAAAAACAAATGCAGCCGAGAATATCGGTTCGGCAATATGCTTCATAACAAACATGTTAGGAAGAACACAATTGAGGAAAGAAAGGAAAAGGATTGAAAGAGGCTGAAAAAGATGGTGGGGGGGGAAATACATGGGGGAAACATCACCCTGCCAATGATAATAAAAACACAACTTCATATCATCCCTTTGTCAAATGTCTTAATTATTAATCCTGAACGCAGTTAGTTCTGCACTTCTCGTAATATAATCCCAAACGCTACTTCAGCAAGTGTGGGGTAAATCCAGACGACCAGAGTTTCATCAGAGATGGTTATGCCCGAACTGCGAAGATGTCCAAAGATCCCACCATCCAAGTCTTCTGTTTTTAGTCTGTAAGTCATGTGCCAAAATTGTTTCATACTGAAAATGCAGCGCCAATTGATTTATCAGCTCCTTCTCTGTGGGTGGGAAAGTTTGGCGCCATACTCTGGCTATACATATCCTAGCTGCAATTAAAATATTAGCAACCATTGGTCTTAGAATTGAGGGAATATCCCCCAGCCCAATACCCAATACCGCCATCTGTCCCGACATGACAATAGGGACACCTGTCACTTTGTGCAGGACCCGCTCAACTGAGCGCCAAAAAGGTTGGAGCTTGTGACAAAACCACCATATATGTTCCATGGTGCCTATTTGACCAAACCCTTCCAACACAGTGGGGAAGAGGATGTACAAAACTTAGCTAAACGTGCGGGAGTTAGGTACCAATTTAAGTGAACCTTTTTTGTTTGCTCTAAATGATTAATGCAAGATGAGTATTTAGAGGCGTATGAGGCCGCCTCGTACCAGGCCTCTATCGGGGCTGAGAAGGAGAGGCGACGCTCCCAGACCTCCATGTATGGTAATTTGGACCTATCATTGAGCGAGAGGAAAGCATGATATATAATAGATATGCCATGGCTACTTATACATGCTGGTTTAAAGTAACCCACTAATGAGTCATCAACAGAGACAGTGTCTGGGAGAGAGTAAGCACAAGACTGCAGCAGATGGCGAACTTGCAAGTATTGGTAGAACAAAATATTGGGCAGGGAGTATTTAAGGGCGATTGCAGAAAAGGGAAGAAACCCGTCTGAATCCATGAGCTTATCCACTGTAAGAATTCCTCTCGACTTCCAGTGGCCCAGAGATATGTCTGGGATCATATTTTCCACTGCTTGCAGAGATATATATTTGTGCAAAAACAAAAATTTAGATCTACTAAAGGAGTGCCAGATCCGCAGGAGAGTGATCATAGAGTGGAGTAAGCTGCCTCGTGTCGGTACTTGGAGGAGTCCTATCTCTAAGAGAATTCTAAGAGAACGTGTTGGCGCATAGCATGACTCAATTTGTAGCCAATGTAATGAGACTGTATCCCCTGACCACCAGAGTTTCGCCGGTTCGAGCAGCGCAGCCTTATAATAGGAGAGAACGTCGGGTACCCCTAGTCCACCCTTATTTAGTGGGAGTATCATGAATTTGTGAGGTATACGGTGCGGTTTATGATTCCATATAAATGAGTTGAGCAAACGCTGCAATCTGGACGTACAGGTTCACGGGAAATTTAAAGGAAGACATCGGAATAGGTATATGATCTTTGGGAGAATTAACATTTTAACCACCTGGATCCTAGCCATCCAAGAGAGGCAAAATGATGAAATCTTAGTTAATTCAGAGTTTATCTCTTTAATTAGTAAGTCGCAATTCGCCTTTACAATGTTATGGGTGCTAGTAATAAAGATTCCCAAGTACTTAAAGCCTTCCGGAGCCCAAATGAAAGAGTAACGATCTCGAATGATATTCTGAGTTAACGTGTCAACCTTCACCGGGAAGAGGACTGACTTGGAGACGTTGAGACGATAATATGAGGCCGCTGAGAACTCCTCCAATGTTGCCATTATCTCTGTGAGTGAAGAGAGGACATCAACACAGGTAAACACTACATCATCGGCATATAAGCCGATCTTATGGTCAACGTCTCCAACTCTGACCCCCCTTATATTTGGATTCGCCCTAATCTTCGCTGCCAAGGGTTCCATTACCAACGCGAATATGAGGGGAGAAAGTGGACATCCCTGGCGGGTGCCATTGGAAATGTCAAATGGAGTCGAGAGAAAGCCGGAGGCGCGGACGGAAGCATTTGGCGATGAATATAAGGCCATAATGGCTGATTTAACTAGTCCAATAAAACCAAATTTGTTCAAAACTGCTTCAACATACCCCCAGTGTACCCTGTCAAACGCTTTTTCAGCATCCAGAGACAGGATCACACTGGGGGAGTCGGCTCTTTCTAAAATATCTAGAATGTTTATAAGCCGTCTGGTTCCATCTCGCGTCTGGCGGCCTGGTACGAATCCCACCTGGTCTGGGCCAATGAGAGACGGCAATACCATCATCAATCTCACCGCCCACACCTTCGCGTATAATTTGGTGTCACAATTGAGCAGCGCGATAGGGCGAAAGTTGCCCGGGGTAGTGGGAGGCTTCCCAGGTTTAGGCAAAGTGGAGATGATAGCTTCCAAACCCTCTCTCCTGATCTCTCCCTTGGACCCCCACGTCGTGAATAGCCTCTGTAAATACGGAGACAATAAAGTAGAAAATTGTACGTAGTACGCAAATGACAGACCGTCGGGACCGGGTGCCGTGTGTTTCTTTGAGGATTTTAAGACTTGTTTAATTTCAAGTTCTGAAATTGGGGCATTAAGGTAAGTACATTGGTGTGAAGACAATTTTGGAAGCGTGACCTTATCTAGGAAGGAGGATATAGATGCTGCAGACGGTTGAGAAGTAGTCCATCTCGACTGAGATTATATAAAGTGTCATAAAACGAACGGAATTCCGCTGCTATAGTTATAGGGTTACGGATATGGTCCCCGGCTTGTGAAACAAGGAAAGGGATTTTAGACCGAGCCGATCGTTTCTTCACCCTCCGAGCCAAAAGGGCACCTGCCCTGTCCCCCATAGCGTAATATTTCGCCCTCATTCTTTTAAGGTCCCGTTCGGCCTTTTGGAGTAGAAGCTCCCGTAGTCGGTTCCTAGTGGCATTTAGTAATTTCAAAAGTGCGGGGGTAGGGGAGGATTTATGTTGTTGCTCCAATGTTTGAAGGTCTCGTAATGTATTTGTTAACTCTGCCGTGTATTTTCGTTTAACGAGTGCCGCAATTTTGATAAATGCCCCTCTAATGACAGCTTTATGTGCCAACCATAGGACCTCGTCTCCCACCTCCCCAGTATCGTTGGTAGCAAAATATTCCTTGATTTGTCTTGAAACATCCTCAACTATTTCAGGGTTCGTCAATAGGTAGTTATTTAGTCTCCACACGAACGGGGGTTTAACTCCAGCGGGATCTGCTAATTGTAACATAACTGGAGCATGATCTCACCATGAGATAGGGCCGATTTCTGAGGTCAGGCACAGTTTCAATAAGGCATCATCCACTAATGCATAATCTATACGGCTATAGCTGTGATACCTGGGTGAGAAAAAGGTATAGTCACGCTGTGAGCCGTGTTGATATCGCCAAATATCATGAAAATTATTTTCAGACACCAAAGCTTGTAGTTCACCTCGAGCCTGAGAGGGGTTTGAGCAGTCTAAGCGCTTGAGTAGCGGCATATTTAGGTCACCGCATAATAATTTGTTGCCTTGAGCGTAAAGCTGGAGCTTGTCCATAAGGGACCCAAAAAAACTGCTTCTGACCCGCATTGGGAGCATAGGCCGAGACCAGAGTGTAATTCACATTATTAATTAAACATAACAAAATTAAATATCGACCATCTGAATCAGAAACTAAGCTCCCAAGCTGAAAGGAGACAGTATCTCTAATAAAAATTCCGACGCCAGCTTTTTTAAAGGGACCATTAGCAAAAAATCGGTGAGGAAATTTGTGACAGTGCATTCTATCATTATCCCCGCCAGGAGGTGTGTCTCCTGGACAAAGACAATATCGCATTTAGATTTGAGAAGGTGACGCCATACTATAGATCGTTTGGTCGGAGAATTTAGACCGTTGACATTAATTGATAATATCGACACACTCATAATAAACATTGGGATCTATCTGTTGTATAAGAAGTGACCACCAGGGGTCACCCTCAGACAAAGGGTATGCAGAAGAAAACAAATCCAGTGCATTAGCAGGGAAGGAGGGAGGAGGGGGGGGGGGAAAAAAGGGGGAGAGAAAAGAAAAGCCACAGGTGGTTGAAGAAAAGTGCAAAGACAGAGACATAAATATAAAACAATGGCTCCTGACATAAAGGAAGCCGGGAAAAAAGGCAACAAGCACCAAAAAAGAACCAAAAGTCACAAATGAGTGAGAAAAAATTCACTCTGTGGGCAAATACCCAGGAGAACAGATGGAAGTCCTGGGATTAAAAAGCAATCGGTCCAAAAACAGACAGTTAGTGAGCCTAAAAAAGAGGCAAGCCAGTGATAGGCAGATGATCCAAAAGATTCCGGGAAGCCCGGTCCCACAGGCAATAATTGTTTCAGACTGTGGCCCACTCTGGGTCCACGTGCTTTTTATGATTGTCAGCAGTTGAGGAAGATTCAGCCGAGGTTGCAGGCGATCGGAGACCCCATTGAGCCAAGAGCTTTGCAGCCTGCTCAGGGAGAAGGCAGGTATGTGTAGAGCCATTCTTACGTATAATTAGCTTCGTTGGGAAGCCCCAGACATAGGATATCTCATGATCACGAAGCACGGCCGTGTAGGGTTGAAAGGCCCTGCGGAGCGCCAGGGTGCCAGGGGATAGATCAGCGAATACTGCCAGTGCTGAAAACCTTTCAGGGAGAGCTGGCTTGCTTCGCAGGCAGTATAAAAAATCATCCTTCAGTTCATAGAAATGTATTCTAGCAATCACATCTCTTGGCAGGCTAGGATTGATATGGGAAGGTTTAGGCACCCTGTGGATCCTGTCTATGATAATGTCCTTCCTCTCCACCTCTGGCATGGCAGCCATTATAAAGTCCTGCACCAGGGGCCTTAGATCTTTAGGCTGCACAGCTTCATCTATCCCCCTGATGCGGATGTTATTACGCCGCAGGCGATCCTCCAAGTCCAGTTGTTTGGACTGAACCTTTCCCATCTCCTTTTTCAGCTCCTCATGCTCATCTATTAAGCCATTATGTGACTGTATGAGTTCAGCCAGTTTCCTCTCCAGTTTGTCTGTACGTCCTCCTATCTCCAGCACCTCCCCCCTGAGATCTGCCACCATCTCCTTCATGTCAGCTTGCAAGGACGTACGGAGGGAGGAGAGCATGGAGGAGAGCATTTCTCTCATGCTCCCATGTGTCACAGGGGTATCGTCCCTCTCCCCTCTGGTAGATATAGAGGAGGCCACCGACCCCCTCCTGGAAGAGGAGCGTACTGAGTGCTGGGGAGACGCTGCCATCTTAGCTGCAGTGTCTGTGGATCTGGAGGTAAGGAAAAAGTCTGTCACTCTCTGTGGGGGGCCCACTCCAGTGCTTCTAGTTTTGCCCATGTGTTCCAGCAGCGATCCGGACACTGTAAATCTCTGTGTGGGCGATGAGGAAGGGCTGAGGAGACTGTTAGAGCCGCTTCAATACCTGTGGGTCCTGGAGCTCTCAGATCATGCAGCCATCACCATGCTGAGCCAAGCCACGCCCCGGGGCAATCACTTTTCACACAGAGTCCTGAAAGTTTGGATTTATTTTTCCCTTAGTAATAAAGACCTTCATTGGCAAAACTCCTTTTTTGTGTTTACTTGTATTATCTTTGTCTAATATTTAAATTTGAATGGAGATCGCAAACATTTAGGTTTGGCAAAAAAATAAGAAATCATGGAGGGGACAACCTGTTTTTCACACTATTGTAAACAGGAGTATTCAAGATCTTTAACATGCTATATCCATAGGGACACCTTACTCTAGGGCATGGGTGGGGAACTCCAGTCCTCGAGGGCCGCAAACAGTTCAGGTTTTCACGATTTCCTTAGTATTGCACAGGGATTGGAATCATCACCAGTGCAAGTGATTATGTTATCACCTGTGCAATACTAAGGAAATCCTGAAAACCTGCACTGTTTGCGGCCCTCGAGGACTGGAGTTTCCCACCCCTGCTCTAGGGCTATGCTTTAATCTGTACACTTGTACACCTAAGGGGAATACCATACTCCACTGGAATCAGTTGTGATGATATCTTTCATGCCTGATGATGCAAACTTGATGGAGGTGGATCTCTTGAATCAAGAAAACCATTCACTGACCTGGAGGATCACCCCTAACCTACCACCAAGATTTCTGCTATAGCCACAGGAGCTGGAAATAGGCTTGACTGGTAGGCAGATTGCAGAGGGCACCTCCAGGGGATCCCAATGTCTCAGTAGGCTGGCCCCATAGACCAGAGTCCAGAGATGGACATGGGAAGGCACTAGTAGACATAGCAGATGACTATAGCTTGTGGGCACAGCTGGTGACTGTAGCAGGTGGGCACTGCAGATGACTGTAACAGGAGGTCACAGTTTATGTCTAAATGACACTGGTCACTGACATGCAAGGAAACCGGCAGTAATTAGGCAAAGTTAAAAGGCACATGAAAAGGATCTGATAACTAACTAAGGAAGCAAAGCTAATCAGACACGTTAATCGGGTGCTTCCGAATAGGGGAGTCTGCCTAAAATGCCCAGTGCCTTTCAGCCCTTGACTGAGAGGTCCTTCAAGGTCAGGGCACACTAGCCCTTTAAAACTTTATAGAGTGGCACAGTAGCACCTTAAGTGTGCTCCCGAAAGACTTACAGAATGTACATGGTCCTTGAGAGCTGGGGGGGGAGAGACAAAGCTGGAAAGTGTGGAAAAGCAGAGCCAGAAGAACAAGGGCAGAGAGTATGGCAGTGTTCTGGACCTGAGGACATGACCATTAATCCAATATCTATGGAAGCAAGTTTTATCCATGATGACATGGGACACAAAATACTCTGATTTCTGAATTTATAAATTGTAAACCTCCCATTGTCTTCACTCCTGATGAACTACTGATTTTGGAGGGGAAACATAAAGAGTGATTTTTGGTGATTCATCTGTATTCAACTTTATCAGGGTGATTTTGCCTTGAGTGACTCGGCTTTTAACTCTTTGAGTTATTCTGCTGCTTATGTGTAAAGCTTATTTGAATGCCATTCAAGCAGAGATTTGTTAATCTCAGAGCCAAACACGATATGTTTATTTGATAGTAGGATTTGCATATTTATGCCTTGCTTACTTTTGCAAGCATTGAGTAGTACACTACCATTCAAAAGTTTGGGGTCATTTAGAAATTTCATTTTTTTTAAAGAAAATCACATTTTTTTTCACTGAAGATAACATTAAATAAATAAAAAATACACTCTATACATCGTTAATGTGGTAAATAACTATTCTAGCTGTATATGTCTGGTTTTTAATACAATTTCTACATAGGTGTATATAGGCCCATTTCCAACAAGCACCACTCCAGTGTTTTAATGGTACATTGTGTTTGCTAACTGTGTAAAAAGGCTGATGGATGTTTAGAAAACCCTTGTACAAGTATTTTAGCACAGCTGAAAACGGTTTGGCTGATTAGAGAAGGTATAAAATTGACTTTCCCTTGAGCTAGTTGAGAATCTGGAGCATTACATTTGTTTAATCTATGAAACTCTGAAAATGGCCAGAAAAAGAGAACTTTTATGTGAAATTCGGCAGTCTATTCTTGTTCTTAGAAATAAAGGCTATTCCATGCGAGAAGTTGCCAAGAAACTAAAGATTTTCTACAATGGTGTGTACTACTCCCTTCAGAGGAGAGCACAAACAGGCTCTAATCAGAGTAGAAAGAAAAGTGGGAGGCCCCAATGCACAACTAAGCAGCAACACAAGTACATTAGATCAAGAAAAAATCCAGCCTTCAACAAGTACATTAGAGTCTCTAGTTTGAGAAATCGACGCCTCACAGCTCCTCAACTGGCAGCTTAATTAAATAATACCCGCAAAACGCCAGTGTCAACGTCTACAGTGAAGAGGCGAGTACCGGATGTAGACCTCTAGGGCAGAGTTGCAAAGAAAAAGCCAGATCTAAGACTGGCTAATAAAAGGAAAAGATTAATATGGTTAAAAGAACACAGACATTAGACAGAGAAAGATTGGAAAAAAGTTTTATGGACAAACGAATCAAAGTTTGAAGTGTTTGGATCATACAGAAGAACATTTGGGAGACACAGAACAACTTAAAAGATGCTGGAATAGTGCCTGGCACAATCTGTCAAACATAGTGAAGGTAATGTGATGGTCTGGGGTTGCTTTGAAGCTGATAAAGTTGGAGATTTGTACAAGGTAAAGGGATTTTGCAATGCCAGGCCATACCCTGCAGACAGCGCTTGATTGGAGCCTATTTTATCCTACAGCATAGCAATGACCCAAAGCACACCTCCAAATTATGCATAAACTATTTAGGGGAGATGCAGGAAGCTGGTATTCTATCTGTAATCGAATGGCCACAAAATTGTCTGGGTGACCCCAAACCTTTGAACAGTAGAGTATGCAGAGTAGATTTCTTTACTTTGTTTTGTCTTCCTATGGGGGTTCTACACCTGTTACACATAAAGATTGTGATGACCATCCACTGCAAGGCTGAACTGCTGGTAAGGCAGCACCCCGAGAAGCCCTGAGGCCCTTTACCCCTATACAGGCATCTGGAAATACAGCAGAGCCAAGGTAGCTGCCTATGATGAACAGCAGACCGGAGAAGGAAGGTCGCCAGGAAGGGAGTATTAAATCGGGACCCGAAAGCGTAGTCAGGAGTCAGAGTCAAAACTGGGAGGCCAGCAAGGTACAAAATTGTCTGTCAGACTTTTTTTGGTGGCCCAGGGAAGGGGGGGGTGCTGTCAGATTTTGGGACTCGCCGTTTCACCCGCCGTGTCTGCTGCTGTATCACAGCGCCGGCCGCAAGGCGCCGCATCTGCTGTGCTTTCACAGCACCAGCCAAAAAGCGCCGCTGTGGGACGCGGCCCTAGGTGAGGGCTATACCACCAGCATGGGGCACTTGCCCCCCTGCCACCTGGGCCTGTCCGCCCCTGGCTGGTACCAACCACCCCCCTTGTGATAGAAGAATGAAGCCTGCGCCTTCCAGACATCTCTGCAGGAACTTCTCTTCTGTGTTCAACATCACCCACAGGAGAAACACGGCGATGCCCAGCGACAGAGGCAGGTCTCAAATGAGCAAGTCCATATGAGGAAATGACCCTCCCATCACCGGCACCACCAGCCGAAGGAATCTGGCGCCTCCCAGTGGCCGGTGCAGGAACACCAGCCACGGAGTCCAACGGCGACATGACAAAGATGTTTGGATTATTGTATTTTTCCATTATCAGCAGGTGTATTTTCTGGGACTGGTTAAAGGGATTATCTGAAAATTTTATTAAAAAATGTGTACAAGCACTAACAGGTAGGTAGCTGACACCTACCTGCATGTTGTGCCTGGCACCGTTCACCTCCGATAACCCCCAGCACAGAGCGGTCACAGACTCCACCTGCTGGGCACAGCGTGGCAGGGTAAGCAGAGCAGAGGCAGCTTTACCGCTCTGCGGAATCGGGCGCATAGCCAACATCACGCTGATTAACAGTCGACTCCTGACTACCTGATTGGGGGAACTGTCTGTGAATCAGCTTGATGTTGACTATGCGCACATTGACAGAGGGGAGAAGCCTCCCTTTTGTTGATGTGACATCAATAGAAGCAGCAAAATCATCGACAGAAGCGGTCCAAAATCACCTACCTGCCTGTTGGTACTTAGGCACAATTTTTTTCTTTTTAAATCCTGGATAACCTCTTTAATCCTAGTATCAGACAGTTGGGCCCATCAAGAATTAATAGGGCCTGTTTTTGTTGAACAGGGACGCCATTTGCATTTTGTAGCGTGATAACTTCCATGCATATATAGGGTCATTTAAAGGGTTTATTCCCGCACACATAGACAGAGGATTTAATTCTTTCATTGGGTTTGTGTACCTAATTTCAAATAATACTATTATTCCAGCATTTGGATATATTTCTTTCTAACACATATCTAATAAAGATTACTTTAATAATATATTTTTCTGTGAATATTGACTTGATCTAGTTATAACTTTACAATTTGAGTCTGTGAACGTGTACTTTACTTGATCAAAAACAGTGTTTGCTAAGTACAATGTATTACTTATATGTACAGTACTAATTCTGTTCACTTACTGCAAGATATATGCTTATTATATTTCTATCTTAAGTTTTAAAGGGAACCTGTCAGGTTCTCCTTGCCAACAGAACCATCAGCAGTGTTGTGCACATATCTAAATTCTCTTCCTAACAGTCCCTTAATTTCTTAGCATACATAGACTATTTTTAGAAAAAATATTTCTAAGAACTTTTATAATATTCAAATTAGGTATTTGATTAGTCAAAGTCCCCCAGACTAGTCGGCCAATACTTAGCATGTTATCGCGCCTCCACTTCTAATCATGTGCACTACTCCTCTCTGAAGCCAGGGCAGGTTGAGTGTACACCCAACTTCAGAAGCTCAATGCTATGAGGGAACAAAGCTGCATACATGCTCACGCTTTGTCTAGTCCTGGCAATGATCATTGGTCTTGTAAATCATATTATCACACCCAGAGGGAAGTGATAACATGGTATGTGGGCCGATAAGTCTGGGGAATTAATGTCCCCTCATTAGTCAAAGGCCTAATTTTTGTCTCATAAATGGACTTTAGAAATACCTTTTCTAAAAATCTGTTTATGCGTGCATAGAAATGAAGGGACTGTTAGACAGGGAATTTAGACATGTGCACAAAACCGCTGGTGGTTTTAGTGGCATGGAGGACCTGACAGTATCCCTTTAACCCCTTCCCGACCCAGGACGCAGCATATGCGTCCTCAAAACAAGTTCGTTCCCGACCTTGGACGCATATGCTGCGTCCTCGCCAGTTTCCCGTCCTGCGGCTCTATTAACCGCGGTCACTAAGGGGTTAATAGAGCCGCAGGTACGGAAGGACCTGCACTATACCCTAGGGGGGGTGGCTTAGCCCCCCCGGGGCTAGGACCACTCCGATTGGCAGTGAAGTGAAAGTGAAACTGCCAATCGGAGTAATTGTAATATCTCACCAATGAAACTTGGTGAGATGTTACAATACAGTCAATGCCTGATGCTGGACAGCATCAGGCATTGGCTGGACAAGGGGCCCTTTGTCACCCCCCCTCAGATCTGATTGGAGAGTGTCTCTCTCCAATCAAATGTGGGGGCGGTGTGGCCGATGAGTTCCCTCCCGCCGTCGTTCCCTGGCCCTCCGCTCTGCCCCGGGCCGCCGATGTGCCCCCTGCCCTCCGATCTCCCCCCTGTGGGCTCCCCCCTGTGGGTGATCTCCCCCCCTGTGGTCTCCCCTGCCCTGCGATCCCTCCCCATGCCTCCTGTGACCACCGCTGCCTGCGGTGATCACCTCCGCCCGTTCTCTTCCCGCACCCTCTTCTTCCCACTCCCTCTTCTTCCTCACCTGTCTTCTTTCTTCTCCTCTGTCCTCCGCTGTTCTCCCTCTTTCCTTCGGTCTTCTGCCTCTGTCCTCCGGTCTGCTCCGGGTCTTCTCTGCGCTGTCCTCTTCCTGCGGCGTCCTCCTTCTTCTGTCGGCTCCTCTGCACAGTCATCTCCCAGCATAGAGATGAGTGTGCAGAGGAGCGGTGTCACAGCCAGGGCACAGCATCTGTGTGATTGCTGTGCCCTGGCTGTGTTAACCCTCTAAGTGCTGTGATCTCAGGGATCACAGCACTTAGAGGATCCAATCGTCATGGAAACGATCTCCAGAGACTACAACAAGGGAACACTTGATCTCTTGTTGTAGTCTCTGGGATCAGCGTCATGGTGCACGGTATGGCAATGATCTGTCATACCGTGCACCGGACGCTGATCCCAGAGACTACAACAAGGGACCAAGTGTCCTCTTGTAGTCTCTGGGATCAGCGTCATTGTGCACGGTATGACAGATCATTGCCATACTGTGCACCATGACGCTGATCCCAGAGACTACAACAAGAGGACACTTGATCCCTTATTGTAGTCTCTGGGATCAGCGTCAGGTGCATGGTATGACAGATCATTGCCATACCGTGCACCATGATGCTGATCCCAGAGACTACAACAAGGGATCAAGTGTTCTCTTGTAGTCTCTGGGATCAGCGTCATTGTGCACGGTATGACAGACCATTGCCATACCGTGCACCATGACGCTGATCCCAGAGACTACAACAAGGGATCAAGTGTCCTCTTG
Organism: Allobates femoralis; assembly: GCA_033576535.1. Taxonomy (NCBI): domain Eukaryota; kingdom Metazoa; phylum Chordata; class Amphibia; order Anura; family Aromobatidae; genus Allobates; species Allobates femoralis. The sequence goes on along the minus strand of JARQOC010000003.1, from coordinate 204,697,523 downwards.
TTGTGGTCTCTGGGATCATTGTCTTGGTGAATTGTATGACAGATCATTGCCATACAGTGCACCATAACGCTGACCCCAGAGGCTGTAGGAAGAGGACACTTGATCCCTTGCTGCAGTCTCTGGATTGAGCAGTGGCGATCGAGCGTCGTGGGATCTTCGTTGTGGACTACGTCGGAGGCGATCGAGCGTCGTGGGACCTTCGTTGTGGACTACGTCGGATCTTTTTATAATAAAGATGGAGTCCGAATTGTGTCTGTTTTTTTTTTCAAATAAAAAGATTTTTCTCTGTGTGTATTTATTGACTATTTACCGTACTAGAGATTCCTAATGGCGGGTCTAACATTGGCCCTATATTATGAATCTCGGGCTTAGTGCCAGCTGCCAATAAAAAGCTGGCATTAACCCCTTTATTACCCAGTTAGCCACCGGCACCAGGGCAACTGGAAGAGCGTGGGTACAGCGCCAGAAAATGGCGCTTCAATGAATGCGCCATTTTCTGGGGCGGCTGCGGGCTGCAATTCTCAGCATGGGGGGCCCAGAACGCTTGGGCCTCTCTATGCTGAGGATTCCAGCCCCCAGCTGCCTAGTTGTACCTGGCTGGACCAAAAATATGGCGGAGCCCTATGTCATTTTTTTTCTAGAAATAATTCTAGAAATAAAAAAAAAATAGGCTTCGCTGTATTTTTGGTTCCAGCCAGGTATGACGAGGCAGCTGGGGGCTGGTGGCAGTCCGTAGCTGCCAAGTTGTACCTGGCTGGACCAAAAATATGGCGGAGCCCCATGCCATTTTTTTCCTTCTACCAATAAAATGACAAGGAGCTTTGCCTTATTTTTGGATGCCAGCCAGGTACAACTTGGCAGTTGGGGGGCTGCAATCCTCATCGTGGAGAGACCCAAATGTTGTGGCCCCCCACGCTGCAAATTGCAACCCACAGCCACCACAGAAAATAGCACATTAGAGGTGCCATTTTCTGGTGCTGTACCCCAACTCTTCCAGTTGCCCTTGTGCTGATGGCAATGCTAGTGGCACACAGGGGTTCTCCATACGCGACATGGAGTCCGCTAACAATTCCAATTGTTAGCGGACACCATGTCGCGTATGGAGAGCCCCTGTGTGCCTAAACATTGGAGCTCCCCCACAAGTGACCAAATTTTGGAAACTACACCCCCCAAGGAACGTATCTAGATGCATAGTGAGCACTTGAACCCCCAAGTAGTTCACAAAATGATCCATAAAAATAAAAAAGTACTTTTTTGTTTCCACAAAAAAAGTATTTTTTCATTTTTACGGATCAATTTGTGAAGCACCTGGGGGTTCAAAGTGCTCACTATGCATCTAGATACGTTCCTTGGGGGGTCTAGTTTCCAAAATGTGGTCACTTGTGGGGGAGCTCTAATGTTTAGTCACACAGCGGCTCTCCATACGCAACATGGTGTCCGCTAACCGTTCCAATTGTTAGCAGACACCATGTCGCGTATGGAGAGCCCCTGTGTGCCTAAACATTGGAGCTCCCCCACAAGTGACACCATTTTGGAAACTAGACCCCCCAAGGAACGTATCTAGATGCATAGTGAGCACTTTGAACCCCCAGGTGCTTCACAAATTGATCCGTAAAAATGAAAAAATACTTTTTTTGTGGAAACAAAGTACTTTTTCATTTTTACGGATCAATTTGTGAAGCACTTGGGGGTTCAAAGTGCTCACTATGCATCTAAATAAGTTCCTAGGGGGGTCTAGTTTCCAAAATGAGGTCACTTGTGGGGGAGCTCCAATGTTTAGGCACACAGGGGCTCTCTAAACGTGACATGGTGTCCACTAACAATTTGAATGGAAAATCAACTCAAATTGTTAGCGGACACCATGTCACGTTTGGAGAGCCCCTGTGTGCCTAAACATTGGAGCTCCCCTACAAGTGACCCCATTTTGGAAACTAGACCCCCCAGGGAACTTATCTAGATGGGTGGTGAGCATTTTGAATGCCCCAGTGCTTCACAAATTAATCTGTAAGAATGAAAAAAGAAAATTTTTGTGGAAATAAAAGTACTTTTTCATTTTTACGGATTAATTTGTGAAGCACCTGGGGGTTCAAAATGCTCACCACCCATCTAGATAAGTTCCATGGGGGCTCTAGTTTTCAAAATGGGGTCACTTGTGGGGGAGCTTCAATGTTTAGGCACACAGGGGCTCTCCAAACGTGACATGGTGTCCGCTAACAATTTGAATGGAAAATCAGCTCAAATTGTTAGCGGACACCATGTCGCGTTTGGAGAGCCCCTGTGCGTCTCCACATTGGAGCTCCCCCACAAGTGACCCCATTTTGGAAACTAGACCCCCCAGGGAACATATCTAGATGGGTAGTGAGCATATTGAACCCCCAGGTGCTTCACAAATTAATGAAAAAAAAGATTTTTGCGGAAAAAAAGTACTTTTTCATTTTTACAGATTAATATGTGAAGCACCTGGGGATTGAAAGTGCTCACTATGCATCTAGATATGTTCCTTTGGGGGTCTAGTTTCCAAAATGGGGTCACTTGTGGAGGAGCTCCTATGTGGAGACGCACAGGGGCTCTCCAAACGCAACATGGTGTACGCTAACAATTTGAGCTCGTTTTGCATTCAAATTGTTAGCGGATACCATGTCGCGTTTGGAGAGCCCCTGTGCGTCTCCACATTGGAGATCCCCCACAAGTGACCCCATTTTGGAAACTAGACCCCCAAAGGAACATATCTAGATGGGTAGTGAGCATATTGAACCCCCAGGTGCTTCACAAATTGATCCATAATAATGAAAAAAGAAAATTTTTGTGGAAAAAAAAGTGCTTTTTCATTTTTATGGATGAATTTGTGAAGCACCTTGGGGTTCAAAGTGCTTACTATGCATCTAGATACGTTCCTTGGGGGGGTCTAGTTTCCAAAATGGGGTCACTTGTGGGGGAGCCCCAATGTTTAGGCACACAGGGGCTCACTAAACACAACATGGTTACAGCTAACAATTTGAGCTGATTTTTATTCAAATTGTTAGCGGACACCATGTCGCGTTTGGAGAGCCCCTGTGTGCCTAAACATTGGAGCTCCCCCACAAGTGACCCCATTTTGGAAACTAGACCCCCCAGGGAACATATCTAGATGGGTAGTGAGCATATTGAACCCCCAGGTGCTTTACAAATTGATCTGTGAAAATGAAATAGTACCTTTTTTTTCACAAAAATTTTCTTTTAGCCTAAATTTTTTCGTTTTCACATGGCAACAGCATAAAATTCATCCTAAAATTTGTTGGGCAATTTCTCCTGAGTACACCGATACCTCATATGTGGTCATAAACCACTGTTTGGGTGCACGGCAGGGATCAGAAGGGAAGGAGCGCAATTTCACTTTTTGAATGTAAAATTAGTTCCAAAATTCAAATTGTGCTCCTTCCATTCTGAGCCCTGCCGTGCGTCCAAACAGTGGTTTATGACCACATATGAGGTATCGATGTACTCGGGAGAATTTGCACAACACATTTTAAGATCCATTTTATCCTGTTGCCCATGTGAAAATGAAAGAATTGAGGCTAAAAGAACATTTTTGATAAAAAAATTAAAATATCCATTTTTTGTTTCCACTTTGCTTTAGTTCCTGTGAAGCACCTGAAGGGTTAATAATCTTCTTGAATGTAGTTTTGAGTAGCTTGAGGGGTGCAGTTTTTGGAATGGTGTCACTTTTGGGTGTTTTCTGTCATGTACACCCCTCAAAAGGACTTCAAATGTGATGTGGTCACTAAAAAAAATGGTTTTGTAAATTTTGGTTGAAAAATGAAAAATTGCTCATGAACTTTGAACCCTTATAACGTCCTAACAAAAAATTTTTTTTTTTCCAAAATTGTGCTGATGTGAAGTAGACATGTGGGAAATATTATTTAATAACTTTTTTCTGTCACATATCTCTCTTGTTTATCAGAAAAAAAAATTAAAAATGTGAAAATTGTGAAATTTTCAAACTTTTTGCCATATTTTTAATTTTTTCACAAATAAACGCAAAAATTATCGACTTAAATTTAATACTAGCATGAAGCCCAATATGTCACGAAAAAACAATCTCAGAATCGCTAGGATCGGTTGAAGCGTTCCCGAGTTATAACCTCATAAAGGGACACTGGTCAGAATTGCAAAAAAGGCCAAGGTCTTTAGGGTCAAAATAGGCTGGGTCCTGAAGGGGTTAAATAGTCAGTAAACCAGGAAGTATGAGGAGCAATACACTCTGCAGTTACAAATTTACATTATGGATGCAGGTAGCAAAGTATCAAAGTATTTTATCATGAATGCATTAATTAAAAGAGCAGAATTTATCAGTGCATATAATGAAATATTTTTCACATGTATTGCTATGCTCAACGAAGACCATTAAGGTTTAAACATGACATGAATAAAACACCTTGGAAGAAGCTGGAGTGCTGTAGTCTTCTCTTTAACTTAGACAGTTCATAAAGATAATCATTTGGAGCAGACAACACATATTTTCCAGTATTGATTGCTATTTATCTTCCTAATACCAACATTGATGAAGGACACTTTTTACTTTATTAATTTTTAATATACCACTTGCTTTTAACCGGAGCTAAAGTCGAAGTTAATGTTGCATCACATTAGAAAGACTCTCCTTTTTATGCCAAGCTCTCAATAGCAATTGTCATCTATGTTTGCTCATTAAAAGTTATTATTTTAAGATTCATTTTGAGGAACAGTACATACTGTTTTAATGCTCTTATTGTATTTTATTATTAACAGTAGCATGGTGTTACACCTGAATTCATCTCTTACAATTTGGATACCAGTTATAAAGCAACAAAGATTGGGAATCAATTTCTCCTGCTGTTGTGCAAATGGAATAGATAACAGGTAGAAATGACAGTCAATTAGCAAGACACCCCCATATAAGAGTGGTTCTGCAGGTGGTGGCCACAAACCATTTCTCTCTTCTCGTCCTTTTTGACTGTTGTTTTGGTGACTTTTGCATTTTCTCATTTTTCTCACCTATAGAGTTAGTATGAGAAAGTGTTTACAACCCAAAGAAGTTGTCCTGGTAGTGCAGCTCATCCAGGATGGGACATCAATGCGAGCTGTGCCAAGAAGGTTAACTGTCTTCGTCAGCACAATGATCTTAGCATGGAGCTGATACCAGGAGTGTAGATGAGCAAACTTTCCCTGTTCAAGTTCGCCAATTTCAAATTTGGCATGAACATTGACGATTCGGTTTGTGATCTGACAATTTGAGCAATTAAATAAAAAATTGGTGAACGCGGCTTTGTTCGGGGATAAAGTTTGAAATTTTAAAATGGCCCTAAAACTTTGTTTAAAGGTTTAGGACTAAAATATTCACCAGAAGACCGGATGTCTGAGAACACCCCTAACCTAAAGTTAGGTGTTGTTCACAGCCATCAGGTCTACTGGTTTCTTTCAAAGTGTAGAATTTAATGGAGCTGTAAAAGAAAGTTTTTAGGCTTCCTTGAGTTTGCATGTGTTGGTGCACCTGTAGATTGTGCATTTTTTGGAACACTGCAAGATGTGGGAGCAATTGTGAATGTCAGAAACCTTAAAATCTTCTTTAAACATCCTTTTAGGAGAGCTTTTATTTTTTTAAATTCTTTAAAATTAATTTTTATATTTTTTTGTTGTTTTTTTTGTTTAGAGAGCAAACCTTTATTATCACAGTGGGTCAGCAGTATGCGAGGCCACCTTTTCTACACTTATCTGCTGGCAATGCAGATAAAAATAGCATATGCCCATTATATGCTTAACATACATGGTCCTTTAGGCCTGTTCACAGTCATGAAACATCATAATATTAGTATTATTACTGAAAATGTGCAATCCATTTATTTCATTCCATACATTTAGAATACAGGTTTTTGGCATGTGCACAAGTATGTTATAGCATTAATCTTGGACATGTCCATGCATTGCTCACTAGCCGTATTCAACATTCCAGATGAATCAGTGGTAAACTGAAAATATTTTTTCTTTTTCTTATTTCTACTCCTAATATGTCAGGCTTCAAAAATGAGTCCCCCCCAACCACAAGCCCAGGTGTTATCTGTGGGATGGGGAAAATGATTTATAAATCAGGTTTCTTTTGCAGGCCACTCACTTAATGAGGAGCTAAGCAACAAGATTGGGCAAAAAATAATATATAAGCATTTGGATTCTGTTGCTGAAAATGTCAGGATCCTATGCATAGGAAAGATGCTTCACCGCAGAGGTGAAGTGACCCCATATTGTAAACTAGACCCCAAAATAATTTTATGTAGTTGTGTGGTGAGAACTTTCAAACCTTCACAGAATTGTTTAACATTGAGCCGTGAAAATAAAAAAGTAAACAGAAGAAAATAGACCCCAAAATTTGTTTTGCAACTTGTACTGGATATGTTGATCTGGTGTAAAACCACTGTTTGTGCACACGGAAGGACTTCAAAGGAAAGACATGTAATTTGATATTTTACTTTATATGGAAAATTGGCTGGAATCGTTAACTGACACTATATTGCAATTGAAGAGCCCTTGATGTGCCTTAGAAGAGGAAATGCCCCCACAAGTGACCCTACTTTGAAAACAAGACACCCCCAATAAATTTATCTAGCTGTCTGGTGAGCATTTTGAGTCCAAAGATGCTTCATAGAATTTTAAAATGAAAAGAAAAAAATTTCTACAAAAACTTTTTTAGTCTAAATTTTTTCTTTTTCAGAAGAGAAACAGGAGAAAATGGACATAAACGTTTGTTGTGCAACTTCTCTTCAGTACGGTAATACCCAATATTATGCATACTAGGGTAATACCCAACTGTTTGTGTGCATGGCAGGTCCTTGAAAAGGGCTATTTGATGATTTATATAAAAAATTGGTTGGAATCATTAGCTGACACCATGTTGCTTTTGGGGAGCCTTTTACGTGACTAAATAGTAGAATCCCCCCACAAGTGACCCCATGTGCGAAACTACACCCCCAAGGAATTTATCTAGATGTGCTTTGAGCACTTTTAACTCCCAGGTATTTTACAGAATTTTAGAGCTATAGCTCTTTTATTTTTTTCTGATGAAGCTGTATGGCAGCTTGTTTTTTTGTAGGACAAGATGACATTTTTAGAAGTACCAATTTTATTTATATATAACATTTTATTTCATATTTTTTTAAGCTGTAAGATGCATAATTATTTTTTTTGTGTGGTCCACTGAAGAGGTTAACTAGTGTGACAGTTTTAGATTTTTGGGAGATTACATAAATATCACTGTTTATTTAAATATGTTTTAATTTTTTTTGTTCATTTTCTGTATTTTTTAGGTTTTTAAATCCTGTTTAAATTTATTTTAGTTTACTAATTACCGTATATACTCGCGTATAAGCCGAGTTGTCCCCCCTCGGCTTATACGCGAGTCACTACACGGGCGCCCCCCCCCCCCAGAGGTATACAGGCCCCCCATCAGTAACCCGGGCCCCCCCATGCTCCGGAAACCTGTAAAGTAAGATGATTATACTTATCACTGTCCCGCTGCCGTCCCCGCTCTGCATTGCGCTCCTCCATCTTCATTCAGCGTCTTCCGGCTTCCTGTGTTGGCACTGACAATGACGTAATTGTCGGTGCCGAACACAGGAAGTCGGAAGACGCTGAATGAAGATGGAGTAGCGCGATGCAGAGCGGGGACGGCAGCGGGACAGTGATAAGTATAATCATCTTACTTTACAGGTTTCTGGAGCATGGGGGGGCCCTGGATACTGATTGGGGGCCTGTATACCTCGGTCTGCTGCTGTATATAACCGTGGGGCTGCTGTATATAACCGTGGGGCTGCTGCTGTATAACCCTGGGGCTGCTGCTGTATAACCCTGGGGCTGCTGCTGTATATAACCCTGGGGCTGCTGCTGTATAACCCTGGGGCTGCTGCTGTATAACCCTGGGGCTGCTGCTGTATATAACCCTGGGGCTGCTGCTGTATATACCCCTGGGGCTGCTGCTGTATATACCCCTTTGGCTGCTGCTGCTGTATATACCCCTGGGGCTGCTGCTGCTGTATATACCCCTGGGGCTGCTGCTGCTGTATATAACCCTGGGGCTGCTGCTGTATATACCCCTGGGAAGGCTGCTGTAACACTGCTGGGGCCTGTATATACCACTGGGGAGGCTGCTGTATACCACACTGCTGGGGGCTGTATACTACCACTGGGGAGGCCTGTATACCATTGGGGGGGCCTGTATACCACACTGCTGGGGGCTGTATACCTGTGCTGGGGTCCACCCTCGGCTTATACACGAGTCAATAGGTTTTCACAGATTTTGGGGGCAAAAGTAGGGGGGTCGGCTTATACACGGGTCGGCTTATACACGAGTATATACGGTAGTCCCTTTATAGAGCATCAATAGTGATGAGCATATCTATTTGTCACTATTCTTGAGTATTTTTGTACTCATCTCATGAGATTTGATGCCTGATTTTCAGCCACTAAACTTTCTGGGCTTGCTTGCCAATAACAATAATGCCGTAGCCATCTTGGTTGTGGTATGACTGTGATTAGCTGGCCGCCCAGCATCCTATATAACCCCTGCCATCTTGTATATATTGCATCCAGAAACAGTGTAGTAAGAGTGTAGGGACAGAGCAAGCAGTGTCTAGGTAGAGTGATTCTGCTACCCAAATATAACACAGCAGCTCTTTTAAGAGCTACATCAAGTCTCTACTAGCTGAGAATACTATTGAGAGAGTAGGATCAGGGACAGGAAAAGCAGAGTAACGTTACAGTACCTGCATATTAGACCAACAGCTCTTCTAAGAGCTACATCGAGTCTCTACTAGCTGAGATTAGTGTAGAGAAAGTTTTTGGAGCAATGACAAAGAAAGTAGAGTAGCGTTCCAGTACCTGCATATTAGACCACCAGCTATTTTTAGAGCTAAATATCCTACTCAGCGTAAGAAAACTTGCTTTAAGTCAAAGATCATGGGTCCTCCAGCAAAACCCAAAGCAAACATGCAAAAGTACACAGGAATGAGACCTGACCTCAATCCAATTGAAAATCTTTGGGGTGAGCTGAAATCTGCCATTGGGTAAAAGATCCTGCAAACATTTAAGAGCTTGAACAAACTGCAAAGAATTAGTGGGAGAAAATACCAGCTGAGAAGTGCAAAAAGCTTATGGATAGCTACTAGAAATGTTTGGAGACTGTCATCAATGCAAAAGAGTGTTTAACCAAGTATTAATTAGGGGACCATTATTGCTTCCCATGCTGCTTATTCTGTTTCTTTCTTGAAATTGCAATATATAAATTGAGAAACAAGGTTTTATAGTTGTATTGCTTTGGACCGTTAATTAAAAAATCCTCAGGATATACCATATTTTTTGTACTATAAGACGTACCAGACCTGAAGGCGCACCCAAGTTTTAAAAGGAGAAAAATGGGGAAAAACTATTTTAAGCAAAAGATATGGTCATGTTGCACTGTTATGGGTGGGGTGTCAGCTACTGAACTGTTATAGGAATAATCCTGGTGTATATGACCACCATCCTGGTGTATATGCCCCCATCCTGGTGTGTATGTCACCCATCCTGGTTTATATGAGCCCCATCCAGTTATATGATCCCCTATCCTGGTATATTATCCCCCATCTTTGTATATGATCCTCCATCCTATCATGTGCCCCATATATTGGTATATGACCCCAATCCTTGTATATGATTCCCTATTGTTACTCAGATGCCTCCGCTCTGTGCCAGTCATTGCATTGGCTGCCTATACACTGCAGGATAAAGTTCAAATTGCTTGTTCTCACCCACAAAGCTCTTCACAATGTAGCGCCCTCCTACGTCTCCTCCCTCATCTCTGTCTATCACCCCACCCGTTCTCTACGTTCTACAAATGACCTTCGACTAACATGTGCACTAATCTGATTCTCCCACTCCCGGCTCCAAGACTTCTCCCGAGCCGCACCAATTCTATGGAATGCTCTGCCCCAAGAAATCAGGACCATCCACAACTTGCATAGCTTCAGACGCTTGCTAAAAACACATCTTTTCAAGGCGGCCTACCATGCTCCCCAATAAAATTCCTTTGTAATGTACATTGCTCATTCACTATCTCTCTCGACATAACTCTTCTTCATATTCCACCAAACCCAAAAGGTCTACACAGATTGTCTGGTGACCATTCATGTAACTTTATTTCTATCCCCCATTTCCTCAACATGCCTGGACCATTAGTGTTATAAGCCTCTGTACTTTGTATAACCCCTTTCTCGTTGTAGATTGTAAGCTCTTGAGCAGGGTCACCCTTATTTTCCTGTTTTATCTATTGTATTGTATTTTTTACATTGATTTTATGCTTATTGTAATGTTTCCTATTATTGTACTGTCTTCTTTCTCTACTGGAATTACTGTATTGTGCACTTTCTTACTGCATTATACTTTGTATTTTCATCTATTACCCACTGTATTGTAAAGCACTGCGGAATATGTTGTCACTATATAAATAAAGATTTATTATTATTATTATTATTATTATTATTATTATTAAATCCTAGTATATGATCCCCTATCTTGGTATATGATCACCCATCCTGGTATAAATTACCCCATGCTGGTATATGATCTCTTAGCCTGGAGTATGATGCCAAATCCTGGTATATGATCCCCCATCATGGTATTTTGTCCCAATCCTTGTATATGTTCTCCCACCCTGGTATATGATCTTCCAGCCTGATATATGATCCCCAATCCTGGTATATGATTCCCCATCATGGTATATAGCCCACATCTTGCCATATGATCCCTCATTTTTTGTATGTGATTCCTCATTATGGTATAAAGCCCTCCATCCTGTTACAGGATCTCCTATCCTTATATATTAACTTTAATCCTGGTATATGATCCCCCATTATAGAATATAGCCCCCCATCATGGTATGTAATCCCCATTGTGGTATATTGCCCCCATCCTGGTAAATGATCTCCTATACTTGTATATGATCCCCATCCTGGTATATGGCCCCAATCATGTTATATAGCCCCCCATCCCTGTATATGATCCCCCATCGTGGCGCACACTTAAAAAAATAAACAATTATACTCACCTTTCATCGCTACCCCCCAAAGCACTGCATCATTATTCTGTTTACTTGTCCCGGCCCCTGATCAAGATCAGAGTCAATAAAACCGGATTGCCCCTTAGGTGAGTATAGTAATAGTTAATTTTTTTTTAAGAGATTGGCCTGGGGACTTATATACAGCATGTTGGAATGCTTTATATAAGGGTTTACAGGTGGTGGTCACAGCTTATAAGGGAAAAACCTAACAACAAGTTCACTTTAAAGTTATATAGCCTTCATCCATTTTAGATGAGATTGAAGGTAAGATATTATAATTTGAACAAAATATGCAAAATACATAAGTGTCCTTAATATACTTCATGTCATTCAAAGGAAGAAAATATCAAGAAAGTGTTGAATAGAAAATAAACAAATTCACAATAATTATTGGTGCATGTTCCATTTCTTCTGGAATGTAAATTACTTTGAATTGTGTTTCTGTACAAATTCTAAAAATGTGTAATATAAAACTGTTGGCAGTGATACTCTTCAAATAACTGATAATAAAACTCTTAAATGTCAAAAGTCATTTCATTTTTCCAACAAGACAAATTAGGCCATCCCTAACCATATTAAAATATTATTCACTTTGACAATAGAACCACTTCTGAGACATGAACTATTGCTATATTAGAGAAAAGAGAGGTAATCAGTATTTTTCATCTTCTAAGAATCCCTTTAATGCAAAAATATCCATCACATCTAATGGAAATGGTATGCACCTAGAAGGAAAGAATGTCTTTTCATATTTCCAGCTTAAGGCTGGTTTAAAATGGATAACTGTAAGTAATGTCTGAATCTAAAAATAATTATTCTAGTTCTATTCTGTAAATCACACAAATACATTTACTAAGGTAATTCTAATAAGCTTGAAAATTCATATTAAATTTAAGGTAAGCTTATGTAAAATATATACATGTTGAACTTATTAAAATCCATTTAATTATTTTCTTTTCTTGTTGGCTTTTCTCTGTTGTGCTTTTTTATTCCACATTGCTGCCTTAGAGAGTGTGTTTAGCAACCAAAGCAGTGTCATGTAGTTAAGAAGAATCTCTATATTTTGATATCCATTTTTAACCATTTATAACAAGGAATACATTTGTAAAAACATAATTCTTTGCTTGCAAAATAACATATAATAGAAAGCTACAAATCAAGCAAATATGAGTTATTTTGTTATATATTTTATCAGACAAATATTCATCTTTCACTTATGAAATACATCTTTCATACTTTGCATCCTGAATTAGTTATTCACTCAGATACATATCTAAAATCTGTCTGGCTCAAGACAAGATGGACTACCATCTGAGGAATCAGATTACAGCGTCCAATAAAAGAATATGTGGAGCAGAGAGTGTGAAGAAAGGATCCAAATAAGAAAGAGAGGCAGGAAGTAGCTGTATTTTAGTGATTATTTTATATCATTCCAGTGCTGTAGTCACAGCTACACTGCTAAAATGCTGAACCGTGGTTGAGTTGCATGATTCAGAGCCTGATTGTACAATTGCAGCATGGTATGCTTTCTGTGTATTGGTGCCGGCATTTCAGAGAACAAATATTTTGAATAGATGGCATATCCCTATACTGCTATACAAATTAAGTACATAGAGAGAGACCGGTCAATAAGCTAGAGGAGTGTGGATTGTAGTTGGCTTTGCCTATTATCCCCATCTGTTTCTACAGGCTATGTTTTCTCTGAAAAGGCTCCAGTATTTGTGCAACCCATGGCTTGGTCAGCATGAACCAAGTCACAGGTTCTCCTTGATGTTCTTAATTCTGCTGCTGCTTATAAGCATGTGATGTATGGAAACAGAAGAGTAGAAATGTCTCTTGGTTATGTATACTGTGTATTGAAGACATCAATACAGATAAACAGCTTAACATCACCCACTAGCTCATCAAAAACTACACTGATAAGCAAAAAGGTAAAAATGTTTTGATCTTTTGACTTTCAAGCTCCATATCTCATCATCCACTACAGCTTTGAGATTGAGACTACATTCATTTTATAGACAAGCTTCTTGGCTATCTCAAATGCAAAGTTCACTTGCAACTGTTTAGCATATGATTATCAACGTACGGAGAGAAAACAGGCCCAAAATAAGGTGAGGAAGCCTTGACTTCGATATTGTCATAAGCTCAAGCTTGCAAAAAAATGGACAGACTGTAGTAGAAGTCTGGAAATAAGTGATTTGGATCAATGAAACAAAAGTCAATAAATCAGTGGCAGGCGACATCAAATACATAGAAAACACCTTCATAGGTGTCCAAATGCTGCCAAAACAGGCAGACACACAGATCATCTTACCTGTCTCCCGCTGCTTGCTTGCTTCCTAGTCTGCTCTCCCATGCTCCCTTACTTATGGTTCTGCCCATTAAGCTTTCTGCATATGCTCATGCTCTTGGAGAACATCTGTGATTGGCTGTTGCAATTAGACTGCATTGTCACTCTCTGGATGGTGTCTGTGCTTGGTTATCATACACATTAGTGTATGGCAACCAACCTGACATCATAGGGTGTAAAAGAATTAATGGGAAAAAATGTGTAGGGATCCACTGTGTTTTTCAGTCTCAGCACAGATAAAGCTGACAGCTACGAGCTACCACCCTCAGCTATCTATTTTTACCTTGGCTGGCAAAAAAAATGCTTAAGGCTCCTCCTATTTTACATCATTTTAGGGCCCCCATGGTAAAAAAAAATAGCAGCCCACAGCTGCCCCTGAAAATGGCGCATTCATCTCTGCGCCATTTCCAGTCACTTTACCCTGCTCATTCAGTATCCCAGTTGGCGGACACATGCTGGGTAATAAGGAAAAATGTTTCCAGCAAGTGTTGAAGGAGTAGTAGTATACTTTTTTTTGCAAAAAAACTCTTCAGTATTTAATGAATTCAAAAAAGTTACACATATAGACAAAACTTTACCTCTCACCCCCCCCTATAAAAAAGCGTTTTGGCAGATGCCTTTTTCACGCTGTTACATCTTGCAGTCTCAAAATAAATAGCGTGTCCATTCAATGTGAAAGGGGAAACAGCCCACTTCACTCTTGTGCAAATAATTAGGCTGATGCAGATCAATCCACTTCCAAGACAAGTTTCTCCCTTGAAAGATATGCAGTTTTAATACAAAAATCCTAGTTATTTTTAACTACTACTTAATTTCAGAGAAAAGACAGGAAGCAATTGTAATTAAGTCACGAAAATTTTCATTATAAATGCACCTCATTGCACTGTTGGTTTTTATGTGCTTTACAACAAACATATGTTCCAGCAGAAACCACTATGAAGACAAGAAGCATGCAATATTAAATTAATATTATATATAAAGATTGCTTGAAATGCATTTATCCCCTAATGGGGGGACTCCACTTTTGTATATCCAGAAAAGTAGTGTTAGTATGGTGGGGGGGGGACATTTTCCAACTCACCAGCAAATATCGTCATGGTATTCTGGGAACAACAGTATATATTCTAGGAATCTAATCTATTTGGGTCATATATTGTGGATATGCTAATTGAATGGAAGGGGAAGGTCTCAGAAATATCGAGGTTCATTCATTATTTGAACAATAACTGTTTTATCTTGAAATTCACTTACCAACATCATATTGACACTGTGAACTTCTTGGACATTAGTTTATCCAGTCATGCATGAGCAATAGTATCTCGAAAACCATATAAAAAATGTACTGAAGTGAATAGTATTTTACAAGCTTCTTCTTGTCATGCTCGCCATGTAATTAGCAATCTTCTAGTTGGCGAGATGATAAAAACAAAGAAGAACTGTAGTGGCCCTGTGAAACTGGACTAGGAACTGACAATTGTCAATGAGAATCTAAAAAAAAGCGGAAATCCAGATTGGTGTCTGAAGAGGGCTCGAAATGTAATGAATAGGATTGACAGAAAAAATTTATTGGAAAACAGCACCATTTAAAAAACAAATCATAAAGTCAATAAGAACAATAACTACATAACTTTCACAACCCCTTTCAGTTCACAATATCATAAAATAATAGAAATTATCAAAAAATATGTTCCAATCCTCAAACAAGATCCTAAACTAGGTCTATTATCAATACAATTTGCGGCCAAAAAAGGACGAAAACTGGGAACGATCCTATCCCCAAATTTATATGTAACCTGAAAAAATAAAAGAATTCAATATAAAACATGGATACATGTAAAAAGGATTTCACAAATGTCTTCACCGAATATGTCTGAC
Source organism: Allobates femoralis (assembly GCA_033576535.1). NCBI lineage: Eukaryota > Metazoa > Chordata > Amphibia > Anura > Aromobatidae > Allobates > Allobates femoralis. Next base: position 204,682,200 of record JARQOC010000003.1, on the reverse strand, counting down.
ATGCTCTCATGCTAGAAAAATTGATACATTTAAAACTTTATCAACAGGTCAAAGTTTTCTAACGATAGTTTTATGAACTCTAATACTGACGGAGTAGTGTATTTGGTAGAATGTACTGCATGTTCTTGCAGTACATAGGTTGTACTACCAATGCAGTAAAAACATGATATATTTCTGATGCTATTGGAAATCTGAAACTGGAATCTCCTCATTACCTAAACACTTCTCATTAATACATGGGGGAGATACCACATGTCTCTCTTTCTGTGCCATAGAAAGAGTGAAAAAATCTTTAAAAGGAGGTGATTTTCGCAGCAAAGTGCTAAATAGAGAATTGAAATGGATATTAAAAATAAATACTACAGCTCAAATTGGTCTAAATCAAAGGCAGCATCTTTTATTGCAATTCATATAATCCACTTCAAAAGCATTCTATTAATTATGAATTGCCTTTTTGCACATTAGTTACGTTTTTTATGTAAGGTCTAGAGATGAGCGGCGTTCGATTCGATTTGTTCGCCAATCTCAAATTCGAGCTGCTTTGGGCGGTGTTCGAGGCATTCGACGAATTAGAACAATTAGCTTGAAATTCAACAGTTCTAGGTTATGTTCGATAACGCTTCGATCACCAAAAGCTAAACCCAACCCTAACCATGTTAATGAATCTGAATATCCAGTTTATGGGTATAGTGTGCAGGGGGAGGGGGGTGGTACCAGTGCTGCAGAAATGATAGCGATCTCCATTTATTTTCTCCAAACTGCAGATAGAGTGGGGCGGTGCAGACTGTCATCCAATCACACATACACACAGCAAAGTGCATTTTTTGCACACAAGCAAGGTCAGGCATCATTGGCTGTGTAAGTCACATGTCCTAGCCCTATAAGACCCAGCCATTTTCTCCATCGCCACCATTTGCTCATTACTGTAGCTCTGTGTCAGACGGCACTGCTGCTGCTGTGGGCGATATAGAGCGAAATCAAGCAATTGTGTTCTGATTCAGCTAGTGAGGTAGATAGATAGGTTTAGGGAGTAAGGACTGGAGGGATGGTGTGAATTTTAGGAGTATCAGCCCTTTTGAGGGCTGCTTCATAGGAGTAGTGATTAGGGACTAGGGACTAGTAGTCTAGTAGCCCTTTTTCAGGTGTACTTCGTAGAAGCAGGGACTAGTTTTAATTTCCGCCCTTTTTAGGGCTAGGTTAGAGCAGTCCCTATTAGATTTTGCCAGGCAGAAGTGTGCCAGTGCTGTGCAAGTGTTTTTCACAGCATCTGGCCACATCTAGCTCTGGAAGTCCTTTAGGGCAGGTAGTGTAGCACTGCAGTGAAGAAAGCTACACCACCTGCCTTAGGCTAGGGTCACACATAAGCCCTTGGTCCGTTTTTGGCTTCATTTTTGTAATTTTTTTTTCTAAGTTCAAAAACTGATAGAAAAACGGATTGGATGCAATAAACACCCTGTCCATTTTTTTCTGCACCTAAAAACATTGCTAGGAACGTTTTTTACCCACAAACGTTGTTAGCAACGTTTTTGGCATCAGTTAAGAAACGCATGCGTTTTTTAACATGGGGCCCTATGGGAAATGCATGCGTTAATGTATGGCACATATAGGCACCTGCGTTAACGCATGCGTTAACGCATATGTGTTTTTAATGAAAAAAAATGAAAAAATGACTTAGTCCAAAAACATTGAGAGGTGCAGGAGGCTCAAAAAGCACCCAAAAAAAACCGGATTGGTCATGGAAATCACTTCCAAAAACGGACTTCTATGTGTGACTCCAGCCTTAGTAGGCATTTTTTGGCTGCAGCTAGTCCAGGCAATTTGTTTGGGCTAGTACTGTAGCAGTGTCACTTACACAGTGGTGTAGCCCACTTGTGAAAGAAGCTACACTGCCTGTGTAGTTGGTGCAAATTTTTACCTGCACCTTGCCCAGGTCTCACTTTGGATCAAGTAGCAGGGCCACAAAAAGAAGCCAGTGTAGGCCACTTCTAATACAAACAACTACACCGCCTGTGTAGTTATTTACTTCTAACTTTTAACTCCACCCCTCCCAGGTCTCACTTTGGGTCAAGTAGCAGTGCCAGAAAAACAAGTAGTGTAGGCCACTTCTAATACAAACAACAACACCGCCTGTGTAGTTAGTTACTTCTAATTTTTAACTGCACCTTGCCAAGATCTCACTTTGGGTCAAGTAGCAGTGCCACAAAAAGAAGTAGTGTAGGCCACTTCTAATGCAGTCAACTACACCGCCTTTGTTGTTACTTACTTCTAATTTTTAACTGCACCTTTCCCAGGTCTCACTTTGGATCAAGTAGCAGTGCCACAAAAAGAAGCAGTGTAGGCCACTTCTAATACAAACAACTACACCGCCTGTGTAGTTGCTTACTTCTAATTTTTAACTGCACCTTGCCCAGGTCTCACTTTGGGTCAAGTAGCAGTGCCACAAAAAGAAGCCAGTGTAGGCCACTTCTAATACAAACAACTACACCGCCTGTGTAGTTAGTTACTTCTAATTTTTAACTGCACCTTGCCCAGGTCTCACTTTGGGTCAAGTAGCAGTGCAATAAAAATAAGTAGTGTAGGCCACTTCTAATACAAACAACTACACCGCCTCTGTAGGTAGTTTCTTCTAATTTTTAACTGCACCTTGCCAAGGTCTCACTTTGGGTCAAGTAGCAGTGCCACAAAAAGAAGCAGTGTAGGCCACTTCTAATACAAACAACAACACCGCCTGTGTAGTTACTGACTTCTAATTTTTAACTGCACCTTGCCCAGGTCTCACTTTGGGTCAAGTAGCAGTGCCACAAAAAGAAGCAGTGTAGGCCACTTCTAACACAAACAACTACACCGCCTGTGTAGTTACTTACTTCTAATTTTTAACTGCACCTTGCCCAGGTCTCACTTTGGGTCAAGCAGCAGTGCCACAAAAAGAAGCCAGTGTATGCCACTTCTAATACAAACAACTACACCGCCTGTGTAGTTACTTACTTCTAATGTTTAACTGCACCTTGCCCAGGTATCACTTTGGGTCAAGTAGAAGTGCCACAAAAAGAAGCAGTGTAGGCCACTTCTAATACAAACAACTACACCGCCTGTGTAGTTACTTACTTATAATTTTTAACTGCACCTTGCTCAGGTCCCACTTTGGGTCAAGTAGCAGTGCCACAAAAATAAGTAGTGTAGGCCACTTCTAGTACAAACATTTACACCGCCTGTGTAGTTAGTTACTTCTAATTTTTAACTGCACCTTGCCAAGGTCTCACTTTGGGTCAAGTAGCAAAGCCACAAAAAGAAGCAGTGTAGGCCACTTCTAATACAAACAACGACACCACCTGTGTAGCTACTTACTTCTAATTTTTAACTGCACCTTGCCTAGGTCTTACTTTGGGTCAAGTAGCAGTGCCACAAAAAGAAGCAGTGTAGGCCACTTCACTTCTAATACAAACAACTACACTGCCTGTGTAGTTAGTTACTTCTAATTTTTAACTGCACCTTGCCCAGGTCTCACTTCGGGTCAAGTAGCAGTGTTCGTTCAGTCACCTCTGCTTGATTTACATTAGCTTTTTGTTGTCCAACAACTGTACAGTTGCAAATTTTGTCCCATACAAAATGAGTGGCAAAAGGCCTGCTGCTGGTGGGAATGGGAGTAGGCGTGGTAGAAAAGGAAAAAAAGTTTGTGTCCGTGGGGTAGATGCTAAATCTACATTAACATCTACTAAAGAAAGGCAATCTTCCAGCCAAAGTAAGATGTCTACTTCTTTCCGAGGAGATTCTGATATGATCCCTTTCGTACGGACACGACTCAGACGACGATAGATACCAATTCTCGATGAGGCACAAAAAGAGCAGGCGCTTGAATGGATAGCAAGCGCTTCAGCAAGTGGGCTCTCCTCCACCTCAACTTCTACATCACAAATACACCAGTCCTCAGAGGTGTCACCCCAATACCACTTGCTTCCGCACAGCTCCCAAGTCTCCAGCCACCCATCTGAGTATGGGTAAGGCAGGTGGTTGAGTATGCATCACACTTCTCTCATACTATAGCCTGGGAATCAGAGGTCTGCTCCAAAGCTTTTGTGAGTCAAGACGAGGAAATTATCTGCACTGATGCCCAGAAGCTTTTGGAGTCAGATCCAGGCCCAGATAAAGAAGGGTCTGAGCAAACATAATGTAGACCCTCATTCATAAACTGTGAACTGCACCTTGGAGATCTTGTGAGCCCCTCCTCCTGTACTTCCTCCCCCTCCTCTAGTGCCACCACCTGACTCTGAATACTGTTTAAAGTGAGCTCCAACATGTAAATGACGGGAATAGTCATTCTGATAATGGCATAATCATCACTAAACATCTTCGTCGACATTTCAATGCTGTACAGAATGGTGCATAGGTCATTCATTTCAGACCACTCCAACTGTGTGATTTGCCCCATCTCTGGATCTCGTAGGCCCAGATTAAATGTCATGACTTATTACACCAGGGCTCGTCGGTGCTGCCACAGTTGCTGCAACATGTCTAGAGTTGAATTCCATCATGTCAGCACATCGCATTTCAGCCAGTGAACTGGCAGACCGAACAACTTCTGTAGAGATGCAAGGCATTGAGCTGCGGGATGCGAACAGCGGAAGTGAGCACACAGCGACCATGCCCTCTGCTTAAGACCATCTAGGCCCGGATAGTGTGCAAAAATTGGCTGGACAACCAGGTTTAAGACGTGAGGCACGTGTGTCACATTGCCCCAGTGAAGGGCTGCACCTCTGAATGTAGCCTTACAGATAGTGAAGTAAAACTCAGCAAGTAGTCCTTGTCTGAACATGGCCTTACAGATACTGAAGTAAAACTCACCAAATACTCCTCGTCTGAACATGGCCTTACAGATACTGAAGTAAAACTCACCATGTACTCCTTGTCTTAATGTGGCCTTACTAAAACTGAAGTAAAACTCTCCAAATACTCATTGTCTGCATGATGCCTTACAAATACTGAAGGAAAACTCACCAAGTACTCCTCATCTGAACATGGCCTTACAGATACTGAAGTAAAGCTCACCAAATACTCTGCATGATGCCTTACAAACACGGGAGTAAAAACGGATTTCAGAGGGGCATGACTTGCCTATATCTGTGTCTCCTCCTTTTACTCGTCCATCTCTTTTCTTTTCACATTTTTATATATATTTGTCACTTTTCCATATGTTTGTTGTGTGTTTTGTGTAGTTTGCCACCTTTTGGACACCTTAGAAGGTGTTTTCTATGTGTTTGTATGTGTTTGTGTTTGCCTGCCATTGTTTTCAATGGGGTTCGACGTTGTTCGACGAACATTCGACGAACATTCGACCAACACACATCAAATTCGACTAATTGAATTAAATTCGAACACTGGGGTGGTGGCTCATCTCTAGTAAGGTCTCCGGATTGCACAATGGCGGATTGGTTTCCGATTTGCACGATCAGCTAATCTGGTCACCGTAGCAATCATATTAGACCAGATTAGGTCATCTGATTGTGACACGATTGCTATTGTGACCAAATCCACTGACCGTGCAAGAGTAATGTGCTCGTCAGCTGATCTGGTCACCCTAGCAATCGCGTCAGCTGATTGTCACATGACTTGGTTACATTGCCAAATCAGTATCTGGTCCCGGTATATAGTGACCAGATTATCAGATCTAGGCACGTGCTCAAATGGTGACCTCAGGTGACTCAATGATACCGCACATCTTACTGAATCGCAGCATCTGGTTCATTACATGTGCATGACTAGAGTCATGCAGTTTCCGGATCTGTATTATCGCAGTTATCTAGATTCAGACAGCATGGTGAAGAGGACTACGGTTAACTATGAGTCACGTACACTTACATGGAACTCGAGCTAAGTTTTATGATGGTTGTCTAAGTTTCTGTTCTATACTGTATTTCATAAGTCTTATTTCAACTATAGTACAGTGAGAGATACGGTAAAGGTCGCCGAGGACTAAAAAATGAGTTCTTTGTTTTGTGATTTCTAAAGAATGTTATTTGGTCTTAATTTGCATGATGCTTGCTTACTATTTACTTGAAATTCTAAATCGCCGCAACTAACTTGGCCTGACATTAAGAATGTAGGGCTTAATGCAAGCTGGCAATATAAAGCTGGCATTACCCTTTTACCAGCATGTCTCCAGCACCAGGGCAACTAGATGAGCTGGGTAAAGCACATGGAAATGGCACAATAATGAATATGCCATTTCAGGGATGGCTGTGGGCTGCTATTTTTTAGCATGGGAGCCCCAAAATGGTGAGCCCTCACCAAGCTGAGAATACCAGCTCAAGCTGCCTAGTTTTACCTCGGTTGGCAATTGGAAATAGGGTGCAACCTTACATTTTTTTTTGCCAGCCAAGGCAAAAATAGGCAGCTGAGGGTGACACCTCATAGCTGTCAGCTTTATCTAAGCTGAGATGGAATAATACAGCGGAGCCCACACAATTTTTTCCCATTATTTATTTTAGACCCTATGATGCCAGGTTGGTTGCCAACTAATGTGTATTACAACCAAGCACAGACACCATGCAGATTGGGAAAATGTGGTCTAATTGCAACAGCCAATCAGAGGCACTCACTGAGTATGACCATCTGTGGTTAACTATTGCCAGGTCAGTGAAGTTAATATGCAGAAATTTTAATGGCCATGACCAAAAGTAAGTTAGAAAAATTATGGGACAGCAGACCCAGAAGCAAGAAAGCAGCTAGAGACAGATAAGATGATCTGTATGTGTCTATCTGTGTGTATGTGTGTGTAGCATAACATAGAAAAGAAGCATTAGTGAATCTGTCCTAGTTAAACTTCACACACATCTGTCTTACCTGTTCAGAGATTTTACTGCAGCTCGCTAACATGCAAATTAGGCACAGCTGAGAACAAATTTTAAGGTAAAACAAGATATTAAAGTCCAGACGATCTCATCAGGAGGAATCCGGAACAAAAAATTGCCAGCTTGAATACCAAGCTTCAAATGAAATCCTGTCTTCCCCTTGAGAGTTCCAAGTCTATATACAAAATTTTGTTTACATACATTATGGTTACGTGTCACAGACATGCGTACTATTGCTTCTAGAAGCTTCTTGGCTCGTGATCACATCATGGGATCATGCACAGTTACATGTTTTTCACGCATTACTGGGCCTGATAAGGAGCTATCAGGACCAGTTTCTGCTGGTTTATTCCACTTATGCAAAAGCAAATTTGAATTTAGATTTACATAACCCTGTGCTCCTTCATTTTGTAGGCAGAGAACCAAATTGATTGGATATCTATGTATTCTGTGGACTGGATACCTATCTATTCCATACAAACACACAAACCCGTCCCATTTGTATCACAATCGGTCCTTAATCAATTGGTTATCTTTCATTGCTGTAGGAGATAATGAGCAATTTAGGTTCCCTACAGAAAATTTTGTAGGCCATAAAGCAATTCCATGATGATAATAAAATTATAGCCATTACCAAAACTGAATGAATTAACCAATCTGCTCTGCTGAAGGGGCATATCCCATGAAAATGTCATAACAATGATGTATTGTGGCATCGGCTATCACGCAACCCATTTTTATTACTTTTTCTGATACTATAGTGGTACTAAACATGTGCTGTTGTAATGATTGATTAAGCAATACATTATGCTGCTATATCATTGAAGCTTCTTTTAATATATTATGCAACTTGGTTAAGTCAAATCTCAGGAAGGGACATCAAAAGAAGTGGGTTTCCAATCAATATTCACACTAACATCATGCTTGGATGTTAAAATAAAAACTTCACCTTCCCAAGTAAGGGCTGACACATGCTTTAGACAACCTGCAAAAGGAATTGTCATTCCAGACAGGATAGATCAATTGGTTACCACACATCACTCTTGAGGCGCAACGTCAATCAACATAGTAAAAGTTAATCTTAATATAGTCTATTCACAAACATTAATAGTATTTTGCAGTAAGCATTGTTCATATACAGCAGATTGAACTTTGCAAATTGTTCCTTCTAGAGTAACATCACATAAAGACAAATTGTGCGTCTTATTAACTTCATTTATATATATAAACCATTAAAGTGAAGCATCCAGTAATATAAATTTCCTGGAGTTCCTAAAATTAGAGTAACACTACAAACTTGCACATTATAATACTTTTAGAAACATTATAAATTGTTATCTTACCAGCACAGTGTGTATCATTGCAAACCATTTTGGGGCTGTCTAACTGACCCCAATCTGTGTTTTTCATTGTTTTATTGAACACGGTCTTCCATACTTGTCATTAACATTGTTTTCATATTCTCTTTCTGTTGTTGTTGGTAAATAGTTTGCATACTACACACTGACCAATTGACATACTGTACCTAATAATATTGGTATCATATCCTAAATTAAACTGATTTGAAGCATTTTGTAAATTAAGCAACATGGTATCAACATTAGTTTGCATGCTAAACGGCTGCCATATTGTAGGTATCTACTTGGCCTGTAAAATAAGCACATCTCTAATATCCCTTCCAGCAGCATGCAATCTATTAAAGTCTCAATATCAAATCCATTTAAAGTCCCAGTTAAAGTCCCATACCCTTCAAGAAGAGTGTCATACCAAACACGCTTGATCTGCTTGTTCACTAGACAGTTTTTGGCAGGAGCAGGAGAACTGGGAACTGTATGGAAGCCAAAACTATAGTTTTCAGGGCCTCACACCCAACTTTAACACATGATGACAGTATTCTCTTGATATGCCCAGGATCAGCTCACAAAAACTAAATGTTGTGCCAACCAAGATCTATTTCGAATTATAGTGGCATTAGCACATGTAATTACTATAGTATTATTTGAGAAAAAGGTAATACATGTTCCTTGTTGTGTACAGCTTTTAAACAATTCATCTTGCGTGTTCCTCCTTGAATAGAAAAGTTTCTCGTCGGCGGCAACATGAAACATTGACAGAAGATAGTATGTCAGTTTTCCCCGTGGCATTATGCAATGCATAAGTAGGGTTGGATCTGGAGCTCCGGCCCATATGTAAATGCCCATTAAATGTAATATTTAAAATGTAGCATCTCTGATTTGCTTCACAAGTAAAATTGTCTTGACTCCTGGTTTTGGTTGCAGTAATCCATCCCCATCTGACCCATCTTCTTCCAGTATTGACCACTTTATATCCTGGAGTCCATGCGTCACTCTGGGGAACTGCCAGGTACATGATGCCAAGGATTCCAAGGAGAGTTAATGCTTTTTATTTCTGTGGGTAAAACAAAATAGAATTATTCCCGTAGAGATTCCCGTAGATAACCTTTTTCCTGGGGAACATATTCCCATTTTTTTACTCCTGGTCTCATTGTGAGCAGACTTCTGTCTTTTCCTATAGCAATGATTTCAGCTGGAGAAGGCAGTCCTTGGTGATTTTGATCCCATATTTTAGCACCCACATTAGTTATGTTAGTGGAACCAAATCCTTTGTCCCCGCTAACGGGTAATGCAGTAGGGCTGTCCCCTCTTGCACTTGAGCCAAATGAATTGTAATCAACAACAATTGGACCATTCTCTGTCCTTTCTCAATTATTAATGGTTCACAACCCATATTGATTATGATTACCTTGATCTCACATTGATAATCATCATAAATAACATCTCTTACTACTATTGCATCTTTTAAAGCAAAACTGGATCTTGTAATTTGACCAAAATGTCCTTCAAGAATCTTAAACCCTAAAACAGTAAAATGGTGCTTATCTTACTTGGTGCTATGATCACTACCTCTACTGAGTAGAGATCTAGTCCAGCAGCCGCTGGAGTAGCTCTGTAATGACTTTGTGCTTCCTCTTTCAATTTACAATAAATCAATGTATCTACATGTAAATGTATGCTCAGATTGGGTATAAGCATTCTCATCAGTGGTGTCATAGAATAAGTGATGGGTCAATTGAGGGGTAATTATTTGGAGAACTTCGCTCAAATTATCTCTCCATTGGCCATATGAATCTGATTGTGTTATCTTCTTTAGTGTGGATTTAAAAAATCCATTCATTCTCTCAATGAGGCCATCTGCTTGTGGATAGCAAGGCATATGATATATCCACTCAATGTTGTGTTGTATTGCATAGTCTTTGACATGTTGCCCTGTGAAATGAGAACCATTGTCAGTTTGAATCTGTAGTGGAGTACCATATTATTGTTTGATCAGTTCTAATGTTCTCAAAGTACTCCACTGCGTGACAGATTTGCAAGTAAAACCCACCATCAATCCTGAGTATGTGTCTACAGCTGTACAGATATATTTACAACTAGGGATGAGTGAATATATTCGCAAGTATTCAGCTTTTGGCGAGCAATGTGGTACTCGCCGTACTCGAAACTTAGCGAGTATTTCACTACTCGCCTAGCAATATTCGGATATTCCGCCCAGCATTAGCCAATCACATTATGGTTGGCCATAATGAACATTGTTACGTTTGGAGGAAAAATGAGAAGCTTGGAAACCTAAGAACAATATCCCAACTGTGAAACACAATAGTGTAAACAGAATAGTGTATTTAAACTTCTGGTTTCGATTGTACATAGCTCTATTGATTATCATGTTGGTTATATGGGTTGTATCACAGTGCCAGATAAGAGATAATTTGTTTCAACTAGAGAATCCCATCAAATGCTTAGAAGGTAATGGTAATGTCAAAAAATAATATATAAAATGTATGACAATGTTTTACAGTAATTGCAAAGTACAAATACAATTATACATTTCCTTAAATTTCTCTGCTAGCAGTATAAATAAATATATGTATACATTTGGGTTTAACTTTTTATTTAACCTTTGAGTTTTTCGTTTAATACCAAATATTTACTTTTGTAAATTGTAGCAATGCTTAGTAACAATGGCAAGTGAAGAAAAGCTGAATTTAAATAATCAAAGGGACTTTTAGCATTGTCTTCTTACTGTCAATTAAAATGCAGAACCTAAATCCACCTTCTGCCAGTAATTACTCAAGATTATCTTTTAACTATACTCCAGTGTACAGTCTAAATACATATTTATCTAACATAATTTTAGATAAAAAATTTTGAGAAATAATCTGCATTTTTACCAGCTTTATTTTTTTAAGTAAATATAATGTAATATGATTAGTTTTGTTATTTTTGTTTTTCTTCTAATTGTAATTACCGTATATACTCGTGTATAAGCCGACCCGTGTATAAGCCGACCCCCCTACTTTTGCCCCAAAAATCTGGAAAAACCTATTGACTCGTGTATAAGCCGAGGGTGGACCCCAGCACAGGTATACAGACCCCAGCAGTGTGGTATACAGGCCTCCCCAGTGGTAGTATACAGCAGCCCCAGTGGTAGTATACAGATTCCCCAGCAGCCCCAGTGGTAGTATACAGATTCCCCAGCAGCCCCAGTGGTAGTATACAGGAGCCCCAGCAGCCCCAGTGGTAGTATACAGGAGCCCCAGCAGCCCCAGTGGTAGTATACAGGAGCCCCAGCAGCCCCAGTGGTAGTATACAGGAGCCCCAGCAGCCCCAGTGGTAGTATACAGGAGCCCCAGCAGCCCCAGTGGTAGTATACAGGAGCCCCAGCAGCCCCAGTGGTAGTATACAGGAGCCCCAGTGGTAGTATACAGATTCCCCAGCAGCCCCAGTGGTAGTATACAGATTCCCCAGCAGCCCCAGTGGTAGTATACAGGAGCCCCAGCAGCCCCAGTGGTAGTATACAGGAGCCCCAGCAGCCCCAGTGGTAGTATACAGGAGCCCCAGCAGCCCCAGTGGTAGTATACAGGAACCCCAGCAGCCCCAGTGGTAGTATACAGGAGCCCCAGCAGCCCCAGTGGTAGTATACAGGAGCCCCAGTGGTAGTATACAGATTCCCCAGCAGCCCCAGTGGTAGTATACAGATTCCCCAGCAGCCCCAGTGGTAGTATACAGGAGCCCCAGCAGCCCCAGTGGTAGTATACAGGAGCCCCAGCAGCCCCAGTGGTAGTATACAGGAGCCCCAGCAGCCCCAGTGGTAGTATACAGGAGCCCCAGCAGCCCCAGTGGTAGTATACAGCAGCCCCAGTGGTATACAGTAGGCCCCCAGGGGTACATATAGCAGCCCCCAGGGGTACCCAGCAGCCCCCTGGGGGTACCCAGCAGCCCCCTGGGGGTACCAACAGCCCCCTGGGGGTACCAGCAGCCCCCTGGGGGTACCAACAGCCCCCTGGGGGTACCAGCAGCCCCCAGGGGGTACCAGCAGCCCCCAGGGGGTACCAACAGCCCCCAGGGGGTACCAGCAGCCCCCTGGGGGTACTAACAGCCCCCTGGGGGTACCAACAGCCCCTAGGGGGTACCAACAGCCCCCTGGGGGTACCAATAGCCCCCAGGGGGTACCAGCAGGCCCCTGGGGGTACCAACAGCCCCCAGGGGGTACCAACAGCCCCCAAATGCTGTCACTCGCCCCCCCCGTGCAAGGGCCCCCCCCCCGCTTCTCTTACCATTGTGGACTTCTGATCCGCGCCGCTCCTCGCTGCTCCTCGCTGCTCCGTCCGTCCGTCTTCTACATCCGGGATCCCCGGCTGCGCGATGACGTCACATGCCTGCGACGGCCGGAGATCCGGGATGTAGAAGACGGACAGAGGGAGCAGCGAGGAGCAGCGAGGAGCGGCGCGGATCAGAAGTCCGGAATGGTAATATAACCATCGGGGGGGGGCCTTACAAGGGGGGGCAGGTGCCAGCACTTGGGGGGGATTTATTTAGTTATGCACTGCTTCCCCCTGCCGCTGATTGACAGGGGAAAGCAGTGCATATTTAATGAGCGGCCCCACGTGACGGGGCCGCTCATACAGCAGCCCTCCCCCCCCCCCCCCCGCCTCCTGAAGCCTCCACAGCCCCGGACACAGCCCCCCCCGTATTGACTCGTGTATAAGCCGAGGGGGAGACTTTTCAGCCCAAATTTTGGGCTGAAAAACTCGGCTTATACACGAGTATATACGGTACCATTTGTATATATAATTACATATTTATAATTTATCATTTTAAAATGAAAGTAAAGTTTTGCAATACTGCATAAAGCCCATCTTAAATTGAAGAGTCAAGGAAGAACACGGACATAGTAGTTTTGAAATGCTGAATGCTGAATTGGACCAAAGAAAAGAGCATCAAATGCTGATATTAAAAAACAAAAGAAATGAAACCATGTTTTTAAATGGACTCTGTTAGATCATTTTTCAGTATGCTACTAACAATTCCCTTGAATAGCACTTTGGCAGACATTTCAGAATATGTAAATATTATTACTGTACCCTCTGTAGTTCTCTTGTTATAAGCAGTAAAAGTAATTGACCGGACTAGTAAATATTCTGGATAAGAAAATGGTCATTCAATATTCACTCCTTCTCAAGTAGCTATTCCCCTCCTCCCCTCTTTACTCTTCCTCTTACAGTTTCATTTTCATTTTGTTGTCCTGCACGGAGCTTTTGATGAGGAGAGATAAGGGGAGAGATGGCAGGCACATATCAGAAAGATTCTGTGTGTTTGCCTGCAAACAAGGAGAGGAGACAGAAGAAATCAGCCCCCCCCCCCCAATGTGAGTGATTTCTACTGATCATCTTCTGTACAGTGCAGTGATGTGAATATGTGACATGAATATTCATTCCCTAGGAGTGGACAGCAGAGAAGCAAGTGATCAATCACTGTGAATAACAGATGGAATGAATCCCTTTATTTGCAGTTTACAGAGGATAGGAGGGAAGTATAAATAATGTAAATACATTAATAGAAAGGGTTTCACTACAGGATTTACAAAATATCAGTTAAATTTGGATTTTTGATCTGACTGATTCCCTTTAAGATTAATTCCTCTATACACAAAAAATGCTGAATATGTTTTATTTATTTTTTTGTACAGAGTTGAAGCTGTAGCATATTCTGTAATTAATTTTTGGAATTAATTTAAATTTGTTGGTGATTAGTTAGACATGTAAAAAATACATTTCATAAATGTGTTTAATATGTTTGATAAATTTCAAACAATGTGTAATTCTGTTCTCTTAAATTGACTTAAAAATATTGCTGCCATTCTACAAATAGCAAAAGATTGAATTAGTCATAGAAGGCTCACATGATCTCAGACACAGACATTTGGGCTTCTCAACTATACCATGTCCTGGATTAACGCACCCTTTTAGCAGAAACTATTAGAGGTTTTGTTAAGCCAATGCAAATGATGTAGCTGCTATTTTAACATGATTAAGGATAATTAAGGATAATGAGGGGATATTACACACCAGTTCATCAATATATAATGAGAGAAAAGGCCCCAAAACAGTGGGGAGTGGGGAGTACAACAGTGGGTGTTCCAAGTGAAATTGTTGAGCATTTCTCCCTCCGTAAACTAAAGCTACGGTCCAAAAGTAATTGTATTCTTGCATGTACTTATCACCCCATGGAGACTTATATCTCTCTAGTTCAGAAGGATGTTAAAAACAATTTAAAACTAGAAAGCAAGGTAAAAATGTACTTAAAAAGGGTTTTTTAGTAGAAGAAAAGAGGGTACAACAGGATCTTCATGGGAATAAAAATCTGATGATTAAAACAGCTGGCAAACGGGGTTCAATAGTGGTAATGAATTGGTCATATTATATTGCAGAAATACAAACCTAATTGAACAATGGAAATAATTAAGAACCCATTTATCCCAACTCATAAAATAGTTAAGGAGATTCAATCTTTGGTTAAAGTTTATACACTGAAAGGTACAATTGATACTAAACTGGCTGCATATCTTGTTAATCATCATCCCATTACTCAAGTACTGTAAATTTTGCCAAAGATTCATAAAAACTTAAAATCACTTCCTATAGTTGTCTCGATTGATCCTTTCACATTTGTCCATTGTATTAGATAAAATATCCTTTATTCCCTCATTTCTTAAGGACACTAATCATTTCGTCTCCTATCCTCTCCTATTCATTAAACAGAGTCAGACTACCCTAATGACACATTTTAGGGGTTTGATTCCCTGTCTAGGTTGCTTACAATGCTCAAATGTAGCTAAGAGCTCTTTTGTCAAAAATCCCATATCTGGTAAGCACTACCCTATTCAGGGTGTCTTTACGTGTGAATCATCATTTGTTGTCTATTTGATTAAGTATCATTGTGGCCTTAGATATGTTGGGGAGACTACTCAACATTAGAGATGAGCAAACACTTTAGTGTTTAGGTTTGGTTCTCCAAACAATGGGGTGCTTGCCAACTTATGTGATGAGCTGTCCATTGAGCCCCCCAAACCCCATTGAAATCAATGGCAGGCGACATAAAATGCATGGAAAACACCTTTGAAGCACCCCAAAAGCTGCCAAACTGCTCATATTAGTGGTAGACACAAAGAAAAGTGGCAACAATCGATCCAGAGTCCAAATAGTACCATGGCATAGCATGGGTGGACGGGATATGACCAGCCAAAAATGGAAGAGATGCACCGACAATCATCACAATAATATATGTGTGCTCACCATGCCAAGAAGTTATATAGGCCCAGAATAAGAAAAATACATAACATATGAACAGGGAGCATACCAATGGATCTAAAAGTCATGCAAACCTTTATTCAACATATATGCAGACAAAACATGTTAAAAACAATTAAAACATATGCCAGTATGTCCCCATAATAGTAACAAGGTAACCAGAAGTACCACTGCACCAAGAATAGACATAGGGGTAAGTATAAGCAAGAATACAAAACATGTATATATCTGACACAAGGTTATTGGTAATGTAGTTACAAAGAGCACACGTTTATACTATCAGAGCAAAGGTTTGAATCAATAATTAGCATAAATGCATTGCAATGTGTGATTTAATACATTATACAATATAATGACTGCAAGTGGATTATAGCCACAGCATCCCCCTATTCACACATCAATGCTGGGCCAAGTAAATTAATAACTGAGTTGATAACAATGGTAAGTTACCGACTAGGCTAAGTGTACATACATATGGTAGAAATGTGGCTGTAGGACAAAGCTCCTAACCACAGCAATATGACAAACAGCACTCGAGTTGCAACCATGTTAGAATGGAAATTATATCAAGAGTATAGGTATGCCCAACCATATATTCAATAATCTGGTGTCGTTTTAGGCCGCACATAAACAGCCAGCATTAGTTGGCTCCTGCAAAGAAATGGTGTTATTTGAGAAAATAGCCTGACCTGTCTCCAGCAACTCGGAAATACAGAGTAAGGCCCATTTTACATTTAATGCAGGGCTGAGTTTTGCTTCATTTGCATTTATATGTGTTATTACTGCTAAAAACACATCCAAATGCATGCATTTTTGCCCCCTTTGATTTGAATAAAATACATTGAAAACGCATGCAAAAACACAAGTGCATTTTCAAAAACACAAAATGCATGCGTTTTTGCAAATGCAGCCCTACACACAGCAGCCCACGTTTTTGGTTGCATTTGCTGTGGTGATGAGCTTTGTCCTATAATCACATTTCTACCATATGTACACTTAGCCTAGTCGGTAACTTGCTATTGTGGGGACCCACTGTCATATGTTTTATTTGTTTTTAACATGTTTTGTCCGCATATATGTTGAATAAGGTTTTACATGACTTTTAAATCCATTGGTATTCTCCCTGTTCATATGCCATGTCTTTTTCTTATTCTGAGATACGACCAGCCTGCACACTCTTTAAAATCTGTAAAAAAATAGGAAGCTGCTTAAATTCACTTAAATTCCAAAGGTGAGTTAAACTCAGTTAGAATTTCCAGATGACTGAGTCATAGGGAAAACGTGGCAGCAGTTTTCTACATCTTGGAAATGTTCACTATGGGTGCAAGATACAAGGCCTTATCTCAGGATTTTAAGGTTCAACATGGAGTAAAAGGAGGATGAGTGACAGGTGTAGGCATGTCTTTCAGAAAGCCCTGTTCAAGTCATGCCCCTCACAGCAAGGAAACCCCAAGATGAGTCCTTACTTTTCCAAAAATTAGGGTCAAAACAGCAAAGTGGCATCCATCTTATAGAATTTAAATTGGGCCACAATGTCAACAAGACAGGAGGCCTGGGTCCAGTATTTCAAGGTTGGGATCAAGGAAGAGGTGCAGGAGTTTCAGGAATACATATTGCCATGCACCACACAGGAAGGAGACCCCAACAAGATTCAAAGCATGACTGGGGAGCTCAGGCCTACTTTTCCATTTTCAAAGCCAAAAATGCATAAGTGTATAGGTCCACACTCATTGCACTGATATTGAGCTGTAGACACTCCTGCACTCTCCTCTCTAGGCATTAACATTGTGTCCGATTTGTCCTCTCTCTGTCATTGCAAAGGATGGCCAAAAAAAAGTCAAATAATTCCCAGAAATTGCTTTTAACAGATTCAATGCTGCTTCTAATATTTCTGTGATGAGCTGCGATGGGCACTGTGGCCGGCACTGGCATTTTGGGGAAAAGCAGTACCAAGATTGTCTAAAAGCTTCTTTTGATACTCCTGCATCTGTGCATCCCTTTCCAGGGCAGAAAGCATTTGGCTAAATTTACTCTTGTACTGGGGATCTAATAGTGTGGCAATGCAGTAGTGAGCAGTAATTCGCATCCTAACAATCTGAGGATCATGTAGCAGATAGTGCAGCAAGAATGTACTCGTGAGTCTTACACATCCATGAATAAATCCAAAGGATAGTGTTTTTGTGATCCACGCTGCTATACGATGAAAAAAGACCAGAAGGATCTGTTGGGTAATGGTAGCTTCATTTAACACATTTCAGAGCTTTATAAGATTATGGTTGTAATCCTGAGGAAGAAGCAGGGATAACGCTCTGAAACGCGTCAAATAAAGCCACCGTTACCTGACAGATCCTTATGGTCTTTTTTCATTGTATAGCAGTGGGGATCACGAAAACACTGTCCTTTGGATTTATTTCGGATTATGCCCGTGTAAACATAGAGTGTGGATCCTGCAGCAGCTGTATCATACGCATATACTGGTTGTGGGTCAAACAACCAGCTCAAGTGAGCAGTGATCAAATGCGGTCTGGAAAGCTGATCCCAACTTTGAGCTTTTTGACTCACATCTCCCAGTTTTTTTTTATGTAAACACAGCCTGATGGTGCAGAGCCCTGCTGGCAGTGCAGTAAGAAGGTGTGGTGCATTCCTTCTGCATAGTTGGAATGCATGTTATATTAACGGAGAGGTATTGGGTGCAGGTGGAAGCTTGAGATAATGTTGAAGAGACAGAATCAGTGGAGAAAGTGGTAGACAGAGATTTTAACCCCAAGCCGTGGGGATGTCAAGACTTGTAGAGCAAACCTTTCACCCACAGCCACCAGAGTCAACCAGCGCCCAGTGACATGTACCACGCCAGGCCATGCTTACTCATCCAGGTGTCAGTGGTGAAATTTACCATGTCACACACAGAATTTCTCAAGGATGCACTGATGTTGTCAGTAACATGCTGGCATAGTGCAGGCACAGCTTTCTTTGAGAAGTAGTGTCGACTGGGCATCTGGTTCTTGGGGACTGCGATGGTCATTTGCTTTTGAAAACCCTCTGTATCCACGGGGCGGAAAAGCAGCTTTTCATTGGCCAACAGATTAAATATGGTGAAGTTCATGCTTTTAGCTTTGATATGTGTAGTAGGAGTAAATGGTCTTTTACTTAAACACATCTGCAAGACCAAGGGTTGGCTGCTATGCTGAGAGGTAGTAAAGTAGGGTGACCATGACAAACTTCTGAACTCCAAGAAAAGTGCAGGAGGAAATGTTATGTTGGCTTCAGAAAAATGTGCTGTTCTCGTTGTCTAACATCTGTCAGCACTGGCAGGCAAGTACACTTTCAAAATGGCTGAAGGGCTGTCAATCACAAAGCCTGTTGTGGGTAACAAGGCAGAAGTTCTGCAGATGAAGGCTTTTGTAGCAACAGTTCCCACATTGATGGAGGATTGGTGGTTGGCCAGGCCGCATTGTAGCACAGTGAGCTTGCCACTGCAACTTATGGTGTATGTCAATGTGATAGTTCATGCACGAAGTAGTCAATTTATTTACTTTTTTCCCCTTACTTGGATTTTTCTGATGAATTTTACAGATAGGATAAGTTGGGTAATCTTTGATGATAGGAAAAAGGCTCAGGTTAGGCAAGGCTTGATGCCCATGTACACTGCAGAACTGCCACCACTGCTGCCCAGAGGCAGAGTTGTTGCTGAGAATGCAGTGCTTGGTGTGGTTGCACCACTCCTTCTCTTTCCAGGAAGACGTAATCTAACCTCATTAGTTACCTCCTTTTCCACTCCTTCTGCTGAGTTCATCAAATGCATTCCTGTGGATTGACAGCAAGTGGGATCTAGAACCTCATCATCATTCTCATGTTGTCACATTCCTAACCCTCAGAGCCAACCTCTTCCTGCCCTGAAAGCACAGTAAAGTAGGCTTTTGACTCAGGTATCTGAGTCTCATCATCAGCATCAGTATCTCCACACACAGGGGTTAATGTCTGGTTACTAGGGTCTAGATTATGCTCACGATCTACTTTGCTCAGCACTGGATCCAAATCCAAAATATTTAAGGCATCGTTTCAGATCATTTCCTCCTCCTGACTCTGTGAATCTTTGGTCCAGACCTCTGATTCCCAGGCAATAGTATGAATGAAGAACTCTGCAGGATCACCCTTCTGTGGTGCCCCACTTTCAGCAGGGCGGCTGGACAGTTGTGACATATGGGGAAACAACATTGATTGGGGTGCCACATCTGATGACTGAACTGTGTGTGATGTTGAAGGGATGTTGAAGTTTACGTTGAGGATAGGCCACTTGATGCAGCTCTTGACATCTACTGTAGAACATGCTATTTCTGGGCCTCATCTACAAGTCATAGCATTGTGTTTTCGCCTAATAAAAGGATGATAGTAGGCCATCCACTACCAGGAGTTAATATTTTTGTTTTGCTAGGACAAGCCGGTGTTTATTGAGCTGAGCTTTCAGTAACTTTAGCACCTACCCCATGGACACCAAGCTTTTTCTCCTTTCCAACACACCTGTTCCCCTTTCCACCACAGCCTAAGCCTTTACTGGTCATTTTTGATGCACACATATTTGGAACACTGATTTTAAACCAATAAAAGCTGTGAATGTAAATGAGACAGACTTGGCAAATGTATAGGGAAATATTTAGGGAGATTTAACAAACACTACTTCTATGCCAAAATAAAAGCTGTGGATGGGAATACAGCAAATTTGGCCAACACTGGTTCTATGCCCAAAAAGAGTATATGGGAATATTTAGCGAGATTTATCAAACACTGATTTTATGGTAAAATTAAAGCTGTGGATGCGAATACAGCAGATTAGTCAAACACTGGTGCTATGCATGGAAAGAGTAGAGGGCAATACTTAGTGAGATTTAGCAAACACTGCTTCTCTACCAACAAAAAAATGCAAATAAGAATACAGTATGTTTGGCAAACACTTCTTTTCGGCCATAAACGAGCTATTTCAGAAAGAAGTAACTAAATTTACTGTCTGTCTAAGGCTGGAGGCACATTGCCATGAGACTAGCGTGAGTGCAATGCGAGAAAAAACTCACATTTCACTCTAACCATTATCAGTAAATGATACTGGTCAAATTAATGCGTTTGCAATGCACTTAACTCTCATTGCGAGGGAAATGCAATTTCAATTGCAGCATGCTGTGAGTGAATGTGATTTCCCAGTGCAAGTGGCCAATGTAAGTATATGGGTGCGAGAAAATCTTGCACCCAAACAGCACACTGTGCTAGTCACTCACACGTGTGCTGTAGTCCTGACACAGGAAAGCCTGATAGCTATATATCTACAGATAAAGATCTGTAGATATAAAAGCTTTGTGGGGCTTTGTGCTGCTTTGATAGCATCATTTTTTAATTTTCCCGGGTTACCCGGCATATTAACCCCATCTGCAGCCTCTGTGCTGCATATCAGCTGGGGGCTCCAGAACCAGTTAATAAGCTGGTTATGTAGGTTTAACCCCATATTTCTGTCTTGCCAGGTTATGTCTGGTTATGTCCACACTCCCTGGACACAACATGACATGACAGAAAATGTCTGCAGGGGTTAATGCTGCTTATTAAACACCGGCAATTACAGCTCTTTATTAAAATCCTTTATTCTCCGGTGGACTGCAGGACTCAGGAGCTCTGCATGGTCCTGTACTGTAACAGCGTGAATTAATAGCCCTCATCCTTGGTACTGAAATGTAACGGTGTTACAGTGCAGGAGCTCTCAAGGGTCCTGATCATTAAAGCTGGGTGCTCACTGTGGTGCTGAAGCTGTACAGATTGCGGTCAGCATCCAGCTTTAACGATCAGAACCCTGGAGAGATCCTGCACTGTAACAGCGTCATATTTCAGTACCAAGAACCAGGGCTATTAATTCATGCTGTTACAGTACAAAAACATGGAGAGCTCCGGAGTCCTGCAGCCCTCCGGAGATTACATGAATTTAACGAAGAGCGGTAATTGCTGTTTTTTCTGAATAAGCAGCATTAACCCCTGCAGACACATTCTGTCATGTCAGTTTGTGTCCAGGGAGTGTTGACATAACCGGACACAACCTGGCAAGACAGAAACATGGGGTTAAACCTACCCTTTGGAAGTGCACTGAGATACAGGCTGATTTTCTGCTAAGGGAAAAAAAAAACAAAAAAAAACTCTTTATATCTGATTTTCTAGCGAGTGTGACCGCGAGCTAAGTGTGACAGAGCAAGTGCGACAGAAGTAAATGTGTGACTTGTGATTCAGTGAGGAGGTGTTTAGGAATCCTGCAAAAAATACCTGTGTGAATTGCTGACTGGTTTTTTTTTTACCTTTTTAATTTTATTGGGCTTTCTTAACTTTCCTTTCTCTCTACAAGTTTATAGACTCTTATTTTACTACCTGTAAGTTAAAGGGTTAACTGCTTTGCACTTAAAACCTGTGGTGTAGCTATACTTACAAGGGGTTAATTAAGGGTGGGGGTGCATAATTAAGGGTTTATAAGAAGCAGCTGGTTGGGGCTTCCAGTCCTTTGGAAGTGCACTGAGATACAGGCTGATTTTCTGCTAAGGAAAAAAAAAAACAAAAAAACCCTCTTTATATCTGATTTTCTAGCGAGTGTGACCGCGAGCTAAGTGTGACAGAGCAAGTGCGACAGAAGTAAGTGTGTGACTTGTGATTCAGTGACTTTGGATTCAGGGAGTTTGGAAGGGAGGATTTACTGAATTGCTGGTTGTATTTTATTAATACTTTGCATTTCTTTTTACTTATCATTCTGTCTGGTGCAATCCCCATTAGGAAATGAGCTCCATGATTGGCAATGCCATCCAGTGTACATCTTGCCACATGTATGCATTCCTTGACCAGCCGGTCGAGGGTGCATACTGCTGTGTGAGATGTGAGTACGTTGTGCATTTGGAAGCCCAGATACTGGATCTAAATGAACAACTGACAATGCTGAGATCCATAGACAATATGGAAAGGAGTCTGCTGCTCACTGAACAGCTGCTCAATGGGATAGATGTGGGGGAGGATGGTAGTATGGAGCTGCAGGACCGTGAAGTAGCTAGCTGGGTGACAGTTAGAAGGCAGGGTAGAGGGAAGGGTGCCAGGGAGGCTAGCCCTGATCTGGCACACCCCAATAAATTTGCTATGTTGGCAGATGAGGGGGGTGTGAGTTCAGGGATAGCACTGCTGCAGCAGGGCATGACCTCTGAAAGCCAGAGGAGTGTCTGCTCCAGTAAGGGGGAAAACAGGAGAGTAGGGCAGGCCAGACAGGTGCTGGTAGTGGGGGACTCAATTATTAGGGGAATAGATAGGGCAATCTGTCACAAAGACAGGGATCGTCGAACAGTGTGCTGCCTACCTGGCGCTCGAGTCCGGCACATCGCTGATCGGGTTGACAGATTACTGGGAGGGGCTGGTGAGGACCCAGCGGTCATGGTGCACATTGGCACAAATGACAAAGAGGTAGGTGGAAGGTCCTTAAAGATGATTTCAGGGAATTAGGCTGCAAGCTTAAGGCAAGGACCTCCAAGGTAGTATTCTCTGAAATACTGCCTGTACCACGTGCCACACCAGAGAGGCAACGGGAGATTAGGGAGATAAATAAGTGGCTCAGGAATTGGTGTAGGAAGGAGGGGTTTGGGTTCCTGGAGAACTGGGCCGACTTCTCTGTTGGCTACAGGTTCTATGCTAGGGACGGGCTGCACCTCAATGGGGAGGGTGCAGCTGTGCTGGGGGAGAAAATGGCTAGAAGGTTGGAGGAGTGTTTAAACTAGGGATTGGGGGGGAGGGTATTCATTGTATAGGAGGGGAAGATAGTGTAAACAGTAACCTGGGCACAAGTAATAAAATTGGGGGTGGCATGGGGGGTGGGGTTAGAACAGTCAATCTAGTAGGAAGGAAGAGAGGTAAAGAGAGATGCATAAAATGCATGTTCACTAATGCCAGAAGCCTCACCAACAAAATGGAGGAATTAGAATTGATTTTGTTGGAAAATAATTATGACATGGTGGGGATTTCAGAGACTTGGCTGGACGAGAGCCATGACTGGGCTGTTAATTTACAGGGCTATTGTCTGTTCAGAAATGACCGTACAAATAGGCGAGGAGGAGGTGTATGTTTATACGTAAAATCATCCTTAAAACCCATCCTGCGTGATAATATAGGTGAATCTAATGGAAATGTAGAGTCCCTGTGGGTGGAGATAAGGGGAGGGGGAAAAAATAATAAATTACTGATAGGGGTTTGTTATAAGTCTCCAACAATAATGGAAGTGGAGGAGAATATCCTCATAAAGCAAATAGATGAAGCAGCGACTCAGGGAGAAGTCATTATTATGGGGGACTTCAACTACCCTGAAATACATTGGGGAACAGAAACCTGCAGTTCCAGCAAAGGTAATAAGTTTTTGAAAACTATGAGAGACAATTACCTTTCACAACTGGTTCAGGACCCAACAAGAAGGGGGGCACTGCTGGACCTAATATTAACCAACAGGCCAGACCGCATATCAAATATACGGGTTGGAGGTCACTTGGGTAACAGTGATCATAACTTAATAAGCTTTCAAGTATCCTTTACTAAGACGTGTAGTAGAGGGGCCACAAGGACACTAAACTTCAGGAAGGCAAATTTCCAACGGTTGAGAGATGATCTTAGTGCAATAAACTGGGACGATGTCCTGAGACATAAAAGTACACAACACAAATGGGAGATGTTTATTAGCATCCTGAATAGGACCTGTGCACAATATATACCCTATGGGAATAAGCATGCTAGAAATAGGAGGAAACCACTATGGCTAAATAAAGCGGTAAGAAGTGCAATATGTGACAAAAAGAAAGCATTTAGGGAATTAAAGCAAGTAGGTAGTGATGAAGCATTAAATAAATACAGAAAATTAAATAACATTTGTAAAAAGCAAATCAAGGCAGCAAAGATTGAAACAGAGGGACTCATTGCCAGAGAAAGTAAAAAGAATCCCAAAATATTTTTTAACTACATAAATAGTAAGAAACTAAAAAATGATGGTGTTGGCCCCTTTAAAAATAGTCTGGGTGAAATGGTGGATGAGGATGAGGAAAAAGCCAATATGCTAAATGACTTTTTTTCAACAGTATTTACACAAGAAAATCCCATGACAGACAATATGATCAGTGATAACAAAAAGTCTCAATTAAATGTCACCTGCTTAACCCAAGAGGAAGTACGACATCGTCTAAAAATCACTAAAATTGACAAATCACCGGGCCCGGATGGGATACACCCCAGAGTGCTGCAGGAATTAAGTACTGTCATAGATAGACCATTATTTTTAATATTTAAAGATTCCATAATAACAGGGTCTGTACCACAGGACTGGCGTATAGCAAATGTGGTGCCAATATTCAAAAAGGGGACAAAAACTGAACTTGGAAATTATAGGCCAGTAAGCTTAACCTCTACTGTGGGTAAAATCCTAGAGGGTTTTCTAAGAGATGCTATACTGGAGTATCTGAACAAAAATAACCTCATGACCCATTATCAACATGGTTTTACGAGGGACCGTTCCTGTCAAACTAATCTGATAAGCTTCTATGAAGAAGTAAGTTCTGGACTGGACCAAGGAAATGCAGTGGATGTGGTGTATATGGACTTTTCAAAAGCTTTTGATACGGTGCCACACAAAAGGTTGATACATAAAATGAGGGCAATGGGGATAGGGGAAAATATGTGTAAGTGGGTTAAGAACTGGCTTAGTGATAGGAAACAAAGGGTGGTTATTAATGGAACACACTCAGAATGGGTCACAGTTAACAGTGGGGTACCACAGGGGTCAGTGTTGGGCCCGCTTCTATTTAATATATTTATTAATGACCTTGTAGGGGGCATACAGAGTAGAATCTCAATATTTGCAGATGACACTAAACTCTGCAGGGTAATCAATACAGACGAGGACAATTTTATATTACAGGAGGATTTATGTAAACTAGAAGCTTGGGCTGCTAAATGGCAAATGCGCTTTAATGGGGATAAATGTAAAGTCATGCACTTGGGCAGAGGAAACAAAAGGTATAATTATGTGCTTAATTGTAAAACACTGGGCAAAACTGTCACTGAAAAAGACCTGGGTGTATGGGTAGATGACAAACTCACATTTAGTGGCCAGTGTCAGGCAGCTGCTGCAAAGGCAAATAAAATAATGGGATGCATTAAAAGAGGCATAGATGCTCATGAGGAGAACATAATTTTACCTCTATACAAGTCACTAGTGCGACCACACTTAGAATACTGTGTACAATTCTGGTCTCCGGTGTATAAAAAAGACATAGCTGAACTAGAGCGGGTCCAGAGAAGAGCGACAAAAGTCATTAGAGGACTAAGGGGTCTGCAATACCAAGACAGGTTATTAAACTTGGGGTTATTTAGCTTGGAAAAACGAAGGCTTAGGGGTGATCTTATAATAATGTATAAATATATGAGGGGGCAGTACAGAGGCCTTTCTAATGATCTCTTTACTCTTAGGCCTGAGACTGGGACAAGGGGGCATCCTCTACGTCTGGAGGAAAGAAGGTTTAATCATAATCACAGACGCGGATTCTTTACTGTAAGAGCAGTGAGACTATGGAACTCTCTGCCACATGCTGTTGTAATGAGTGACTCACTACTAACATTTAAGAAGGGCCTGGATGCCTTTCTTGAAAATTATAATATTACCAGTTATATATACTAGATTCTTTGATAGGGCGTTGATCCAGGGAATTAGTCTGATTGCCATTTCTGGAGTCAGGAAGGAATTTTTTCCCCAATGTGGAGCTTAGTGTTGCCACATGGTTTTTTTTTGCCTTCCTCTGGATCAACATGTTAGGCTATGGGTTGAACTAGATGGACTTAAAGTCTTCCTTCAACCTTAAAAACTATGTTACTATGTTACTACATAAGCGGCTTATTAACCACATCTGCAGCCTCCCGGCTGATGTGCAGCACAGAAGCTGCAGATGGGGTTAATATGTCGGTTAAACCCGGGAAAATTAAAAAATGATGCTGTCAAAGCAGCACAAAGCCCCACAAAGCTATTATATCTACAGATCATTATCTGTAGATATATAGCTATCAGGCTTTCCTATGTCGGGTGTTTTACCCACGCGAGAAAGCTCATGTTACACTCACAGCACACCCGCATCACACTCGCACCACACTTGCACCACACTTGCACTACCACACAGATTGCATTTGCATCACTTTCGTGCATCAAAAACGCTGCGTTTTTGATGCATTACAGTATGCCTCCAGCCTAACAGTAAATCTATTGGCCTTTTCACATCTGCATTTCTTTTCCATTTGGCTTACTATGTGTTTTTGACAGCATGTGTGCCAAAAACGCAATGCAAACGCATGTGTTAACACACCCATTGATTTCAATAGAAAACGCAATGAAAATACATGCAAAAACGCATGTTATTTTCAGAAAATAAAAAGCGCATGGAATTTTGCAAATGCAGCCCACAATGTTTAATGCTCACAAATCGCCCACCCCACCACACTCCTACTTATCACACATCCAGAAATCTACAGGCCATTAACCCTCATACACTCACAGACTCTACTCTCATCACTGTCCCCAATCTCCTCCTTCTCCTGTACTGATCTGGCTGTGAATCACTAAAATGACACTCTCAGAAGCACCCAAGTAGCACCACTCTCCCTCAGAACCTCCAAACATAGAATAAAACATCCCTGGCTCACATCACAAGCTTGATTTCCTCCAGCAATGCTCTAGGAGAGCTGAACATCTATGGAGGAAATATCGCTCACCAGAAAACTACATGCACTCCTGACCCCATTCCTTCACACCTACTCCAATCTCTCTCTCCGGTCATCACTATTCACCTAACCAAAATCTTCAATCTCTCTCTCTTCTGGCATCTTTCCCTCCTCCTTCATATACTCTATCATTACTCCATTATTAAAGAAATCTTCTCTTGACCCGAACTGCACGATTAACTAAAGACCAGTCTTCAATCTCCCATTCATCTCTAAACTTTTGGAGCGCCTGGTCTACACCCGCCTCACGAATTACCTCTCCATTTACTCTCTTCTAGTTCCCATACAGTCTGGTTTCTGCCCCCTACACTCTACAGAAACTGCCCTCATCAAAGTGATCAATGACTTTCTGATGGCAAAATGTAATGGTGACCACTCTCTGCTTATTCTTCTTGACCAATCTGCAGATTTTGACACAGTAGATCACCATCTCCTACTCTCTATTCTGCACTCCATCAGCAAAAAGTACACTGCTCTCTCTTGGTTCTCATGCCACCTTTCTGACCGCCCCTTCAGTGTTTCATTTGCTGGCTCCACTTTCTCTCCTCTTCCTCTCACTATTGGGTTCCCTCAGAGTTCAGTCCTTGGCCCTCTTCTCTGTCTACATGGCCCCTATTGGACAGACCATCAGCAGATTTAACTTATAATACCATCTTTATGCTGTTGACACACAATTATACACTTCAGCCCCTGACCTTATTCCCCTGATACTAAAGAACACCAATGACTGTAACTGCAGTTTCCAACATCATGTCCACTCTCTATCTAAAACTTTACTTTTCCAAAACAGAACTTCTTCTCATCCCGGCCTCCACCAACCTCCCTAAATCTGACATCTCCCTCTCAGTGTGAAGCATCACAATAATGCTTAGTCAGCAGGCTCGCTATCTGGGTGTTACGTTTTACACCGATCTCTCCTTCACTTCTTATGTGCAATCTCTCGCCTGCTTTTGTTGCATGCACTTGAAGATCTCTAGAGTCTGCACCTTTCTCACCATGGAAACAACAAAAACCCTCACTGTGGCCCTGATCCATTCTTGCCTTGATTACTGCAATTTTCTATTAATTGGCCTCATCCTCACTAGACTTTCCCCCTTCAGTCCATCTTTAATGCAGCAGCCGGGATCACCTATCTGGCCAATCCTTACTTAGACACCTCTGCTTTGCACCAGTCACGGCACTGGCTGCCTATACAATACACGATTCAATTCAAATAGCTTGTTCTCAGCCACAAAGCTCTTCATAGTGCAGCACCTCCCTACATCTCCTGCCTCATCTCTATTAAGGTACCGTCACACGCGGCAATATTGCTAGCAATTTCACTGGCAATTTGCTGGTTGCAGTGAAATCATGGACACATTGTTCCATTTGTACACAGCAAGAAAATAGAACAATGTGTCCATGATTTCACTGCAACCATCAAATTGCCAGTGAAATTGCTAGCAAAATTGCTGCGTGTGACGGTACCTTTACTCTACCCGTCCTCTACATACTACAAATGACCTTCAACTAACTTCTGTATTAATCCAAACCTCCCACTCCTGGCTCCAAGAATTCTTCCGAGCAGCATCAATTCTCTGGAATGCTTTACCCCAAGAAATTAGGACTATCCACAACTTACATAGCTTCAGATGCTCCTTAAAAACACATGTTTTTAAGGCAACATATCATGCTGCCTAATTGAAGTGCTTTATACTGTATATAGCCTATTCACTAGTTCTCTGGACATAACTCTCCTTAAAACTCCACCAAACCCAAAAGCTCTACACAGATTGGCTGGTGACCATCCATGTCATTTTTTCTATCCCCCACTTCCTCAAGATGCCTAGACCATCATTGTTATAAGCCCCTCTACTTTGTGTGACCTCCATCCCATTGTAGATTGTAAAGTCTCTTGAGTAGGGTCGCCTTATTTTTGCATTAAAGGGGACCTGTCACCAACCAGGCGTGGTGATATAATTAAAGCACTGAATGCAGCATGTCTGCTGCATTCAGGCAAGGGGTCCCCCAGCCCTTGAGCCCCCCTGTACCCTGAGATAATACACTTTGAAAACTTACATTGTGGAGCCAAATAGGAGGTGGCTTGTGGCTGGAGCCAAAGGGCAGATTCACACCCCTGTATGTTTAATCCGCCCACCGCCACCTCCCTGATGCCAATCATTGTCTCCCTCGCCTGCTGCATAGTACACAGAGCTTATTGCAGTGCTGGCTGTTTTGCCCCGCCTCCTGCGTTGATGTCACCACCTTTCCCCGCCTTGCTCCATGGTTAACATCCTCTTTAATTATTGTATTGTATTTTTTACATTGTTTCCCTACTTAAATTATTGTATTACATTTTTAAATTGTTTCTCTGTTTTAATTATTGTATTGTATTTTTTACATTGTTTCCCTACTTAAATTATTGTATTACATTTTTAAATTGTTTCTCTGTTTTAATTATTGTATTGTATTTTTTTTAATTGTTACTTATGACCGTTAGTATATGAACCACTGAATTGTAAAGCACTGCCTAATATGTTGGCGCTATATAAATAAAGATTATTATTATTTTTATTTGTATTCTGTGAATGGTCCATGTTGTGTGATTTCATGGGAATCATGAGGTTTATTTATTTACTTATTATAATTTTTCCAGGTTCTTTTATGGTAAGTTCTGTGATCTTTGACTACATACTGTGAACTGTCAATTTTATTCTTTCCTAGGATCCTTAAATATGTTAAGGAATCTCTATTTTTTTTCTTATTTCTATATTTCTTCTCCTTCCTTTCATCATAGTCTCAATGTTTGTTTTTCTCTCCCTTCTTTCATCTTTTTATCTACTGTTTGTCTCACCTTATCATGTACTTATTAACAAAGCTCTATATCTTTGCATTTATCTTTTGCATATAGTTGAACTTTTAGTTATTCTTCCATTCTTTATATTCATCTTCTATTTTTCTCCAGATACTACACCTTGCTTAGTTTGTCTCTGTACATTTACTTTCATTTATGCTTTATTTTTTTTATTTATGTCTTAACAATTCATTATTTATATCCTTTTACATCCTTCTCATGCTTGCTTACTTATTGATGTCCCTCTATTCTGCCTATCCAACTACCTATTCTACATGGTATTATTTGTCTTTTGGCCCCTTTAACTCTAAATTTCATTGTTTGGTGCATGCCTACTGTCTCACTCCTGCCTTTTGCTTTCAGCAATTTCTGACCTTTCCTGGACCTGCATGAAGGCTACTGCACACGCGCCATCTCATGGCCGTTTTTGTCCATTCTCAGTCTTTTAACGCATTCCCACAAAGAAATGTTTGGACTAACGCAATAGTTACATAGAAAGATGAGGATCCAGCTTCCTGTTCAAGTGAAATCTATTCACAAATTAAGTGGTTCCATAAAAACATTTCCAAATATAACAAAAAATAGAAAAGTGCATAAAGTCTTAATCAGAGAACCCGGAGATGTTAGCTGATGCAGTGTACCGCGGTGACACATTTCCGACACAAGCTGTGTCCATTGTCAAGCTGGCTCACATATAGGTAAAAACACATGATTTCTAACACCTCATAAAGTCTAATAATTTGAACTGCCTTTTCATTAGTCATCCTCTCCTCCCCTTCCTTTTTTTTCACTCTTTTTTGAAGTATATAAGCCGCATTTCAAAAATGTATGGTATTATAACTTTTTGTTTTGCTCTAACTAAATTAATATAGGCTGCTTTCACATCAGCGGTTTTGCGCTGATCGCGGCAGATGTGGTGAAAAAAAACGCAACTGCCGTGATTACCGCATAACGGCTGCACTTGCGGTGTACTTGCGGCAAGCCCCACACAATGTATATGCGGGCTTGCGGCAGGTGCAGCAAGTGCGATATCGGGCTTTTTCGCGACCGCACCTGCTGCAAGTGCCAATACCGCACTTGCCGCAAGCCCGCATATACATTCTATGGGGCTTGCCGCAAGTACAACCGCAGGTGCAGCCGTTATGCGGTAATCGCAGCAGTTGCGTTTTTTTCACCGCATCTGCCGCGATCAGCGCAAAACCGCGGATGTGAAAGGGGCCTAACAATATCAAATCGATTTATCCTACATTATGATAAAGGTTAAGACATATGTCATTTTAAAACTCTTCTGGATCAGGTGACGCAATAGTTAGTTTTCCACAGCCTTTTTTCAAATTTTTCTCACTATATGTACACTTCTGCCTGTAACGTATATAATGTGATGAAATTCCTGATGAAGGAGATTCTCTCTAAAACGCGTTGAATAAAGCACAATTTGTAGACTAAAGGAATATGTCATCCTTTAATAGATTGCAGCGTGGCTCTTCATCTTCCTCACTGATGTTTATGTATCAGTGAATACTTGGACTGCAGCAGCTATCTCATGACCTAAGTAGATCATAGGTATTTTATGTTGGTTGTGTCTAACACAACCAAGCCAGGTGAGTAACACCTTGCTGTTGTTGTTTAAAATAACAGTGCGCTTTCTCTGTGTACATGTCTTTCACAGTAGAAATTCATCTTCGGTTCATGAACCTCAGAGAGAAAGAACTTTACCATTGCTAAGCATCAGCGCAAGCATAGATATCCTAAATCACTGCTCACATAAGAATCAAGGAGTAAAATTATTTAAATAAATAATTTAAAAAAAAGTGTGGGTTTTGCCCTGTTTGTAATTGCCAGCCAAGGTAAAACCCAGGCAGCTGAGGGCTGGTATTCTCAGCATGGTGCGGCCCATAATTATTGACCCTGCAGCCTGCAGCTGCCCCAAAATTGGTACATTTATTAGAAGTGCCAATTCCTGGAGCTTTACCCAGCTCTTCCCGATGTCTTGGTGCAGTGGCATTGGAGTAATAGAAGGGATTAATGACAGATGATGATTGGAAGCTTGTAATTAAGTCCAGATTGATAATGTTAGGCCTCAATGAGACCCACCCATTATCAATCCTGTGAGGAAATAGTTAAATATATAAATAGTTAATAAGTTTTAAAAAAATATTTGTTTAAATAATAAAAAAATAGATCTCCCCAGGTAGACCAATAGTGTCTGGCTGTGACTCTATATTATCTAATATAGGTATATTTTTAGACAAAGTATTAAATCCTATTGCTAAAGCTGCTGAGTCATATATCAAAGATACGGAGGAATCTTTGAGCAAACTAAATGAACTATCGAAAAGTGGAGAGGTGACATTAGCATCATTTGATGTGGTATCCCTCTACACTTCAATTGACCATGGGAGAGGTTTGAAAGCCGTGCAGAAAAAATTGGCTGAGACAGATATGACTACTGACTCCATAGAGTTTGTTTTGAAACTCTTGGAGTTGGTATTGACTAACAATAACTTTTTGTTCGGTGATGACTTTTTTCTACAATGCAGAGGAACTGCGATGGGTGCTAATATGCACACGCAAACGTGGTTATGCATATGCTAGAGGAGGACTTTGTCTATGTGTCCCACCGCTATGGCCTTGTTGCCACGTGGTGGAGGTACATAGATGATTTCTTCCTCGTGTGGCCCGGGACTGCTGAGACATTGAGTGAGTTTCATCAATATTTCAATA
This sequence comes from Allobates femoralis, assembly GCA_033576535.1. Lineage (NCBI taxonomy): Eukaryota > Metazoa > Chordata > Amphibia > Anura > Aromobatidae > Allobates > Allobates femoralis. The sequence continues at coordinate 204,649,331 of JARQOC010000003.1, read as the reverse complement.
CCATTGATGAGACTATAAAATTTACATTAGTCTCATCGGTGGAGTCTCTACAATTTCTAGATGTTTTGGTACGATATGAGGCAAACCAGTTTAGCACAGATTTGTTTGTAAAAAAGACAGACAGAAATAATCTCTTATTATTAAATAGCCATCACCCTAAAAAAATGGTTGAATCCATCCCTTATGGCCAGTTTTTAAGGGTAAAGAAAATTGTTAGTAAACAAAATGATCAAAAAAAGTCGTTGGACCAGATGGTAAAAAAATTTTCGTCAAGGGGATACCCAAAACAGTTATTACAGAGTCAAAGAGAAAAGGTAGAAAAGAAAAATAGATCTGAATTCTTTTCTGAAAAAAACCTACAAAATTTTTGGAAAGAATTCCGGTTGTGACTACATTTAGTGAGCAGAGTACAGCAATATCCAAAATAATCAAAAAACATTGGGAGATGTTGGGTAAATGTCTTCCGAATGTTAAGGAATTTAAAGAACCTCCACTATTCTCCTATCGATGCTGTAAAGGTTTGGGAGATAAGTTGATACATTCAGATATCAGAAGTTTCAAAAAGGATGGACAAAAATATCTAACTGGTTCAAAACGCCAGGGATGCTATCCGTGTCTTGCATGTATCAACTGTAATCTGATGATAAAGGGGTCAGTATTTGTACATCCGAAAACCGGTATGAAATTTGAAATAAGGAATTTTCTGACATGTACATCGGAATTTGTTATTTATCTCTTGGTGTGTCCATGTCACCTATGGTATGTGGGTGAAACAACCTTGATTTCAAAACTCGTGTTGCCCAACATCGGTATACGATTAGAAAAAAATGAAAGGACTTGCCAGTCCCTAAACATTTTACGGACATGGGACACTCGAAGAGAGATTTAAGATTTCGAATAATTGATTCAATACCAGTACAAAGGAGAGGAGGGGATTGTATAAAACTTTTGAAAAAACGGGAGCTTGAATGGATTCATAGATTGGATACATTGAAGCCCAAAGGCCTCAATGTGGATTATAAAGTTGGTGGCCTTATGTAATTTTTCTTTCTTTAAAATGCAAAACTTATCCCTGTTTTTTAAAGGCTTGAAAATATAACTGTATTTTAATTGTTTGTTGTTCTGTTTTTGTAGGAACACCAGGATTGTGACAATGCTGCACCAGGAAAAATTCCTTTTTTTCATGGCTTAAGTGCTTTTGTGCGTGATTGTGTTTATTTTTTCCTCTGATTTTTTCACTGATTATTGTGACTATATAGCGTTACTTTGGATGTTAATAAAGAACTTTTGAATGAGAACGTATAATTTAGTATTATTAGCCTTTCAGGAAAAGTCACTTGTATATAGGTGGTGTTGTCACTTAAACAGAATGACCAACACTATATGGTATGAGAATACTGTCTAGTGATTGTGTCATTTGTGCTTATGATTAACTTTAAGCACTCAGCTGTGTATAGTCCTCTGGACGGTGACTAAGTCCCCTATTATAATGGAGTTTATTTGGCTGGAAATCTATTTTAAGATATAAAGGAGCTGTCACTTTAACAGAATGGTCAATCCCTTATATACTGCAGTGTTGTGGGGTTATGATCCATTTCAGTGTTGTACATTAGCGCTCTTAATTGTAGAAAGTCCTTTGGACAGTGGCAATAGCTCATTATTGGATTGAGGATGTAGTAAACAGCCATTCATTTCTACAGTTTTATGTTTTGTGACTAAATGGGGAGTGTGATACTAAATATACACCCTATAGTCTTCCTTGGGTGTAAGTGGCTTCATTTCTATATACATTAGTGTACAAAGATGGCGCCCGAGAATCCCGCGGTCATAATGCGCATATGCGGGATTAGAGAATAAGGAACGTGGTGTAGAATGAATGTGTGTGAAAAACTACACACTGAGAGTCCCGGTGCGCTTCTGCGCATGAGCGGATTCTATGTAGTCACATGTCATCAGAAAGGAGGAAATGAAGTAGTGGGCATGAGCAGTAGAGGAAACTACACGCTGAGAGTACAGCGGTTTCCTTTCTAAAGCTATGGAACTGGTGCAGTAAGTCACTTAACCTGTGTATGATTATTTTATCTTTTTCACATGTGCACAAGATATTAATTAAGTCCTTATGGACATTTTAGCACGAAGGAGATGGTAATACTGTATATATATGCACTTGATTAATATGTTAAAATCAGATGATTTTGTATGTTATTTATATATGAATTTTATTCACTATAACACTAATTGTGTAATTAATAAGCCCCTTGCATGGGTGCTATAAGTATGTGCACCTCAGATGTATTATGACCCTGTTTGAAAAAGATCATACGGTCAAAACGTCAGGGTTCCTGGGAATAAAGCCCACATAACTGAATTTGAAGGAAGTGCTGCCTCTATTTTTCATGATTCTGTGATGCCAATGTGGTAGGGGGGCTTTGCACCCGTGAAATAACAGTTGTGCTGTTTTGATTAAATAGATAAATAGTTAATACGTTTTTAAAAAAATATTTGTTTAAATAATAAAAAAAACAATGGGCTTCCTTGTATTTTGATTGTCAGCCTAGATAAAGCCAGACAGCTCGGGGTGAAAGCCCGTAGCTGTCCACTTTATCTGCGCTGAGAATCAAAAATACAGTGAAGCTCTTCATCATTTTTTATAATTATTTACTTATTTGTACACTACTATGATGTCAGTCAATTGGTGAGGGATGCAACAGCATATCACAGATGCTGTCACAGAGAGAGGGTGTTTGTGAATGGTTGTGAGTAACCTGGCAACAGCCCATACATTCTAGCATCTATCATGCACAAAATGTATGGATTGCTTCCAGGTTACCCCCACAGCCAATCACCAATGCCTACTCTCTGTGACAGCATCTGTGATAAGCTGTTGCACCCTTCACCAGTGAATAATCAGGAAGGTAATGAGCCACCCTGGAAGTACAAGTGCTGGGATCGGGTAAGTATAATTCTGATGTTTAATCAAGCTTTTCATTCTTTTTACAGCCACCCAGCGTCCATTTCATAACTTAAAAGTCTGATTCCGGGATTCAGATTTAAGTTCAAGCCAAGCCTGGGCCCAAACTCAAACTTTAAAAGAAGTACAGCCAGGTCCGCCAAACTGAAACATAGGTAAGTTTGCATATCGCTATCAATAACCCCTCCCTTTCCCTTCTCCTTCAATCATGTCAGTATACACCCAATACTAAAAATAACCTTCTCAGAACCAGAAATGCTTTGCTAACTATAAACCTGTCCCACATTTTTACTTCATCTCTAAACTCCTGGAACTCTTGGTTCACTCCCATATGATCCGCTATCTCTCAGATTATTCTCTTCTTGACTATCTACAGTTTGGTTTCGGCTCCTTACACTCTACTGAATCTGCCCTTACTAAAGTCTCTAATGATCTACTAACATCTAAGCCTAATGGTTACTACTTTCTCCTTGATCTCTCTATTGCTTTTGATACTGTAGAACACCAGGTCCAACTCACTGTGCTCCATTTTGTTAGTCTTAAAGACACTGTTTTCTCCTGGCTCTCTTCCTTCCTCTCTGACCACTCCTTCACTGTCTTTTCCACCGACTCCTCTTCCTCTCCCTTTAATTTGTCAGAGATGGGTAGCATAATTTACCTTTTTAACACGCGTGGACAGGTCTACAATCCACTTTCTGCAGTTAGAGGCACATTAAGTCTAACAAAATCAAACATCATGTACAGTGAAAAATACAATCTCATTGTATGAGCTTACATCAAGGGTAGGGACATTGTACCATTACGTCAAAGGGTGTGAAGTGTTCAAAAAAGCACTTCCATTATTTCCTTATTTTTTTTTTTTTATTACATGTGCATATGTATGTAATGTGTATAGAGACCTGTAATTACCTCTTACAATGTAAGCCTATGGAGCATCAAGCCTAGGCTTTATAGTTTTACTTTATGAAAAAAGACTTCTGACTCTCACATAGAGCACAGAATGAGCCAGTTTCTCTGAATTGTGGTGAGGTCACTCAGAAGAGGAAAAGAACGCCGCTGGATCGTGGAGAAAGCGGCAATATATTTATATACTCCCACTACATACTATACACAGATACACACATTTAATAAAAAATAGGAATACTGCTTTAAACAAGAATACCCATTGTAATGAGCAATGGTTATTCTTTCAGAATACAGATGACTATAACTGTTCCATGTGAGCTACCACTGTGAACCTGTTTCGCTTGTTAATGATTTTTATTTGAAGCATAGCCAAAAAAGTAACAAACAGTTCAGCAGTATACCCAGTGAGTGATGTGGTAATGATGGCTGAATATCTGATATCCCTCACCCGTGAAACTGTCAAAGTGTCTTTACTTTCAAATATATTTTGTGGCACTGGGCCAGTATTTCTCTTTTTACAAGAACATTGTCATCTTATGAGAACAGTTCAATAAATTTAATTTAAATAATAGTGGTAACCGAGAAATGAAATCAATGTTTAATATTAAGTAAGAGTGACAATAAGGATTGAAAACATTGTAGATGCATTAACCGTTGAATAAACACAAAAAACGATAATTTAGATATTATATTTAAGCTGTACTTGTAACAAAAAGAATAACAAATAAATATCTTGAGTTTTTTTGCATAAAAATATTTCATTTCACCATGGAGATTTTATTTTTTCTTCTAACTTACATTATACAAATTTTTTTTTAAAGAAGTGGATCCTTTGCAGTAAATATTAATCCCTGACTGCAGGAAATTATAAAAAAAAAATAAAAAACAGGCTGTGTTAAGGTTCCATATGGAATCATTGCAGATATTCCTAGTTTCTGATATTGGCTGTGGCACTGATGTTCCATTTACAGTTGCAGCCGAGTGCTCTAAATCTCTGAAGGGGCGCCCTACCTACATTGGCAGAGCCAATTAGAGGTGGTTGTGTAGAAGTAAAGTCTGTGGTGCAGTCCATGTCAAGCACCAGTAAGCATAGTGCAATATGTTTCTTTATAATAACCTGTAGCCAGTTCCACCCATATACTGAAAAGGAGCAACTCCATAACCCCTTGCACAACATCTAAGGTCAGGTCCCGGTGTTTGATATGAGCTCCGATGCGGCGCTCACATCAAACGCCCGACATCTCAGCTGAACTCATCAGCTGAGATGTCGGGCTTCCAGCACCGATCGGATCCGGGATCTGATTGGTGATGTTAATCCCCTTGATTCCCGCTGTCATTCACTGACAGCAGGATCGAAAACCTCTCACAAGCAATCAGACTGGGAAGCAGTGTGCCTCCCTATGGGACTCTGTAAAATAAAGAATTAATTAAATAATAAAGTTTTTACAAACATGAAAAAAAAACCTTAACCGTTCACATCACCCCCTTTTCACCCATTCAAAATAAAAGTATTAAAAAAATACACATATTTGGTACTGCCATATTTAGAAACGCCCGATCTATCAAGATATAAAATCAATTAATGAGAGCCATAAACTCTGTAACGAAAAAAAGGTCCAAATGCCAAAATTAAGTTTTTGGTCGCCAGAACATTGTTATAAAATGCAATAACGGGCGATCAAAAGAGCGCATCCACCCAAAAATGGATAGCATTAAAAACAACAGCTTAACCTGCAAAAAATAAGCCATCACACAGCCCCAGCTCCCAAAAAAATGAGAATGCTATGGATCGCAGAACATGGCGCAAAAAAGTGTGATTTTTTCTTTTCAAACTCCTGATTTTTTTTTTTCACCACTTAGATACCAGTAAAAGAATATCAATGCTTGGTATTTCCAAACTCATACCGACCTGAGACATCACACCATCATGTCAGTTTTACCGCATAGTGAACATGGCGCCTAAAAAAAAAAACAAAAAACAAATGTGTAATCACACATTTTTTGCAATTTCGCCGTATTTGGAATTTTGTTCCCATTTTCCTGTACACTATATGGTAAAATAAATGATTACATCTGAAAGTACAACTTGTCCCACTAAAAACAAGCTGTCATATGTCTATATTGGCGGAAAAATAAAAAAGTTATGGCTCTTGGAAGCAGGGGAGCAAAAATGAAAATGAATAACCAAAAATTGCCAGGTGGAGAAGGGGTTAACTAGAAATAAAAAAAAATAACAATCTGCAAGATAAATCTATCAAAATTACAACTAACATGATAAATACAAAGGAGTCTAGTTATTATTATTTATTCTTTAATTATTTGGAGTACTATAAAAATTGCAATAAATTTTTATTTTTTTTCATCTTACCCAGCAGATTTCTGTTTTGTTGGTCAAAGTAGTTGGTATAGGTGTTGTACTATTACAAAAGGTTATTATCAGTGATGAGCGAATACCGAAATATTCATAATCGCTATACTTGTAATGAGTACTTTGTAATAATTGCGTATTCATTCCGAATACCAAGTACAATGCAAGACAATGGGAAATGCGAATAACTTTCTGCTGGATCCTACAAAGGGGTCTGGGGTCCCGAGGAAAAGGCTGAAATGGATGGGAATATGATGAAACTGAATGGGAATAGCCTGGAAAACATGAAAGTGTGCATTTCTGACTCACATATGGTTTCTGTGAATAATTTTGTCGCAGTATTACGCCACTTTTACAGATACATAAAGACAACTACCAAACCTTACCTAAATTGCATTTAACAGGCTAAAAAGGTTAAGAACGCTTTTCCTGCATAGTTAAATAAACCAGAGAAACAAAAAAATGTCTTTTAGCATTTGTTCACATATAGTGTTGTGTTTGTTTTTCGCCTTTTACAATTGGGAGAGCCCTGACTTATACATTTTGTAGGTCTCTCTGTCATACATCATTTTTAGCTAGCTATTCCCCAGCACTTTACTAGGCCAGCTAGAATGCACCAATAGGTATGTTGATCTTTGACCTGAGATGCCTCAGGTGGCTATTTAACATGCTGCGTTTTGGAGGGACTGCTCTTATTTAGACATTTGGGTGGTTACTCCCTCATTGAGACTCAGAAAGTAGAATACATATTCCACAGCAGTTTACAATGTGCCCATTGTAGCATTGGGCTTGACCCTCCTCCTACTTTTCCTCCACCTCCTTCACCGCCATGTGATACTGCGGCACTAAATTCAAATGTTCTGAGGGCCTGCAGTAGGCAGGAAACCTGAGTTTAGAGGGAGCCCTCATGTAGCCCTGTAACGTACGTTTGGAAGTGCCCTCCACTAGAAACTTTGGAGGTCCCTCTTGTGTACATTTGAAAGTGCACTCACTTATTCATATTGTACAGTCCTCCCCTCAATTATTTAACTCAGTTAATGGCAGAGACTACAGAGAAGAAGGCAAGCGATATGTAGTACTAGAAGGTAGCAGTGACTTCGCTCTGTGATCTTCAGGTTTGGTTGAACTCTGTGAAAATAAAAAGAATAAAATAAATAAAGATGATATTTTAAATGAAGCTGCACTAGTCAACTGGATTACGAGCTCAAATATATCACTCGTTCAAGTCAATGGACAAAGGATATATGGTGCCCCCTTCCAGGATGGGTGGAGAAGCTTTTCCAAATGACTTAGAGATTTTGATTGACAATATTCCTCAGATTATATAGGAAGAGAAGACTTCTACAAACTCTACTACCTGGTCCACTGCAGAATGTGCATCGTATTTACAAATATTACTCCTGGGCAGTGGCGGACCTACAGCCTGCCGGGCCCTGGTGCAGCCTTAGGTGAGGACCGGGGAGGGTGGGGGGATGGTGGGTGCTGGCAGAGTCGGGTGAGGACCGGGGGGATGCTGGCACAGTCGGGCGAGGACCTGGGGGGAGGGGGATGCTGGCGGAGTCGGGTGAGGGGGGGTGCTGGCAACGCCAGGCCAGGGACTGCGGGTGCTGGTGGTGAGAAGCCGGGGGGGGGGGGTGCTGGCAGGGTGGAGCGTTTGGCTCTTACCTGTGCCGCATTGTAGATCTGGGAGCCGGGGCTGGAGAGGGGTGGGGGGGCGGGATCAGCCGAGGGAAGCAGGAAGCTTCCCTCAGTTAACCCCCTCTCCGCTGACACAGGGACATGGGGGTCGGCTGGGGGCCCCCTGCCCTGCAGGCTTGAGGGGCCCCCTACCCGGTCGGAGCCCTGGTGCAGCTGAACCAGCTGCACCATGGTAGGTCCGCCCCTGCTCCTGGGGGCTGTATTATAGGTGCAGAAAGAAACCATGACGAAGGCCTCCCTTGACAAACATTATCTATGATGAACTACTGTAGTAATTGTTGCCCACAATTCAAGAGCCATAAGTTGTTCATCAACAGTCAGTGTAAATGTCTTTTGAACATGTATGCCCTATCTCAGTCACAATGTTGCACAACCTAGCAATTTTTTTTGGCCAAATAAGGTAACTGACAGTAGATTTCTATTGAATATGTATCCCATATCTCAGTCACAATGTGGGACAACCTGTAACAAGGGCCTCCAATGACATATATTTGATGGGACCTCTGTACACTTCATATTTTTTTCACGCATAATGTGTATAGGGGTTGTAAAAATTAGCCCTATGGACTGATTCAAGGTTCACACAGGAAGGAAACAGGTTTTTATGGGACGGGGTGGACATTAACAGCAGGAGCATGAATCAGCATTTTTGGTGAATTTCGGTTGGCTTACTATCATCTGGAGGGATTAGAAACTGTGGAGAAATCCAATCCTTGTTGAAATTAATCAGAGTAAGTCTGTCTACATTTTCCATAGAGAGGCATGTGTGCCTATCAGTGATGATTTCTCCAAGGGAACTGAAAACACTCTCGGACATCACCCTAGCAGCCAGCATCTCCAGGGTGTATCAGGAGAGGGTGGGCCAAGTGTTCAGCTTGGACATCCAATAATTAAAAGGAACTGAAGCATCAAAAAGGACACATGTATGGCCACTTAAGTACCTCTTGACCATGTTCTGCAATTCTCCCTCTTTAGCATTTTTAGAGGCACAGATAGCCCTTGCTGATGTGCTGGTTTATTGAAAATGGCCCAGTTTGTGCACATTTTCCCCCCACCTCTGTTGGACCTGGTGTTCGTGTCTTTCCCCGTTATCTTTTGGTGTTGAAAAGAGTCGGTACCTCTGCCACATCGTTGTTTGAGGGTGAAGTTTTCAGCAACTGATCTACAATGGCTCTCTTGAACGATTCCATTGTGCAACTCTTTGGTGACTCCAACAGGAAAAAAGGAAATTTCTCCTTGTACCATGAATCAAGAAAGGTGGCCAACCAGTATAGGATTTTGCATAAAATGTGTATCACATGAGCGTCTTGCCACAGACACTTACACATGAACTGTGCTATGTGGACCAATCTTCCAAAAGGCAAATGTTCTGTGTCCCCAACAGTAGGAACAGTACCCATCCTCTCCTCATGCTGACATGCCTCCTACTCGTTCTCCACCTCCTTCTCTCCATCCCATCCAGGCTGGACAGACATGAACCTGTGGTTGGCTGTCCCCTGTGTAGCATTAGGAGTCCCCTCAGTAGCATGGAAAAAAGTCCTCTCCCTGCTTAACCTTCTCATCTTCCTCCTCATCATCCAGTGTTGCCTCAGAATATTGGCTGGATTGGGTAGTATCACCAATTGGGAAATATGTCTCCAAAGCCCCATGCTGGACACTCAAAACTTCCTCTTTGAAATTATGCAGTGATTGTTTCAAGAGACACAACAGTAGGATGGTTACGTTAATAATAGCCTGATCACTGCTCACGAGGTTGGTACAGTACTCAAAGTTCCGAAGAACCTTACAAATGTCAGCGATCCACACCCACTCGACAGTTGTTATGTGTGGTGGCTGACTCTCAGTCTGACGGGCTTGTTGAAGCTGGTATTCAGCTACTGCCCTCTGCTGCTCACTAACCCTCACCAACATATCATAGGTTGAGTTCCACAAATGAGTTGGTGACTTGGCAAATTCAAGCGCTTTTACAGCACTGTAAGACCAGCAGAAAGAAAGAGGAATGGTGTAAATGGGTGCTAATACGGTGCACCTTCTCAAGTATGCATGGCAAGCTAAGGTAAGTTTTCAGAAATTTCTGAACAACTAGGTTCAGCACGTGAGCCATGCATGGCTAATGTACCAGCTTTCCGACCTTTAAAGCCGCCACTAGGTTACGCCTATTATCGTAGACGAACAGATCAGGTGGGAGGTGCATCAGGGAGAGTCATTAATCAGTCTGTGTTTTTAAAGTGATCCTGAACCCACAAACTGACCCCCCCGCATCTTTAGATCTGTCCCTGCACCCCCTCTTATCATTTCTAACCATCCCTTTTGCAGAAGAAAATCGATTTAGTAAAGTAGAGAAAAGTTTATATTTACCTCGTCCTGTGTGAGTTCTCTGTTTCTGAGGAAGCCGCAATAGGCGTGCCTGTCTTCTGCTGCTTTGTAATTATGCACGCCCCTCTCTGCTTCTAAGAGCCTGGCCGCGTCATGAAAGGGGGCGGGGCTCCGGCATGACGCAATTTAGCCCCGCCCCTTTCATGACGCGGCCATGCTCTTAGCAAGCAGAGAGGGGCGTGCATAATTACAAGGGAGCAGCAGACAGGCCTGCCTATTGCGGCTTCCTCAGAAACAGAGAACTCACACAGGACGAGGTAAATATAACTTTTACTCTACTTTACAAAATCGATTTTTTCTGCAAAAGGGATGGCTAGAAATGATAAGAGGGCGTGCAGGGACAGGTCTAAAGATGCGGGGGGGTCAGTTTGTGAGTTCAGGATCACTTTAAAGCTTGTCATAGCTCTGCTACAGTGTGTAGTTTCTGACCTAAAAAGATCAGCTTCAGCAGAGCGTGTTGCCACTTTGCCGATGCACTGCTGCACAGGTCCCAGCTTGGCAGCAATTCAGCAGAGGATGAGGAGCAGGTGGAGAGAGAAGGTGAAATCCTGACAGAAGTTGGGCCCGCTATATTTGACGCGGGTAGGATATGTGATGTTCTGCTTTGCGCCTTTGTCCCACCCTCCACCAGGTTCACCTAGTGTGTCATGACAGAAATGTATCATTTCTATCCCCAACAACTTGTCCAGGTGTCTATTGTTAGATGAACCTTCTCAGTTACAGTGTTGGTGAGAGCACGGTTCAGATTGTTTAATACATGCTTGTGTAACACAGGGATGGTACACTGGGCAAAATAGTGGTAGCTGGGAACACTGTATCGTGGGGCAGTCACAGCCAACAGATAACGGACAGACTGTGTTCCCACAAGCCTAAACGAGACATTTCCATAGCTAGCAATTTGGCAATGTGTGAGTTTAGTATTTGTGCCTATGCGTGCGTAGCTGGGTATTTACGCTTTCTTTCCAAGCTTTTAGGCACAAACAAATCACTGGGTCAAGGAAATGGATGTGGTTGATGTTTGTTGTGTGTGATGAACCGCAGCTTGTGGGCAAGAGGGATAAGCACCTGCTTACTGAACATCAGATTCTTAAAAACATAGCCCAGGCAACATGGCAGTGGTTTGACGCACAGACACAGATTTATTACCTTGGTGTTCGGCCCACCTACTGGGGTGCTTAGCTGCCATGTGGTTTTGCATACTGGTGATGCTCAGGTTGACTTTGCCCTGGCTTCTGCTCAGCTTGGTATGGCAGATGCTACAGACTAACAATGTTTTCTCTGAAGGACTCTCAGAAAAATTCTTCCCCACAGCGACTGAGTGTTCCATTGCCCTGACTTGTCACACAGCGGGGGTGCACTTGTGAACAGTTGACCAAGTTCTCACTCTGGGCAAGCCACTTTCCCTTGTTGCCTGTGTTGGTGCTACATATCCATCTTCCTCTGTGTTGCTGTGATGGCTATGCATGTAAATGTATCCATGCCAAAAACAGAAACCAAATGCACTTACAGGATGCAGTCAGAGCCCAAATGTGAAGCAAGCCCAGGTGCATGCTAATGAATCGCCTCAACCAGCAAGGTGTGGGAGGTGACTTGCCATGCATACAATGGGCCTGCACCTGGGCTTGCTTCACATTTGGGCTCTAACTACATCCTGTAAGTGCATTTAGTTTCTGTTTTTGGCATGGATGGTATGGTTTTCTGATGCTGTTTTTTTTCGAGTAGTTTTTGTACAATTTAGATAGGACTGATGAGCATGGGAAATCCGTGACGTGGATCATCAGCTTAAATGTCTTGGCTAATACATGAACCAATATCCCATTTATAAAAGTTTTTTGTTTATCATATAAAAAACGTTTTTGCACTTTTTTATCCATCCAGGGTGCAGTTGGCCTAGGGCGCCATTCATCTAGTGGTGCAGAAGCATCGTACTGTGCAGCCCAATGGTCAGGCAGCAGAGCGGTTGGGTAGCTTTCAGACACTCTGCATCATATGTATCAGTGTGAATGGTGCTCTATGCAAGCCCATTGTATGCATGGCAAGTCGCCTCCCACACCTTGCTGGTTGAGGCGATTCATTAGCCTGCACCTGGGCTTGCTTCACATTTGGGCTCTGACTGCATCCTGTAAGTGCATTTGTTTTCTGTTGTTGACAAGGATGGTATGGTTTTTTGATGCTGCTTTTTTTTCGAGTAGTTTTTATGCATGTAAATGGTCTAGGTCAGATCAGTGGACATCAAACCACCCTTGTCTTCCATATCATCCTACTTCTCAGTTGAGATTGTAGGCTGACCTGATGGCAACTGTGTCTCATTACCATCTGCCTCCACTTTTGGAGACAGTAAATCACATTCCTCAAAGTGGCCTTCTTCTGGCAGTAGGCCCTCAAATACTTGATCATCAATGCACGCCACCTCCTCACATTCATCTTCAATGCTGCAGGGTGAGAGGCCAGAGCCAACCAAAGGATATGTACAAAACAGATCTTCGGAGTGGCCAGGCTTGGGGTCATATGTCCCCTGGGACTGATAATGGTGGGAGGAAGGATAACTAGCTTCAGATTGGATGGGCCAGCCATCTGTTTATTGACAGTAGACTGTGTGGTCGTGGGAGATTTGTTGCTGCTTGACAAATGCATAGAGGCATTTGTCTGATATCCAAAACAGAATCTGCTCTCGTTCTTCTGGCTTCCACACATATTTACGTTCCAGACCGGGAAATTTTTCCAGAAACATAGTGGATGTATTTTTCTGACCTCACACAGATTCAGTGTCTTTTCGCGCACTACTGACAACACCACGTCCACGTTCCTGTCCCTAAACAACAGCCTTTTTTGGTATTTTGGGTTTTGTTGACAGATTTTCAGATGCTGATGGCTCAAGCCAAGTTAGCTGTCACAGCCAAAATTGTGGGGAAAATGGCCCAGTGCGTGCTTTACAGCAGGCAGTAGTAAATGTTTTAGTAATGCTTTGGCTAGGGCATTAACACTGTATTAACTGGACTAATGTGGACAGCAGAAGGCAGGCTGTGAAACCAAAAACAGCGGGAAAAATGTCTGATGCTTGCTTTGTAGTGGGCAGTAGTAGATGCTTTGAAGTACTTCTTTGGCTTGGGCACTAACAACGATTAACTGGACTAATGTGGACAGCAGAAGGCAGGCTGTGACCCCAAAAACAGCTGGGAAAATAGATCAGTGCTTTTAACTTCTCCCTACCTAATCAACAATATCTCCCTCCCTGTACTCTAAGTTTGTTCTGTGGCTTTAGCTCTGAAAAGAGCTATTGTTTTGTGGTATTATGGAGTTTGGGACCGGCTCCTTTAAAATGTCCCTGCTCAAGAATCTCTCCCTCCCTACTTTGCACTGACCTAGTATACACTGCAGGTAGCCCTCAAAAGGATTTTTGTGATATCAAGAGGCCTAAACACTTTTCTTAGCAACTGAGCGATCTCTCCCTTTGCTTCTCCAATGCAGGCTTCAGATGCAATATGTGCAAGATGGCAGTGGCAGGGCTTAAATAAACCATATGACGCTGCTCGACCAGCCAATGACAGTGATAACACAACCAAGATGTCTACAGCATAACTGTGATTGGTTAAGAAGCTCAGCATGTTTAGTGGCTGCAAAGGAGGCACCAAAACTGCAGGGCGGATATCCAAATATAGCGAAGTGAGTACAGAAATACTTGCAATATAATTAGTAACCCAAATACTGTACTCTCCGTGCAAGTAATAAATACACTCGCTTATCACTTATTGTATTTTTACATACAAAGTATTAACCCCTTTACGACCAATGACGTACATCTACATCATTGTTCATGTCCCCTGGGTTGATGCGGGCTCCTATGCTGAGCTTGCATTTTTCATTGCATGTTGGCTTATCTGATCAGCCAACATGTGCAGCTAACAGGTGTGTATGGACCGGAGATCCACTCATCACTGTTAACTAATCAAATCCCGCTGTCAAACTCTGACATTGGGATTTAACAAGTGTAGCATGGAGCACATCATTCCCTGCTCCCATCGACAGCCTCGTGAGTGATCAAAGGGCAACGATGGGTTGTCATGATATCTAGATTACCTCTAGGTCTGTAATTAAGTACTCCCTTTGAACACTGGCTAAATGCTGGTGTTCACAGGAGATGGTAATTGGTTCTGACAGTATGGTGCTGAAGTTCTGCTCTGTATTGAGCAAATGATCAGACAGTGGCAGCTTCAAGGCCTCAAAGGGGACTAGTACTAAACTATACCAGCACAAAAAGCCTATATCTCTGGAACTGTATGGCTGATTTTTAGAATAATAAGAAATTGTTAGGACGTAGCATCAATAAAATATGATAAAAACTGGTGACTTTTGTTTGGTGAAAGGTCCTTGTTAAGAATGTGCATAAAGTCTACAGTTAAGAAAATGTATAAGGTGCAAAAATACTACACATGTATCTAGAATTTACTTGACTAATGATGCACTTGCTATTAACATTTCACAGTAATTTACAATGATTTTTGCAATATGCTATAGTAAAATGTAACACTTAAGGTACCTTTACACCCGCTATAGAAGGTTAGAAACAACCGGGTGTCTCACGTGCACGAGCACGCACTAACGGTTGCAAACGTACCCGATACCGTCTTTACACGCCGCTACAAGGTGCTCTACAGAAGGTTTAATTTATCCCTGGAGCCACAAGTTACCTTCTGTAGAGCACTGTCCCTCATTTACACCCGTTACAGAAGGTAATATGGGAGGACCTGGTGCAGCAGGGAAAACACATAGGCGTGCCAGAGTTGTGGATTACGAGACGCTCGTACGATGATTGGACAATGCAATAGTATCATGAATTGGCCACCCAGCGCAGGAAGGCTGGCTAATACATGATGCTATTGCAATTGTGTAGTGTGACTGTCAACTCCTTAAATATGCCGCCCTATGCAGCGACAACCAATCGTAACACAGGAGCTTCCACCAATGATCGCTGAAGGGGGGCATTTTCCCGAGGCTGTGTCACCCCCAGGTAGTTAACTAGGTGGCGAAAAAACCTTACCTACCATATTTAGACTCCGCTACCATCAAGTTGAAATCAACCTGTTTTAGAGCACTGCTCTGAAACAGGTGCCGAAAGTGACGGGTGGCAACAAGCTAGTTTACACGCCACTACCTCGGGTTGATTTGAAGGTGCAAGATACATTTGTCTCCGAAAACCCGGTTGTTTTCAACCTTCTGTAGCGGCGTGTAAAGGTACCTTAATAAATTACTGCATCTCCTATCAGTTAACTTTTACTAGAGAGATAAGTTTAAAGTTTGGTGTTCATGCGTATGCAAACCACTAAAGTGAGCATCGCTGTCCTTGGGTTGGCTTGGTGCTCAGCCCAATTTGAGCAACTTGCAGTGTTTAATAGCTCACACCAAAAACAAAATGTCAAAACCCAGCCCTACCTCTTGAAGTGCATTGTTAATGATTGGTAGTATGTGGGAGAGCCCGAACTGCCCAATCAGTGACTTCCGATGAGGTTCAGGTCAAGTTAGGGTGCAGAACAGAACATTATCTAAAGTCAGCTGAACACCCATAAGTCTAACTTCCAAAGGTCTACTCATTTCTATTTACTACATCTGTAATCTAAAAAGTATATTCTAATTTTACATAATTGGTCCATAGAAGGGTTTAGTGGAAATCTATGGATATGTGGTAGCTTTTTTAACCTAGTGCCAAGTATAAATCTAATTTGTATGAATAAGTTCAAGTCTAGCTGTATAAATATAGAATTTCATAATAAAAGTTTAGATGAATGGTAATTTACAGCTCATATATATCTGCTGACACAGGGCTGCCACTAGGAATTTCGGGCCTTTAACAGGCTAAATTTTGGGGGCCCCGTGACTCCACCCAGAATCCACCCCAGCTCCGCCTCCACCCAGGCTCCGCCTCCAACCCAAACAATATAACGCACAGACACACAGACACACACATAATAAAATATATTTTATATATACACATACACACACTTGAGACTGCTTTGGGCTGAATACTCAATAGCTGTGTACAAAATAATGATGTCATTGCCCCAGTGCAGGGGGCCGCTGCAGTCCCCGTTGTGTGATGACTTCTGTCCGGCGCACTAACAAGCCCTGACACTCAGCAAGATCAATGCAAGCTGCCTGCAAAAAAAGAGCCCGCAGCTAATGGCGGAATATGACGTCACATGCGAGCCTCTGGCTGGCAGATTGCATTGATCTTGCTGGGCAACAGAGCTTGTCTGAGCGGAGCTGGAGGAATTAATAGCACAGCGGAGGCCAGAAGTCAGCACAGCGGGAACCGTGGCGGCCCCCTGCACTGGAGTGATGCATCATTAAAGTGAGAAAAGTGTGAGTGTGTGTGAGAGGGTGTGTTTGAGGGTGAGTGTGTGAGGGTGTGAGTATGTGAGTGAGGATGTGTGTATAAAAAAGTGTATATGAGGTGTGAGTTTCAGTGTGTGTATGAGATGTGTGGATGTGTATGGGTTGTGTGTGTGGTTTTGTGTAGGTGTGAGTGTGAATGTTGTGTATGTGAGTGTGTAAAAAGAAGGTAAAACAGGATGGGGGCATCACTATAAAAGTAGATCAGGATGGGGGACATACCTAGAAAAGTGGATCAGGATGGGGGACATCACTACTAAAGGGGATCGGGATGGGGGCATCACTACTAAGGGGGATCAGGATGGGTGACATCACTACTAAAGGGGATCTAGATGAGGACATTACTAAAAAAGAGGATCAGGATGGGGGATATCACTAGAAAAGGGGATCAGGATGGGGACATCACTACAAAAGGGAACGGGATGAGGGACATCACTACTAAAGTGGATCGGGATGGGGGACATCACTACTAAAGGGGATCGGGATGGGGACATCACTAGAAAAGGGGATTGGGATGGGGACATCACTAGAAAAGCAGATCAGGAAGGGGAGATGACTACAAAAGGGGATTTGGAAGGAGGACATCACTACAAAAGGAGATCATTATGGGGCCATCACGACAAAAGGGGACCAGGATGGATGGGGGACATCACTAGAAAAGGGGATCAGAATGGGGAACATCACTAGAAAAAGGGATCAGGATGGGGGACATCACTAGAAAAAGGGATCAGGATGGGGAACATCACTAGAAAAGGGATCAGGATAGGGACATCACTAGAAAAGGGGATCAGGATGGGGGACATCACTACAAGAGGGGATCAGGATGGGGGACATCACTACAAAAGAGGATCAGGATGGGGGACATCACAGAAAATGGGATCAGGATGGGGGACATCACTAGAAAAAGGGATCAGGATGGGGGGTCATCACTAGAAAAAGGGATCAGGATGGGGGACATCACTAGAAAAAGGGATCAGAATGGGGAACATCACTAGAAAAAGGGATCAGGATGGGGGACATCACTAGAAAAAGGGATCAGGATGGGGAACATCACTAGAAAAGGGGATCAGAATGGGGGACATCAGTAGAAAAGGACATTACTACAGGATGGGGACATTGCTACCAAATGGGGATCAGGATTTGTACTTTACTACATTGAGCAAAAAATTCTGGTATTACTAAAAATATTACTTAGTCCTACAAGGGATGTGGCCCCTACTATAAATGTTTTTCTATGTGTGGCCCACCAACCCATCCGAGTTTGAGACCCCTGCAATAGATACTGCTGCTTGCTGTATATACAATAGAGAGGGCTGCAGGCCATATACAAAATGTACAGGAGGTCAGACAGCCTATGTAGCGCCCACAATGGGCACAATACACATACACACATTATTTATGTGTTCATGTGACCTACAATATGAGACCCCAAGACTTACTGTATGGAGGAGAACGGCTGAAGAGCCCTCAACAGCAGACTAGAGCCCCCAGCATGCAAAGAAGAACCCCCAGTGGACTACAACCCCAGCAGATCCCCCAGAGTGCACTACAACCCCCAGCATACCAAAAAAGCCCCCAATGTGCACTACAACCCCAGCATGCCAAAAAAAAACAGAGTGCACTACAACCTCCAGCATGACTACATGGACTACAATCCCCAGCAGAACTCCCCACAGTTGACTACAGACCCCACAATGCCAAAAAGAACCATGTCAATGGACAACAACCCCCAGCAGAGTCCCCCACAGTAGACTACAACCCCCAGCATGCCAAAAATACCCCCAGAGTGCACTTCAACTTCCACCATGACTACATGGACTACAGTCCCCAGCAGAGCTCCCCACAGTAGACTACAACCCCCAGCAGAGCCCCCTGCAGTAGACTACAACCCCAGCATGCCACAAAAGCTCCCGACAGAGCACTACAACCCCCAGCATAAAAAGAACCCCCCCAGTGAACTAAAACCCCCAGAAGAGCCCTCCACAGCTGACTCCAACCCTCAACATGCTGCACAGAGCCTCAACACACAAACTAGAACTCCCAGTATGGTGTAAAGAGTCTCCATGGTGGACTACAAGTCCCAGCATGCCATGCAGAAACCAAGGAGATAAGAATACTACAACTTACATCCTTGAAACCCCGGCCTAAGGGAAATACAAAACTCCAGAAACTAGAGCTCCAGCATGCCCTGCTCCCCCCCAGCAGGTGCAGCCTGGAGATCCCTCTGACTCCTCTGCTCGGCACCGTGTACTCACATCACTGAGTAGCCGCAGCAGGGTTTCAGGGCGTCTGATGGAAGTCCTGCAGCCTGGAGAGAGATGAGGGGTGTCGGGTGGCAGACAGTGGTAGCAAACCTTGTGCTTGGTGGAGGAGAGAGTCGCCATGGAGACACTGAGGATGCCGGTCAGAGAAGAGCGGGAACTCCGCCCACCGACAGGAAAATGAAGTGATGCTCGCCTCGCACAGGCCCCAGCCTCACTTGGTAAGATGTTTCCTGCCTTTGCGAACAGTGCTGGGAGAGCGGGCGTCGCCTCCACATTATTTAAAGGGCTGGCGGCCAAAGCTGAAAATCGGACCTGCCGCAACCCGCAGCCACCAAGGAAAAGAGGGGGGCCCATAGAAGATGTGAGAGGGCAGGGCCTGGAGGAGATTGTAGCCTGCCCCATTACCTCTTGTCCGGGCCTCCCTCTCGTGTCCATCACCGACGGGCCCCTGACAGCTGTCAGAGTAGTCAGACCCTGATGGTGGCCATGGGCTGACATATTAGGAAGTTTCTGAGTGGATTCATAGGGCATATGGATAGGCATTGTCTTTCAGACACTAGCCTTAGGTAGTATTTTAATTGACTATAAAAAAGGAATATATACATCATCTTCCTCTGAAAAAAAAATAAAAAGAAATGTTAGGCCCCTTTCGCATCAGTGTTTTTTGCTGAATGTGGCAGATCTGCATCTGCCAGATCTGACACTTGTAATACACCTGCGGCAAGCCGCTGTTGTTTATCTGTGGAGCTTGCGGCAGGTGTGGCAAGTGAGGTTTTGCCGCGATCCGGCAGATCACTAGCAGCGTTTTTTTCACGGTGACTAGAGATGGGCGAGTATACTCGCTACTATTCGGCACTCGCCGAATAGTAGCGGTATTCGTGTACTCGCTACTCGCCGAGTAAATTAGGATTACTCGGAAGTAGCAAGTACCGAATACTTTTGCAGTGTATCAGTAGATACACTGCAAAAGTCCTGTAAAAGAGAGAAAATGTGGTTAAAAAATAAAAAAATCGGATACTCACCTTAACCGACGGCTGTACCGGGACCGGCCGATGCACGTCTATTTATGGAAAAGGACCTTTCCCTCTCTCAGACAATCAGATGGCTGGGAGAGATCTGGCCAATCAGAGGCCGCCACGTCAAATCACGTGATCGCTAGCGGCCACCTGATTGGCCAGATGGAAAGGTCCTCTCAGGTACACTGAGGACGTTTCCATCTGGCCAATCAGGTGGCCGCTAGCGATTACGTCATTGTGACGTAGCGGCCTCTGATTGGCCAGATCTCTCCCAGCCATCTGATTGGCTGAGAGAGGGAAAGGTCCTTTACCATGAATAGATGTGCATCTGCCGATTCCGGTACAGCCGTCGGTTAAGGTGAGTATCCGGATTTTTTATTTTTTAACCACTTTTTCTCTCTTTTACAGGACTTTTGCAGTGTATCTACTGATACACTGCAAAAGTATTCGGAATCGCTATACTCGCAACGAGTAGCAAGTACCGCTACCTACTCGTTCGGGTATAGCGATTCCGAATAGTAAGGTATTTGCCCATCCCTAGCGGTGACGCAATCGTCACAAGTGCTGGGTTTGGCAATACTGCACTTGCACACCCAACGACAAGCCCCATAGAGAATCAATGGGGCTTGCCAGATCTGCTCCGCAAGTCGGCTATTACAAGGCAAATCCAGCAGATGCGGCAACATCTGCCGCAAATGACATCAAATGCAGATGAGAAAGAGGCCTTAGGCCCCTTTCACATCAGCGTTTGTGTGAACATGCGGCAGTTGCGGTCAAAAAAACGCATCTGCCGCATCTGCTGCCTAACCGTCACACTTGCCGTTCACCTGTAGCAAGCCCATGCAATGGGTGCAATGTGGTAAGCAGCGTTTTTTTTGCGGCCGCAGCTGCCGCAAGTGCCGAAAACGCAACTATACCGCACTTGCTGCAAGCCCCATAGACATTGCATGGGGCTTGCCGCAGGTGAACCGCAAGTGTGACGGTTAGGCAGCAGATGCGTTTTTTTTTACCGCAACTGCCGCATTTTCACACAAACGCTGATGTGAAAAGGAGCCTTAGTGTGCTTTACAATAAAGTGTTGAATTCCTATAATGTGTTATATGGTAAGAAAATTGTTAGTGTTTTTGCAACATTACTGTATATCTGCAATAAAAGACTTTGTAAAATAAATACCAGAAATATTTACAGACATAAAGTTGTTTTGAATTAATCAGAAAACATTTGTAACATTCATATGAGAACAACCTAATCTACATTATGAGATAAATTATTCCAACATTATCTGTGTTATCCACATGAATATTATTACTCAAATGAGGTTTGGAAACCTATTGAGTCTCTCTCACCAAAATAAGATTAATGCATTTAAGTTTCAAAGCACTTGTGCATCTGTGAGTCAGGACACCAAGGGCATTACTCTTTATTACTCTGTACTGTTGCAAATCATAGCTACCCTCCCAGTGGAAAAAACTCATTTGACTGGGCCCATATTTCAAGCAAACCCCATTTCTGATGATTTCTCTATTTCTTTTAAGTATCATAATTTCTTTTAAGATTATTACAGTTAATGCATGAGTTTCAAAGTAGGTTTTACCCAAGAGGTGATATTCATATTTAACTTAGAAATGGTAGTTTCTTAAGAATAAAGACTTTTCACACACCCTTTAACAATTTGTAGGGAATGTTCTAGTTTTTCTTTAAGCTTTTTAAGAATATGTAGGCAAGCCCCCAAAACACTGATAATACAGAACTCAGGACCATAGTGAGAAGACATACTTTTTATCTGAAAATCTCACAGCTAACCGCTGATTTGCAGATTGACATGGATTTAGCCCCCTTTAATGCATCAATGGACACAAAATAAACCTGCATTTCCGCAGAGAATCCACATGATATTTCTCAAAGATTCTTTTAGCTAACTCATAAAATAACTTTGAAATGTTAAAATGAAAGTTTTATTTTATTCCATACTTAGAATTTACTCTTTTTGTGACAAACCATATTTAGGAAGTCACTTACATATGTAACATGTATCACCACAGAAGTATGAAGGCCAATGCTGAGAAGCCATGCAAAATATTACTTTAGATTGGACTATATGATATATTCTGACACCACTACAATGACCAATGACGGCTATACCCGTTATAGCTTTGAACTAACACTGTGTGTAAACACTATCTTTGGTCAAAAAATGCAGGAAATATTATCCTAAATTTACTACTAACATAAAGTCCAATATGTCATGAAAAAATAGTCTTGGAATTACTGGGGGTATGTTGAAGCATTCCAGAGTTATAACCTCATAAAGTCACACTGGTCAGAATTGCAAAAATAAGGTTCGGTCTTTAAGGAGTCGAAGTAAAGGACACAAAAAAGTAAAAAAAGAAGTGGTATCTAAGGAGTCATTACATTTATTATTCAGAATGAGCAGCAAGTTTCCTAAAATTGTATTTAAAGGGCTGATACAAACTTTTTGTCATTACATTTGTTTTAATGTGATATCTATGAGAATATGCCAGAAACCTTTAAAATTATTATTATTTATGGATGACACAGTTTGGTATGTATTCCAGTGATCAGTGGTAGGGTACCTTTACACGCGGCTACATTTCTAGGGTGGCTACAGGTAACTTACTGGTTGCAGTGAAATCATGGAGAGATTATTCCATTTGTACACAGCAACAAGATAGAACCTTGTCTCCATGATTTCACTGCAGCCAGTAAGTTACCTATAGCCACCCTAGAAATGTAGCCGCGTGTAAAGGTACCCGTAGGCAATTTTTATTAAATATTATAGTCACAGTAATCATAGCAGTGTTTGTTGCACTTTAATGCTAAATAAAGTTTACTAAACAGAAGAAATTAACATTCACCAACCTCTACAATTAGGATAGTCGAAAAAGAAAAATAGTGTTTGAGGAAGCTTCCATCCTTCTGGACCTTGTTTACAAAGAGGTTATGTTGTAATAAAAAGCCCATATGACACAAAGTTGAAGATACTCTCCACAAATTGGACAGCCAATTCTCAAAAAAGCAACAGTAACATCTGCTGAAGAAAGACCATCTTCCAGCCAAAGATATAATAATATAATAATAATATTTATTCACTTATATAGCGCTATTAATTCCATAGCACTTTACATACATGAGTAATGCTGTCTCTCTTGGAGCTCACAATCTAAATATCCTATCAGTATGTCTTTACAATGTGGGAGGAAACCGGAGTGTCCGGAGGAAACCCACGCAAACACAGGGAGAACATACAAACTCCTTGCAGATGTTGTCCTTAGTGTGAATTGAACCCAGGACTTCAAGACCCCAGTGCTGCAAAGGCTGCAGTGCTAACCACTTGAGCCACCGTGCTGATAAGATATCTACTTATTTCCGTGGACAATCTGATATGATCCCTGTCTTACAGACATGACCATCGGTAACTATTGTAGATGAGGCACAAAAAACAGCAGGTGCTTGAATGGATCTCCAGTGCTCCATCAAGTGGCCTCTCCTCTACCTCAACTTCAACATCCCAAACTCTCCAGTGCTCTGAGGGGTCACCCCAATCGCACTTGCTTCCACCCAGCTCCTAAGTCTCCAGCAGCCCTACTGAGTATGGGGTAACAGAGATAGTTGAGTCTGCAGAGCTTTTCAGTCACACTATAGCTTGGGAATCAGAGGTCTTCTCCAAAGCTGCAGTGAGTCCAGACGAGGAAATGATCTGCACTGATGCCCAGAAGCTTTGTCGGATCCAGGCCCAGATGAAGAAGGTTCTGAGCATAATATAGACCCTCATTCCCAAACTGTAACTCCTCTTGGTGGAGACAATGAGGAAGGTGTGATGAGACTAAGATACCTGATTGGACCGACAATCTAACTTTTCGGTCAGGGCAGGAAGAGGTTGTCTCTGAGGACGAGGGGTGTGATAACACACAGGGTGATGATGAGGTTGGAGATCCCACTTACTGTCAACCACAGTCAGTCAGTCGATGAGGTCAGCAGAGGAGGTGGAGGAGGATGACGACAAGGTTAGGTTGTGCCTTCCTGGACAGAGACGGAGTACTGGAAGCACGTCAACAACAGCATCCGCAGCCACAACTCTGCCTCTGAGCAGAAGTCATGGTGCCTCTGCAGGTCACATGGGCTCTAATCCTTGCATAGCCTAGGCCTTTTTTGACATCACCAAGGATCACCCAACTCATGTGATCTGTAAGATTTGTCACCAATTTCTGAGTAGAGGCTAAAAACTCAATATTTGAGTACTTCATGCATGAACTGTCACATGAATATGAAGCACAAGTCGTAGTGGGAAGCTCACTGTGCTACAATGCGGGCTAACAGGACGGGCCAAGCACAGTCTGCCCCATCAAGTGCTTCCGCGTGCTCTTCATCCTCTGTGACTGTGGGGACAGCTATCACTCATACTTTTGGATGCAGACCTTCCACCTCTTTACCTCCAACAGGCAGTGTGATTGCCTGGTCGTCACTTGTTTTTGCTGTGGAAAATGCTGCGGGTGTTGAGCTCTATCAGACATAGAGAGCATCACCTTTGGATGAAGGCCGGGGACACCCTTATCAACCCCATCTCAGCACAGCAGCCAGCCCTCCGTCCCTCAGATATGGACAAGTAAAAGATCATTTCCTCCTAGCCACAACAAAACTAAGTGGTTGAATTTCACCATCTGCAAATTGTTGGATACAGAAATGCTGCCTTTCCACCTGGTAGACACAAAGGATTTTAGAGACCTTATGTCCGTTGCAGTGCCACAATACCAATGCCCAGTCACCACTACTTCTCCAAGATGGGCGTGCCTGCGCTACACCAGCATGTTGCAGACAACATCACCACTTCCTTGAGAAACTCTGTGTGTGACAGGGTGCATTTCACCACAGACACTTAGACCAGTAAGCATGGACAGGGGCGTTAAATGTCGGTGACTGAGTACTGGGTAACTATGGTGAGAGCTGGAGAAGGGTCTGCTGAACAAGTCTTGCTGTCCGCACGAGTTGTGCGGCAATCCTCGGTACGTAGCAGTTCCTCCACTGCTTCTGCCTCCTCAACCTTGTCACGGTCCTCCACCTGCACCCAAAGCCTGCCTGGTAATGCCACCCGCGTTGTAACTGTGCACAAGGAATCCAGCTCATCTCCTTACTATGCTGGCAGCAGGGCTCAACACCATAAGGCAGTGTTTACCTTGAAATGTCTGGGAAATGTGAGTCACACAGCTGAGGTGTTGTGGTCAGTTCTGGAGACCAAGTTTCAGCAATGGTTGTCTCCACTCAACCTGCAGGCAGGGAAGTCCATGTGCGACAATGCTGCAAACCTGGGTGCGGCCCTTTGCCGTGCAATGTGACATATTTGCCTTGAATGGCTCACGTGTTGAACCTGGTTGTCCAGCAATTTTTAACACACTATCCCGGCCTAGATGGGCTTTTGCAGCGGGCACGGTCGCTGTGTGCTCACTTCTGGCGTTCGCATCTCAACAACTTGCATAGCTCCAGAAGTCTTTCGGCCTGCTGGTTCACCATCTGAAATGCGATGTGCCGACACGCTGGAATTCCACTCTGCACATGTTGTAGTGACTGTGGCAGCACCTCCGAGCCCTGGTGCAATACGGTATGATGTATAGCCTGGGCCAACGAGATCCAGAGGTGGGGCAGATCATGCGGATGGAGTGGTCTCAGATCAAGGACCTATGCACCCTTCTGCACAGTTTTGAAATGGCGACAAAGGTGTTTAGCGCTGACGATACCATTATCAGCATGACTATTCTGGTCATCTACATGCTGGAGCACACTCTAAACAGTATTCGGAGTCAGGTTTTGAGACAAGAGGAGGTGGAGGAAGTACAGGAGAAGTCCTATGCGGAATTGATAACAAGATCACCAAGGTCCTCACGGTCAGCAGCACCAAGACGGCAGGCATGGGAGGGTGGGGGAGACAGATTAACGAGGGCACATGGTAGCAGCCAAACTGTTGAGGAAGGTGCAGGAGCCCAGGAAGAAATGGAGGACGAACTGGCGATGGGCATTGAAGAGTCAGCAGATAAGGGAGACTTTGATGACATTTCTGTTGTGCGATGTTGGGGGGAGAGGGCAGAGGAAGGAAGCATGATTGTCACCTCACTGCCACCAACACAACAAGGACTTGGTCCTCTTGGATGCGCAAGACACATGAGCGCCTTCTTGCTGCACTACCTGCAACATGATCCTCGGATTGTCTGAATTAGAAGTAATGCCAACTTCTGGGCCGCCACACTCTTAGATCCATGGTACAAGACAAAATTTGGTGAAATAATTCCTGCCATAGAAAGGGACGCACGCATGCAGAAGCTGTTACATAATCTTAGATCGGCCTTTCCACAAAACACTAGTGGTACACAGAATGAATCTCACAATTCTAACTTGCCAACCGTGGGACTGTCGGGTCATCACTCACACCGTACCAGTAATACAGTATCTGGTGGTAACACCAATTTTTTGGCATCATTTCATGAAGTTTATTAGACCATCGTCTGCAAGACCAGTAGACACAAGAAGTCTGACACATAGTCAACGCCTGGAGAGAATGGTAGAGGAGTATCTCCAAGTGTACATCAACGCCATGACTGTGGAACTGGACCCTTGCTCATTTTGGGCTTCCAATCTGGAAAAATGGCCTGAGCTT
Source organism: Allobates femoralis (assembly GCA_033576535.1). NCBI lineage: Eukaryota > Metazoa > Chordata > Amphibia > Anura > Aromobatidae > Allobates > Allobates femoralis. The sequence goes on along the minus strand of JARQOC010000003.1, from coordinate 204,622,681 downwards.
GCCACTCATGCCTTGGAGATCCTGTCATGCCCCGCAGCCAGTATTCTCTCTGAACCTGTCTTTAGTGCTGCTGGTGGTGTGCTGACACGTCTGTCCAGCCAGAATGTGGACAGACTAACTTTCATCAAGATGAACAAGTCATGGATCCGCAAGGACTTTTCTACCCCTGTGTCATCCTGGGGAGACAAAAGGCTTGTGGATTTTTGAATGTGCTGCATGACAGTCACCAACAATTTTAAGCTTGCAACTGTGGGGCAATTGATGCCACTTAAGTCGTGTCTGTGCCCCAATTTTTGGAAAAAATGGAGACTCTTGATGTGTTTTACATGATTTTAGAAGGGCATGACATGCCTATATCTCTGTGTCCTCCTCCTTTTACTCGTCCACCTCTTTTCTTTTCACATTTTTATATGTACTTGTCACTTTTCCATGTGTTTGTTGTGTCTTCTGAGTAGTTTGTCACCTTTTGGACACCTTAGAAGGTGTTTTCTATGAGTTTTCTATGTGTTTGAATGTGTATGTGTTTGCCTGTCATTGTTTTTAATGGTATTCAACGGTGTTCGGCGAACATTCGATGAACACCCCCCCAATTCGATGAATCGAATCGAATTCGAACACTAGAGGATAACCACGAACAATATCATAAAACAAACCGTAACTAATAGAATTCTACACCCCAAATTAGTATTCTATAGTATTGACACCAGAAATATCACAACTGAGTAATGCATATGAAAAATGCATATTCATGCAGTGCATGAATATAGCAATATACTATATTTTACAGAATAATGATGAAAAATAATGAAAAATAAATTAAAGTTAACCAAAGTAGTACTAAATGTATTTATAAGTGCACATCATTGCAGGTAAATATGTATGGAAGCAAACATTAAGATTAATGATGTAAGAAAAATAATGTAGCAGAAAAAGGTCAAGTATAGTTTGTATGGAAGACAATTACAAAAGTGTGGTAGGAAAATCTATGGTACTAGTAGATATGTATATAATAAGATTAATATTACCTGAATCAGAGAACATATAGATAATACACATAACAAAACAGAAATGTATACAGTCTTCTTCATATAACGTATTTTTCGCATTATAAGACGCACTTTTGTTCCCCCACATTTTGGGGGAAAGTGGGGGGTGCGTCTTATAATGCGAAACACTGTTGCGTGGTGGGGAAGAGGGGGGCTGTGGAGCAGTGTTCGGAGCTGGCAGGAGGCTGGAGGAGGCCAGGAGCGGACTGCAGCAGCGGCCCCGTGTCACGTGGGGCCGCTCATTATCTTCTGTAATATGCACTGCTTCCCGCTGTCAATCACTAGCGGGAGCAGCCCATATTACAGGAGTGGGACCGCAGCCCAGCAGCTGCGGTCCCGTGTGGATAGTCAGTGCTTTCCACGCAATGAAAGCGTGGAAAGCACTGACTATCCCTGGGAGCACGATCATACTCACCGCTCTCCTCGCTCACTGCTGTCACCGCCATCCCCGCTGTCTTTGCCGGCATCCGGGTCCTGTGAGCGTCGCTGCAGAGTGACGTCATCACCTGCGCGATGCTCACAGGACTGGATGCCGGGCACAGCAGAGAGCGGATAGCGTGGAAGGTGAGGGAGCGAGGAGAGGGGTGAGTATGATTGTTTATTATTTTAACTGTGCGGCAGCATGTGGGACAGTGCCATCAGAGGGGACACTGCCTGCAGAGGGGACACTGCCTGCAGGCAGTGCAGAGGGGATACTGCCTGCAGAGGGGACAGTGCCTGCAGAGGGGACAGTGCCTGCAGAGGGGACACTGCCTGCAGAGGAGGGGACAGTGCATGCAGAGGGGACAGAGCATGCAGAGGGGACAGTGCCTGCACAGGGGACAGTGCCATCAGAGGGGACACTGCCTGCAGAGGGGACAGTGCCTGCACAGGGGACACTGCCTGCACAGGGGACAGTGCCTGCACAGGGGACAGTGCCTGCAGAGGGGACACTGCCTGCAGAGGGGACAGTGCCTGCACAGGGGACACTGCCTGCAGAGGGGACAGTGCCTGCAGAGGGGACACTGCCTGCACAGGGGACAGTGCCATCAGAGGGGACAGTGCCAGCAAGGGGACAGTGCCATCAGAGGGGACAGTGCCTGCAGAGGGGACACTGCCTGCAGACAGTGCAGAGGGGATACTGCCTGCAGAGGGGACAGTGCCTGCAGAGGGGACACTGCCTGCAGAGGGGACAGTGCATGCAGAGGGGACAGTGCCTGCACAGGGGACAGTGCCATCAGAGGGGACACTGCCTGCAAAGGGGACAGTGCCTGCACAGGGGACACTGCCTGCACAGGGGACAGTGCCTGCAGAGGGGACACTGCCTGCAGAGGGGACAGTGCCTGCACAGGAGACACTGCCTGCAGAGGGGACAGTGCCTGCAGAGGGGACACTGCCTGCAGAGGGGACAGTGCCTGCACAGGGGACACTGCCTGCAGAGGGGACACTGCCTGCACAGGGGATAGTGCCTGCACAGGGGACACTGCCTGCACAGGGGACACTGCCTGCAGAGGGGACACTGCCTGCAGAGGGGACACTGCCTGCAGACAGTGCAGAGGGGATACTGCCTGCAGAGGGGACAGTGCCTGCAGAGGGGACACTGCCTGCAGAGGGGACAGTGCATGCAGAGGGGACAGTGCCATCAGAGGGGACACTGCCTGCAGATGGGACAGTGCCTGCACAGGGGACACTGCCTGCACAGGGGACAGTGCCTGCAGAGGGGACACTGCCTGCAGAGGGGACAGTGCCTGCACAGGAGACACTGCCTGCAGAGGGGACAGTGCCTGCAGAGGGGACACTGCCTGCAGAGGGGACAGTGCCTGCACAGGGGACACTGCCTGCAGAGGGGACAGTGCCTGCAGAGGGGACACTGCCTGCACAGGGGACAGTGCCATCAGAGGGGACAGTGCCAGCAAGGGGACAGTGCCATCAGAGGGGACACTGCCTGCAGAGGGGACACTGCCTGCACAGGGGACAGTGCCTGCACAGGGGACACTGCCTGCAGAGGGGACAGTGCCTGCAGAGGGGACACTGCCTGCACAGGGGACAGTGCCATCAGAGGGGACAGTGCCAGCAAGGGGACAGTGCCAGCAAGGGGACAGTGCCATCAGAGGGGACAGTGCCAGCAAGGGGGACAGTGCCAGCATGGAGGACAGTGCCAACAGTGGGGGGGACAGTGCCAACATGGGGGGACAGTGTACCACCATCGGGGACTGTGCCAGGATGGGGGGACAGTGTACCAGCATGGGGGACTGTGCCAGGAAGGGGGCACAGTGCCAACATGAAAGCTATGTGTACCAGCATGGAGGATATATATACCAGGCTGGAGGGCATATATACGGATTGTAAAACGGACACTGGCATTATAAGGCGAACCCCATTTAAAGGGATCCTGTCACCCCCAAAACACCTGTAAACCTATTAAAACCTGTCCCTAGAGCATATTAACACTTTCCCTACACTCTTTTTACCTCCTAAATGCAGTAAATGACATTGCCTAAAAACGTTTTATAAGTACCTGATTACTGATGATAATGAGTGACTATGCTATTCATAGTCACTCATCAAGACTCCCCCTCTGCTTCATAGCACGCCTGAATAGGCGTGATCTTCATAGCAGATTCAAATTGCCGCCTCCCTGCTGTGCCCTGTGTCGTCCGAGGCTGCTGTGTGGCTGGGTGACGCGATCCGCGTCATTCCCGGCGCCGGGTGACGTATTTACACCGGCGCCGCCCTGTCAGCTTCAAAATGCGCACTGCGCATGCGCATGGGCATGCGCAGTGTGCATTTTGAAGCTGACAGCGCGGCGCCGGTGTAAATACGTCACCCGGCGCCGGGAATGACGCGGATCGCGTCACCCAGCCACACAGCAGCCTCGGACGACACAGGGCACAGCAGGGAGGCGGCAATTTGAATCTGCTATGAAGATCACGCCTATTCAGGCGTGCTATGAAGCAGAGGGGCAGTCTTGATGAGTGACTATGAATAGCATAGTCACTCATTATCATCAGTAATCAGGTACTTATAAAACGTTTTTAGGCAATGTCATTTACTGCATTTAGGAGGTAAAAAGAGTGTAGGGAAAGTGTTAATATGCTCTAGGGACAGGTTTTAATAGGTTTACAGGTGTTTTGGGGGTGACAGGATCCCTTTAACATTAAAAATTATTTTTTCCTCTTTTCCTTCATCAAATGTGAGGGTGCGTCTTATAATCCGGTGCGTCTTATAAAGCGAAAAATACGGTACATACATTATATAGACAACTGAATAGGGACACAACTTTTAATCATTAAATTCTATTTTTCATTGTCCAATTGCCCGTGCACATAAAATTAGGCTTGGAGCCTTGGAGCCTGCTTTACCTAACATTCATAAAAAAAAGTTGGTCATTTGAAGGAGCTTATTGACTTCAATCATGGAATTGTAATTGGAAGCCACTGTTGTAACAACTGACATTTTCTATTTCTCACCTACTAAATTGTCTTTAACTAACAATAAGTGGTATTATTGAAAACTGGAAGTGTTTAGGAAGCATATCAACTCAGTCATGGTCTGGCAGATGGTGTAAAGTTGTATAGAAGGGTTGCTGTAGGCTGAAACACATAGTGAACACAAGTTGCCAGCACCATGCTAACTATAAAACTGCAGAGTTAAAAACCTTCACTGGCATTTATATCATCACAAAACTGTGCATCATGAGTGCATCATGGATTAGCAGCTGCATGCAAGTCTTGTATGAGCAAATACAATGCCAACCATCAAATGGAGTATTGTAAAGCACAATGCCAATGGCAGCCTGATTGTCGAGTCTTTGGCAAAAGCCAAGAGCATTTCACCAGCCTGGCTGTACAGCCCAAAGTGCACAGTTTAATGGATGAAGAATGCTACAGTATTATTTGAGAAGGCTCTAGGCTCACTGAAGGCAAATCTTAATGATTTAGCATTCCAAGACAATTTTCAACTTTATTCTGCAATCTTTGTGGGAACAGTTTAAGGAAAGAACTGTTCTGTTTCTGCATAATTTTTCCCCCAGCACACAAAGAGTGTGGTTTGGCACAACCTGATTGTTCCCCATAAAGCCCTCAATATGATATATGGTGTGCACACTTAAAATAGATTAAGGTGCTACTGTAGGGATCACTGCACCATTTTTCAATAATAGTGTGAAAAAAATGCAATCTTTATTTGTGAGACAATGATGACAAGGGGAACTAAATTTTTGACCACACACTGGCGGTCTTGATGACAAAGTCACTGTATAACTTCAGGGCAACAAAATGTTGAGATCCGAGTGAGGACCCTGGTTAGATGAGATGGTTCTAATGGTCTCCGATCTTAGTGGGAATCATATCCCTGGGATGCAGACGTTTTGTCCTTGAATGTAGCAGGAAGTAATCTCTTGTATCAACATACAAAAAATTATTTCCTGCGATTACTTCCTGCTACATTCAAGGACAACATTATTTTCACTAAGATCGGAGAACTATATATTATTAGACCTTGATTTGAAGGAAGAAATGTACTGATTTTCATATAGAGTACTATAGGTGACTCCCAATTCTTCGAGATGGAACAATGAAAGGTAGTCCTTGGAAGCCAAATTCTAGCCATTGCACAGGAGTTCAGGCTGCCATACTGCTTATGATAATCTACCCAACTACCATAGTGAGTTCACAAAAGCAGTTAAAAACTCCTCCTATATAACTTTTACTAGAACTGGCCAATTGGTGAACCTTGTGATCCTTCTCTACAACATCACCTGAATAACTTTTTACCAGCCATGGACATGTTTCCAATGGATTTACCTTCATTTTTTCATCTAGAAAAGGGGTGGGGAACCATTTTTCTGTCAAGGGCCATTTGGAAATTTCTACCATCCTTCGGGGTTGCACAAAGTTATCCCCTTAAAAATTACCCAGCTGTGTCAAACGATTCCTTAACTCACCCCTACTGTGGGGTACTGAGCTGCTGCTCTTTGGTGTTGTTGTGATGTTTGGCGATACTGATTTTGTTGCTGCTCACAATTGCCTTTCCAGGTTTGTGTCAGCCTGGAGTGCAGTCAATTGTTTGTGATAATAATTTTTGTAAATCATATACATCACATAGGAGACACTGGGACTGCTGTATATACATCATTGGAGACATGGGGGCATATACATTACAGGAGACGCTGGGACATATACATGACAGGTGATTATGGTGGCATATACAGCAATAGGGGGTAAAGGCAGTACTGGGGAGCAAAGGCAGCACTGGAGGGTAAATACATCATTGGTGGTCACATACAGTATTGGAGGAAATATACAACACACATACAGTACTGGGACCACAGGCATCATTGGGGGGCATTTACAATACTTCGGACACTGTGTCCGCTGCTCCTCCTTTGTTGGACCGGGGCGCATTTTTGTGCTGACCCCAACTACAAAGTGCGCCTTCATCTCATGCTGATAAGCACACAGCATTCAGCAGCGAACACATAGCCTGAGGTATACAGCACATGGATGGTACACGGTCTGAGGTAAGCAGCATATGGGTGGTACATGGTGTGAGGTATACAGCACATGGATGATACATGAAGCCTGAACTATACAGCACATGAGTACATGGAGCCTGAAGTATACAGAACATTGGTACACAGATCCTCAAGCATACAGCACATTGATACACAAAGCCAGAAGCAAACATCACATGTGTACACGGAGCCAGAGAAATACAGCACATGGGCACACAGAGCCAGAATCATACAGCACATGGGTATACAGAGCCAGAGGTATACAGCACATGGGTACACGGAGCCTGAGTCATACAGCACTTGAGTACACAGAGCCTGAGGAATACAGCGCATGGGTACACTGAGCCAGAGGAATACAGTGCATGGGTACTCTGAGCCAGAGGAATACAGCGCATGGGTACACAGAGCCAGAGGAATACAGTGCATGGATAAACTGAGCCAGAAGAATACAGCGCATGGGTACACTGAGCCAGAGGAAGAAAGTGTATGGGTACAGGGAGCCTGAGGAATACAGCATAGTGCACACAAAACCTGAGGCATACAACACATGAGTACATGGAGCCAGAGGCATACAGAACATGAATGGTACACGGCGTTTAAAGAACACAGCTCACGAGTGGTGTACAGAGCCTAAGGTATACATTGCATGAGTGGTACACGGAGCCTGAGGAATACAGCGTGTGAAAATGCGGAGCCTGAGGAGTACAGCGTGTGAGTCCACGGAGCCTGAGAAATACAGCACGTGAGTACACGGAGCCTGAGGAATACAGCACATGAGTACATGGAGACTGAGGAATACAGCACAGGAGTACGCAGAGCATAAGGAATACAGCGCATGAGTGGTACACGGAGCCTAAGGAATTCAGCGCATAAGTGGTACACGGAGCCTAAGGAATACAGCACATGAGTACACGGAGCCTGAGGAATACAGCATGTGAGTACATGGAGCCTGAGGCATACAGCACAGGAGTACACAGAGCATAAGGAATACAGCGCATGAGGGATACATGGATGGAGCCTACGGAATACAGCACATGAGTGGTACACATTCACGGAGCCTGAGGAATACATACCATAAATACACAGCGCCTGAGGAATACAGCGCGTGAGTACATGGAGCCTAAGGAATACAGCACAGGAGTACGCAGAGCATAAGGAATACAGTGCATGAGTGGTATATCGAGCCAAGGAATACAGCACATGAGTGGCACACGGAGCCTGAGGAATACAGCGTGTGAAAACACGGAGCGTAAGAAATGCAGCGCATGAGTGGTACTCAGAGCCTAAAAAATACAGCATAGGAGTACACTGAGCCTGAGGCATACAGTGCAGGAGTACACAGAGTGTAAGGAATACATCGCATGAGTGGTACACAGGGCCAGAGCAAAAAGGAGATGTATTAAGCAACACATCGAAGGGAAGGTAGATAAAAATCAATATGGTCATATATGACTTTTAACATGATTTGTATTTCCCTCCCTTGGCTGTGCTGCTTTTGGATTCTCCCTTTTGCTACTACACTCCTTGTCCCTGCACTGCCGGGAGATCATCATTCAGCACAGAACACAAAGCTTTTATTTATTTATTTATTTATCTTGTCACCTAAATGTTTACTGACCTAGGAGGAGGTGGAAGGACTTGGACCGGATCTGTTTGCAGGCCGGACATTCCCCATCCCTGATCTATGAGATGAAACCGGGAAACATCTACCTTCATGTCACCATACCAATATACAAGAGATTACTTCCTGCTACGTTCAAGGACAAAATTTCTGCATCCCAGGGATATTATTTCCACCAAGATTGGAGACCGTTCTAGCCATATCCCCACACAGCCCTGACTTGAAGTCTATCAACTATTTTTGAGAAGAACTAGAAATGAGATTGTGAGGTAAGCCTTCCAGTCCAATATCAGTCAGTGAAATATCAGTGTTTGACCTTAGAAATAATGTTCCAGATGAATGGACAAACTCCAACATTTTGTAAAAGGTATCTCAAGTAAAATTACAATAGGAAAAGGTATATATATCCCCCATACTCTGGAATATTCAACCCCAAAATATCAGACTGTCACCTTCCATGAAAACCTTCAAAAGGAATCTGAAGATCCACCCCATCTGACAAGCCTACAACCTGCAGTAACACACCCAGTCCACTATACACCCAGTCCACGACCAGCTATACTTTCACCTACTGTTTTCTCACCCATCTCTTATAGACTGTGAGACCTTGCGGGCAAGGTCTTCTCTCCTCCTGTACCAGTCTCTGCCTTATACCTCATATATATATATACTAGCTGTGAGCCCGATGCAAATGCATCGGGATTCTAGAACGTGCATTAATTTGATTATAGTAGTTATAGCTGTTAGCCTGATGCAAATGCATCGGGTATCTAAAATATGTTTATTGTTTTTTTAAAGATTTTTAAATAATAATCGCATCATCAATAGCAATAATATAAGCCATAGCATTATTATTAGCAGTAATAGCAGTATTAATAGCATTATTAGCAGTATTATGAGCATTAATAACAGTATTAATAGCATTAATAGCATTATTAATAGAATTAATAGCATTATTATTAGCATTATAGCATTAATAGCTTAATTAATAGCATTAATAGCATAATAGCATTATTGTTAGCATTAATAGAATAATTATTATTAGCATTAATAGCATTAATAGGATACATATTAGCATTAATAGCATTATGCATAATTAATAGCATAATAGCATTATTAATAGCATTAATAGCATTATTATTAGCATTAATAGCATTAATAATAGCATTATTAGCATATAATAATAGCATTAATAACATTATTAATAGCATTAATAGCATTATTAATAGCATTAATAGCATTATTATTATTAATGCATTAATAGCATTATATAGCAATTAATAGCATTAATTAACATTATTATTAGCATAATAGCTATATAGCATAAGCATTATAATAGCATTATATTAGCATTAATAATAGCATTATATAGCATTAATAGATAAAGCATAATTAATAGCATTAATAGCATTATTAATAGCATTAATAGCATTATTATTAGCATTATAATATAGCATTATTAGCATTAATAATAGCATTATAGCATTATAATAGCATTAATAAGCATTATTAATAGCATTAATAGCATATTATTAATATAATAGATTAATAATAGCATTATTAGCATAATAATAGCATTAATAACATTATTAATAGCATTAATAGCATTATTATTAGCATTAATTACATTAATAGCTATTAATAATAATAGCATTATACATAATAATACATTAATAGGATTATATTAGCATTAAACATTAATAGCATTAATATAATAGCATTATTAGCATTATTAATAGCATATTAATAAACATATAGTATTATAGCATTATAATAGCATTAATTATAATTATATAGCATTAATAATATTATTAGCATTAATAGCATTATTAATACATTAATTAAGCATTATTAATAGCATTAATAGCATTATTATTAGCATAATAGCATTATATTAATATAGATTAATTAGTATTATATAATAGCATTAATAACATTATTAATAGCATTAATAGGATTATTATTAGCATTAATAATTAATAATAGCATTATTAGCATTAATAATAGCATTAATACATTATTAATAGCATTAATAGCATATTATTAGCATTAATAGACTTATTATAGCATTAAGCATTATATATATAACATTATTAATAAATTAATTAGCATTAATATAGCATAAATAGCATAATAATAGGATTATTAGCATTATTAATAGCATTAATACATTATTAATAGCATTAATAGCATTATTATTAGCATTAATAGAATTAATATAATTATAGCATTAATAAGCATTATAATAATAAAGCATTAATACATATTAATTAATAGCATTAATAGCATTAAGATTAATTACATTATTAGATTAATATTAGCATTATGTTAATAGCATTAATAATAGGATTATAGTAATAGCATTAATATTATATAGCATTAATAGCATTATTTTAATAATAGATTAATAATAATTATTAGCATTAATATAGCATTAAAATATTAATAGCATTAATAATTATTATGCATTAATAGATTAATAATAGCATTATTAGCATTAATAAGCATTAATAGCATTTATAGTTAATAGCATTTAATAAGCATTATTATCAATAGCATTAAACATAATAGATAATATTCATATAGCATAAATAGCATTAATAATAGATTATTAGCATTAATAATAGCATTAATAATTATTAATAGCATTAATAGCATTATTATAGCATTAATAGCATTAATATAGCATTATTAGCATTATATCATTAAATTATAATAGCATTAATATTATTATTACATTAATAGATAAACATATTATAGCATTAATAGCATTAAATAATTAATAGGATTATGTATAGCATTAATAAGATATAGCATTAATAATAGCATAATAACATTATTAATAGCATTAATAGCATTATTATTAAAATTAATAGAATTAATAATAGCATTATTAGCATTAATAATAGCATTAATAACATTATTAATAGCATTAATAGCATTATTATTAGCATTAATAGCATTAATAGTATTATTAATAGCATGAATAGCATTATTAATAGCATTAATAGGATTATTATTAGCATTAATAGCATTAATAATAGCATTATTAGCATTATTAATAGCATTAATAACATTATTAATAGCATTAATAGCATTATTATTAGCATTAATAGCATTATTATTAGCATTAATAGCATTAATAATACCATTAATAGGATAAATATTAGCATTAATAGCATTAATAGCATAAATAATAGGATTAATAGCATTATTAATAGCATTAATAGCATTATTAATAGCATTAATAGCATTATTATTAGCCTAAATAGCATTAATAATAGCATTATTAGCATTAATAATAGCATTAATAACATTATTAATAGCATTAATAGCATTATTATTAGCATTAATAGAATTAATAATAGCATTATTAGCATTAATAATAGCATTAATAACATTATTAATAGCATTAATAGCATTATTATTAGCATTAATAGCATTAATAATAGCATTATTAGCATTATTAATAGCATTAATAACATTATTAATAGCATTAATAGCATTATTATTAGCATAAATAGCATTAATAATAGGATTATTAGCATTATTAATAGCATTAAAAAACATTATTAATAGCATTAATAGCATTATTATTAAAATTAATAGAATTAATAATAGCATTATTAGCATTAATAATAGCATTAATAACATTATTAATAGCATTAATAGCATTATTATTAGCATTAATAGCATTAATAGTATTATTAATAGCATGAATAGCATTATTAATAGCATTAATAGGATTATTATTAGCATTAATAGCATTAATAATAGCATTATTAGCATTATTAATAGCATTAATAACATTATTAATAGCATTAATAGCATTATTATTAGCATTAATAGCATTAATAATAGCATTATTAGCATTAATAATAGCATTATTAGCATTATTAATAGCATTAATAACATTATTAATAGCATTAATATCATTATTATTAGCATAAATAGCATTAATAATAGGATTATTAGCATTAATAATAGCATTAATAACATTATTAATAGCATTAATAGCATTATTATTAGCATTAATAGAATTAATAATAGCATTATTAGCATTAATAATAGCATTAATAACATAATTATTAGCATTAATAGCATTATTATTAGCAGTAATATTATTATTAGCATTTTTTTTTAAATTATTATTTATTATTTGTTATTTATTTTTTAATTATGTTTTATTTATTTTTTTATAATTTTTTAATTATTTTTTAATTATTTTTTTATTATTAAATTTATTATTTAGTCTGAGAGGCAGTTGTCATTCAGGTGCGCTAAAGGGCTGATATGATTAGCATATATTTTATTTTTTAATTATTATTTTTATTGAATTTTTTATTATTTTTAATTTATTTTTTTATTATTTTTTAATTCTTTTTTAATTATTTTTTTTATTATTTAATTTATTATTTAGGCTGAGAGGCAGTTCTCATTCAGGTCCGCAAAGGGCTGATCTTATTAGCATATATTTTATTTTTTATTATTATTTTTATTGAATTTTTTATTATTTTTAATTTTTTTTTTTATTATTTTTTAATTCTTTTTTAATGTTTTTTTTTATTATTTAATTTATTATTTAGGCTGAGAGGCAGTTCTCATTCAGGTCCGCAAAGGGCTGATCTTATTAGCATATATTTTATTTTTTTATTATTATTTTTATTGAATTTTTTATTATTTTTAATTAATTTTTTTATTATTTTTTAATTCTTTTTTAATTATTTTTTTTATTATTTAATTTATTATTTAGGCTGAGAGGCAGTTCTCATTCAGGTCCGCAAAGGGCTGATCTTATTAGCATATATTTTATTTTTTTATTATTATTTTTATTGAATTTTTTATTATTTTTAATTAATTTTTTTATTATTTTTTAATTCTTTTTTAATTATTTTTTTTATTATTTAATTTATTATTTAGGCTGAGAGGCAGTTCTCATTCAGGTCCGCAAAGGGCTGATCTTATTAGCATATATTTTATTTTTTTATTATTATTTTTATTGAATTTTTTATTATTTTTAATTAATTTTTTTATTATTTTTTAATTCTTTTTTAATTATTTTTTTTATTATTTAATTTATTATTTAGGCTGAGAGGCAGTTCTCATTCAGGTCCGCAAAGGGCTGATCTTATTAGCATATATTTAATTTTTTTATTATTATTTTTATTGAATTTTTTATTATTTTTAATTTTTTTTTTTATTATTTTTTAATTCTTTTTTAATTATTTTTTTTATTATTTAATTTATTATTTAGGCTGAGAGGCAGTTCTCATTCAGGTCCGCAAAGGGCTGATCTTATTAGCATTTATTTTATTTTTTTATTATTATTTTTATTGAATTTTTTATTATTTTTAATTAATTTTTTTAATTATTTTTTAATTCTTTTTTAATTATTTTTTTTATTATTTAATTTATTATTTAGGCTGAGAGGCAGTTCTCATTCAGGTCCGCAAAGGGCTGATCTTATTAGCATATATTTTATTTTTTTATTATTATGTTTATTGAATTTTTTATTATTTTTAATTAATATTTTTATTATTTTTTAATTCTTTTTTAATTATTTTTTTATTATTTAATTTATTATTTAGGCTGAGACGCAGTTCTCATTGAGGTCCGCCTTTCTTTTTTCCCATTGAAATGCATTAGCGGTGTGTCGGCGATTTTATGGCCGACCACCTGGTTCTATTTGTCGGCCCTAAAATCGCGGACACACCGCTAATGCATCTCTATGGGCAGTCAGCCCGATTTCGGATTGAACGCCGACCAATCAGAATTCGAGCTGACTTGCCCATAGACATGCATTAGCGGTGTGTCGGCGATTTTATGGCCGACCACCTGGTTCTATTTGTCGGCCCTAAAATCGCGGACACACCGCTAATGCATCTCTATGGGCAGTCAGCCCGATTTCGGATTGAACGCCGACCAATCAGAATTCGAGCTGACTTGCCCATAGACATGCATTAGCGGTGTGTCCGCGATTTTAGGGCCGACAAATAGAACCAGGTGGCCGGCCATAAAATCGCCGACACACCGCTAATGTATGTCAATGGGAAAAAAGACGGACCTGAATGAGAACTGAATGACGGGCTCTTCTGATTGGCTGAGGGCAGCGACCAATCAGAAGAGCCCTTCACATTTCATTGAGATACAATGGCGGATTGATCGTCCATTGTATCTTAATGTTAGTTGAAGAGGACGTCGGAGCTGGAAGTTGGCGGAAAGAAGACAGAAGATCCCCGGGGACGGACGAAGAGGCGGAGATGGCGGAAAGAAGAGAGAAGACCCCCGGGACCGGAGGAAGAGGACGCCTGGCCGGACGGACGATCAGATGACTTGAAGGCATGTAAGTGATCGACGGGGACGTTAGGTTAGGGGACGGCGGGGGCTTCGGGTGTAGGGCCTTAGGTGTTAGGGAAAGCGGCGGGGCTTAGAGGGTAGGGCTTAGGGCGGCAGGGGTTTAGGTGCGGCTTAGGGGGTAGGGGTAGGGGATTAGGTGCAGCTTAGGGGTTAGGGGCTTGCGGCGGCAGGGGTTTAGGTGCGGATGCGGGGTAGTGGCTTACGGGGGTAGGGGTTAGGTGCGGCTTAGGGGGTAGGGGCTTAGGGCGGCAGGGGTTTAGGTGCGGTTTAGGGGGTAGAGGTAGGGGATTAGGTGCGGCTTAAGGGGTAGGGGCTTGCGGCGGCAGGAGTTTAGGTGCGGATGCGGCGTAGTGGCTTAGGGCGGCAGGGGGTAGGGGGTTAGGTGCGGCTTAGGGGTAGGGGCTTAGGGCGGCAGGGGTTTAGGTGCGGTTTAGGGGGTAGGGGTAGGGGATTATGTGCAGCTTAGGGGTTAGGGGCTTGCGGCGGCAGGGGTTTAGGTGCGGATGCGGGGTAGTGGCTTACGGCGGCAGGGGGTAGGGGGTTCGGTGCGGCTTAGGGGTAGGGGGTTAGGGCGGCAGGGATTTAGGTGCGGCTTAGGGGTAGGGGTAGTGGATTAGGTGCGGCTTAGGGGTTAGGGGCTTGCGGCGGCAGGGTTTATTTGCGGATGCGGGGTAGTGGCTTACGGCGGCAGGGAGTAGGGGGTTAGGTGCGGCTTAGGGGGTAGGGGCTTAGGGCGGCAGGGGTTTAGGTGCGGTTTAGGGGGTAGGGGATTAGGTGCGGCTTAGGGTTAGGGGCTTGCGGCGGCAGGGGTTTAGGTGCGGATGCGGGCTAGTGGCTTACGGCGGCAGGGGGTAGGGGCTTCGGCGGCGGGGTAGTGGCTTAGGGGTTAGGGCGGCAGGGGGTAGGGGCTTGCGGCAGAGGGTAGTGGGTGCGGCGGGGTAGTGCGGCAGGGGGTAGGGGCTTCGGCGGCGGGGTAGTGGCTTAGGGGTTAGGGCGGCAGGGGGTAGTGGCTTGCGGCAGAGGGTAGTGGGTGCGGCGGGGTAGTGCGGCAGGGGGTAGGGGCTTCGGCGTCGGGGTAGTGGCTTAGGGGTTAGGGCGGCAGGGGGTAGGGGCTTGGGGTTGTGTGGCTTGGTTAGTGTAGTGTACAGCGCGTAGTGGCTTAGAGCGGCAGGGGTCTGTAGTGTACAGCGCGATGGTATACTACAGTCCCATGGCGCTTATGGGCATGGGACTGTAGTATAGTATAGCGGTGTACACTACAGTAGTATGGGTTTCTGTGGCTTGGTTGGTGGGTGTCAGCGACTCGCAATGCCCGCTTCGCGGGCATTGCTTCGCGAGGCTGCAACGACTCGCAATGCCCGCTTTGCGGGCATTGCTTCGGGAGTCGCCGTGGCCGCTACGCGGCCACGGGGAGAGTCCAGGAGAAGCAGCTCGGACTCGCTAACCAAGCCACCGGAAGCAGCGCCGCTCCGACGGAAGTCGCTACGGCAATTATATAATAGATATGTACTAGTTCATCTCAATGAGTTAGAATATCATCAAAACTCAATGTCATATTGCCATGTTTCAGGGTGTTTTTGGAGCCATGACACATGTTGACTAATAAAGCAATATATTCACCCTTTGATGTCTCATGGAACATGGCAGAGTGGTTTTTAACCCTCATCCTCCCTACTTTCATTTTTTGTGAAAGGTACCGTCACACGCAGCAATATTGCTAGGCAATTTCACTGGCAATTTGCTGGTTGCAGTGAAATCATGGACACATTGTTCTATTTTGTTGCTGTGTACAAATGGAACAATGTGTCCATGATTTCACTGCAACCAACAAATTGCCAGTGAAATTGTCTAGCAATATTGCCGTGTGTGACGGTACAGTTAATTGGCAGTAAGCCATAATCATCAACATTACCAGAAAAAAACACTTGAAATAGATCATGCTGTTTGTAATTACTCTATATAAGATATGCATTTCACTTTTTGTATTAAGTTGCTGAAATAAATTAACTTTTTGATGATATTCTAATTCATTGAGTCGCACTAGTATATATGTATATATATATATATATATATATATGTATATATCATTAATTTTCTAAGTAAATTTATTTCTAAAGAAGCCATTGATGCAAATATATCCCCAGATATCAGTAACAACCAATCCTATCCTCAGAGGCAAAGAAATCAAACTACAGTTGTCCATAAATTTAGTGATAATGAGAATTATGCATATTGTTTCTTCAGAGGGGTATTGCAGCTATAATGAGAGCATAATGAGATTTGACACAGGTAAAAAGTATTGAAGACTCATACTGAAATGTATTTGATACTTTGTACAAAAGTCATTGTTTGTGATGACAGCTTCAAGACACCTCCTGTATGAAAAACTAGTTTCATGCATTGCTAAAGTGGAATTTTAGCCCATTTTTCCACACAAAAACTCTTCAAATCCTAAAGTTTCCATGGATTCCTTCAATGAACTCTGAATTTGAGATCCTTCCATAAATGCTCTATTGGGTTCAGGTCAGGTAATTGGCTGGGCTATTTTAGCATTATTTTCTTTGTCTAAAACCAAACCAATAGAGAGTTTTCTTGGCTGTGTGATTGGGATCATTACCTTGCTAAAATGTCCACAGTTGTTTCTTTTTCATCATCCTTGTAGACTGCAGAATTTTATCAAGAATGTCTCTATACATTTGTCCATTCAACCCTACCTAATCACATAAAGTTTGCTAGTGCTGTATGCTAAAAAAACAGCTCCACAACACGAAATTCAAACCTGTAAACTTCACTGTAGTTACAGTGTATTGAATGTGATAAGTAGAGATGAGCCACCATCCCGGTGTTCGAATTTGATTCGATTCGTCGAATGTTCGTTGAACACCGTCGAACCCCATTGAAAACAATGGCAGGCAAACACAAACACATACAAACACATAGAAAACACCTTCTAAGGTGTCCAAAGGGTGACAAACTACTCAAAATACACAACAAACACATGGAAAAGTGACAAGTACATATACAAATGCGAATAGAAAAGAGATGGATGAGTAAAAGGAAGAGACACAGATATAGGCATGTAATGCCCCTCTAAAATTCATTTTTACTCCAGTATTTGTAAGGCATCATGCAGACGATGAGTATTTGGAGAGTTTTACTTCAGTATCTGTAAGGCCACGTTCAGACGAGGAGTACTTGGTGAGTTTTACTTCAGTATCTGTAAGGCCATGCTCAGACGAGAAGTACTTGGTGAGTTTTACTTCAGTATCTGTAAGGCCATGTTCAGACGATGAGTATTTGTAATGTTTTTCCTCACTATTTGTAAGGTCACGTTCAGACGATGAGTATTTGGTGAGTTTTACTTCAGTATCTGTAAGGCCATGTTCAGACGATGAGTATTTGGTGATGTTTTTCTCACTATCTGTAAGGCTTCATGCAGATGATGAGTATTGTGTCACATTTAGGGGACTACAAGAAGAGTTTCCATTTTTTCCAAAAATTTGGGCACAGACACCACTTCAGTGGCATCAATTGCCCCACAGTTGTGAAAATGTGCAGTCCCTTTATTTCTTTGCATTACATACATTTACAATACAATTTTTTGTCATATGCAAAAGTGTGTTATATGTATCATTAATCTTGGACCTGTCCCTGTCTTGCTGCCCACTAGCCATATTCAACAATCCAGATGAATAGGTGGTGAGCTTAATATAAACTGTTTTCTTTTTCTTATTTGTCCTCTAAATATGGTATTTTTTTAATTCTGCTGCTTTCTGCAGACCACCCCATGGAAGGGTTAATGAGGAGTAGAGATAAATGAACCTTCCCTGAACATTTTTGTCAATTTCAAATTCAGACAAACGTGGCCGATTCAGCTCCGAGATCAGAAGTCCGAACACTTTCCCCAAAATTTAGCGAACGTGGCTATGTTCAGAAAATAGTTCTAATAGTTCTAAATTTAAACTGGCCCTAAAACTTTCCTGTTTATTTGGAGCCAAAATGCTTGCCGAAAGATCCGCTGGCTGGGGACAACACCTAATCTAATAGTATCAAGGTGTAGAATGTTTTGATGCTTTAAAAGAATTTTTTTAAGCTTCCTGAAGTTTGCAGGTGTTTTGACACCTGCATGGTCTGAATATTAGAAACAGTGCCAGATGTGGCAACAGCTAGGAAGTCTAGGAACTTACGATGTCTTTAAAACATCTGTTTACGAGAGCTTAGTATTTTTCTGGATATGTTTTAATATATTTTTTTTTTTACTTTTACTATTATTATTATATGTATACAAAGTTACCCATAGCAAATAAGATCATTACGCTGGACTTTGTATTAAATTAGTAGCTGGACACTTCCCAAGCATTAGGGGGGGCCTTTTGCAACTGACAGATTGTTATTTTGTCAACTCCAATTCTTTTCAAGTGCTGGCCAAGGTTTTTAGGCACAGCACCCAGTGTGCCGATTACCACTGGGACCACCTTTACTGGCTTGTGCCAGAGTCTTTGCAGTTCGATCTTTAAGTTCTCATATCATGCAAGTTTTTCAAGTTGCTTCTCTTGAATCCTGCTATCGCCTGGTATTGCCACATTGACAATCCGCACTTCCTTTCTTGTTACAATGGTAAGGTCCGGAGTATTGTGTTCCAAGACTTTATCAGTCTGAATTCGGAAGTCCCATAGTAGTTTTGCATGTTCATTTTCAATAACCTTTTCAGATTTATGATCCCACCAGTACTATGTGACAGGAAGATGGTAATTGTGGCACAAATTCCAGTGAACATCGGAGATTATTATTACCTTTGTTTATCTTTGCTGTAGTCCTGTTGCGTGACTTCAGTATTGACCAGCTCGTATATGATCAGTTGTTTCTGAGTCCTGCAGATGTCGATTATCTGCAGCTGATTTTATAATTCGGTTTAATGCTCTTGGTGAATGTTGCCTTCGGCTGCTTTAGAATTCACTTTATCACCATTTTTCAATTCCTTTACCCAGAGTCTTTCTGAATTGTCATTTAGCCTTCGATTTTTTTTTGGAATTGTCTTGTAGAGCTTTTTTTCCTTTTTTCCTGTTTTTTACTGCAATTTTCTGTGCGTATCTTTTTTCTAGTTGTACTTTAATTAATGATCGAATCCTAATATCGAATCGCTATTTGCTTCATTGCGAGTCCGCACGTACCGTTTTCTTGCGGAGTCTTACGAGTCCTAATGTTGAATGAATGGGAAGAGCGTCAGTAATAGCGAGTATGTGAGTTACAATATCGCCAGATCGTTCACAATCAGCGATATCAGCTGAAGCATCTTTTGTCATTTATTTCATTGGACTCGTTTATTTTACTGAACCTTGGAAATCCTATAACACTCACATTATGCTAAATCCTGCTTACCATGTTTTCATAGTCCAGGCTCGGTCTAGGTCGCCTGACTGCCTTGATGTCAAAAGTGATTTTCTTCACTGTTGCCCATTTTCCGGCAAACTACAAGATCTGTGACAAAATTCTAGAGCAGAGTTGAGATTAGTTCTCACTGTTAATCATCCTGTGAAGCATGGCCATTATATGGACGGAATTAGAATGGGAATGTCGGTTTTGGCTGCTTGTGGGAAAGAGGATGTGTTAATTTAAGTGTGAAGGCCCTAATTGGCCCTTTTTGATTAATTTCTAATAAAAATTTTTCTATGGGAAGTGGTATTTTTTAAACATTAAATATGAGAATTTCATGGTAAACATGTTTCATTGGTGTACGACCATAATTTCTGGAGTTATAAGTAGACTATTACAAAGCTGGCCAAACCTGCTTTATTACTGCTTGTTCAGCAACCCTTCCACGCCTTGACAGATGGTAGCAGCGAGAGGATGCGGCACCTTCAATCGCGCATTTTTGGTCTGGCTGCGTCTGCAATCTTC
Organism: Allobates femoralis; assembly: GCA_033576535.1. NCBI lineage: Eukaryota > Metazoa > Chordata > Amphibia > Anura > Aromobatidae > Allobates > Allobates femoralis. The sequence goes on along the minus strand of JARQOC010000003.1, from coordinate 204,602,265 downwards.
ACGCATGGACGATTGCCTCAGAAAGCAGGGCAACCTGCTGAATGGGTAATTCCAGACCCCGCTGCTTGATGCTGACACCTAACCAAGTGATAGAAATTGGGGGAGAGCCCCAGCATTTTTTTTAAATTAATGCTGAAATTCGTGGAGACTCTGAACTCGGACTCTGACTGGAGACTTGAGACTTAGAAATTCGATGAAATAATAGAAGAAAAAAGTGGGGGCTCCGGCTACAATTTCATTCTTCCAGGTTTTAGCAACTGCACTGGGGGGCGAATCCGCAGCGCGGATGCGCAAGCTTTCTGGGCCCCCCTCCGTCGTTTTCGCCGCGCCCCCAGAGATGGCGCGTTCATAGAAGCACCATCCTGCGTGAACCCCGTCTCCCGCCATGGTGGCGGTAGCACGCTGGGTAATAAAGGGGTTAATACCAGCTTTGTTATACAAGCTGGTATTAAGCCCGAGATTCTTAATGTCAGGCCACGTTTGACCCAGCCACTAAGAATCTCCAATAAAGGGTTAAAAAAACACAACACAGAGAAAATTTTTTATTTGAAATAAAAAAAGCCATTAGGGACTCCATCTTTAATTTAAAAAATCCTCTTCCGTCCGACGTAGTCCAAAACGCGATGTCCTCTCTGCTACATCCCCTGTGCATAGATAGATGTATATGCACAGGGAATGAGCAGACTGAGAACAATCTCAGCTCTGCTACATCATCTCTGTGAGCAGGCGGGCTCTAGGACCCTGGAGCTGCACAGAGAAGACAGCTGGACTCGGCTCGCAAAGAAACAGCAGTTATTTGCGAGTTTCCCTGCTATCACTGGCACAGTAGCCGAGTCTAATGCAAACAATAGCAATCCTAGTTTTGTCAGCGTTTCTGACAAAACTAGGATTGATATTGATTTGCATTGGACTCGTGCGAGTAATTACTGGGAAACTCGCAGAGTGCCGAGTCCTGCGAGTCCCTTACTACTCGCCGAGTAACGAGTCCTAGCGAGTAGATTCGCCCATCCCTAACTTTAAGCAGTTTCTGTTGTTAACTTCCATCAAGACTTGTTCTCCACTATCATTCACATAATCTGCCAGTGCATGTTTCTCTTCTTCTACATTTTGCTTCACTTGCAAAATCCTCTGCTTCCTGTTTTTCTTGGCAGGTAGAGTCTGTCAACATCACTATGTGGATGCAATGAGTAGTGGATTGTCGTCAGTTTTCTTGTTTTTCTGCCCAGGTCATCTAGTTCTATCCATGTCCAGTTCACAATTCCAGCAGTATATCTAATGATGTCTTGATGGTGTTCCCACCATTCAATTTGGTCTTTAAAAGTTTCCTGACCCTTTGGACATATTCCTTACTAACTACATTTTTCACATGTCTATGCTTGATATTATCCAGCTGTATATACCCATTTATTTATAGGTTTCAGGCTGGTGGCATGTTATGGTCTGTCCATTAGTAATTTCTGTGCCTTTACTGTCAATAATTTTCATTTTCTTCAGTGCCATGTTGCCCATTTGTCCAGGCCAAACTCCATACAGATCTGATTACTAAAAATTCTAGAGACTGGATTTCGGTTTCAAGCTTTCCATACAACTTTAAATCATCCATGTACAGGGTGGGCCATTCATATGGATGCACCAAAATAAAATGGGAATGGTTGGTGGTATCAACTTCCTGTTTGTGGCACATTAGTATATGGGAGGGGGAAAACCTTTCCAGATGGGTGGTGACCATGGCAGCCATTTTGAAGTTGGCCATTTTGGATCCAACTTTATTTTTTTCAATGGGAAGAGGGTCATGTGACAGATCAAACATACTGAGAATTTAATAAGAAAAACAATGGTTTGCTTGTTTTTAACGTAACTTTATTCTTTCATGAGTTATTTACAAGTTTATGACCACTTATAAAATGTGTTCAAAGTGCTGCCCATTGTGTTTGATTGTCAATGCAACCCTCTTCTCCCACTCTTGACACACTGATAGCAACATCGAAGAAGAAATGCTAGCACAGGCTTCCCGTATCAGTTGTTTCAGATACTGCACATTTCATATCTTCACAGCATGGACAATTGCCTTCAGATGAGTGAAGAGGCAAACTTTTTGTGAATGGGGAAGTTAACAAACAAAATCACCGCTACTGGTCTGACACTAACCCACAGTGGATAGATCCCTTCAAGACTCGGGGGAAGATTGAGCAGCAGGGGAGGACAGAGTAGAGAGGACGGAGCGGTGGTGGAGGACAGAGTAGAGGGGACGGAGCAGCAGAGAGGATGGAGCAGTTAGAAGGGAGGAGCTGGGAGAGCAAGAGAGAGCGCTAGTGGTCGGCATATCAGAATACCCATCATTTTGGTGTTTCAACATGGCACCCGGGCGACTTCCAGCTGCGCACAGCTGGGAGATGAGCGACTGGTGCCGGTCATCTCCCGGCTGTTTCGCCGCTGCCCCCGAGGGGCGGAAGATGAGCATCGGCTACCGTCGGGTGATCTCCCGATGGTAGAGGTAACTGTGTCACTGTGATTTCTGTCACTTATGTCGATATCCCACAATGAGGCCACAGTGCATTGTGGGATATCTCATGACCCCCACAGCAGTGTCACTCTCATTACCCCCACAGCAGGGTCAGTCTCATTATCCCCACAGCAGTGTCAGTCTCATTACCCCCAGGAAAGAAACAGTCTCATTACCCCCACAGCAGTGTCAGTGTCATTACCCCCACAGCAGTGTGAGTCTCATTACCTCCACAGCAGTGTCAGTCACATTACCCCCACAGCAGTGCAGTGTCAGTCTTATGACCCCCACAGCAGTGTCACTCTCATTACCCACACAGCAGTGTCACTCTCATTACCCCCACAGCAGTGTCAGTCTCTTTACCCCCACAGCAGTGTCATGTCACATTACCTCCACAGTAGTGTCAGTGTCATTACCCCCACAACAGTGTCAGTCTCATTTCCCCCACAGCAGTGTCAGTCTCATTACCCTCACAGCAATGTCAGTCTCATTACCCCCACAGCAATGCCAAACACATTACCCCACAGCAGTGTCAGTCACATTACCTCCACAGTAGTGTTAGTCTCTTTATCCCCACAGCAGTGTCACGTCACATTACCCCCACAGCAGTGTCAGTCTCATTTCCCTCACAGCAGTGTCAGTCTCATTACCCCCACAGCAGTGCCAAACACATCACCTCACAACAGTGTCAGTGAAATTAGCCCCACAGTGGTGTTCCCATTGGCGGTGAATACAGAGCTGCAGCCACAGACAGAGAATGAGTGGGTCATGTAACTGGGCGGGCTGATGTGATGTTACACAGAGGCTGTCACATGACCCGGTCATTCACTCTGTCTGTGGATGCAGCTCTGTATTCAACACCGATGAGAACACCGGAAGTGGCTGAGAAGACTACGGGAAGGAGGGGGGATGGAGAGGAGGGGGGAGGACAGAGCTGCGAGGAAAGGGTAACAGAGCAGAGGGACGGAGCGGTGATGGAGGACAGACTAGAGGGGACGGAGCGGCAGGGAGGATGGAGCAGTTAGGAGGGAGGAGTCGGGAGAGCGGGTGATAGCGCTAGTGGCCGGCATATCAGAATACCCATCATTTGGGTGTTCCAATATGACGCCCGGGCAACTTCCGGCTGCGTCGCCGCTGACCCCCAATCGGCGGAAGATGACCGTCGGGAGATCAGCGGCTAGTGCTGCTGATCTCCCAACGGTAGCGGTAAATGTGTCGCTGTGATTTCTTTCGCTTATGTCGCTATCCCACAATGGGGCCACAGTTCATTGTGGGATATTGACATAAGTGCCAGAATCTGTGACACACATTATTGGTGATTATATAGTAGATGCACACATGGGTAACATTATGATGTTTTTGTGTAATATTAGCATGTAGCTGAAAAGTGAAACCCAAGAGTTAATGTTACTTTTGGAAATTTCAAACTACACACACACCTATACAGGTACATTACAACAAAGACACTTGTAACTTACCGTATATACTCGTGTATAAGCCGACCCGTGTATAAGCCGACCCCCCTACTTTTGCCCCCAAAATCTGGGATAACCTATTGACTAGTGTATAAGCCGAGGGTGGACCCCAGCACAGGTATACAGCCCCCAGCAGTGTGGTATACAGCAGCCTCCCCAGTGGTATATACAGCCCCAGTGGTAGTATCCAGCAGCCCCAGAGGTATATACAGCCCCAGTGGCAGTATCCAGCAGCCCCAGAAGTATATACAGCCCCAGTGGTAGTATCCAGTAGCCCCAGAGGTATATACAGCCCCAGTGGTAGTATACAGTAGCCATAGAGGTATATACAGCCCCAGTGGTAGTATCCAGTAGCCCCAGAGGTATATACAGCCCCAGTGGTAGTATCCAGCATCCCCACAGGTATATACAGCCCCAGTGGTAGTATCCAGTAGCCCCAGAGGTATATACAGCCCCAGTGGTAGTATACAGTAGCCATAGAGGTATATACAGCCCCAGTGGTAGTATCCAGTAGCCCCAGAGGTATATACAGCCCCAGTGGTAGTATCCAGCAGCCCCACAGGTATATACAGCCCCAGTGGTAGTATCCAGTAGCCCCAGAGGTATATACAGCCCCAGTGGTAGTATCCAGCAGCCCCAGAAGTATATACAGCAGACCCAGAGGTATGGCTTATATTGGCAGCCAGCCTACTTACATACACATACCCATACATACACACATATATACACACACACACACACACATACACATATATACACATACACACACACATACACAGCTTCCTACCTTGTCCCCCGTCCTGCAGTGCTTTCCGGTGTCCTCCGTGCTCCGTTCCCGGTCTGCTGGGCCTTGTGGTTCCTCCTGGTTCCTCATCCTTCGGTTCTATCATGGGGGCTGCCATCTTGGGTCTTCTCTCCGCCCCCGGCCAGTGATGTCAGAGCAGGCCGCGCTGTGATTGGCTAGCACCCGTGACATGTGATCACGGGTGCTAGCCAATCACAGCGCGGCCTGCTCTGACATCACTGGCCGGGGGCGGAGAGAAGACCCAAGATGGCAGCCCCCATGATAGAACCGAAGGATGAGGAACCAGGAGGAACCACAAGGCCCAGCAGACCGGGAACGGAGCACGGAGGACACCGGAAAGCACTGCAGAACGGGGGACAAGGTAAAAAATACTGCGCAGCGCCCCCCCCACCCCCCCGCGCCCCCTCCCACCATAGGATTACCGTATTGACCCGTGTATAAGCCGAGTGGGGGACTTTTCAGCCCATTTTTTGGGCTGAAAAACTCGGCTTATACACGAGTATATACGGTAATTTTAATTCACAAGTATACTCTACGAAAACATAAAAAAAAATAAAGCATAACAGTTTTATTTTATAATGTAAAGGCAATTCCATTTCTTTTCTTTTTAATTTTTGGCAAAATATGCTAATTATAGAAATGTATTAGTTGTTATATATGATTATTTTAATAATACTCCAATTTTAAAGTGAAGTATGAGGTTAATAAAGTCATCAAGACACTTATGACAGATGAAAATTTAAAAGAGAACCACAGAATATCAAGATAATATAATGGTATTTTAACAGAACTTAGTAGATAATTTACATTAAATAACTTGTAATTTTGATTTTTTTGGACTATTTTATCATGCATATCATTACTATTGAGCTTCTGAAAATTTGCTGTATCTGTACATATGCAAACGCTGTGAATGCAAATTGACCATCTTTAAAAGGACATTCAAATGTCCATTAACACTTATTGGTATTATGTTTATGCTTTTACTGTTTCATAAGCATGTAAGTAATAAAAATGTTCTCATAAAATCACATAATTTTTAAAGTTGTTTTAACATTTGTGTATTTATTTAATTGAGTACATAAATATCTAAATATTGACCATAAAATAAAACACTATAACTTTTGTAATATATTATTGTTTAAAGTGTTTCCTTTCCAAATGAGCCCTAGTTATACCCTTTCACTTATTTACAGCCAATATTGGCTATAGATTTTTAGCAGCCTGCTTAGAAAATTTGTTTGACAGCTGTCTCAAGTTGTAAAGTTAAACAATACACAGCTAACAGTTTAAAACATTACTACCTAAGCGTGTTTTAATCTTTCTATCAAGGACAATTTTTCAGTTCTGAATACCGTATATACTCGCGTATAAGCCGAGTTTTTCAGCCCAAAAATTGGGCTGAAAAGTACCCCCCTCGTCACTCAGTATACAGCAGCCCCAGCAGCCCCAGCGGTAGTATACAGCAGCCCCAGTAATCCAGGGCCCCCCAGCCTTGTTCCGGTCACCTGTAAAGCAAAATATACTTATCACTGTCCCGCTGCCGTCCGCGCTCGCATCTGCCGGTATAGCGATCCTCCATCTTCATGCGTCCTCTTCCGGTTTCCTGTGTTCGTCGCAGGCAATGACGTCATTGCCGGCGCTGAACACAGGAAACCGGAAGAAGACGCATGAAGATAGAGGATCGCGGTGTCAGCAGATGCGAGCGCGGACGGCAGCGGGACAGTGATAAGTATATTTTGCTTTACAGGTGACCGGAACAAGGCTGGGGGGCCCTGGATTACTGGGGATGCTGTATACTACCGCTGGGCTGACGGGGCTGCTGTATACTACCACTGGGGCTGCTGGGGCTGCTGTATACTACCACTGGGGCTGCTATATACTACCACTGGGGCTGCTGTATACTGCCACTGGGGCTGCTGTATACTGCCACTGGGGCTGCTGGGGATGCTGTATACTACCACTGGGGCTGCTGGGGCTGCTGTATACTACCACTGGGGCTGCTATATACTACCACTGGGGCTGCTGTATACTGCCACTGGGGATGCTGTATACTACCACTGGGGCTGCTGGGGCTGCTATACACTACCACTGGGGCTGCTATATACTACCACTGGGGCTGCTGGGGCTGCTATATACTACCACTGGGGCTGCTATATACTACCACTGGGGCTGCTGTATAATACCACTGGGAGGCCTGTATACCACTGGGGGGGACCTGTATACCACACTGCTGGGGGCTGTATACCTGTGCTGGGGTCCACCCTCGGCTTATACACGAGTCAATAGGTTTTTCCAGATTTTTGGGGCAAAAGTAGGGGGGTCGGCTTATACACGGGTCGACTTATACACGAGTATATACGGTGGTGTCACTTTATAAAATAAATCCAAAAGTCACTTTTGAACTGTGTCATTGCTCTCACCCCTAGACGTAGCATGAGGCTGTGTCTACCACCCACAGATGTTGCTCAGGTAGTCCAAACCCTCTAAGGGTACCTTTACACGCCTCCACTTTTGGCGGCTTTCGGAGGCAATCTAACGTGCGCGTGCCGAAGGCGCTTTTACACGCCGCAATTCTGCCCTCAACCTAAGGCGATGTGTCGCCCCAGTAGTTGCCACACCAACAGCGCGAAATATCCGATAGACTCCAGTCGCCGCCTCAGACGCTGCAATCACCAAAGGAATGTGGGCGTACCTGTTCAGCGCAGTGATAATATAGGTGTGCCAAATTGTTTTCACCGCACCCCAAACACGCTCATTGGGCAACGCAATAGCGTCCTGATTGGCCAGCCTGGTCTGGAAGACTGGCTAATACATGACGCCATTGTCACGGAGTTTTCAAGGAATACACGCTTGTGTCGTGACAAGTGGCTGCTGCAAGACACTTTCAAGCCGCTCAAGCGTCACACAGGAGCGGTTTTGAGCAGGACAGTGGGTTACACTACACAATGGTTTGCTATGTGTGCGTCTGTAGCTGAATGTGGTAACATACACACAATACTTTGCACATATGTGGCTACATTGGTCCATGCCAATGGCACAGCTGCCATGGCACCACTGAACTATGTGTGTGTACACATGTTTGTGTGTAATGGACTGTACCTACATCCCCGACAAAAACCCTTGCTTAATGAATGTGTGTGGACACGTGCCCCTGTGCCACAACACATCACAATGGATATGTACACACAGTTGCGCCATACACTTTGGCCCAAATGGCTGAACCTGGGTACTGCATATTAACACACAATGTTTCACGGACCCATCAATAGCTTTGCATGGGTCACATACCTCTGTGCACAGCATAAAGCTATGTGCAACGGCCCTGTATCCCCAAGTAACGACACACACAGGTAGTTTTTTGGATCCAACTTTTTGAAGTTATTAATTTTGTGCAGAAAAAAAATAAGGACAACAACGCACACAAACTAACAGAAAACAGAAGTGTTAACATCAAACAAAGAAATGGAACATGATGAGAAATAAGGTAAAACAATAAACATGGCAAAGTGTGCACCAAAAAAACACATCAATAACTAACTAACTAAAGATTGTGCACACAGAAAAACCCAAACAATATCCTCATGGTGCAGCCACCCTGGTGATTACACCATCCTGATCATGTTGATGCCTCACAGCACCAGCCACCCTACACCTGCTGGTGCTGCCAGGCCTCTGCCCCAGGGCCATTAAAATAGGAGCAGTATGCGTCTCTACTGTTCCTGGCATCCTGCTGAGTCCGACCATGGCTCAGCGGCTGGAGTGGCGCCACACCATGGTCGGTAGCACGCCAATCCCCTGAACGGACCTCCCCTGTTGTGGGGTCCACTGAATCCACATAACTTGCCAGTGTGTATGATGACCGATCCCTACGACGCAGGAAGTTAGGCAGCACACAGCAGGCCAGCACTACCACATCAATAGATTCCAGTTTCATATGCATACATGTATTAAAAACCCAGAATGTATTGGCCATTATCCCGAACGCATTTTCAACCACATGGCGGGCCCAGGATAGCCGGTAATTGTAAGGCGCTGCTCAGAAGTAAGGGTCCTCTGGGGATATGGCCGCAGTAGGTGTGCCCGAAGTGGGAACGCTTCATCCCCCACAAACTCAAAGTTGAGATGATGGGTTGTCTCTTCATTTGAGAGCAAGTTCAGCCCACCTGTCTTTAGGTCTTGCGCCAAGGAGCAGTGTGCGAACACACCCCCATCTGAGATACGCCATTCATTTCAACATCCATGTAGAGGAACTCATAGTTCGCATCCACCAGGGCCATGAGGACAATACTAAAATATCCTTTGTAATTGTAATACAAAGACTCCGAGTTTGGGGGTTTAGTTATCCTCACGTGTTTACCATCCAATGCACCGCCGCAGTTTGGAAATTGCCAGCGGTCCTCAAACCTTCTTGCTACATCCATCCATTCAGCGGGTGTTAATGGAAACTGCATATAGGATGGCAGCAGACTACTCCAGATGGCCTCACACATCTCGGGGATCAGGCGGCTCAGCAGGGACAGTGATACATGTGAAGTGTATTGCAGGTCGGTTCTTGACCAACCTGTAGCCAGGAACCACAAGGTTTCTGCCAAATGCTCCTCAGGTGGCACAGCTCGACGCATCACAGTGTCCTGACGGGCTATCAATGGCCTTATGCATTCCAAAAGGAATGTGAAAGAGTCCTCAGACATACGGAGGTAGTTCCTGAAATCATGCGAACTACGATCCTCCAGCTCATGCACCAGCTGCATGTGGCTACGGGAGACCCGGCGGCGAAGCCAATCCCGAGTCCCTACAAGCCGTGGTCTGTGAGCCCGCAACCTCTCATATCTATCCTCCAGCCACAATTGCTCTTCCACCTAGGCAAGAGCCACGATAACATCTCCATCAGGGTCGAACATCATCTCACGTACCAACCCCTGCAAAAGTGAGAAAAAGAATCATCAGTACAAGAACACTTCATCACACATCATCTACACACACCACCTCCTTCCCTATACATCTCCTGCCCACTTTACCACACCATACCCAACTGTGAACAGCAGCCCACAGGCATATATATCTCCTTTCCAGGGCCAAACCCAGCATTGCACAGGCTGATACCCAAACCTGGTCACTCGACACCCCTGGCCCTCCTGTACAATACATCTCCCTTGTCAAATGCAACACATCATGAGGCTAAGGCCAGATACATGGCCATAATGTTCATGTGTGACCACAAGGCATGGCCCTACACGTAGTTCACATTAATTACATATTTTTTAAAAACGCTTCTATACAAGTTTATTATACACGTACCCCAGCCTTTGTGTCTCATGCTCAAAATATCACACCACAAAGCAGACTATTGAATACTCATCATGTCCAATAGACTTCCCTGATGTGTTGTGAATGCAGGATGTTCAGAGCCCGACATTCTCAGATGCCACACGCCCCACTCCACATCTGTTTTTTTTAATTAAACGTCCCATTGTGTGTGGTCCACGACTGTACTATGTGTCCTCAATTCAAATGCTCCCTGCAACTAAAGACACATGCATCCTTCAAACATGATCCTGTATGGCAAAGGCAAAATGGCTTTTCAATGAGGATACGGTTTTGCTTATGAAAACACTCATGCATCCATTTGTCAGCACACAATAGTATCTATGGCCCCAAAAAACACTAGTAACTACATATTCCACCACTTGGGCGTCACATACACTACACAATAGAGACCCCAAATGGTAAGGGCCTTTAAATGAAACACACCTACATCATAGATCATGTTTGCACATCAGTACTTACTTAATGACTCTGGGCAGCAAGCGTGTCCGACATCGGCCTTGAGCGCATTTTATATGTGAAGCAACCAATCAGAAAGCAGCGGCGTCTTGTAATTGACGTAGCCACCTGGGCGTACGCAGGTGGGACCAATCTTGAGGCATAATTGTGCTTTTGTGATTGGTCAGGTTGTGTTTAACTAAGCACGTGCTGGGGAGTAACCTCTGCCCTGACTGGAATGTGCATTGAGCTAGTAGTGTCTCATCACAAGTTCTCTGTTGGACAGATGATAAGTGGGGGCACATGCTATTGGGAACTCCTAGACAGGGCCGTATCATCCATGAGTCAAGTTGAAGTGTTTGTCCCAGGCGGCGCCACCTGCTGGTAGCCAGAGGGCGGCATCACAGCAGAGGACCTGGTGGTAGCGTCGGCCCTGCAGATGCTGCTCCTGCTGACATTCTCTCCAGTCCCACAGGAGAATGGTGCCATGTGGGGCGGCTGTGCAGGGCAGGACTGAGGACTCTGAAGCTCTCAGGGGATACAGCTGCACCAGACCAGACTGAGCTCCCGCTGTGAGAATCCTCTGGAGTTCGGGGCAAAAGTAAACGGTAATGATCAGTATAGAGCTCTGCACAGCCTCCTGCTTACATAAACATCTTTCCTCCGTTTAACTCTTTAATTGCTGTCTTCCTGCTGATCTCTCCACATTTACAAGTGTGACCACAGAACCCCCATAGGCCAGGCAGACCCCTCAGCTCCTCTAGATCTATGGCTTGTATTTCTGTGCTGCCTGTATTATCAGTGTGACCACTGCAGGGAGTCCTGATAATTCTGTATTTTACATGAATGACTCAGGAGAGATTGCAGTGAACATTCCCATACTTTACTAAAGGATTAACCACCTTTCAATACCAGCATAGAATAGTGCAGCAGACAGCACTGAGCAATAATGTAAAACTCAGAAAAACTATTAAAAGCTGATTAAAATCTACAAAAAAAAATATATACATAGGCCCAGTTCACACCTGCACTAGGCTGCGTTTGGCTGCATTGCGTTAACACTGCCATTAAATGCTATAGGCGAACGCATGCAAATGCAACCCCAAGCGCAAGTGCAAAAGGTTGTTGCGTTTGAACGCATGCATTAGTCCTAGCGTACAGGAAATGTGTCCTGCTACGTTTTCTGTGCGCTAAGACTAGCCCATGCATTCAAACACAGCCCCACTTTGCACTTGCGCTTGTGGTTGCATTTGCATGCGTTCGCTCATAGCATATAATGGCAGTGTTAACGCACAGCGTTAGATTTGCGCTTGACTGCTTTTGCACAGCGCTAACGCAATGCAGCCAAACGCAGCCTAGCGCAGGTGTGACAAAGCCCATAATGTTTGGAATTTCAACTCTAAAAGTTTGAGCTGAACAAAAATCAAATTATTTAACCCATGCGAAACGTAAAAAAAATATGTATAAAAACCCTACAAGAATTGCTGTTTGTTCACTGCATCCAGAGATACAATAAATACTGATTAAGGGTACGTGCTCATGGTCTGGAGACACTGCGTCTTGGACCTGAGGGAACCCACAGGTGCACACAGGGAGAACGCAGCCGCACTGAAACCCATGATCTGCAGTGAGTGCAGGGCGGCTTCTCCCTGTATACACCTGATGGTGATCGCTTCTGACTCCGCAGCTTGAAATGAACATGCTGCGGAGATGCAGAAGTCCGGAAACCTGCACTGCAGGTGAAAACACTCTGCGGTGAGGAGAAGCACAGTGAGCATGGGATTTATCGCATCCACTATGCTGGTACTGTAAAATGCAGCGTTTTGGAGGCAGTGGCAACACACTGCATCTAAAACACTGTGTTTACTGATACTAAGTTTTGGACTGCATACTTGCTATCTCCTGTATATAGATGCTATCAAGAAAAACGTCTGCGCTGCACAAAGATATGTGCAACCCTAGGAAGTGCAGGGGTGCACCTATCGTGATGCGACCCAAGTTAGTTGCTGCTGGTAAGCAGAGGGCGGCATCCGCAGGGGACTCGGTGGCAGCCCCAGCCCCCCCCGGATGCCGCTGCTGGCCGCATACTTCCAAGTCTCGGCCACCGCAGTCTGCACTCTGCAGCTCGGCACGGCAGGGCACGATGACGTCATGAGTGGGCGCCCCTGTGCTGATCCATGCAGAGGGAAGACGCACTTTGGGGAGACCAGAGCTGCGACAAGACAGGTGAGTATTTACTTTTCATTTTTAATCAGTGAGTACACTGGTGGGTGACTATGTAGCACTATGTAATGTGCAATATAATATATGAGGACTATTGGGGTGCATTATACTATATGAAGGCTTGTGAGGGTGCATTATATAATATGGAGGGCTAAGGGCGTACATTATACTATATGGAGGACTATAGATGGTGCATTATATTAAATAGAGGGCTGTGAGGTGTACATTATTATTATTATTATTAATTTACTATTTATATGGGGAATTTGGGGTATATTATACTATATGGAGAACTATGGGGGTGCATTATACTTTATGGAGGAATTTGGATGATGCATTATAATATATTGAGGACAATGGATGATGCATTATGATATATGGAGCCAATTATACTATATGGAAGCCATTATAATATTTGGATGGCTCTGTGGGGCATGATAATACTTGAAGGGCTATGTGGAAACCTTTATACTTTATGGAGGGCTGTTTGAGTACTGTGTTGGAGGCCATTATACAGTGTGAGGAGATGTAGGAGCCATTATACTGTATATTGGTCTATTATACTACATGGAGGGTTGTGTGTGGGGGGTCACAGTTGGAGATCATACTGTGCATGTGGAGGGTACTGTGGAGAAATCACTTTGGGGGGATCATACAGCGTTTGTGGGGCACTTCTGCTAGCATCCTACTTTATAGTTGCAATGAAAGATGAATCCAGGGGCTTCAATAGGAGGAAAATTTACCTTGTAAGGCTACAGAGTTGAGAGATATGTTATTATGTGACCCAGCCAAATATTTTATTTTTTTGAGGGGAGGGAGCAGTTAGAACTTTTGCTATGGGGCCCCATGATTTCTATGTACGCCGCTCGTGCACGATGCATTGTCCCTCTGCTGCAGGACTGATTAGTACATACAGGCATCCAGCCATGTTTCTCCTGGGCGGTGGAAAGTCAGTGGTACTCATCCTCCTTCCTACCCGCACATCCCTTCCTTAGCCCAATAGGAAGGCTCCTGCTCTTAGCTCTGGACCGTGTGCGGCACTTGTGATTGGCTAAGTGTTTCAGGAGGAGGCGTGGTCTGTTGGGGGAGACACGCCATTGTATCAGCTTAGTGCAGTGGTGGCTTGTTGTTGCTCAGACTGCAGGTTGTTGCATCTGCTGTGTAGACGGTGAGTCATGGTATACATGTCTGACTAGTCAGTGCCAGGCAGCTGCCACATTGGATGAGCTGTGTAGACGGTGAGGCATGGTGGACATGTCTGACTAGTCAGTGCCAGGCAGTTGCCACATTGGAGCTGCCCAGAGTTTTGGAGGTGTGTGCCAAAAATAATAGGTTGCAATTAGTGCTGCCTCCTGTGCTATAAAGGATGCAGGACTGTCTTTGCCCACAGGAGCACAGCTCTGCAGCCATTATTGTGAGTCTGCAGTGTGTGCTATGCCGCCATTGCCATTAATGATCCTTGTTCTGAATTCTTCTGTGTCGTTCTTGTATGTGCATGTGATGGCACTGACATCCTTTGTTTGGACATCCCTTTCTCTATTTCTCTAAATTAAAATGTCCAATGTTGTCCTCATTTTTACAGGATATATATAGATCTGTATGAAGCAGATTTATTTCTACCAATTCAAAAAATTTACTGGGGGGGGGGCGCCGTTTTGCAGTTCGCCTCAGGCAGCAGAGAGGCTAGGTTCACCCCTGCTCCTAGACATTATTTTCTGTGTGCTGTACACCCATATATTGGCTGATGTTTGTGCGCACTAGATCCGGCTTCAGGTAGCATCATGTAGAAGTGTATTTAGCGACGTGTACGCATCGTAAATACACTCAGTGTCATGTAGCACACATAATGTTCAGTAAGATTCTTGGCAGGACAATATGTGTACTCCAGCACTATGTTTAGCCCAAAATATGTGTGTATCTGATGTGTGTGTTGAAATGTCCTTAGTTACACAATGTGTGGCATTTGTAATGATAGACCTTGACATATTGAAGTGCAGTGTGCCCAAATACATATATCCCGTCACCTGTCCAACATAGGCCATGTATGGACCAAGGTTAACGCCAACAATGATTTGCCCCAGCCAACCTGAATACCAAAACACATGTTATTAGTCTTGCAGGAGATGGGCTGGACACACAGAGTAGAGTGTGACCTCTGATGGCCATGTGTTTGTTTGCATGACCTTTTTCTTTTCTTTTCTTTTTCTCAGATGGCTGAGTATCACGAGTTTGTGACCCATCTCATCACCATATACCAGGCACACGATTGCCTGTGGCGGGTGCCGCTGCCTGCGTATCATGACCAGGCAGTGCGGGCTGTGGCCTACATGGCGCTGGTGGAGCTGTCAAACCGGCTCCAACCACATAAGATCTGGAGAGTGGCGCTGCTTGTGGATAAGATCAAAAGCCTGCGCCCCGTGTTCAACAAAACCCACAAACTGTGGATGAAGGCCCGATCCGGGGCTGGAGCTGAGGAGGTTCCTAGGCCAACTCTCTGGTACTATGACCTCCTCAGCTTCACCCTGGGCCAAGAGGGGCCTCGTGGAACACGGTGCAGCAGTCGCCGACCGCAACAAGCTGTAGCCGCAGCCCAAGACCCTGCCCCGTCTCAGGAGGTGGGTAATTGTGTTTGTGTGTTTGATCTACCCAGCATGGTTTTGGCACTGATGTGCTTTTCAAGCACCAATCCTGTTCAGTGTTCTTTTCTATCTGTTTTGTGGCCTAAGTTTTTAAAGATTGTTTTGTGTTATTTGTGGCCACTTTACATATCAATGTGGACCCTCAGGTGAGTATACTGCACTTGTGTCCATGTTAGGATTTTTCTTCTTTAAACTCTGCTCCTGTGGCTTTTGGTGTCTGTCTTGGTGAACTTGGCTCTATGTTGTCTTGGGTGTTTGGTTGTGGTATTATCATCAATTAAATTGCAACATCTGGCTGATTTTTTGTTTGTTTGTTTGCTTTTCAGGCCCCTTTGGCGCCTGGCTCCAGTGATGAGGAGTCAGCAGCTGGCGAGGCTCTCCCATAAACATCAGCGGGAGAGCCAGTGCCCGAGACCAGTGGTAGGGGGCCGGGCCCAGGGCCCAGCTCTGAGATCAGATGTCGTAGACCACCTGCCCCACCCAACACAGAGCTGGGTACCTGAGCAAAACGTATCCTCCTTGATCATGAGAGGACCCCCGGCTCTGGGCTCGGGTACATCGCCAGCAAGATGCTGGCCCGCATGGAGCTAGAGCAGCGGAACATCACAGAGCGGGCCATGTTTTGTGTCCTGGAGGTGGGCGTGGATGGGTCCCTGCAATGGGAGGCGTCCTGGACGTTCCCCCGGAAGACCACCCCAGGGCCCACTGCGCCAGAAGCATGGTGAGGAGGCCACAAACTCGTGATACTCCACATCCCCCAAGGAGACAGCCCAGTAGAGCGTCAAGATCTCAAGGCCACTGGGTGTATGAGGAGGGGGAGACCCCATTGTCTGATCCAGCAGAGGAGAAGGAAGAACAAGAGAACTACTAGCCAATGCACAACCTTGGCAACACCTTTTTAATTCTATTTGATTGGCGAGGTGTGGCACTTTTTATTTTTTTTAAATGGGTGCAGCCATGTGTACAGTCCCTGCTGGTGAGGGAGTGGCTGCGCCCTCTGGGGCCGGGGCTGGTGGAGTCCCTGCTGGTGAGGGAGTGGCTGCGCCCTCCGGGGCTGGTGGAGTCCCAGGTGGGGAGGGACTGGCTGGTTCCTCCGGGGCAGGTGGTGGGAGTGTCCCAGGTACCGATGGGAACTGGGGAGCGTCCATGAGGCAATTTGCTCTGGGGCGAAATATTGCCTTTATGATCTCCAGGCGATATTGCGGCGCGTGATGGTACCTTAAAACCTATAGGAAACCTTTGAATGGAGTTGAATCTCTGTGTTGCTTAGTGACAGTTCCAAAACATCACTGCTCTAGAGGAGATCTGCATGGAGGAATGGACCAACATACAGGAACAGTGTGTGCCAACCTTGTGAAGACTTAAAGAAAATATTTTATCTCTGTCATTGCCAACAAAGGATACATAACAAAGTATTGAGATGAACTTTTGTTATTGACAAAATACTTATTTTTCACCAAAATTGGAAAAAAGTTCTTTCCAAATCAGACAGTGTGATTTTCAGGATTTGTTTACTCATTTTGACTCTAACAGTTGAGGTCTACCTATAATGTAAATTACAGGCCTCTATCATCTGTCTAATTGGGAGAGCATCTACAATTTGTGGCTGACTAAACACTTTTTTCCTACAATATATATAGGGCAGAACAAAAGCAAAAAATAATTATCGGGGCAATCAATCCTGCAGGGTTGTGTCCAAACCCTCCAACTGATATGACATTTAAAAAGGCAGGCAGCACTTAACACATGAGCTGCAGAAAACTGGAATTATTGATGCATCCGTCAACATTTCGGTGGATAAATTGCCTTACTCAAGCAGTGTACATAGAATAAAAACATACATTTATAGTGAACAGAAGTGGGTAGTCCATCAATTACCATAATCAATTAGTGCAATCATTAATTAATAAAATCATCAGTGCATCATAAAGTGATGTCAATGTTCACAGTAACTTTCAGACTGTATATTATATGAGCCACAATCTAGTCGCATTAAAAAAAAGTACCATAATGTCACAATACTGCAAAAACTACATACTTATGGGACAAATGGAGGTTAAAGATTCATATTTAAATAAAAAATCTAATATTTTTCAAGCATCTTACTGTATCTGTCCCCCAACACACTGCATGCGGATCCTGGCATCCTCTCAGCTGTACTGCGCATGTCCATGATGCTGTGCTCCCAATCAACCAATGATCACGGTCCTGCAATAAGCATGCGCAGTAGGTAGTCATCTGCAAGAATCGATTTTAGCTCACGGAAACCGCGCCTATTATATCAAAAGAGCAGCATAACAAAACTCCATATATTTCATATACCGTATATACTCGTGTATAAGCCGACCCGTGTATAAGCCGACCCCCCTACTTTTGCCCCCAAAACCTGGGAAAACCTATTGACTTGTGTATAAGCCGAGGGTGGACTCCAGCACAGGTATACAGCCCCAAGCAGTGTGGTATACAGGCAGCAGCCCCCAGAGGTATATACTGGCAGCAGCCCCCAGAGGTATATACTGGCAGCAGCCCCCAGAGGTATATAATGGCAGCAGCCCCCAGAGGTATATACTGGCAGCAGCCCCCAGAGGTATATACTGGCAGAAGCCCCCAGAGGTATATACTGGCAGCAGCCCCCAGAGGTATATACTGGCAGCAGCCCCCAGAGGTATATACTGGCAGCAGCCCCCAGAGGTATATATACAGGCAGCAGCCCCCAGAGGTATATATACAGGCAGCAGACCCCAGAGGTATATATACAGGCAGCAGACCCCAGAGGTATATATACAGGCAGCAGCCCCCAGAAGTATATATACAGGCAGCAGCCCCCAGAGGTATATATACAGGCAGCAGCCCCCAGAGGTATATAATGGCAGCAGCCCCCAGAGGTATATACTGGCAGCAGCCCCCAGAGGTATATACTGGCAGCAGCCCCCAGAGGTATATAATGGCAGCAGCCCCCAGAGGTATATAATGGCAGCAGCCCCCAGAGGTATATATACAGGCAGCAGCCCCCAGAGGTATATATACAGGCAGCAGCCCCCAGAGGTATATATACAGGCAGCATCCCCCAGAGATATATATACAGGCAGCAGCCCCCAGAGGTATATAATGGCAGCAGCCCCCAGAGGTATATAATGGCAGCAGCCCCCAGAGGTATATATATAGGCAGCAGCCCCCAGAGGTATATATACAGGCAGCAGCCCCCAGAGGTATATATACAGGCAGCAGCCCCCAGAGGTATATATACAGGCAGCAGCCCCCACAGGTATATATACAGGCAGCAGCCCCCACAGGTATATATACAGGCAGCAGCCCCCAGAGGTATATATACAGGCAGCAGCCCCCAGAGTTATATATACAGGCAGCAGCCCCCAGAGGTATATATACAGGCAGCAGCCCCCAGAGGTATATATACAGGCAGCAGCCCCCAGAGGTATATATACAGGCAGCAGCCCCCACAGGTATATATACAGGCAGCAGCCCCCAGAGGTAAATATACAGGCAGCAGCCCCCAGAGGTATATATACAGGCAGCAGCCCCCAGAGGTATATAATGGCAGCAGCCCCCAGAGGTATATACTGGCAGCAGCCCCCAGAGGTATATACTGGCAGCAGCCCCCAGAGGTATATAATGGCAGCAGCCCCCAGAGGTATATAATGGCAGCATCCCCCAGAGGTATATAATGGCAGCAGCCCCCAGAGGTATATAATGGCAGCAGCCCCCAGAGGTATATAATGGCAGCAGCCCCCAGAGGTATATACAGGTAGCAGCCCCCAGAGGTATATACTGGCAGCAGCCCCCAGAGGTATATAATGGCAGCAGACCCCAGAGGTATATAATGGCGGCAGCCCCCAGAGGTATATAATGGCAGCAGCCCCCAGAGGTATATAATGGCAGCAGCCCCCAGTGACACTCGCCCCCCACACTGTGCAGAGCCCCCCCTCCCGATGCATCTTACCATCCAGCCGCATCTTCATCACCGTCCTCCCGTCCATCCTCGCGCGCTGTGTTCCCGGTCTCATGTGACCCGGCGGTCGCAGTCGGATGACGTCATCGCGCCGGGTCACGTGAGAGCCGAACACAGCGCCCGAGGATGGACGGGAGGACGGTGATGAAGATGCAGCTGGATGGTAACATAATGTATCGGATGGGGGGACTCTGCACAGTGTGGGGGGGCGAGTGCCATTGGGGGCCTGCTGTATATGGGGGCCTGCTGTATACACCACACGGGGGTCTGTAAACATCTGGGGGCTGTATACACGGCTCCCCCTGCCGCTGTGATGGGCGGGGGGAGCCGTGCATATCTAATGAGCGGCCCCATGTGACGGGCCGCTCTGTCAGGAGCCTCCCCCCGCCTCCTCCAGCCTCCCCAGCACCCGGACACCTAGGATTACCGTATTGACCCGTGTATAAGCCGAGGGGGTGACTTTTCAGCCCAATTTTTGGGCTGAAAATCTCGGCTTATACACGAGTATATACGGTAATCAATTATTATAGCAACCTAACTGTGAAGCTCAGGCCATTCATTTAAACATATTCAAATAATCCAAAGTGTTGATGGCACTTACGTTATGCAGCTAATAATGGGACACTTCCACTTACCATAGATACAGAGAATGAATCTGAGATAATACCAATACAGAATACAAGCATATACACATCATCCATCCTGTCTATAGCATTGTAACAGAAATAATAATAGGAGTTATATCTAAACTGGCACAATACCACCGTGATCACTAGAATAGATCTGGAGAAAATAAAATCTGAATGTATACAAAAATACCACATAACATTTCATATAAAGAATCATACTATGATACCCTGCTTTTTCTACTATGAGTAATTATTTGATCCAAAATATTTGTTTTCCATATTTTCCATATTTTTCATGATCTGGATAACAAAATTAAAATCAATTAGCATCAATTAAAAATACTACAATCATCATTACTACATACTCATATGAAGAGAATTCTGAATACAAAACGTCAACAGTACCTAGATAATTTAAGACATCATATGTATTTTAAAGTCTATGCTTAATCCTTTCAGTTTAAATGTTTTTAACTCATATATTTACTTAAGCTCACAAAAGGGCTGTACAAGGATTACAGCTCCTCCTCTGCTTTGGCATGTGATCGATTATTCTAAACCTAGGATCTTTTTCAAGGTGCCATTTTTTAGAGAAATGTTTAGGTAGCGGGAGGTCAGTCTGTTTTTTCCTGATATCACTTCTATGCTGGTTGAGTCATGTTTTTAGATCACAAGTTGTCTCACCAACATAGTATAAAGGACATGGGCACTGTAATAAATAAATAACATATTCTGTAATGCAAATAAAGAAATGTCTAATCTTAATCTGTTGTCCATTGGCCGGATTAAGAAATGTAGATCCTTTGATCATCAGTGGAATGTTCACGCACGATAGACAAGTAAAACAACCTGCACTTTTAATTCCCGTAATGGTTCCTTGTGCACTCTTACTTATCGAGCCTAAATCTAAACTTGATAATCTGTCACTCAAATTCTTACTCTTACTGTAAGCAAGCAACGGGTGATTCCTAAATTTCATTACATTAGGAAGACCTATACTTAATATAGGCCAATGTTTTTTGATCACTTGAGACACAGCATCACTCTCCTCACAAAATGTGCTCACAAAAGGGATTCTTTTCATATCTGATCTTACCTTCTTTTTTAGTAGATCATTTCTCATTGTCTTATCCACCTTATCCCTCTGTCTCTCCAACAATTTGTTTGGATACCCTCTCTGACAATCTTTTCCATAATATAAATTGTTACCACTAGATTCTCCTCCTTTTTATTCAATTCTGTTGGGTCTCAAGAATTGTCAATATGGCACTGACTCTTTCATTTTTTGTGCGTTTTGCCTGAAAAAATGCAGCACATTATTCTTATCACTCTCCTTAGTATACAACTCTGTGCTAACACTTGCTCCATTACGTACAACCATCACATTCGAAAATTGTAACTTTTCTTTAGAACATGCCTTTATGAACTTCATTGTGTTATTGACTGTATTTAAAAACTCAAAAAAACAACTCACATTCCATCTTTGTGCCCCTCTAAATAAGGAAAATATCATCTATGTACCTCTACCATCCCCCTCACTTGCAAGAAATGATAGGATACATAAATTAACTCCTCCTCTAAAACACAAATAAGTATATTTAATAAGATGGTGCCATGATTATTTGCTGGTGTCCTTACTGACTACACTGGTGATATATATACTGCCTAAATTATACAAGTTAATAGATAATTCTCCAGGGCACTCCATTGTGGATGGAACTGATTCTGTGTTCAAACACACGGGGTGTTCCTTCATACAATTCTTAACCCTATTGAGAAGGAAGCAGTCATTTATCCAGGATACAAATGATTTTCTGAACAATATCAATAATATTGAACTCAATCCAGAAGATGTTTTTGTATCTTTCGACATTGTATCCCTGTATGCATCGATAGTACATAATGAGGGATTGGCAGAAGTAGAGAAGAAAATTCTCTCAAAATTTATCAGATACAGCATGCAGATTCTTTTTGGATTTGTTGAACTTGGTGCTTATGGAAAACTATTTTCTATTATAAGATATATATTCCAACAGCAGAGCGGGACCGCCATGGGCGTGAACATGGAACTTTCTTATGCAAAAATACTTATGTGTGTGTTGGAGCGGGAGATAATTCATGTATCACACCATTTCCTGCAGGTGGGGGATGGTAGAGGTACATAGATGATATTTTCCTTATTTAGAAGGGTATTGAGATGGAATTGGAGTTGTTTTTCGAGTTTTTGAATACAATAAATAACATAGTGCAGTTCACAATGGCATGTACTAAAGAAAAGTTACAATTTTTGAATATGATTGTTGTAAGTAATGGAACAAGGGTTTTCACAGAATTATATACTAAGGAAACTGATAGGAATAATGTGCTACATTTTTCCAGTCATCACTCACAAAAAATGAAAGAGTCAGTGCCCTGTTGACAATTCTTGAGAGCCCAGAGAATTGTGGAAAAGGGGGAGAATCTAGTGGTGACACTTCATATTATGGAAAAGAAATTTTGTCAGAGATGGTATCAAAAAAATTGTTTGAGAGACAGAGGGATAACGTGGATAAAATAATGAGGAAAGATCTACTTAAAAAGGTAAGATCAGCTGTGAAAAGAATCCCTTTTGTGAGCACATTTTGTGAGCAGACTGATGCTGTCTCAAAGTGATCAAGAAACATTGGCCTATATGAAATATGGTTCTTCCTGATGTGATGTAATTTAGGAAACCTCCGCTGCTTGCCTACCATAACAATAAGGATTTTAGTGACAGATTAACAAACTCAGTTGTAGGATCGATAAGTATGAGTGCACAAGGAACCATTATGGGAATTAAAAGGACAGATTGTTTTCCTTGCCTATTGTGCGTGAACTGTCCACTGAAGATCAAAGGATCTACATTTCCCAATCCGGTCAATGGACAACAGATTAAGATTAGTCATTTATTGACTTGTTCTACAGTGATACAGACTGCTTATTCTGTTTCAAGGGGGGATGGCTGTGCCAGTGAGGTCTCATCAGAGACAGAGCAAGCATGGGAAGGAGGTGAGTTCGCAAACTGCAGCCCAGTGCACTCTTCTTCACACAACTGCGCATTCAGCACACTGTTTCAGACAGAAGGAGATGACCACTTGCTTGGTGCAATTCAGATGTTATATAGGTGAATGGGGTATCTGCTCATATTGGAGACTGAGGGAGGCATGCTTGTAGGCGACTGGACATGTTTGTTGCAGTCTAGGGTGTGCTTGTAGGAGTATAGGTGTAAGGAACAAGTAGTGACATTTACACCAGCACTCCAAAACAAACACACCTCTGGATGGTGGCTGAGGCTCAGGGGCGGACTGGCCCACATGACAGGGAGGCATCTGCCTGCCGGGCCGGTGGTATTTCCCATGTTCAGGACCGCCCATTGCAATGATGGGGGCCATGCGCAGCATTCTGCGGCCATGGCTGCCGCTCTGTCAGCGGGACCCGGGGACAGGCCGGTGAGTAACAGCCCAGACCCCACCCCGCTCTTCACCTCACCAGACTCAATAGCACCCCCCCCCGCTCTTCACCTCGCCAGTGTCGATAGCACCCCCACGCACCCCCCCCCCCCGGTCCTCACTCGGGCTGAGGATGAGGCTGGAGGAAGCAGACTGCCCCCCAGGGCAAGATCTACCAGCCAGCCCTGCTGAGGCTACTCCTTCGCATGCAGAATGCTGATATCTAGGTAACAATGCAAAATGCTGACAGGGAGTAAATTAAAAACTGTCAGCATTTTGCAGCCTAGATATACACATACATTTTATAAAAAACCTGGACAACTTCTTTAATAATTATGTAGCGTTAGTTACTTATGATGCACAAGATTGAGTTTGTGATTACCGTATATACTCGTGTATAAGCCGAGTTTTTTCAGCCCAAAAATTGGCTGAAAAGTCCCCCCCTCGGCTTATACACGAGTCACTCGGTATGCTGTGGGGGGGCTGCACCAGGTGGCTGGAGGAGGCGGAGGGGGCCGCGGTGACCGCAGGCTGTCACGTGGGGCCGCCTCATTAGTGCAATGAATATGCACGGCATCCCCCCGTCCATCAGCGGCGGGGGGATGCCGTGCATATTGCACTACACAGGCCCCCACCAGTAACACACAGCCCCCCTCCTTAGTATGTCCCCCCCCCAGGCTGCGGCACCTGTTAAAATAACAAACTTTAATACATCACCTTCTGGCACAGCTCCTCCGCTCCTCCGGTCCCGGCTTCTTCTTCTTGCTTCTGGTGTCATGTGACCGGGCACAGGAGATGATGTCATTTCCTGCGCGCGGTCACAGAAGCCGGCACAAGAAGGAAGAAGAAGCCGGGAGCGGAGGAGCTGCGCCGGAAGGTGATGTATTAAAGTTTGTTATTTTAACAGGTGCTGCAGCCTGGGGGGGGACATACTAAGGAGGGGGGCTGTGTGTTACTGGTGGGGGTCAGTATACCACCACTGGGGGGCCTGTATACTACCACTGGGGCTGTATATACCTCTGGGGCTTCTGTATACTACCACTGGGGCTGTATATACCTCTGGGGCTGCTGTATACTACCACTGGGGCTGTATATACCTCTGGGGCTGCTGTATACTACCACTGGGCTGTATATACCACTGGGGCTGCTGTATACTACTGCTTGGGTTCTGTATATTAAACCTCTGGGCTGCTGTATACTACCACTTGGGGCTGTATATACCATCTAGGGCTGCTGGATACTACACTGGGCTGTATATACTCTGGGGCTGCTGTATACTACCACTGGGGCTGTATATACTCTGGGCTGCTGTACTACACTGGCTGTATATACCTCTGGGACTGCTGGATACTACCACTGGGCTGTATATACCTCTGGGGCTGCTGTATACTACCACTGGGGCTGTATATACCTCTGGGGCTGCTGTATACTACCACTGGGGCTGTATATACCTCTGGGCTGCGATATACCACTGGGCTGTATATACCATGACGCGTACTACCAGGGGCTGTATATACCTTTGGGGCTGCTGTATACTACCACTGGGGCTGTATATACCTCTGGGGCTACTGTATACTACCACTGGGGCTGTATATACCTCTGGGGCTACTGTATACTACCACTGGGGCTGTATATACCTCTGGGGCTGCTGGATACTACCACTGGGGCTGTATATACCTCTGGGGCTGCTGGATACTACCACTGGGGCTGCTGTATATACTCTGGGGCTGCTGTATACTAACTACTGGAGCTGCTGCTGTATATACCACTGGGGCTGCTGCTGTATACTACCACTGGGGCTGCTGTTATATATACACGGGTCGGCTTATAACACGAGTATATACTTGGTACTCTTTTCCAAAATGTTTTCATACATAACAAAAAAATCATACATTTTTGTACTAACCTTTTTTTCTTAAGATGTCTATTTAAGGAAGTAGATGATTTCCAAATAAGAAATGCACAGGAGAATTCTGTGTGAGCAAACATTGGTATCTGCTGGATAGAGTTTAAAGATTAGGAATTTATGAATTAGGATAAAAACCCAGATAAGTAGGAGTGATTCCTGGGAGAAGAGAGTCAAGAGGGGGGCCAGAACATTTAAGGCCACAGCAGAGGCACATTTATCGTCAGACTAGTTCAAACTCGGACCTGATGAGCAAACTGAGTTGGATTGTATCCGTACCCTCAGGCACAAAAGTCATGGTCTACAGTCTCTGAGGGGAAATCCACAAATCAGCTGAACAACCTGAGTTACTGCAGAGGATGACTGAGTGAACAGAAAGGCCTGAGTAATCAAAGAAGACCATCGAATGATCGGAATGGAGCATGTGACCAAAGAGGGAGTGACCAAAGATTACAACCATGGGAGCTGAAAACATCTGGAAGCCTAGTTCAGAGACAGTGTACTGGAGACGGCTAAAAGCCAGGATGTCCCCATAATGGTACAAACGTAAACTTCACCCCTAAGAGGAAGAGGTAGCTGGTGCGACTTGTGGCTTAGCATGAAACTAAACTATCTCCCATTGGAACCTGTTTCGGTTATCAATGTAGATACAGTGCCTTGTGAAAGTATTTGGCCCCTTGAACGTTTCAACCTTTTTTCACATTTCAGGCTTCAAACGTGAAGATATAAATTCAAATTTTTTGTGAAGAATCAAAAACAAGTTGGATACAATCGTGAAGTGGAACGAAAATTTATTGGATATTTTAAACTTTTTTAACAAATAAAAAACTGAAAAGTGGGGTATGCAATAGTTTTCGGCCCCCTTGAGTTAATACTTTACAGCTGCAAGTTGCTTGGGGTATGTCTCTATCAGTTTTGCACAACTACAGTCTGAAATTCTTGCCCATTCTTCCTTGCAAAACAGCTCGAGCTCAGTGAGGTTGGATGGAGAGTGTTTGTGAACAGCGGTTTTCAGCTCTTTCCACAGATTCTCATTGGATTCAGGTCTGGATTTTGACTTAGCCATTCTAACACCTGGATATGTTTATTTTTGAACCATTTCATTGTAGATGTTGCTTTATGTTTGGGATCATTGTCTTGTTGGAAGATAAATCTCTGTCCCAGTCTCAGGTCTTTTGCAGACTCCAACAGGTTTTCATCCAGAATGGTCCTGTATTTGGCTCCGTCCATCTTACCATCAATTTTAACCATCTTCCTTTTCCCTGCTGAAGAAAAGCAGGCCCCAAAACCATGATGCTGCCGCCACCATGTTTGACAGTGGGGATGGTGTTTTCAGAGTGATGAGCTGTGTTGCTTTAAAGCCAAAAATATCATTTTGCATCGTGGCCAAAAAGTTTGATTTTGGTTTCATCTAACCAGAGCACCTTATTCCACATGTTTGGTGTGTCTCCCAGGTGGCTTGTGGCAAACTTCAAATGAGACTTTTTATGGATATCTTTGAGAAATGGCTTTCTTCTTGCCACTCTTCCTAAAGGCCAGATTTGTGCAGTGTACGACTGATTGTTGTCCTATGGACAGACTCTCCCACCTCAGCTGTAAATCTTTGCAGTTAATCCAGTAATCATGGGCCTTTTGGCTGCATCTCTAATCAGACTTCTCCTTGTTCAAGATGAAAGTTTAGAGGGATGGCTGGGTCTTGGTAGATTTGCAGTGGTCTGATACTCATTTCATTTCAATATGATCTCTTGCACAGTGCTCCTTGAGATGTTTCAAACTTGAGAGATCTTTTTGTATCCAAATCCGGCTTTAAACTTCGCCACAACAGTATCTCGGACCTGCCTGGTGTGTTTCATGGTCTTCATGATGCTCTCTGCACTTGAAACAGAGCCCTGAGACTATCACAGAGAAGGTGCATTTATACAGAGACTTGATTACACACAGGTGGATTCTATTTATCATTACCAGTCATTTAGGACAACGTTGGATCATTCAGAGATCCTCACTGAACTTCTGTAGTGAGTCTGCTTCACTGAAAGTAAAGGGGCTGAATAATATTGCACGTGCCACTTTTCAGTTTTTTATTTGTTAAAAAACTTTAAAATATCCTATAAATTTAATTCCACTTCACAATTATGTCCCACTTGTTCTTGATTCTTCACAAAAAAATTAAAATTTATATCTTTATGTTTGAAGCCTGAAATGTGACAAAAGGCTGAAAAGTTCAAGGGGGTCAAATACTTTCACAACGAACTCTAGTTATAGTGGAAATGGTACGTACTGTCACAAGGATATTGACAGACAATGTATTTTATGTTTATTTGAATATTGTGTGGGAAATTGTAACATTAGCATGTGTGATTTGAAATTGCATTGATTGGTTGATAATAAAACGGATGTTGTTTTTTCTAATATGCAATTTACATCAAAAATTGCATTTTTATAATTTAAACTTTAAATCTACTTACAGCACAGGCAGATCCAAGTATCTGCTGATTGGCCAGATTGTAAAAACAAAAGTCTTTCCATGCTTATATACAGTAAATGATGCTGTTGTCATCACTGTACACATCTTGTGCAGTAGCGAGCCAGGCGTAGTAGTAGTCACATTGCTAGTTCTGGTCATTACTTTATTAAGAGAGGTAGCCATGGACTTTATTAGAATTGTAACAGGGGTGTGGGAGTAGGACACACAGGTGGACAGGGTAGGGCAGGGGAGGCTTTCATAGGCTACACTGCTATGCCCAGTAACTAATACAGTCACTCCCACCTTAAATAGGTGACTGTCATCATTGGTGGGTGTGAATACCTTCTTTTGTGGGTGTGGTTATATTACCTCCCGTCCACTAGAATCATGCAAGGGAGGCCTTTGACCATCCCTTACCATTCCCTATTATGTGACGTGAGTCACTTCAGATCTGGAGGGAGAACATACCATCTAGCATCTACCATCAGATCATAGTTAGTACTCCCACCATATTACTACACCCGCTGATGCGCAGTAGCGCTCAGGGTCTAATGGCCACCATATTAGTGCAGCAAAACATTTCCAATATCAATCCGCTTACTAGATGTGAGGCCACACACATAACCATTCAAATACCATTGCATTTTAGACACTTCAACAGCTATTGTAGTTTTACATGCACCTATTTTTTTGTATTTATAATCTAAGAGCTGGTCCACATCTCGTATTTGCTTTGCATTACAACGGACCAATTGTAAAGCAGCATAAACACCATGTAACGGATGCGTTAATGCAACCATAGACTTGCATTGCAAAAACCCATACTAAAGCATGCAAAAATAGGCATGCGTTTGAAAGTACCGTATATACTCGTGTATAAGCCGACCCGTGTATAAGCCGACCCCCCTACTTTTGCCCCCAAAAACTGGGAAAACTTATTGACTCGCGTATAAGCCGAGGGTGGACTTCAGCACAGGTATACAGCCCCCAGCAGTGAGGTATACAGCCCCCAGCAGTGTGGTATACAGGCCCTCCCAGTGGTATACAGGCCCCAGTAGTATCGTATACAGCAGGCCCCCAGTGGTATAGAGCAGGCCCCCAGGGGTATACAGCAGGCCCCCAGGGGTATATACAGCAGGCCCCCAGGGGTATATACAGCAGGCCCCCGGGGTTTATACAGCAGGCCCCGGGGTGCATACAGCAGGCCCCATGGGGGTACAAACAGCAGGCCCCCGGGGTACTATACAGCAGGCCCCCGGGGGTACATACAGCAGGCCCCAGGGGTACATACAGCAGGCTCCCAGGGGTATATACAGCAGGCCCCCGGGGGTTTATACAGCAGGCCCCCGGGGGTTTATATAGCAGGCCCCCGGGGGTACAAACAGCAGGCCCCCGGGGTACATACAGCAGGCCCCCAGGGGTACATACAGCAGCCCCCAGGGGGTACCCAGCAGCCCCCTGGGGGTACCCAGCAGCCCCCTGGGGGTACCCAGTAGCCCTCTGGGGTATCCAGCAGCCCCCTGGGGGTATCCAGCAGCCCCCAGAGGGTACCCAGCAGCCCCCAGGGGTACCCAGCAGTCCCCAAATGCTGGCACTCGCCCCCCTTGTAAGGGCCCCCCCCCCCGCTGCTTCTCTTACCATCCCGGTCTTCTGCTCATCGCCGCTCCTCGGTGCTCCGTCCTCACTGCTCCCGTCCTGCTACATCCGGGATCCCCAGCCGTCGCGTGATGACGTCATATGCCTGGAGATCCCGGATGTAGCAGGACGGGAGCAGCGAGACGGAGCACCGCTGAGCAGAAGACCGGGATGGTAATATAAGCAGCGAGGGGGGGCCTTATAGGGGGGGAGAGTGCCAGCATTTGGGGGGCATATATGCACTGCTTCCCCCTGCCGCTGATTGACAGGGGGAAGCAGTGCATATATAATGAGCGGCCCCACGTGACGGGGCCGCTCATACAGCAGCCTCCCCCCGCCTCCTCCAGCCTCCACAGCCCCCACCACCGTATAGACCCGTGTATAAGCCGAGGGGGAGATTTTCAGCCCAAATTTTGGGCTGAAAAACTCGGCTTATACACGAGTATATACGGTATGTGTTATTTGCAACACAGGTAAAACCTGATGACCGTGTTTTCTTTTGTGTAGCAAATAACAGTACTTTCATACACATGCCTATTTTTGCATGATTTAGTATGGGTTTTTGCTATGCAAGTCTGTGGATGCGTTAACGCTTACCTTACATGGCATGTGTGCTGCTTTACAACAGATCCGTTGTAACGCAAAGCAAAAACGAGATGTGGACCAGCCCTTAGACATTAATAATATAGTTGAACTAATTTATAATCTTACACATTCTAGAATCTTCCTAAGTGATTGAATCAGGCCCCTGTCTAGTAATTAATAAATCTCCATCTTGTTCCTCTGTTATCACTGGGACTGTATTCTCTGGGCTGCTTGATATTTACTTGTTTTACATCTGCATAACAGTATAGATGCTACGTGAGAACACATGGCCAAGTATTTTTATGTTGTTTTGTAATGTAATCCTATTTTTTTTGATCATGTTATTATTCCATTTCTACTTACTTTTTCCTAATTATAGTCCCATATTCTTTTGATGCTAATAGTAAAGATGAAATTATTGACAGAATAAATAAAAAAATACTGCTTCTATAAAAGATAAATTCGGCACTGAGACTATTAAAAATATATTTTAGTTTGTGAAAAATAAATTCTGTGTTCTTCTGATATTTCATTTCTGAAGTAGTCTGAATAGTATTATAAAATCATATCAGATCCCCAAAAAATAAAAAACTGTGTCTTTCATCATCAGGTGTTGAGTTTAAAAGCTCATTTCAGCTAGTTACAAAGGATTCTCCATATATGCAAGTTCAAAAGATAAACATTTCCTTTGAAGATGATTTGTTTTGATTATCTACTCATATGCACTTTTTTGTTGCATGGTTGCATGATATGGTGGTATAAGTACTTATTTTAAAATAGATATGCTTTCATGGACAGTGTTTGGTATGCATTTGATTTTTTCTGTATAAGTCCATATTTGTAGTGATGTAGCGACAAATAAGTGTATATCAAAACATAAAAAACTTTGATTTACTAACATTTCTGAATTAGAAATGTATTTCTATATTATTAAATGAATGGTCTGAAACTTTCAACCTTTTGCTAAAGATTTAACTCCAAACAAACTCTTAAATGATGTGACTTATATAGTCAGAGCAGCCAAAGAGCCATATTTTGCTTAGCGCTTAAAGGGAATCTGTCACCACTTTGACCCTTCCAAACTATTATTATGAGCATACAGGTTAACGAATGCTGAAGATAATCATACCTGTCTGCCTCCTGTCAGATGCCATGTTGTGGAGAAATCATCTTTTAGTCCTTTATGTAAATGAACTCTTGTAGACTCTGGGACTGGAAGATAACTCCGCCTCCAGAGCTTGTTTATATAAAGGGGAAGTTACCAGTGTGTCGTGTGATGCCTGCCCTCTGCCCTCTTGGTCTCACTGCAGAGCTGTATGTGATTGCGTATGTGTAGATTCCGCTCAGCTTTAGCTTCCATCCCAGGCAGACAGGGATCAACATTGTTACAATACAGCAGAGCTCAGTGAGCTGCAAAAAATGTGTTTTCAAGATATCAAATTCAGTTCACCTGTTCTGTGTTAGTTACTTGTCTCACACTGGTAAATTGTCTTTTTTAAAAAACGAACTCTGGAGGTGGAGTTGTCTTCTAGGCAGCATCTGCCGCATGGTCTCCAACAGCTAATTTATATAAAGTGATAAAATATGATTTCTCTACAACAAGGTATCAGACAGATATGATTATTTTCAGCATGCTATAACCTGTATGCCCATATTAATATTTCAAAAAGGTCAAAGTCATGGCAGATTTCAGTTAATAAAAAATTGCCGTATTACAGCTTTAAAAAAATAATTTAAGACTGATTTTTAAATGGACTTCGAAATATACTGAACAAAAAGAAACCCAATACAACGGTGAAGATACAGTAAACACATGCCTTATCTTAATTTTGAGTCTGCCTTTTGGTCAAATAGTTTTCAGGTTTGTCTCCATTAAAAGAAACATTGATATTAGGAGTGCACGTGTTTGGGGTTCAGCACGTGTCATCCTTTTTTTGAAAAATCGTATTTATTGAATTTTCATAATAAATACATTAACCTTGTACAATTTCAAATATAACAGTGGGCCTATGAACCGCCCCGATATAATAAGGTAATACATACAAAATTTGTTGAGGGCCCAACAAAACATAGTAAGTAGTAAAGTGACTTCCCCCTTTACTTTTTTCTCTCCTAAATGGTTTAATCAGGTCTTGCATCTCCTGATAGATATCCTGACACTCTATTCGCACACAAACCTCCTCATCTTGTCCCTTTTATTGTGGCCTGTTTCCTACCTCGAATTCATGATCCAGCTGAAGTTTCCCCAAGGTTCCTCCTAAGTCCTCTGATAAGTACCATGTCGAGTGTCTGAAAGGTGTCATAATCTGCCTTATCTCTGCGACTGTCAGCTGACATTCTATATACTTCCTCCATCTCCTCATGAACTTGGGTGTTTTTTTGTCCTTGTTCCAGAGAGTCTCTCTCATCTCAATATCAAGAGTCAACTTAAGCCCCTGTAGAATATCCTGCCTCCCCGGCACTTCTGTCCCCAACCATTCACGCAATAATAAACGTTTAGCCATACCAACATGGAACAATGACATGTCTCCTCCCTCTAGTTGCAGTTGTTAGTATCCTGGTATACCCAGGCATCAGGTGTCAAGGGAACCCTTGTCCCACTTATATCATGAAAGAGATCTCGTATCATTGACCAGTACTCCTGCGTTTTGGCACAGCTCCATAGACCATGTGTCATGTCCGTCTTGTCTGTACCCATTTCGGACTTTGTGTAATCTTGTCCGGGTGCGTATCAGTTGCCTGAATATTTAACCCCCCGATTGTTCCATGAATGATCCGCAAAAATGAGTCCCTCCACTGTTCATTTAAGATATGTTTCCTCATGGTGTTCCACCACGACAGGATTTTCTCCACCACCTCCCTCCCTGGGGATAATTTAGTCCATTTTGTGAATAGCTTTGTCCATCCCAGTGGGTACTAATAGCTCTCTTAGTATGGATAGATAGAGGAGATCGATAGCGTCCCTATATCTCTTCTAATTAGATCAGCACGTGTCATCTTAATTAGAGTATCATCATTGCTAAGTGTCAAATGGCATTTGACTAATATCCATCTTCTCTTCATATGGTTCTACTTCTGCTAGATGTAATGAATTCTATAGCAATCTCAGCCTGATTCACACACTCTTATGGTAAATCTACTTATTCTAGCAGTAATGATTTCCATTACAATCCTAGCCTGATTCATACACTCTTATAGTAAATCACCTCTGCTAGCTGTAATGACTTCCATTGTAATTTCAGCCTGATTCACACACTCTTATGGTAAATGTACCTCTGCATTTATTGTAAACTATCCATATATGTCATCTGTTTGTATGATATTAAATACTGACTGGTATGGTGACAGTCTATTTCCAACATTGTAAATTTATCTTGTGGAAGGTGTCATTGTGTGTAGCAAGACTCTGAGATAATGTTGGATGGTCACCTTCAATCAGACATTTAGCCACAGCTCTGCAGACCAGCTGCTACCTAAAACCATGTGACTTTATATGATTCCCCTTACCTAATGCTATAGTGAGTCCAATAAAATTAGAGCTACCATTAGGTGTGCACATGGGTGGGTTGCAATACTTGGCATCTAATGCAAAGTGTTATTTTTTCTAAGTTTCACAGTTAGTGCAATGGCAGAAAGTTTAAGGCAGGAGTCATGTAACAAACACTCTTTAACTCTCTTTTTTAACTTTGTCATTTATTTCATTGACTGTTTTCCTATGTGCTTTTGTTATCCACTTTCAACGCCCAATCTCCCCTCTACCACCACTCATCCACATCAGCGCCTCTCTCTTCCCTCCTCCATGTACAGCTCCCATACTCTCTTCACCTTGCTGAATAATCTCAGTCCATTATGTCCCAGGGAACTGTATCATAAGCCATGTTACAAATCCAAAAACTATTTGCTTTTTCTCTTCTTATGGTACCTTCACACGTCGCAATATCGCCTGGGAATCCTAAAGGCAATACAACGCCGTGAAATAGCCTCACATTTGCAGCGTGTGACTTGGGGAATTTCGCTGCGATAAATCGCTCTCGCCTGTCGTCTGATTCCTGAGCACTGCTCTGAAATCAGCCGCAATCATGAAGGCGATATTTCTGTGTTGTGGCGTGTGATAGGGCGATAGTGGTGGAATCAGCGCCATCTACATTTGTGGCCAAAATTATTGACACCCCTACAATTCTGTGATGATACTCGTTTTTTCCTGAAAATGATTGCAATCACAAATTCTTTAGTATTATTATCTTCATTTAATTTGTCTTTAATGAAAAAACACAAAAAGAATTGTCCTAAAGCCAAATTGGATCTAATTCCACACCAAACATAAAAAGGGGGTGGACAAGAGTATTGGCACTGTTGGAAAAATCATGTGATACTTCCCTAATTTTTGTAATTAACAGCACCTGTAACTTACCTGTGGCACCTAACAGGAGTTGGCAATAACTAAATCACACTTGCAGCCAGTTGACATGGATTAAAGTTGACTCAACCTCTGTCCTGTGTCCTTGTGTGTACCATATTGAGCATGGAGAAAAGAAAGAAGACCAAAGAACTGTCTGAGGACTTGAGAAACCAAATTGTGTAGGAAGCATGAGCAATCTCAAGGCTACAAGTCCATTTCCAAAGACCTGAATGTTCCTGTGCTCTACCGTGCACAGTGTCATCAAGAAGTTTAAAGCACATGGCACTGTGGCTAACCTCCCTAGATGTGGACGGAAAAGAAAAATTGACAAGAGATTTCAACGCAAATTGTGCAGATGGTGGATAAAGAACCTTGACTAACATGCCAAACAAGTTCAATCTGCCCTGCAGTCCGAGGGTACAACAGTGTCAACCCGTACTATCCGTCGGAGTCTGAATGAAAAGGGACTGTATGGTAGGAGACCCAGGAAGACCCCACTTCTTACCCCGAGACATAAAAAAGCCAGACTGCAGTTTGCCAAAACCTTTCTGAGAAAGCCTTAAAACGTTTTGAAGAATGTTCTCTGTCAGATGAGACAAAAGTAGCGCTTTTTGGGCAAAAGGCATCAACATAGAGTTTACAGGAGAAAAAAAGAGGCATTCAAAGAAAAGAACACGGTCCCTACAGTCAAACATGGCGGAGGTTCCCTGATGTTTTGGGGTTGCTTTGCTGCCTCTGGCACTGGACTGCTTGACCGTGTGCATGGCATTATGAAGTCTGAAGACTACCAACAAACTTTGCAGCATAATGTAGGGCCCAGTGTGAGAAAGCTGTGTCTCCCTCAGAGGTCATGGGTCTTCCAGCCGGACAATGACTCAAAACACACTTCAAAAAGCACTAGAAAATGGTTTGAGAGAAAGCACTGGAGACTTCTAAGGTGGCCAGCAATGAGTCCAGACCTGAATCCTATAGAACACCTGTGGATAGATCTAAAAATGGCAGTTTGGAAAAGGCACCCTTCAAATATCAGGGACCTGGAGCAGTTTGCCAAAGAAGAATGGTTTAAAATTCCAGCAGAGCATTGTAAGAAACTCATTGATGGTTACCGGAAGCGGTTGATAGCAGTTATTTTGGCTAAAGGTTGTGCAACCAAGTATTAGGCTGAGGGTGCCAATACTTTTGTCTGGCCCATTTTTGGAGTTTTGTGTGACATGATCAATGTTTTGCTTTTTGCTTCATTCTCTTTTGTGTTTTTTCATTTAAGACAAATTAAATGAAGATAATAATACCAAAGAATTTGTGATTGCAATCATTTTCAAGAAGAAACTAAGTATTATCTGACAGAATTGCAGGGATGTCAATACTTTTGGCCACAAATGTATGATTTCCCATAGGCGTGCCACAGTGTGCTGTAGTTCGCGCCCCGTGTGAACTGATTGGTGTGGGCTACTGTGTTCCCATTGGCTGTCAATTGACACCGCACCATATTTGATGAGCTGTCCGTCCAGCACCACACAATGGCAATGGCGTTATGTATTAGCCAGCCTTCCAGAGCAGGCTGACCAATCGGAACGCTGTTGCGTTTTCCAATGAGCGCGTCTGGTGCGCGGTGTAAGCCACTGCGGCTCGCCTATCTCATCGCCGCGCTGAACATGTATGCCCACATTGCCTTTGAGGTTACAGCGTGTGAAACGGGGATGGGATTAGCCAGGATTGCTTACGCTGTACGTGAGGCGACTTCTGGAGCGACCCATCACCTTACTTTCAGGGCACAATTGCAGCAGGTGAGGTCGCCATCAGCGATCTGAGGCGAGCATGAAAAACGTGCACGTGCACGTTAGATCGCCTCGTATCGCCAGGCGAGATTGTGGCGTGTCAAGGTACCTTTACTGTTGTTATTCTCAGGTGATATCTCTCCTAATTCGGGTCCACCATCTGCCAAATTCAACCCCTCCCCACATCAAATAGAAACCCTCTTTTAATTACGGGCTCTGGAATCCACAGACCGTATGCAACAAGATTCCTTTCATTCACAACTACTTTCTTATTAACTCTCTTAATCTGCTGCCCTCACCGAAACCTGGATCCAAGATTCAGACACTGTTTCATCGCTGCTATTCTGCATGGCGGCTTACATTTTTCCCATTTCCTGAGACCTGGGAACAGACATGATGGAGTCTGTTTACTACTGTCCCAACAATGCACTTTCCATATCATCCAACCCAGCTCCTCCACTCTCATTCACTTCTTTTGAGTTCCACACCATTAGGCTCTTCTATCACCCTCCTCTCAGAGTAAAAATTGAATACAGTCCCTCAGGTTCACCCACCCAGTTCCTCAACCATTTTTCTGCATGGCTGCCGCACTTCATGTCCTCAGAATTATTAACCATTATCCTGGGAGACTCCAACATTCCCATAAAAAGCCTTACCTCTGCATCTGCATCTCAGCTCCTATGTTTAACCACTTCTCTTGGCCTCTGACAGCCCTCAACCTCTGAGACACACAAAGACGGTAACACCATTGACCTTGCTCTATTAAACCTCCTCCTTAGATAACTCACCTTTTCCTCACTCTGATCACAAATTCTCCTTCACGCTCACAAATCCTCGTCCACCCAAGCACACTCCTACCAATCACACATTCAGAAATCCACAGGCCATTAACCCTAATACACTCGCAGACTCTCTACTCTCATCACTGTCCCTAATATCGTCCTTCTCCTGTCCTGATTTAGCTGTGAATTACTACAATGATACTCTCAGAAGCACCCTGAACCAAGTAGCGTCCCTCACTCTTAGAACCTCCAAACACAGAGTAAATCATCCCTGGCTCACATCGCAAACTTGATTTCTCCATCAATGCTTTAAAGGGAACCTGACCTCTAAAAATGAGTCCCCAGGCTCTTTTAACCTGTCCCGGCACCATGGTAATCCATTTCTATCCATCCCTTTGTGTCCATAAAGCGCTATTGTAAAGTTTATAAAAGTTATTTTTTTACCTGTGGATCTGCAGCTTCTCATTATATGTGAAGCCACAAAAGGCGGTCTTTTGTGCTTCTCCCCGCCACCGGTGTGTTAATTATGCACGCCCATATGGGTGTACTATAGAGCAGAGACTGTGGTTGTTCTGCAAGGGGGCAGTGTGGAGACCCGGGGGTCAGTGGGCGCTCTCGTCCGCAGGCCCAGCCGCCTTTACAAAGACAGCGAGGACCAGGGCTCATCCCCAACTGAACGCCCGAGCTCCTTAACCGTGGGCGGAACACTACTCAGACAACACAGGGTCAGGGAATCACAATATTAAGGCTTTATTGGATTCCCAAACAGTTAACAGCATATAACGCATAACCAAGCACAACACATAAATGTAACAACAGGCAACAGAGTCTCACCCTTCCGCTGGCTCACCAGGGATTAGAATGTAGCACGGCAAAGTCTGTAGCCAGGTGACTGTATCGTCCCAACCTGGGTTGCTTCCTCATCCTTATGTAGTCTTTGTCATCACAGCCGAATCCGGTAATCCGATACTGAGGTCCTTGTGGTTCTTTAGTCCGTGTTCTGATCCCCTTGGTCGGCACCGAAATGCCTAGGCCTAGGGTTATGGCTCGCTAATCGGATCCGAAGACCCTCGATTAGCTGCCTGTATCCAATCCAGTGACCTCTAGCCGGGACCGAAAATTCCTAGACTGAGGCCACTAGACAGAATATAACTCCAAAACTACTGGTTAAAGTGAACAGTCCTCCTTATATACCCTCAGCCCTCATTGTAGGATATTGGGGACGTCATGATTGGTGCAATAACACAGTCTTTTCATTGGCTGAACTCCAATCCTCATTTAACATATTTTAGTCCTATTGCAATCCAAATGCTGATCCAAATGCTAGCAGTGATACAATAGAAAGTTAGCATGAGACAATCAGTCTGCAAACCATGACATTAACACAATAGTGGCTGGGGCCTCAATCCACATTCACAGGGTAATAGACAATGGACGATTAGCATAATTAAGTTCTCTGGCCTTCAATGACAAACAGGTTAGATAATTACATTACCAAGCTAAACTTTAACCACAGAAATCTATGACAATACTGTAAGAAATTCTCTTTGACCATTACAAGTTTACAAACCTATATACAATATGATATGTCTGGATGAATAAGAAATCCTCCTACATTATATATTAAAGGGTCCATTTCGTCACATACCTCCCCCTTCTTATTTAGCCAGACAGGGCAGTCAGATGTGATCAGTCTCTGGTTATCCTTCTCCTCTGGGCGGCATTGTCTTTTTTAATGGAGAAAACAGCAATCGAGGCTTCCATCTATACACCTCCCCCAGATTACCTCCCCCAGGATGGGCAGACATATTGTGGATAAACAGTAAAATGGGATTCAGGAGTTGAGCTCCCATGAATTTCTGGTTATCAATTCCCCCCCAGTCAATGACCACAGTCTGGCTAGGTGTACTCACTGTTGATGGCTCAGAGAAGAATGATGGGCTCTGGGAACATGGATTATCCTCAGAAGGTGGGGTAGCAAGATCCACATCAGGGTGCTGCTTGGCTTCCTGGATGATGGTGATGGCTGTGACACACTGGCTGGATAGTCCTTGTCCTGGGTCAGCTTGCAAAACAACAGATGTGGGGGGGCCATCCATGAGCCCCACTTCAACCTCCTCCTGGTTAGCCCCTGAATCAACAGGTGTGGGAAGGCTGCTCACAAATCCCACATCAACCTCTTCCTGGTCAGTCTCTACAATAGCAGGCATGGGGACGCTGTCTGTAAGCTCCACATCAACCTCTTCCGGGTCAGTTTCCACAATAGCAGGTGTAGGGTCACAGTCTATACGCTCCACATCGACCTCTTCCTGGTCAGTCTCTACAATAGCAGGGATGGGGACGCTGTCTGTAAGCTCCACATCGACCTCTTCCTGGTCAGTTCCCACAATAGCAGGTGTAGGGTCACTGTCTATAAGCTCCACATCGACCTCTTCCTGGTCAGTCTCTACAATAGCAGGCATGGGGACGCTGTCTGTAAGCTCCACATCGACCTCTTCCTGGTCAGTTCCCAAAGCAACAGGGATAGGGACGTTGTCCATAAACTCCAACTTGTCCTCTCCCTGCTCAGGCTCCAAAATAACAGGGGCAGGGATGCTGTCCATACGTTCCAACTCACCCTCTCCTTGGTTGTTCGCCCCGGCCAGATGCACACCTGCCAGAGGGATGTCTGAGCACTGACCCTCAGCCAGGGAGATGGTTAATTGGGAACAGGGTACAGGGTCTGGAGAAACAATAGCTGGGCTTACCAGGGTGTAGACAGAATCAATTTCTTGTTGTCCCGGGGCTTGGACGTCACTGACCTGGACTGGCTGTGCTGGCCGATGAGCTCCAGGCATGGGGCCCCGGCGTTCGCGACAATCTATATCCATATGTCCAAGACGTCCACAGGTATAACAGTGCCGTGGTTTGGGCAAGTCACGTATCCTGTCTGCATATCTTTGTCCTGGTGGGGCTTCTAATGGGTAGCGTAATAATCCTACTCGAGCGGCTGGTGGTAGCAGTTGGTGAGCTGGAATTCCTAAAATATTTCCCAGAACCCAAGCCCTCTCTTCTCTTGAGGCTTTGGGCCCCAATGCAGCCAAGCCCTCCTTGATTTGGACTGCTGTGGACCTGGTGATTTCACGATATTCACTGGATCCATGATGTGGTGCACAACTTACATCCTCTGGTACCACGTCGGCGGGGTCCTCATCATCCTCACCATCATTCTGGGTGTCCCAATGGACCAATTTCTGAATCAAAGCCGACCGAGTGTCAGCGTTCCTGTATTCAATATTTCTCCTCTGGCACAGATCCTGTAGCATCCATTTACTGCTGCTGCCGTATCTCCTCTCCGGCCCTTGTCCCATGGCTGAGCTGGTGGGGTTGGACATGGCAACGTCCGAAACCTGAATGCCTCACCTATGGCCTGCTGGGTATGCTTATATGCCTCCCTGGTTGTTGAGCCCTTGGACGGTGTCCACGAACACCAGTCCCCTGCAGCTCCCCTGGATAAACCAGGCTGAGTAGTATCCCACTGCTGCCACCAATTGTGGAGACCCGGGGGTCAGTGGGCGCTCTCGTCCGCAGACCCAGCCGCCTTTACAAAGACAGCGTGGACCAGGGCTCATCCCCAACTGAACGCCCGAGCTCCTTAACCGTGGGCGGAACACTACTCAGACAACACAGGGTCAGGGAATCACAATATTAAGGCTTTATTGGATTACCAAACAGTTAACAGCATATAACGCATAACCAAGCACAACACATAAATGTAACAACAGGCAACAGAGTCTCACCCTTCCGCTGGCTCACCAGGGATTAGAATGTAGCACGGCAAAGTCTGTAGCCAGGTGACTGTATCGTCCCAACCTGGGTTGCTTCCTCATCCTTATGTAGTCTTTGTCATCACAGCCGAATCCGGTAATCCGATACTGAGGTCCTTGTGGTTCTTTAGTCCGTGTTCTGATCCCCTTGGTCGGCACCGAAATGCCTAGGCCTAGGGTTATGGCTCGCTAATCGGATCCGAAGACCCTCGATTAGCTGCCTGTATCCAATCCAGTGACCTCTAGCCGGGACCGAAAATCCCTAGACTGAGGCCACTAGACAGAATATAACTCCAAAACTACTGGTTAAAGTGAACAGTCCTCCTTATATACCCTCAGCCCTCATTGTAGGATATTGGGGACGTCATGATTGGTGCAATAACACAGTCTTTTCATTGGCTGAACTCCAATCCTCATTTAACATATTTTAGTCCTATTGCAATCCAAATGCTGATCCAAATGCTAGCAGTGATACAATGGAAAGTTAGCATGAGACAATCAGTCTGCAAACCATGACATTAACACAATAGTGGCTGGGGCCTCAATCCACATTCACAGGGTAATAGACAATGGACGATTAGCATAATTAAGTTCTCTGGCCTTCAATGACAAACAGGTTAGATAATTACATTACCAAGCTAAACTTTAACCACAGAAATCTATGACAATACTGTAAGAAATTCTCTTTGACCATTACAAGTTTACAAACCTATATACAATATGATATGTCTGGATGAATAAGAAATCCTCCTACATTATATATTAAAGGGTCCATTTCGTCACAGGCAGTAAAGGCGATATGACGCGATTTTCATCATATCGCCTTTACCGCCCCCTTGCAGCACAAGCACAGTCTCTTCTCTATAGCACGCCCATATGGGCGTGCATAATTAACACACCGGCGGCGGGGAGAAGCACAAAAGACCGCCTTTTGTGGCTTCACATATAATGAGAAGCTGCAGATCCACAGGTAAAAAAATAACTTTTATGAACTTTACATTAGTGCTAGATGCATACATATCGCCTGAGAGTGGTTGCCTGGTTTCACAGCAGTGCTCTGAAACCAGGCGATCACTCTCAGTCGACTTTTCGGCTCAAAATCGCCTCTTTACACGGGGCTACTTGCCGCTGATGATAGGCCACGCCCCTGCATCCCCGGCAATATCGGCGGCGATGTCACCTGGTGTTTCGGTACCCTTATTTTCAGAATTGATAGCATGTCCCAGCAATTATGCCACTATTGTCTGACTTGATCCAAGCAATTTATGAATAACTGTATTTAAAAATATATACATATTAAACTACAAGTGATTTATATTATATTATGTTATAAAATGTCAAAGTTTTAATTTTCTACTGTACATGTTTTCTATATGTTTATCGTAGAAACAAGGAGAAACAATTACCTGACGTATTTTTACCAATGTATATTTGGTGTGTGACCTTTAGAATTTCACAATATAGTGCATTCTAGAATACATTGCATCACAAATATGGCATTTCAAGATATTAAAATTCAAAACCAAAGTATTATGGTGCATTGCCTTTGTTGAAAGTAGTTTACACACATATTTCTGCATAGTGTGTTATCTTTATAATAAGTGATATAACTTTTTTCAAAGGTTACACCAATCAAAATAACTGCTTTTTAATAGCAGCCTTATATTTCCACTGTTTATTTAGCCAGTTCATGTTTATTTATTACTGAATTGACAAGGCTAGATATTGTGCTATAAATGAATTCTATTTACAGGTAATCATAAAGAATTGACATTTCTTTATTTAATCCATATGTTATGCATTTCATTTATTTTTTGTGGTAAATTTTAGTAAAATATATCTGAAAAGTATGTTTTGCAAATTTTAGGTATTTTCTGGATAGAAATTTTTGTTTTTGCAAATTAAAGAGATTCTTTTATCAGTTTTCATTTGTTAAAGAGCTGAGAAAAAAAACTTGGCTATTTTAATTTTTCTTTTCTTTAATCTATTATATAATTGCCTTAAATTGTCTGTCATCCACTTCCGTCCTTGAATCCCATAGGTCACCGCGCCAGCCGGAAGTACTCTGACTGCCTTATTGGAACACCCAAGTGATGGGTTTTCCAATTTACCAATCTCCGCACTCCAGGCCGACAGCTCCTACACCACCGCTGCACCCACCTTGGCCGCTCGACACCTCCGCCCGGTCCCCGCAGCCCGGTGCTCGCTTCCCCCTCGTACCGCCCAGCAGTTCACCCGGCCTGCCCCTCCTGCCTATGTCCCTGTCCTGCTGGTGCACCCCTCAAACTGGTCTCCCACTCCTGCCACTGTTACCTGCTGCTCTAAAGCTGAATCTGT
Organism: Allobates femoralis; assembly: GCA_033576535.1. Taxonomy (NCBI): domain Eukaryota; kingdom Metazoa; phylum Chordata; class Amphibia; order Anura; family Aromobatidae; genus Allobates; species Allobates femoralis. The sequence continues at coordinate 204,559,102 of JARQOC010000003.1, read as the reverse complement.
GTGACGCAGCCAAGTTATGTGATTCGGCGTGGTCACATGACCCAGCTGCATCACATGACCAGGTGCTTCCGCATCGGAGCATCGGCTGAGGCCAACAGGAGGTGGAGACTGGTATGTGTGTGTCTGTATGTGTGTGTATATACATGTTTGTGTGTCTGTATACATATATGTATATATGTGTGCATCTGTATGTGTGTATACATGTGTGAGAACATGTGTATATGTATACATGTATGTGTGAGTGTGCATGTGTGTCTGTATATGTGTGTATTCATGTGTGTGTACATGTGTGTGCATACATGTGTGTGTATGTATACATGAGTATGTGTACATGTATGTGTCTGTATACATGTGTATACATGTGTGTATACATGTATGTGTATACCTTGTTTGTGTACGTGTGTGAATTTGTATACATGTGTGTGTCTGTATAAATGTGTGTGCCTGTATATGTGTGTATACATGTGTGTACATGTGGGTGTACATGTGTGCATATACCTGTGTGTACATATGTGTGTATGCATGCGTGTATACATTTGTGTCTGTATACCTGTGTGTCTATATACATGTGTGTATACATGTGTGTGTACATTTGTGTGTCTGTATATATGTGTGTCTGAATACATGTGTGCGTATACATGTGTATGTGAGTGTGTATACATGTGTGTATAAAGTACATGCATGTGTGTGTACATCTGTGTGTACGGGTGTGTGTCTGCATGTGTATATCTGTATGTGTGTACATGTCTGTGTGTCTGTATATGTGTGTGTATACATTGTGTGTAGTGATGGGCGAATCCTAAATTACTCGGAATCGCTTGACTGTAGCGAGTCCGAGCCCAGGACTCGCTACTCGTTGCGAGTCTAGCGAGTCCAATGTTAATGAATGGGGAAGCGAGTAATAGCGAGTAGTGTGAGATTTACAAATCGCAGATGTGTCTCGGAAGCTTCAGCCTGAAGCAATCCTAGTTTTGTCATTTATTTGCATTGGACTCGTTTACTTTGTAAGTAATCGCTGGGAAACTCGCACAGATAAGAGAAGAGTCCTGTCTGCTCTGTGCAGCTCCAGGGTCCTAGAGCCCGCCTGCTGCCTGATGTAGCAGTGCTGAGATTGTTCTCAGTCTGCTCATTCCCTGTGTACAGACATGAATGTCTGTGCACAGAGATGATGTAGCAGTGCTGATATTGTTCTCAGTCTGCTCATTCCCTGTGCATAGACATCTATATCTATACACAGGGGATGTAGCAGAGAGGACATCACGTTTTGGACTGCGTCGGACGGAAGAGGATTTTTTTAATTAAAGATGGAGTCCCTAATGGCTTTTTTTTTTATTTCTAATAAAAAAATTTCTCTGTGTTGTGTTTTTTTTAAAACAATTTAATAGAAATTCATGGCGGTCATGTCTAATATTGGCGTGACCGCCATAAATTTCGGGCTTAGGGCCAGCTGATAATACAAAGCTGGCCCTAACCTCTTTATTACCCAGCGTGCCACCGCCACCAGGGCCGCTGGAAGAGCGGGGTTCAGCGCCAAAGGATGGCGCTTCAATGAACGGCTGCGGGCTGCAATTTGCAGTGGGGGGTGCCCAGAAAGTCGTCTCGGAGTCGGAGTCGTCTCGGAGTCGGAGTCGTCTCGGAGTCGGAGTCGTCTCGGAGTTGGAGTCGTCTCGGAGTCGGAGTCATCTCGGAGTCGGAGTCATCTCGGAGTCGGAGTCGTCTTGAAGTCGGAGTCATCTCGGAGTCGGAGTCGGAGTCGTCTCGGAGTCGGAGTCGGAGTCGTCTCGGAGTCGGAGTCGTCTCGGAGTCGGAGTCGTCTCGGAGTCGAGTCGGAGTCGTCTCGGAGTCGGAGTCGTCTCGGAGTCGGAGTCAAAAAAATGCGTGGGGCTCCGCGCAATTTCTATGTCTAGCCAGGTACAGCTAAGCAGCTGGGGGCTGGAATCCGCAGCGCAGGGATGCCCAAGCTTTCTGGGCACCCCCCGCTGCAAATTGCAGCCCGCAGCCGCCCCAGAAGATGGCGTGTTCATTGAAGCGCCATCCTCTGGCGCTGAACCCCGCTCTTCCAGCGGCCCTGGTGGCGGTGGCACGCTGGGTAATAAAGGGGTTAATACCAGCTTTGTTATACAAGCTGGTATTAAGCCCGAGATTCTTAATGTCAGGCCACATTTGACCCAGCCACTAAGAATCTCCAATAAAGGGTTAAAAAAACACAACACAGAGAAAATTTTTTATTTGAAATAAAAAAAAAAGCCATTAGGGACTCCATCTTTAATTAAAAAAATCCTCTTCCGTCCGACGCAGTCCAAAACGCAATGTCCTCTCTGCTACATCCCCTGTGCATAAATATAGATGTCTATGCACAGGGAATGAGCAGACTGAGAACAATCTCAGCACTGCTACATCAGGCAGCAGGCGGGCTCTAGGACCCTGGAGCTGCACAGAGAAGACAGCTGGACTCGGCTCGCAAAGAAACAGCAGTTACTTTGCGAGTTTCCCTGCTATCACTGGCACAGTAGCCGAGTCTAATGCAAACAATGGCAATCCTAGTTTTGTCAGCGTTTCTGACAAAACTAGGATTGATATTGATTTGCATTGGACTCGTGCGAGTAATCACTGGGAAACTCGCAGAGTACCGAGTCCTGCGAGTCCCTTACTACTCGCCGAGTAACGAGTCTCAGCGAGTAGATTCGCCCATCCCTAATTGTGTGTCTGTATACATGCATGAAAAGAAGGAAAGCAATATGTAGAAAAAGGGTGATCTACACAGTATAAACAGTAAATCTTGTTGGAATGCAAATGTCAAATCAGTTAGATACAGTGATCACCAATCATAAATAGAGTCTGAAAAAGAAAAAAAAACCTAGTAGGGGGTAAAACACATATTTAGTGCAAACAGTTCCTTAAAGTTTATGTCAAGGGCATGGAAACAATTATAAGAAATTGGGTTGTATAGTAAATAGGAATTTTACTAATAGGAAAGAGTTTATTGTCATAGTGCAAAGATAGAAAACATAGAAGACTAACAGAAATTCAACTGTGGTCCATCATCACACAATTTTTGAACATTGTTTTGCTCTTCCTTGCATCCCTATTTGAGTACCTTGGTCCCCAGAAAACTATGGTGTGGTACACACTGGGATAATGATTATTGCACCATTGCAGGTACCAACAGGTTGCTCTTGATCTCTACTGGTGCTGAGGTTAATTGGACATATGTCCTCTAGGCTATCATTTACAGTGATTTGAAGCACGTAACAGCGCCAGTATCCATTGTGCATTTGTAACTAGCTGTGAACCTTATGTGGGGTGACACCTTTCCTTTAAGAGCGATTTGGCCCCCTGTTGTTAATTGTTTTTAAGATACCTTTTCAAGTTATGTGTGACATTTGCATTCTAATAAAGATTTACTGTTTATACTGTGGAGATCGCCCTTTTTCTACGTATCACTTTCCTTCTTTCTATATTGTTTCCTATGGACTTGTAGAGCCAGATCCCTTTGTAAGATGTTAGTGGTGCCCGCGGATAAACTTTGTCTGTAAATATGTGTGTATACATTGTGTGTCTATACATGTGTGTATATCTGTGTGTACATGTGTGTGTCTGTAAACATGTGTGTGTATACATGTGTGTGTGAATATACATGTGTGTGTATACAGGTATATCTATGACATGACCCGTCATGTCATGTCATACACATATACACACACATGTACATGCACACATATATACACACCTATATACACGTACACACACACACAAAAACACATATACTGTACACATACATGGCAAGTCACGTGATACACATACACAGACCTATAGACACAAGGCATGTACCGTCATACACATATATACACATATACTCACACAGTCACGTCATACATACACACCCACATGTAGACACACACGCCAGGTCATGTCACACAAAAACACATATATACACATACACACATGACAGGTCACATGACGTGCCAAGTACATACACACATATATACACACAACCTTTCACGTCATGTACCACATCCACATATACACACATATACACATGTATATGCGCACATGGTGGGGACACACACATATACACACACGGTGACTCATATGATGTGCACAGGGACATAGACATAAACACACACACAATGGGTCATGTGAGGCAGCGGGTCCACATATACACACACACAGGCAGCGGGTCATGTGACACGGTGGGGACAAACACTCATATAAACACATGCCAGGTCACGTGACATGGCAGGGACACACATATACACAAATACACACATGCACACTTACGCAGCTGCCATCTTTGGACACTAAGTTATACAAAGATGATTGTGGCATGACACATCACACCACCCCACTCTAAGATTACAGATTAACATCAGATGGGAGCTTGGTGGGAAATAATACAATGGATAACAAGGTGTCTCCATCTGTTTTGTAAATATTTCTTTCTCTCGCTGTCCTTTTTTTGCTCTCTACTGAAAGTATTGCTAATGGCCAGCTATTATACTGACGGCTGACATTAGCAATAGGGCTTGACGTCAACTCCCAAAAAAACTGACATCAACCCCTTTATAAGCCAGTCTACCACCAGTACACGGCAACTGGAAAAGCGGGGTACCGCCGGTTTTGATGTCTCTAATGGAGGCGCCAATTCTGGGGAGGCTGCTGGCTGCAATTTTCAGTGTGGGGGACCCAGAATGCTTAGGCATTACCAAGCTGAGAATTCCAACGCCCAGCTGCCTGGGTTACCTTGGCTGGCAATAAAAAAATACCCTGAAGCCCATGTAAATTTTTATTTTTATTACTTATTTAAATAAATAAATAAGTCTCCATTGTATTTTTCATTGCCAGAGAAGGTAACACCAGGCAGCGGGGATTGGCAGCCATAGCTACTTGGTTTACTTGCGCTGGCAATAGAAAATACAGGGAAGCCCTACACAATTTTTGCCAGGAAATTAAACACTTTATCAATAAAAATAAACACAGAAACAGGTTTTTAAGTAAAAATGCATTTATTTACATACATTACACACACTGAGGGGAGTGCACAGTGGGAAGACAGCACAATGGAGACAATGGAGAGAGCAAATGAGGAGAGAATACAGCACAGGGGGGAAAGCACACATGGGGAGACAGTTCAAGGGAGAGAGCACATGAGGGGAAAGTGCACAGGAAGAAGACAGCTCAAAGGAGACAGCACATGGGGAAGAGAGAACGGGCCTTCATCTAGTGATGATATAAGCTTGTAATGTTTAAGTCATAAATTACAATAAGTTTACTTCGGTTTTGCCAGAGACTCGTGTCTGTGGGCATTTTGTACTTTTTCCACTGCATAAGTTTGGCCAATCATCAGCAGACAGTAACACACATGGCAAAATAGAACACAGCCTCAAGTTGTTACATAGTCTAATTTCTGGCTTGTTGTCATTAAGCTATTTAAAAAATGAACATATTTTCTCAGTTGTTTCTTTAAAGGAATTTGTAAGCAGGTTTTTGCTATGTTTTGATGTGTTGCTCTGTTTTGTCCGGGTTAAAACACAGGATTTAGCTATATATCACATGCCACCTCCTGTGCTGTCGTTTACTTAAAATGAGTACCGTATATACTCGCGAATAAGCCGAGTTTTTCAGCCCAAAAATTGGGCTGAAAAGTACCCCCTCGGCTTATACGCGAGTATATAGCCGAGTACACAGACCGCGCCCGCTACCATCAGTATACAGGCGCCCCCCCATCAGTATCCAGGGCCCACCCTTGCAGCCCAAACCTGTAAAGTAAGATCATTATACTTACACCTGTGGCCGTCCCCGCTGCCGACATCGCGCTCCTCCAGCTTCATCCGTCTTCTTCCGGCTTCCTCCTCCGATGGGCACAGGCAATGACGTCATTGTCTGCGCCAGAGGAGGAAGCCGGGAGACGGATGAAGCCGGTGGAGCGCGATGTCGGCAGCGGGGACGGCCACAGGTGTAAGTATAATGATCTTACTTTATAGGTTTGGGCTGCAAGGGGGGGCCCTGGATACTGATGGGGTGGGGCGCCTGTATACTGATGGGGGTGGCGGGCGGGGGCCTGTATACTACCACTGGGGCTGCAGCTATATATACCTCTGGGGCTGCTGCTGTATATACCTCTGAGGCTGTGGCTGTATATACCTCTGGGGCTGCTGCTGTATATACCATTGGGGCTGCTGCTGTATATACCATTGGGGCTGCTGTGTAACACTGCTGGGGCTGCTGCTGTATACACCACTGGGGCTGCTGTTGTATACACCACTGGGGCTGTTGCTGTATACACCACTGGGGCTGCTGCTGTATACACCACTGGCGCTGCTGTATACACCATGGGGCTGCTGCTGTATACACCACTGGGGCTGCTGCTGTATACACCACTGGGGCTGCTGCTGTATACACCACTGGGGCTGCTGCTGTATACACCACTGGGGCTGCTGCTGTACACACCACTGGGGCTGCTGCTGTATACACCACTGGGGCTGTTGCTGTATACACCACTGGGGCTGCTGCTGTATACACCACTGGGGCTGTTGCTGTATACACCACTGGGGCTGTTGCTGTATACACCACTGGGCTGCTGCTGTATACACCACTGGGGCTGTTGCTGTATACACCACTGGGGCTGCTGCTGTATACACCACTGGGGCTGTTGCTGTATACACCACTGGGGCTGCTGCTGTATACACCACTGGGGCTGCTGCTGTATACACCACTGGGGCTGCTGCTGTATACACCACTGGGGCTGCTGCTGTATACACCACTGGGGGCTGCTGCTGTAACACTGCTGGGGCCTGTATATACCACTGAGGAGGCCTGTATACCACACTGCTGGGGGCTGTATACCTGTGCTGGGGTCCACCCTCGGCTTATACACGAGTCAATAGATTTTCCCAGGTTTTGGGGGCAAAAGTAGGGGGGTCGGCTTATACACGGGTCGGCTTATACCGAGTATATACAGTATTTCAATCACTAGGACTTTATCACCACTGTGACTAACTGGCTCATGCCATGTTGTCTGACTCTGCATTGTTTTGAGATCAGCACCTCACTGTCTAGAACATTATACATTGAAGCGCCTGCTTTGGGCGGGAAGACTTGTTCAGCTCTGCTGTATGGCTACTTTAAATATAAAAATTCTGATTGTTTTAGAATCGCTGCACCCAGTACTTGAAATCATATAGCATTGGGTTCAGAGTCTCTTCGCCTATTTAACTGAAAGTAGAAAGTAGACAAAGCTTTATTTAAATTACATGTTTCAAAAACAAGGTTAAATAAAAATAAATATGAATGGGGCTCAATAATCTGGAGGAAATATAGTGAGTAGGAAAAGGCAGCACAAGAACGTGAAATTCATAGTAAAACTATGAGGGCAAAGTAGCCATCAAACAGTGAATAACATAAATAGTTGCTGGATATAAGAAAAATCAAAAAATATTATGACACAGTATAGCTATTCATACTAATAATTAAAAACACTCATAATTACTTTCGTAGTTATAAATAAACATTTATATATATATAATAATATATGTATTCATGTCTTATGTTTGTTTGAACAACTTTTTTATATTTTTTCTTACGTATTTTCTTTGAGCATTTCTCCAGATCTAAGATCATGCCACATTAAGTATGTTCATTAATTACGTTTAATTTTTCTTTAACCTTACTGTAAATGTTCTTAGTTTATCTACACTTCAACACTTCACTATTGTACATGAAATATCATTTATTGATCAATGTATACTTTTGTAATTATATACATTTTTACACTTGAATTGCGTTTGCACCCTATTTGTTCTTCATTTTCATCCTTTTCATTTTCATCCCATTCATTTAGTATGTCTAATATTACATTTTTATTCATATCTATCTTCCTTACATATTTAATTTTCTTTGTGTATTGTTATCTATCTATCTCTCTCTCTCTTTCTCTCTCTCTGTCTCTCTCTCTCTCTTTATTTATATATATATATCCTGGTCATCCTGCAGCGGTACAGAATGGGTTACGTCCTTAATCCCTAGTCAGAACAGACCACATGTTAATTAGCTATACCGAATAACTAACCAATTGACACCTCCTGTGTTCCCTCTGCCTCTCCCCTATAAAGGGTCACTCAGTTCCTACCCTCATATGTATACACTTCTCCCCACAAACTGGTTTGGTCCTGGTCCCTGGAGGTGGAGGACCTAAAGGTGGTGTTGTCATCATACAGCTGCTGGACTCCGAGTGGAGAGATCATCTCTGCAGAGAAGTAAGAGGTGGCTGTGCCATCCATCCACCAGGTGAGCCCTTCCCTGCACTTTCTAGGTCCAGTGCTGCGGTGTGCAGAGACTCCCCATGTTCCCCAAGGGCCCCATGTCCCCAGTGGCGTGGCAACTGCGGTCGGATAAAATCTTGCCTACTCACGTTTCTGAACTGTGGCCAGCACAACTCTCCAGTGCTCGGGTGCCATCAGTCATAGATTTCCATTCCGCAGTCCCTGCAGGATCCTGTGTCTCGCGCAGCGCCAAGACAACCCTCTGGTGCACACTTCCTTGTACTAATGTACGTCACTTCCAGTGCATTAAGATAGATGAAGCCGCACACGTTCGGTATATGCCCAATCCTTTATTCAGCCAGTGGGTAATTCACATGGTGAGGGTGGTTGGTGGGAGGACGGAGGGGCGGTGGTACAGCGGCCGTCTCGCTACAGCAAGTTGAGCTTCAAAGGGTACAATCCTCCATGGAGTATGTGCGGCTTCATCTATCTTAATGCAATAAATTCTTGTCTAGATTGTGGTCCTATATACACATTTACGTGTGTCACTCGGTTCCCTGCTAAGCATATATATTATATATATATATATATATATATATATATATATATATATATATATATATATATTGTGAGGCACCGCCGGCATGGTCCCCATGGCCGGGGCGCATCACATGCAGGATCAGTGTATGATCTTGTTCACACTGGCCAGTTTTATAGTGGATGACGCTGTGTGAACCTGTCCTGAACACAAGGAGTTAAATGTGAAAGTGTGTGCTGTAAAGCTGACAGTCATGAGACTAGTGAGCGGCTGTGAGTGGCAGGAGATCGATGAGGCCCTGAGGAAAGGAATGGGTGCTGATTGTTGACAGCCCAGGTGGGTGTGTACTGAGTAATAGCATCCCAGCTGGATGAGTCAGAGTGGGAGTGGCAGGCACGATAAGAGCCTGCCAGCTGAGTGATTGAGAGATTCATTCAGAGACTGGAGATCGTGCTAAAACCAGCCTGAGTGCAGAGCAGTGCAAGGCTCTGTGTGTGTGTGTGTGTACGATGGGAGCATGCTAGCTCCATACCGAGGCTTAGGACCGAGGTCGTGACAACGCCTGGAGTGGGGAAGCCGTGGCTGAACCCGTGGATACTGGTCCGGGCGTGGGGTGAAACACGTCCGGGAAAGGAGCCCTTGGGGGTTGCCTGGTGGAACCTGTGACACAGGTAGCGAGACACGGATCCGTGCCCGGTAAGAAAAGCAGTTCCTGAATGCTTGTGTAAACTGTGCACCTTGTGTGTAAATCATGCCAGGCGAGCGTAGCCGCCATTAGGTCCAGCGAAGGACCTGTTGAACCTTATCAGTATTGTATAGCTTTTTAAAAGACCCAGCGAGTGAATGTAGCCCTATAGGGGCAGATGTATGAAGTATGCCAGGTGGGCATAGACCGCCCTTGGGACCGACTCAGTGTAGTCAGTTAAAGGTCCTGATGAACCGGAATGTATGTAGCCTTTGGGAGGTGAATGTGTGTAGCCCTTCGGGAGGCGATTGTGTGTAGCCCTTCGGGAGGCGATTTTATGAAGTGTGCCAGGTGGGCATAGACCGCACTTGGGTCCGACTTAGAGTAGTCAGTTAAAGGACCTGATGAACCGGAATGTATGTATGTACTAGAGGTCAGATGCAGGGGTTAATAGGGCTCCTATAGTAGGGTAACGGATGGTTGTCCCGGATACTAAGGTTTGCCAATCCCTGTTCTGAACCCAGATGTGCCACAGTCCATGGATGTTTATATGATGGGCTGTGAGCGTGTGAATGAACGCATGTGGTCCATGGTGGCTTATAGGATGGATCACATATTGTATGTAAGAACCTGGTCAGGCTAGAGTCCTGATTCCGGGGTAGTATGGAGCTGGGGAAATAAAGCCAGGCGGCTGGTTCCGCCATTGGGACCCATAGGGCCCATTGATATGGTAACTGATGTATTGTTAAATGTATGTGAAATGTAGAGAGGCCGGAGGCCGTAGCCACCACGTGAGCCGTTGTTAGAGCTCCAATGGGGACAGAGAGGTGGTTAAAGGTCCCGGGTAACTATAAGATGTTATGTGCAATATAAGTGTAATGTAATGTTATATGTAAATGTGTGGTGTATTTATGTATGGTGTTTATAATCAATATGATATGTGTCAAACATGCTACCCGGGTTATGTTATTATATGTGAAAAATAAACGGGTAGACATTGGTTAAAATTATAAACACGTGTTCTTGTCGTTATGCAAGCGGGTTCCCCGGGTGCTACCTCAGAATATATATATATATATATATATATTCATGTGTATATATATGTGTGTCTCCTGTCACTAAAGGTGGATCACCTGAATGTAAATCCCAAGCTGGTCTTGCGGTCATACCAAGGAAATCATGCTGCCAAGCTACCTAGGATAAGCCTAGTGCTTGCCAGGACTGGAAATGTCATATGAATAATCAGTCCCTCTACTTACAGTTGAAGCACTGGCGTGGCGGCGTCCCGGCAGTGTGACTGAACCTGGAAGCAAAGTAAACTTCACTATGTGCACGTGCGACGGCTAAGGGGATTCCAGCAGGAAGTTTTAAATGGAAGCACTCTATAAGTCCTGGCATTCACCAGGCAGCCGAGCTTTGGTAGTCTGGGGTATTGTACGCTCCTGGGACTGACTGACCTTGCATGAGGTCATTAGATTGATTTCTCTTTTACTATTTCAGATGTTTTTCTTCCATTTCTTCGCTTATATGTGCCATAGAGGAGAGATGGCAGCATCCCGGCACTGAGTTTCACTATCGCATGCAGGTCTTCTAGGCATGCTCTGCTTGCATCGAGCGACTGCACTGGTTCACTAATGAAGACCAGTTTGTAGATTACATAGCTAAATAAAATTGGCACTGTAAGTCTCCCACTTTTGCCAAGAAGCAAAGCTGTTTGGAATCTAAAGTATTAGTGCACTTCTGACAGATTATCTCTATACACAATATGGGGGCCCTGATGATATGGCTGACTCTGAGATCCTATCACCTTAACTAACAGCTTGCAAGATAATACATAATGAATTCTTATGTGATGCCTCGCTTATTACAATGAAAGGGGGCTAACTCTCTGATCACTAAAAACGCCTCCAGAAAGGCGCTATGGATCGACTAATGAACAAGTGATGATGCATTTCTGCAGCCTTCAGGTTTGTTCAGTTTCCAACTATAAGATATCCAGAAGCTCTGGGACAAGTCAGGACAGGAATATGACAGTTGGAATCTACTACAAGAATTCCTACAGGAAGGGGCACTAGAAGAGATGCCATCTCATCAAAGAGGGCTAGGAGTGTGCCTCCCTTTATCTCCAGTCTCCAAGTCTGGAGAGAGACAATATTTGGTAATAGATCTCACTTACATGAACACTTTCCACTAGGAGAGGAGAAAATTCAAAATGAGGAATCTTTGATTGTCTGGTTGATTCTGTACAGAGGCAGCTGGTGTACAACCATAGATCTGCAGGATGCTTATTTGCATCTCCCAATTCTTACATTCCATTGCAGGTTCCTACGAGTTGCAGTACAGCAAGGTGGTCCTCTTCACCATTTTCAATTCACTTTTCTACCGTGCAGGATCTCGATGGGCCCGAGAGTCTTTGCCAAGACAATGGTAGTCCTGGTATCTGCCGTCAGACGTCAGGGCATTTACATCATGCTTTACCTAGATGACTGGTTACCGAGAGCTTCCTCCAAAGCTCAGTTACTGAATCATCTACAGGTGACCCTGAATCTGCTGATCTCCCACGGTTCCTGATCAACAGAGAGAGAAATCATGGCTATCACCTTCCAGAGAGAAGAAATTCTTGAATGCAAGAGCAACTCCCAAGACATAACGGTGACATTGACCAGCGAGAGAATCCGAAGTCTTAAAGAAGGCATATCTCATCTTATCGGAGTTCCTCGCGTATCAATCAGAACGGCAGTGAGTGTCTTGGGGAAGCTAACTTCAACCATAGAAGCAGTTGCATAGGCAAAACATCTTGTGCAAATGCTGCAATCAGACATCATGACATCGTGTCTAATCCATTGGCCATTAACATCTCTAATCTCTATACCTCGGTTTATTAAGCAGGACCTGCAATGGTGGCTGGTTCCATCTCATCTGAGTTTGGGCAGGTCATTTGTACAACATTATATGGTCACTCTGACAATGGGTGCCTCAAAACAGGCAGGGGGTGCTAATATAAGAGAACTCTGGGCCCAGAGACCCTAACAAAGTTGGAGGCCTAGATGTCCAGTCTCAGGGAACTGATGGCGATAGGTCTCGCTCTTCATCACTTCCAGCAGCTGCTGTTCCAGCAAGCTGTGATAGTCCGGTCCAACAACCTTGCGGCAGTGGTCTGCCTTTAATAAACAATGGGGAATGAGGAGTCATTCTCTTGCTTCAGAGTGCAACAACAAATTTGTTTGAGCAAAGAGCAGTCTTCACAGTATGACAGCAGTCCACGTACAGGGGGTCTTTTACACCATGGCCGATTGGCTTAGCCACAATCAAGTCCAACTAGCAGACTGAAGCCTCAACATCAAAGTTTTTATCAAATCACGTGGCTTATGTGAAACCCGACTTGAACGCGATGGCTACCCGTCTTAACGTGAAGTGTTTCTGCTTCACCTCCCTTCAGAGTCACGATTAGCCTTGGGCCCTGGATGCTGTAGTTCTCTAATTGAAAAGATTGATGGTGTATGCCTTTTTCCAGGTTCCGATAATCCTCCCGATACTCTGCCAGATTCGGGACAAAACGGGAAGTCATTCCATTCTGGTTTCGAAGAAATTGGTTTCAGCTTCTGTGGCAGCTTTCAAAAGGAAAATTCTGGAAGCTTATGATCAGACCAGATCTCCTGTCAAAAGGAGACATTGACTACCTGGACTCAGCCAGATTGCATCTGACAACATTGAGATGGTCAGGGAGACTTTAATCACCTAGATGACGTCATCAGTACTTTTGCTGCCACTGGAAGACCAGCTACGTTGAGGGGAATTATGGAACATCTAAAACTCATGGTGCTCCTCACAAGGTCATGACAGGAATACCATGGCCTCCGTTCTACAGTCCCTACAAGCAGGGTTTGATAAAGGTCTGAAGCTAAACACTTTGAAGACTCAGTTTTCAGTGATCAAGGCAAACTTGGATGGTACAATGTCTAGACATCCGCTGATAGCTCAATTCTTTAAGCAGTGAAGAATTTGAGACCTCCCTTTTGTTTCACTGGTTCCTTCTTGGGACCTCTCACTCCTTCTTAAACCTCTTCAAGGACCTCTCAAGCCAGCAGAACAGTCTTTGATCACACACATCTCCTGGAAGACTGTGTTTCTGGTAATACTTTCATCAGCTAGAAGAATTTGAGAATTCCAGGCATTGTCTTCCAGTGACCCATATCTCCGTATTGTGTCAGATCATATAGCATTGAGACTCATGTCAGGGCTTTTGCCAAAAGGAGGTTCTGCATTGAACATCATCATCCATGAGGTTATTCTTCAGGTACTTGGCGACAATGCTAATGAACAAGGTCTCGCCTTATTGGAGGTATGATGATGGTTCTAATCTATCTCTAGAACACTCTCACATTCAGGAAGGATGAAAACCTGTTTCATCAGTTTACAGGACCGAATCACGGCTGGAAAGCTAGCAAGAGCACTCTAGTTAGATGGATCCGATCGGTAATCTGCGAAACCTACATGACAAATCAACAGCTCCACCTGCCTCATGGGCTGAAAGGACACACATTCCATTTGTAGAGCTGAAACATAGTCATCTTCATCTACATTCATGAAGCATTACCGACTACATATCTCAGCCTCTGTGGGCTCAGCCTTCAGCAAAAGAGTACTTCAACAGGCATCAAAACCGATTCCAGACCCTAAGTGGGGCATTGCTTGCTAATTCCCATTTTGTGCTGCCAGAGGACTCCCAGGAAAGATAAAAATTTACTTATCTGAAATTTTCATATCCTGGAATCCATAGGCAGCATAGACTTCCCTTCCATTAAAATCCATTATTGCTTGCAAATTATACATGTTGTGTGGTGTCTTTCCCCCTTTATAGGGGAGGGGTGGGGGGAAGAAAGGAGGTGTCAATTGGTTAATTATTTGGTATTGCTAATTAACATGTCTTCTCTTTTGAATAGGGATTAAGGCCTTAACCCATTCTGTGCTGCCTACAGACTCCAGTGAATAAAAATTATAGATAGATATAGATATATACATATATAAAAAAAATTGTAGCAGCACACTGTCAGTGCCAATACCATGCAAACAAAGATGTTTTAAGTGATGTTAGTAGTTGTCGTTATTTTGAGAAAAATTAAAAACTATAACTTTTTTTAAAAAAAACTCAGATGGAATGTTTTTTTTTTTTTTTAAATACTTATCCTAAAATAAGGTTCTTAGTGCAAGTATTGGCCATCAGATGCCTGCCAATCAACCGTGGCAAGGTGAACTTAAATCTGATGGGTCCCTGTCTACACTGAAAACTTCTCTCGTACCTCTTAGGGCTCCATTACATAGGCTGCAGCAGGATACATAGCACACCAGATGGCCCCGTGGCTTGCTGAGAAGAAAGGAGTGCTAATTCCAGCAATGAAGCCAGTAAACTCCACACACATAGAAAGAAAAAAAAAACAGACAGCACTTCCTTTTAGCTTTTCAGCATAGGTGCAAATCTACAGAACTGGATTATATAGATAGAAGATTGTAGCAACACACTGTCAGTGCCATTACCATACAAAGATGTTTTTAAGTGATATTAGTAGTTGTCATTATTTTGAGAAAAAATAAAAAATAAAAAGTTTTTTCAAAAAAACTCAAATGGAATTTAAAAGAAAACAAAAAAAACTTATCTTAAAATAACGTTCTTAGCGCAAGTATTTTTTTCTTTATATACATATATATAGATATTATTGTTCATTCTGGCTGTTCTAGTTGCACCTTTGCCCAACACATCTTCAAGGCCATTACCGTGCTCATGCACTAATCAGACTGCTGGTTTGTGGTGCTCATCTCTTCTTTATCCTGTATTGGATCTTGGCACATGACTGTCTCTTGATCATGTGCTTGCTCATGTGACCGTGTGGCATGCACAACCCCCTGCGCCTTCCTGGATGATGCAGCTTGTGGCATAATCTGCCTGTTTCTGATTGGCTGCATGATTCACTTCAGACTCTGGCTCTTAATATATGCTTTACGATTTGTTTGGTTGGGTCTCATACATATGGCTTATTCTGCTGGCCTAATGTCATGCCCCCCGATAAAGGCTATACATTGAAATGTGTGTTGGGATCTTGCACCAGTCCAGCAGAGAGAACTACACCATCCAGGGTCCAAGGCTAATCGTGACTCTGAAGGGAGGTGATGCAGGGACACTTCACGTTAAGACGGGTAGCCATCGAGTTCAAGTCGAGTTTCACATAACCCCTTGATTTGATAAAAACTTTGATGTTGAGGCTTCAGTCTGCTAGTTGGACTTGATTGTGGCTGAGCCAATCAGCCATGGTGTAAAAGACCCCAGTATGTGGACTGCTTTCATACTGTGAAGGCTGCTCTCTGCTCAAACAAATTTCTTGTTGCACTCTGAAGCAAGAGAATGACTCCTCGTCCCGCCTTGTTTGTCTATAGCTATGTGCTGTGTATATGTGCTTTTGCTTCTCAATAAATTAGAATATCATCAAAAAGATAATTTATTTCAGTAATTCAATACATAAAGTGAAACATATATCTTATATAGCGTTATTACAAACAGAGTGATTTATTTCAAGTGTTGATGATTATGGCTTACAGCCAATGAGTATCGAAAATTCATTATCTCAGAAATTTAGAATATTATATAAGACCAACTGAAAAATGATTTTTAACTCTTATTTTTTTTCCTAATGAAAAGTATGTACTGCATTCAATACTTGGTCAGGGGTTCCTTTTGCATGAATTACTGCATCATTGCGGCGTGTCATGGAAGCGATCAGCTGGTGTAACTGCTGAGGTGTTATAGAAGCCCAGGTTGCTTTGATAACAGCTCATCTTCCTCTTGAAAATACCCCACAGATTCTCTATGGGGTTTAGGTAAGGCAAGTTTGCTGGCCAATTAAGCACAGCGATACTGTGGATATTAAACCAGGTATTGGTACTTTTGGCAGTGTGGACAGGTGCCGAGTCCTGCTAGAAAATGAAATTTTCATCTCCCAGAAGCTTGTCGGCAGAGGGAAGCATTAAGTGCTCTAACATTAGTCTTAATAAAACATAGTGGACCTACAACAGCAGATGACATGGCTCCTCAAACAATTACTGTTTATGGAAACTTCACACTAGACCTCAAGCAGCTTGTGGATTGTGTGCCTCTCCACTCTTCCTCTAGACTCTTTTATCTGAAAAACAACACCTTGAACCAGTAAATAACAGTCCAGTTCTTTTTCTTCTAGGCCAAAGTAAGATGCTTCTTGCGTTGTATATTGGTCATGAGTGGCTTGACACAAGGAATGCAACAGTTGTAGCGTATGTCCTGGATACATGGTGTGGTGGCTCTTAAAGTGCTGACTCCAGCAGCAGTCCACTCCTTGTTAATCACCCCCAAATTCTTGAATGGCTTTTTCTTAAAAATGTTTCTATGGCTGCGGTTATCCAAGTTGCTTGTGCACCTTTTTCAACCACACTTTTTACTTCCACTCAACATTCCATTAACTTGCTTGGATACAGCACTTTGTGAACAGCCAGCTATCATCCTCAGTACATTAATTTTCTGAGATACTGACCTTTGGGTTTTCATTGGCGATATGTCATAATCATCAACATTAACATAAATAAACAATTGAAATAGATCACTCTGTTATAATCTCTATAATGACTATATAATATATCTGGTTCACTTTATGTATTGAATTACTAAAATAAATAAAATTTTGATGGTATTCTAATTTATAGAGAAGCGCTTATATTATTTTAGGTTCAGCTACTATAATACCGTATATACACGAGTATAAGCCGAGTTTTTCAGCACAATTTTTGTGCTGTAAAGTGTCCCCTCGGCTTATACTCGAGTCAGTGTCAGTGACAGTGTGGTGGTGGCAGAGACCGGGGGCTGGAGGAGGCGGGGGGAGGCTGCAGAATGAGCGGGCGGTCAGGTGACCCCACTCATTAGTGTAATGAATATGCACTGCATCCCCCCATCAATCAGCGGCGGGGGGAGCAGCTCATATTACATTACTGTCCCCCATCACAGTATATGCCCCCCATCACTGATACTTGACCCCACTACTGGCGCTGCAATAAAATAACAAAGATTTAACTCACCCTCTGACGGATTCTCTGCAGGCTCCGTGACATCCTCCGCTATTCCTGGTTGCTGGTAAATCATGTGACCGGTCACATGATTAGAAGCTGAGGACAGCAGGAAGAGCAGAGGGAGGACGCAACGAAGCCTGTGGGAGAAACTGTCGGAGGGTGAGTTAGCTCTTTTTTTATTTTATTGGGAGCACCAGCAGGGGGGTCAAGTATCAGTAATGGCTCCCATACACCTGTGATGGGGCCCATATATCAGTGATGGGGCCTATACACCTGTGCTGGGGGCCATGTATCAGTGATGGGGCCCATACACCTGTCATGGGGGCCATGTATGAGTGATGGGGGCCATGTACCAGTGATATGGGGCCATGTACCTGTGACATGGGGGCCATGTACCTGTGATATGGGGGCCATGTACCAGTGATATGGGGTCCATGTGCCTGTGACATGGGGGCCATGTGCATGTGATATGGGGGCCATGTGTCATTGATATAGGGGCCATGTGCCAGTGATGGGCAAGCTATATGTCAGTGATGGGCGTGCAATATACCAGTGATGGACAAGCTATATACCAGTGATGGGCAAGCTTTATACCAGTGATGGGGCCAAATACTAGTGATGGAGGAGCTATATACCAGTTATGGGGGCTACATACCAGTGACGAGGTGCTGTGTACCAGTGATGGAGGTTTCTATATACGAGTGATGGTGGCGCTATATACCAGTGATGAGGGGTTATATTCCAGGATGGGGGTCTGCTGCATTTCCCACCCTAGGCTTATACTCGAGTCAATAAGTTTCCCCAGTTTTTGGGGGTAAAATTATGGGCCTCGGTTTATACTCGGGTCAGCTTATACTCGAGTATATAAGGTACTAAAAACGCTTTTTAACAAAATAAACGTTTTTTGCATCACCATATTTTAAAGGCTGTATTTTTTTTTTTTTTTGCCAACAGAGTCATGTGATGACATTTTTCCTGTATAAACAGTTGGAGTTCTTGGTTGTATCATTTTGGGTATATAAAGATTTTGATCACTAGTTGTCCCGATTTCTTTAGGAAAATCAAGAAAAAACACAATTTCAGGAATTGGGTTTTTTTTACATTTTTTACCGTCATAAAAGTTATACAACAGTTTTATTCTTTACGTCAGTTTGAACACAGTGATACCCCATCTATACACCTATGCTTTGTTGCTTTTACACCAATAAAACTCTTTTATAGAATAAAGAATTGTTTTTGCATTGCTGTATTCTGAGAGCTGTAGCTTTTAAATTTTGTCACTGATGGAGCTATGGAACAGCTTGTTTTTTGCAGGCCAATATGACCTTGCTAGTGATATCATTTTTGTTTACATGTAACTTTTTTATTATGTTTTATTCCACTGCTTTTGGTGGTATAATGAAAAAAACATAGTGTTTGTGCCACTTTTTTAAATGATTTTTAGGGTGTTCACTAAAGGGGTTAAATAGTGTGAAAGTTTTATAGATCACGTCGATCAAGTCTTGGCAATACCAAATATGTGTACGTGTTTTTGTTATTTATCTTTACATAAAAATACATATTTATTGATATGATATTTTTTCAATATTTTTGCTCTTTATTTTTGTTTTGTTATGTTTTTGTAGAGGGTGTCATTGCTATGGACAGTAAGAAATATGCTGCCACTTTAAGAGACAGCACCCCATGCCTGGTGTGATGGAATATTCTGATCCCCCTGCAAAAGACTTGGTAATGGACTGCCCAAGGCTGGTAGGGGAGAGGTTGAGCCTGTAAGAGACAGACAGATAGAGCAAGGAGCTGATGCTGAGAGCAGCAGTGTATGGAACTGTGTGAAAGATCATATAGCCTGTGTGAAGTAGTGGACTTGTGATATTGAACAGGCTCTGCATGTGTTGCAAAGATGACTGTCCCGTGTTATATTGAGGAGTCACATAGAGATCGAGAATGGGACTTACAGATTCCAGGAGCATCTCAAGGACCCTGAAGCAAGAAGAAGACCACATTTCACCGATCCGGCAGGAAGACATGCGCAACACCGTACAGGACTGTTGGGGACCCCTGAAACTGGATCCGCATCCCTAATATCACTGTGAGTTTGTTTCTGATTGTGCACATGTCAGGGTTTAGTGTAGGCTTCAACAGGCAGAACACGGCAGCCGTGTGGCCCGTTTAGCCGAGGCCAGTCAGGTTATTCATAGAGTAGCATCACACTTGTTATTGTTTGGATTTACCTGTATGATATATTGATCCTGTAATAGTTGGAGCACATTGCTATTGAGTGGCCTAGCTAGAGATTGCAAAATCTTGTAAATTATCTTTTGCCACTGCTTTCCTCTGTTTGAACCTGCCTTATCCTCATTATTCCCTGCCTTTCAATAAATTCACCCTTTGTTATTTGCACCTCATTTTGTGTACAGTAATTCACTCTGGACCGTGGTGGTCCCCGGCCATCACTTCATTTTTACATTTAAGTTAACTTTTTTTTTAACTCTTTTACTTAGTCCCTTTATGGGACATCACCTTTTATTTCTATGAATGCTCTTTTAATTCATTGCAATGCATTTTATGTTAGTGCTGCACTCACAGCACTGACAGTTCATCTCGCTCAACATGCATCTGGCATGGTGTGCGAAGCTTTTAGTAGCTGGGTGATCCAGGGATTGTAACAATGATGTCCCCGGGTTACCATGGTAGTGAAAGGGTCACCACGCTCTCCTCCCAGCCACCTAAATTCTGCAATCTCTATTGATCTCAGTATTTAAGTGGTTAAAATGCCCGGAGAAGTGAAAGTTGGGTCTTAAAGCGAACCTGTCACCCCCCCGGGCATCAAAAGCTATAATAGCCACCTTCTGCAGCACTAAGGCTGCATTCTGAGAAGGTGGCTATAGGCTTTTGATGCCCTTTATAGTATGAAATATTAAGTTAGGTAAATGCTCACTCTTCTGAAGACCGAAGACCGGGAGGCGGGGTTTCACGCTCCTCCGGCCCGCCCCCTCTTGTCAGTCATTGTGCGCGCCTGCTGCTGCCTCCCCTCAGTGTGGAAAATGAGCGCGCGTCTCCATTCTCCTGTATGGAGCCGCGCATGCGCTGTGGGCCCGGTGTCCAGGAAGTCGACACCGGGCGCACAGCGCATGCGCGGCTCCGTGCATGAGAACGGAGACGCGCGTTCATTTTACACACTGAGGGGAGGCAGCAGCAGGCGCGCACAATGACTGACAAGAGGGGGCGGGCCGGAGGAGCGTGAAACCCCGCCTCCCGGTCTTCGGTCTTCAGAAGAGTGAGCATTTACCTAACTTAATATTTCATACTATAAAGGGCATCAAAAGCCTATAGCCACCTTCTCAGAATGCAGCCTTAGTGCTGCAGAAGGTGGCTATTATAGCTTTTGATGCCGGGGGGGTGACAGGTTCGCTTTAACTGTGATATCAGCTGTAGACCAGGTAGCATTAATTGCCATATTGAACTAGCTACATCCTTCGTTATTGGAGCACTGACAGCCAGGATGCACCCAGTGGGTCCACTGTCAAGAAGTTAAAAAAAATTCTAACAATAAGGATATGATGCCCCATCAATACTAAGAAAGCTTATAAACCTGCCGGTGACATGTTATTTTTAGAATAAAACCTTGAGACATGTAAAATTAAATAATTAATAAATCACACCAAAACAAAGTGCTTTACTTGTCTTGGAGAACTTAAACATTAGAGAATTAACATTCTCAGTCCTTATTGACTGTTATTAGCATGTTTTTATTAGATTTAAAAATTTAGATCTTAGTTCAGCACTTGTTACATCTTGTATGGTTTACTTAAAAATCAAAATATAATTTGTACAATGACTCAGTGATAAAACAGCCATCAGACAAATGTAATCAGATTTAGGTAGTATAATGAAATCATGAATAGTTCTCTACAGGTGATAATTTTACAACTCGAGCAAAATTAATAATACTCTCAATCAACCAGCGGGAGTTTTTTTTAGATTACACAAGTAATCAGTGAGAAAATTTATTGTGATTTCATGAAGCGTGATAATGTTTGCCTAATATATGCAAAATTAGAACTTTGTTCTCAGTGGTAAGGAACTCTAGGTCCTTATCACTGAGACATATTTAATGGCTTGACAAAACTGAAGGAATAGCTCTAAACAGTCATTAAAGAGTGATTAATTTCTCCTGAAAATTCTACCTTTTGTGAAGCATGCAGCCATAAATGGAATAAAGCTGTTTTATCTGATTTATGCTAATTAGTTAGTATAAATAATTTAACTATTTCAAATGTAATTTTACTTTTAATGAAAAATGTTTTGTAAAACAGTTAATAAATGCTAAATGTATATATTTATCTGCCTATTGAAACAAGTATTTGTTTCTAGTAGGTACAGTGTGTAAGGTATTTCAGCAGATGAAAAACTGTTTATAGCATAAACGCTATTTGTATATCATGAATAGAAATGAGTGAACCTTTCAAAGTTTGTGCTTGGTTCACTGAACAGGCATATGTTCATCAAATAGATAGGCGAACAGTTCGCCAGACTTTCAAACTCCATTTAAATCAAAGGGAGGCAAAACCAAAGGCCTGGAAAACACCTTGAAGGGATCCTGTCACCTCCAAAACGCCTCCTAAACTACTAAAACATGTCCTTGCAGCATCCCATCACTAATCTCACACTTCTTTTGTCTCCTAAAAGCATCCTGTGAAAGTGCATAAAAACATTTTAATACTGACTCATTAGGGATTATAATTAGCAGGGGCCTATATTCTTTAGCCCTTAGGGCGTGTTGTTTTGCAGCCTGAATGATCCAGCCCTCTCTGTGCAGCTTCTGCTGTGATGTGGAGCTGAAGGCAGGACAAATGATTTGCATTCTGTGAGTGACAGAGTGGGGGAGGGCAAATCTGCACAAGTAAAGCAGTACAGACAGAGAGAGGGTGGATCCTGGAGCCTGCAAAACAACACGCCCTAAGGGCTAAAGAATATAGCCCCTGCTAATTATAATCCCTAATGAGTCAGTATAAAATCGTTTTTATGCACTTTCACAAGATTCTTTTAGGAGACAAAAGGAGTGTGAGATTAGTGAATAGGATGCTGCAGGGACGTGTTTTTGTAGCTTAGGTGGCGTTTTGGAGATGACAGGATTCCTTAAAAGAGTTACAAAAGCTACCAAACACAGTTACAATAAGGAACAGACACCAGGAAAAGTACCATTATTCCCCAAAGTTAAAATGTTTATCATTGTGCATTATAGATGCATGCGACAAAGCCTGGCACAGTATTTCAAGCTTCATCAATTATCAAGATTAGGGAGATGAGTGAGAGATGTAGGCACGGTCCTCAGAGAGCCCTGCTAAAACAAAACTCCCAACAAAGACACGCAAAAGAGAGCATCAACATTTAAAAAAAATTAAGGACAGACACCATGGAATGGCATCAATTGACTCAGACTAAGAAATATACAATAGCACAGCCTGCATGCATGGCACAGGGTCTGGAAAAGGCCCTGTCTTAGCATTTCAAGGATAAACATTGATTAGGAAAAGGGAATGAGTGACAGGTGTAATGGCCACTTTACATGCAGCTACAGGTAACAGGTTTTCCACAGGTAACTTACTGGTTGCAGTGAAATCATGAAGACATAGTTCCATTTGTACACAGCAACAAGATAGAACCATGTCTCCATGCTTTCATTGCAGCCAGTAAGTTACCTGTGGAAAACCTGTTACCTGTAGCTGCGTGTAAAGGTACCATTAGACTGTTAGGCTGGAAACAACCATTTCAATAAATTTTGTGCTCTGCTAATTTCAGGTGGCACAAGAATTACGTTCACGGAGAACTAGAGAAAGAATTAGTCTAACAGGTCAGTGACTTGTATAGGCCTCATGCGTCATGCAACCTCTCTACTAAATATTATGCTCCAACACACTCAAATGACACAAGAATAATGTTCACAGAGTGCTACAGGAAAAAGGACTCAGGTGGGTCAAGGACGTGTAGGCATTGTGCTCAGAAAACCCTGCTAAATTTACAAAACACACAACAAAGACACCCCAAGAAGGGTCTCTACAATTCAAAAAATTAGGGCCAGATACCACCAAAGTGGCATCAATTGACCCAGAATAAAAATTATATAATTGCACAGCCTGTATGCATGGCATAGGGTCTGGAACTGGGCCTGGCCTAGCATTTGAAGGTTAAAACGTTGATTAGTAACAGGGAGATGAGTGACACGTAGGAATTATGCTCAGGCAGCCCTGCTAAATTCAGGAAACAAGCAAGAAGGATAGTTGAACCATCCTCTCCAGTCGTTCACTATGTGTCAAACTTGTATTTAGTGATGGGCAAACACGAACTGTAAAATTTGGGTCTGTAACGGACACCTATTGTCCGTGCACTTATCCCAAAACCCGTGTTACAGTTTGGGAACAGGGGCTGTAAAATAATGGTTAAGAAATAAAATCATTATACTTACCGGGTACTCCGGCATGCATCCACCCATTCTGCTGTCACAGCCGCGACTACTTCCTGCATTAAACTCTACACACAGCACTCGGGTGTGTTGTCATTCTGTGCCCTACTGTTTTTCCTAGCAGAAGTGTTTGTCTACTGGCAAAGATGTAGCAGATGTGATGTAAGAAAACCTGGACTACATCAAAGTGGGTTTTTTTTCCAATAAAGATGGAGTCCCTAAATGTGTTTTGTAAAAAACATTTTCTCTGTGTTGTATCTGTTTTAATCATTTATTTGAGATTCTTATTGGCTGGGTCTAACTTGGCCTGACATTAAGAATCTCAGGGCTTAATACCAGCTGGCAATGCAAAGCTGTTGTTAACCACTTATTACCCAGCATGCCTTCCCACATCAGTGCCGCTGGAAGAGCCTGGTAATAGCATTACAATGAATGTTCCATTTTCAAGATTGGCTGAGCTTTTCAGCGTGGGGGGCCCAGACCGCTTGGGCCTTACTATGCTGAGATCCCAGCCCCCAGCTGCCAGGTTTTACTTGGTTGGTGATCAAAATATGTGGGGAGCTGATACATTTTTTAGTATCATTTATTTACATAGGTGGCAGCCTGTAGCTGTCTTCTTTATCTGTGCTGAGGATCAAAAATACCATGACGTGCTACGTCATTTTTTTAAAAATATTAGTTTATTTTTACATTACAAAGATTTCAGTCAGTCTGTGAATGGCCCAATAGCCAATCACAGATGCTGCCAAAGAGAGTGGACGTTTGTGATTGGCTGCTGGGTTAACCTGATTTCAGCCCAGCATCCAGATTCCAGGATACTTTAACAGCCAATCACAGAAGTTCATTCTCTGTCACAGCATCTGTGATTGGCTGTTGGAACAGTCACACATATTGTAGTGTAAAATTAAATAAATAATTTAAAATCATGATGTAGCACTTTTTGATTCTCAGTGCAGATAAAGCGGATAGCTACTGGTTGTCACAACCAACTGCCTGACTTTACCTCGGCTGACAATCAAAATACAGGGAAGTCCAATATATATTTTTTAATCATTTAAATAAATAATGAAAAAAATATGTGGGCTCCTACCATATTTTGATCGCCAGTCAGGTAACACCAGAAAGCGTAGTAAGGCTCAAGCATTCTGGACCCCTCACACTGAAAACTGCAGCCCACAGCCACCCCAGAAAATGGCATATTCATTATAGCACAGTTTCCATGTGCTTTACCTTGCTCTTTCAGCAGCACTGGTGGAGGGGGGGAAGGTGGCACGCTGAGTAATATGGGGTTAATACCAGCTTTGTATTTTCAGCTGGTGCTAAATCTGAAATTCTTGGCACCACGCCAAATTAGACATGGTCACCATGAATTTCTAGTAAAAAGTAAAACAAAACACAACATGGAGAATTTTTTTTTTAGAAATAAAACAAAAAACATATTTAGAGACTCAATCTTTATTTGAAAAAAACCTTCAGACCAATGTTGTCTATAGGCAGAGCAATGTCAGCTCTGCTTCATCGCTCTGAAGAGACAAGCGTCTATTCAGAGCTACAAGCAGGCTGAGACTGACAGCGATAATCAGAGATCAATAGCTGACCCATGAACTCGTGTGAACCCTGACGTCATCGCGAAGACAGCTGAAAACTGCAGAGTTCTCAACCGTGCAGTTAAAATACCCAGAATTTAATGAGCATCCATGGAAGTGGAAGCGGCTGGGACAGCGGGACTGCAGGACGCACGCCATGGGACCTGGTAAGTATAATGATAATGTTTGTTAACTATATGCTTTATTTTAAAGCCCCCTCCCCACCCTATCCCATAACTGTAAAGTCAAGACTCAAAGTTCAGATGTAGGTTCGTGTTCCGTTCCAACCCCGAATTGGACTTTACAAAAAGGTGCAGGCGAGTATTCCCATCCTGAGCATCGGGAGCTTTGCCCATCACTACTTGTACTCAGTTCTGCCAGTGGAACAGCTGGTTTAAAAAATTATTCAAACGACTCCCAGTAATTGTTTCTGACAGTTAAATTGCTGCTAATGTTTCTAGGCTGACAACACGACAATTCCCAGGTTTGAAGTGAAGACCTCCAATACGTACTGTGTCCCTCAATGCCTTGTTGGGGAAACCCAGTTCTAAGATTGTTTTCAACTTTGTTTGCTACTCTAGTATGTTCATGTTCCTGTTCAAGTCTGGAAGCATCTGGCTAAATTTATCTTTTACCATGGATCATAGAGTGTGAAAACCTAATAGTTACTAAATCAAATCTTAATGATACGGGCATAATGTTGCAAAGAGTAGCGCAATAAGGGGCTCATGTGTCTAATGCGTCCATGAGGCCCAAGTCCATGTTGTGTTGTTAGCAGCATTTAAAAATCAAGCTTCCTTCCTCCTTCGTCTCACGCCAACCTCGGACAACAGAAAGGGAATCATTTCTTCCTCATCCTACTCCAGTTGTTCCTTGGCTCCTGCATCTTCAATTATTATTATTATTATTTATTTATATAGCGCCATTAATTCCATGGTGCTGAACATGAGAAGGGGTCACATGCAAAATTATAGATGTGGTTTACAGTGAACAAATTAACAATGACAGACGGTACAGAGGGGAGAGGACCCTGTCCTTGCGGGCTTACATTCTACAGGGAAATGGGGAGGAAACAGTAGGTCCAGGTTGCAGCAGATCTGGTGGTGGAGAGGCGGTAGCTCTGGTGGCGGTGGTACAGCAGCTCCGGAGGTGGTGGGGCAGCGGCTCAGTCATTGCAGGCTGTAAGCTTTTCTGAAGAGATAGGTTTTCAAGTTCCGTCTGAAGGATCTGAGCGTGGTGGATAATCTGATGTGTTGGGGCGCAGAATTCCAGAGGATGGGGGATATTCGGGAGAACTCTTGGAGGCGTTTGTGTGAAGAACGGATAAGTGTGGAGTAGAGGAGGAGGACTTGGGAGGATCGAAGATTACGTGAAGGGAGATAGTGTGAGATTAGTTCAGAGATATAGGGAGGAGACAGTTTATGGATGGCTTTGTAGGTTAGTGTTAGTGTTAGTAGCTTGAACTGGATTTGTTGGGGAATTGGGAGCCAGTGGAGGGATTTGCAAAGGGGAGATACAGGGGAGTAGCGAGGAGAGAGGTGGATTAGTCAGGCAGCAGAGTTGAGGACAGACTGTAGAGGTGCAAGAGTGTTAGCAGGGAGGCCACAGAGTAGAATATTGCAGTAGTCAAGGTGCGAGATGATAAGGGCATGTACAAGAATTTTAGTAGACTGAGGGCTGAGGAAAGGGTCGGATTCTGGAAATATTCTTGAGCTGGAGATGACAGGAGGGGTGAGAATTTGGATGTGTGGTTTGAAGGATAGGGCAGAATGAGGGTTACTCCAAGGCAGTGAATTTGAGGTGTGGGAGAGAGCATGATGTCATTTACCATAATAGATAGATCAGGTGGTGAAGATGAAAGATGGGATGGAGGAAAGATGGTGAGTTCGGTTTTGTCTACATTGAGTTTTAGGTAGCGAGAGGAGAAGAAGGAGGATATGGCATATGTTAGTGAGGTTGGGGAGGAGGTGGAAGGGATGGGGTCAAGTGCACAGGTGGTGAGGTGTGATTTGGAGAGGAGACGAGTAAGCTCTCCTTCAGTGATGTTGGAGAGGGAGGTTATGAGGGAAGGGCAGAGGTCTGGTATATGGAGTGGTTGGGGTGGTGGAACAATAAAGATTTGCATTGTTTGGTCAATCTTATTTTTGAAGTATGTAGCGAAGTCCTCAGCAGAGATGAGGGAGGTCAGAGGGGGGAAGTGGTGGGCGGAGGAGAGAGTTAAAAGTGCTGTACAGTTGTTTGGGGTTGTAAGAAAAGGGAAGATATAAGGTTTGTGAAGTAGGTCTGTTTAGCAGAGGTGAGGGCTGATTTAAGGCAAGTGTAGCTTGTTTGAAAGCTGTGAAGTCGTCTGGCAGGCATGTTTTCTTCCAATGCCGCTCTGCAGCCCTGACACTTGTCAGAGTTTTTTGGTGAGATTGTTGTGTCAGGTTTGCCTATTGATTTGTTGCCTCATGCTATGAATCAAAATAACATTTGTCTTGCACCACAAGCCCCCTCTGCCACTCTTCTCCACCCTGCCATGCCACCTAGCTGTTTGACGAGAGTTAGACCTTAGAGTTTGAATTGTGAAGTGCTGCGGAATATGTTGGCGCTATATATATAAAGATTATTATTTTATTATTATTATTATTATTATAGAGAAATAAATATCCTCTTCTTCTTCCACCTTTTCTTCTGGTACCACCACCTCATCCCACATACTTTTCAAAGTTTCCTTTTTCTCTATGGCCATGTTCACACATCTGTTCTGCTAGTATTTAGCATGTCTCCACTAAATACTTAGCATTTTCCAGTGGCCAGATACGTGAGCACAGCCGCTTCCTGGAGACGCAGCCCTGGTTACCCGATGGTGCTCGTGGTAACCAGGTCACACACAAGGCTGCCTAGAGTCCGCTTAAGCCGAGCGGACAGGGAAACGCTGCTAGCAGCGTTTCCCTGTCTGTTCTGGGAAAGCGGACACTAGGCAGCCTTATGTGTGACCTGGCTACCACGATCACCATCGGGTAACCAGGGGCTGCGTCTCCAGGAAGCGGCGGTGCTCACGCATCTGCGCTTCACTGGAAAATGCTAAATACTAGCAGAACAGATGTGTGAACATGGCCTATGATGGGAATAATGGTGCTAATGATGGCATAGACAGTGAAAACTATCTTGGTAGCCATTTTAAAACTGTGTGGAGGGGTGCAGAGGTTCTTGATCTGTGCCCACTCTGCAAGCATCATTTGCAAAACATTTAGCTCGCTTTGAGTCACTGTATGCATTATTAAATACTGTGCCAGGGCTTGTTGCTGCTGTCACTGTCGCTGCAACACATGCAGAGTTGAATTACACCGTGTCAGCACATCCCATATCAAACATTTAACCAATTGACTGAAAGACCTCTGTAGCGATACTAATCAATAAGCTGCAGGGTGAGAACAGTGGAAGTGAGCACACAGCAACCATGCCTTGTGCAGCAGCTCATCCAGGCCGGATAGTGGAGTAGGAATTGCTGGTCAACCGGGTTGAGGATGTGAGTTGTGCAAGGCACGTGTGTAAGTTTGATCCAGCATAGAACAGCCACCAGGTTCGTGCCAGATAACACATGGACGTTAGTGAAGACAGCAATTGCTAAAACTCTGCCTGCATAGCTGTTCACAACTCTTAAGCTTTGTGACTGACATCTCTAAAGCATTTTAATGTAAACACTGCCTGACGACTGTGATCCCTGGCAGTGAAGTATGGAGGTAGGGAAGATTGTCTCTTGACTGTTGGATTGTTAAGGGAGAGGTAGAGGGCGTAGCTCGAGTTCCTGAAGAAAGTAGATGAGGAAGAAGCAGTGGATGAAGAGGTACAAGAAGAGGTTTGTTCCAAAAGTCTTTCAAGACTTGGGGAGTAGGTTATTCCTCGCCTGGCCCTGCAGCCACCAGAGACAGGAAGTGACCAGTGAGTGATATGTAATGCCTCTGGCCATGTTTGCTCATCCAGGTGTCAGTGGTGAACTGCACAGTTAGGCACAGTTCCGAATATAGATATCCGGAGATGGATTTGCGGTGCTCCCAGAAAAAGACAAGGAATATTACACTTGAATGTTTTATTGTTGTGTCAAGATTAATAGTAAGCAGGATACAATGCATTTTGGCTATGAATTAATAAAATTTGCAATAATTGTGTAGAAAGCTCCGCACTACTATGTGGACCTGATTTGCGCTAACCTTATGTCCTTAAGGGGTGGTTGCTTCACCACACAGTAGGGGTGAAATCCCGTTTACTAGAAGACTTTAATTATCACACCATTGGTGGTCTTTGGAAGGACTTTATTTTTGACAAGCACACAGGTGACATGCGGGTGGCTGCAGGATACGGGCTGCATGCAACATACGTTTCACTCAAATGAGCTTCTACTGGTCCATGGGTCCAGACTTTTGATATCCATGGAATACAATGTGTGAACATCTCTGCTGAATCGCCCATCCGTGTTTTCCCTCAATCAGTTGTGCTGTCGAAGAGTTGGGACATGGGGTCACACATGGGTAATTGGGGCCACCACTGAAGACTGTACTGTGTGTGATGTTGAGGTGGAGGAATAGAAGACAGGTCACTTGATGCTGCACCTGCCATGAACTTTAGCAACGCTCTTTCTGGGCCTCATCCACAACTCACATCGCTCTGTTGCTGGCATACAAGTAGACTGAAGTAATCTGTCTGTCCAATTACAAAGGTTTTCATTTCGCCAGGGATATTATGAGCCAGTGTTTGGTCAGTACAGCTTTCAGTAACATTAGCAGTAGCACCAACCTCATGCACACCTTACCACCAAGCCTATTCTGCCTTCCACTATGCATATTCCCCTTCCCCTTTCCACCAGGACCTCAGGATTTCCTACTCATGTTTGATGCACACAGATTTGGAATGCACTTGTTTGAGAACAAACACAGCATTTTTAGTGAAAAGTGTAGGATTTGTCAATCACTGGTTTGTGGCTAAACATGGCCTTTTTAGGAGAAAATTAATTCTAGAATGAGTGATGTCTGAAATATATACTTTTTCATAACCTATGCCTTTTAGTCCCTTGTGCAAATCATATGGAAGAACTCAAGTAACTTTTACAAGTTTATTTCAAAATTGCAAAGTAAGATATAAAAATTAACAACATTGTAACTATAAATGTTTGCAGAAATCACCAAAAAAAAGTAAGTACGTGGGTCTAAAAGGCCCACATTATGCATTCTATGTGATGAATCCTTTTAATAATGTAACAATTTTTTTTTCAAATTTTAAAGATATGAAAAACACACAAACAAGGGTATATAAATTTTGAAGTAAACTATTTGCATCTACATTTCTTTTCCAACTTTTCCTTTTCAATTTTATTGATCTTCCGCACAATTTGCACGTTATCTTTTCTGAAGAATGTTCTTTTCAGACATTCTTTCTACAAATGGTACAGTAATGCTATGTTTTCCTATCTTTGTGTGTTGGACAAATAAAACAACGCTTTCATTTTCTTTCTCCTGGTTCTGGAATTGTCGTAAAATGTACGTCACACCGTTTCATAGGTTCTCTTGTTTGCTTTGGCAAGCATTTTATGCTGCTTTGCTGTATCAAATGAGGCATTACAAGTTCATAGTAATGGTCCCGTCACACGGCACGACCTGGCCAGCGATGTCGGAAGCGATGCGCGGGTGCCCGCTCGGTTCCGACATCGCTGGCCAGCTGTCACACAGCATCGCTGCGGCCGGCGGCACCGCAGCGATGCGGGCGGTGACATCGCTCGCTGGGCTGGGCTTAGCCCAGCGAGCGATCCGCAGCAACGCTGCGGTATAGGCTGGATCGCCGCCGACATCGCTCTGGCGATGTCACACGGCGCGATCCAGACTTATCGCAGGTCGCAGGTTGACAGGTTTACGGTTCTTCCCGTAAACCTGTCAACCTGCGACTGGCGATAAAACGCGTCGCGCCGCGCGTTTACACAGCACGACGTCGCTAGCGACATCGCTGATACGTCACTTTTTCGGCGATGTCGCTAGTGACGTCGCCTGGTGTGAAGCCACCTTAATAGTCCTTCAAGAATAGGTGTCTCCCGTCCTTCTTCCTAGCATGTAAATCGAGATGAGTTTCAGTATAAATAATATAGATATTAAGGCCTGATACATCAAGCATATTTGAAAAATGACTACAGGCCAACGTTTTATTTGCCTCCTGCATGAATATTCTCCAACTATTTTATCCATCTTGTCCACACCTACCTTAGTTTTATTATAGGATGATTTCTTGTTTCTGTTTCCTGCTTCATTGCTGTCAATACTGGAGTCATGATGCATAGTACTGAGTAATATAATGGATTTTTCATTCTTCACTTTGTAAGACACCATTGTTGTTTTGATGAAAGCAAAGACAATATCATAAAGTGCTCGCTGTGGAATGTGCTTCATCACCAGAGGAATATCTTGTTGATTTGGCTTAATAGTACCAACAACTGTAAGATCTTTTTGAAGCAAAATTGTCCATTGTAGTGTTTCTACAAGAACTGTAAATTGGTACAACAAGTTATTTTTACAATGTCAGACCCTAATTTTTTTTTTGCACTGGAGCACCAACTTCTTTGCCACAGTAGATAAGCCCATACATCCCATAATAATTTGCAGAATGTTCTATTTAACGATTCCTTGGAATCCACTTCTTCATCATCAGAAGAATCAATGGACAAGGAAGCAGAATGAATCTTCATCAGATAAAGAAAGTTCACTTTCAAACATGATTGCTTCAATCTCTTGGTTAGTCAAACTCTTGGAAGACTGTGGCATTGTTAACTTTGATGTCACAAACTAAAAGGGAAAACAATGAATACAATCAGGGATGTCCACTCTTATCTGGTGTTTGACATAAGGTTAAAATGCTTCTCTCCCCCTTATTCTCTGGCCTTCAGCAGTTGTTACCTTTTAGACCTTCTTCTAGGTGAAGTAAAATATTTTGGATTTTTGTGGCTCACAAGGTATACACTTTGCAAGGTTCTTCAAGAAACAAAAAGGCTGCGAAAAAGGCTGAATCCTTCCTCCCAACACCACATGGCATCATCACAGGTCCTTCAGCAATTAGCTCACAGTGTATGACGTCCTCATTACTGTTTAGAATGACCTGGAATGATGTCATGGCCTTATGACGTTTGGAAGGGGAAGTCAGTCTCCCTCCCAAGATCACATTGCCATTACACATTATGAGTCTTTCAACACACAGGCAATTCCACCTCCCTCCAGCAACCCAGACTACAATAACACAGTAACTTGAGACACAAACACTCATGAAAACATGATAAACATAGTACGGGTCTAAAAGGCCTGGGTTCTGTAAATATGGGATTTCCCCCAAAGAGCAATGTTATAGCAAAATGCCTCTAATAATAATAATAATAATAATAATAATAATAATAATATGAACAACTGGATATTATCAATATTGACATTCTCGAGGAATATCTAGAGTTTCAGAATTCTAACTAAAGTAATTTTGCAGAAAATAGGAAAAAAAATAACCTACCTATCCTTTGTCCCAGATTACGCATTCTAGGGTTAATGACGGTGATATGTCAAAAAAATCATAGCTACCACAAAGTCCTGGATTAGTAATGAGAATGGTGTTTTTGGGACCCTCACGCATTATTAATCCTGTACATAAAAAGAAAAAACACAAATAAAATTCCTTTATTTAGAATAAAACACAAAACCACACTCTCCAATTTATTAACCCCCAAAACATCTCTGCAGATCATACATGATCTGCTGACACGATGTTCCATAAAGATCCCGACTTTGCTACATCCCGAGGTCGCGGTACTCAGTTACATTAGAAAACGTGACTGATCACTGCAGATTCCGGAACACACTGACATTGCCACAACTTGATTTAATTAATGTGGGATTACAGTAATGCACATGGAGTTTTTTTAGCATTTTTCTACCAGGAGATGTAGATTTGGTGCAGACATTTTGGCAACCGAATACTCAATGTGCATTCATAGCCTAGTCCGCTAATCCGGCATTGAGTTCACAATGAGTTCACCTTAGATGAGTTAAATAAGAAAAGTCTACAGCAAATCTGCATCTCCTGTTAGAGAAACACACCAAAAACGTAACACATTTTTTATGCTTTTTGGCATCCGTTTTCTGTATGGATTTTTTATGCATTTGGGGTGGAAATACACTGCAAAAATACAGAAACCATTGTGAAAGGGTGGCTTTGAGTATCCAAGACATAATGCACTGACCCAGGCTCTTGTTCACATCAAGCAATATTTATTTAAAGGGAACCTGTCAGGTCGATTTAGGCTCCAAAGCTATGACTACCTGTCCCTGCAGCTTTCAAGCACATCCCTAACCATCCCTGTGTGCCCTAACAGTGCCCTATATTGGCTTTGAAAAATGGGTTTGATACTTACATTTTCCCCTAACTGCAGCATCCAGTCGCCGGTGTGTGGAGACTGAATGAGCTTTCTCCTGGCCTCCGTCTCCCCTCCTGTCTGTGGTTAGCACTTCCTACTGGACATGAGAAAGATCCCTCTGGCGCGCTCCCGACTCTATTTGAAGGTCCCTCCTCTGTTTGCACCGCAGCCACGGACACATGTGTTTGGCATCTGTGCATTGCCCCGTCATCATATTTAATTTTGCCGCCTCTTTGAATGACGTGACAGTGTCCGCGTCATTTCTGCTACTGCGCACTGTGTGCCGCACTTCTCCTGCCTCTTTGAATGACGCGCTCTGGAAGCACTCCACCAAACTCACCAACTGATCAAGAGTACCCAGATCTCCGTGTCCCACCCACCATTGAATGGGGACTAGCAGAGTTCACACAAACTGATTAATCACCATTCATTCTATCATCTGGACTGAGGCTCAGACATTTTTTAACCAGGTGTAATAAGTCTTACACTTGAGACCGTGCAGGTTTGCCCTCCAAAAGGACCATTGGCTTACCCGTTGAGCCTGTATGTAAGTGTTAACCGCCATCCGGCAAAGATCTCACATTTACGGTTCGATAGTTTTTGTGACTTCTGGACTGAGGTCAAGGTAGGCTTTTTAGGGGTTGCCCACCAAAATGAGGCCACCACATCAGTCCAGTGGTCAACGAGCAACTCTTCCCACTTGCCTGTCCTCTCAAACACAGTGAGGTATTCCTCAAGGTCTTTCTTTGCAGTCATCTTGGTTAATGATGCCCTAATTCATTCTGGAGACTCAGGTGGGACTGAATGTGCTGCATTTGTCACTGGTAATGCCTCTCACAGGGCTGCAACCATTCTAGGCCATCAAGCTGTTAGTCTGTTGCTGCTGTGCGTTAGCCTGGGCCAACTGATTTACAGGTTCCTCCATGGTGATTGCTGGTTTAAACTGTATGACCTGCTTTACCACTTGTAGGTACCAGGTATTCCTTGCACTGTCACCCTCACAGCCACTCAGGTCTTCGTGAACCCGCCAATTCAGAGCAAATTGCTTGACTTCCGCGGTGTCTGCAGGACCATTGCCACTGCGACCAGGCTGCTCTGTCTGCGTTCTCCACCATATCTGAGGTGGAGGTTTTAAGACATGAGGCAGTGACCCAGGCTATTGTTCAAATCAAACAGTATTTAATTACAAGTCCACACTATTTACAGACCTATCAGATCTGGAATACAGCAGGTACAATCGATATCTTACAGTCCATGCACACATTGCTGTACTGTTCTGGCATCCCTTCAAGGCTGGGTCCACTTTGAGGACCCAGTTCACCATGCTGGGTTATGTTGTCCAACACACAGCCTGCTCACCAGGCATATTCTGCTTCAGCCACTTGGCTCCAAATGAGACACACCCTGCTGTTTTTTTCTTTGAATGCCTCTTTTTTTCTCCTGTAAACTCTATGTTGATGCCTTTGCCCAAAAAGCTCTGCTTTTGTCTCATCTGACCAGAGAACATTCTTCCAAAACGTTTTAGGCTTTCTCAGTTAAATTTTAGCAAATTGCAACCTGGCTTTTTTGTGTCTCGGGGTAAGAAGTGGGGTCTTCCTGGGTATCCTACCATACAGTCCCTTTTCATTCAGACGCTGATGGATAGTACAGGTTGACACTGTTGTACCCTCGGACTGCAGGGCAGCTTGAACTTGTTTGGATGTTAGTCGAGGTTCTTCATCCACCATCTGCTCAATCTTGCGTTGAAATCTCTCGTCAATTTTTCTTTTCTGTCCACATCTAGGGAGGTTAGCCACAGTACCATGGGCTTTAAACCTCTTGATGAAACTGAGCACGGTAGACACAGGAACATTCAGGTCTTTGGAGATGGACTTGTAGCCTTGAGATTGCTCATGCTTCCTCACAATTTGGTTTCTCAAGTCCTCAGACAGTTCTTTGGTCTTCTTTCTTTTCTCCATGCTCAATGTGGTACACACAAGGACACAGGACAGAGGTTGAGTCAACTTTAATCCATGTCAACTGGCTGCAAGTGTGATTTAGTTATTGCCAACACCTGTTAGGTGCCACAGGTAAGTTACAGGTGCTGTTAATTACACAAATTAAAGAAGCATCACATGATTTTTCTAACAGCGCCAATACTGTTGTCCACCCCCTTTTTTATGTCGGTGTGGAATTATATCCAATTTTACTTTAGGACAATTCTTTTTCTGTTTTTTCATTGAAGACAAATTAAATGAAGATAATAATACCAAAGAATTTGTGATTGCAATCATTTTCAGGAAGAAACTGAGTATTATCTGACAGAATTGCAGGGGTGTCAATACTTTTGGCCACAACGGTATATATATATATATATATATATATATATATCTACTCTATAATTGTCTAAGACATTTTTGTGTCGGACCAAAAAAACGTGCCGTGGATATGTCACACTGTGACGTCACCACGGCGAAGCATTGGCCGCGTAGCGGCCAATGCGAGGCGTCAGCTGCGCGAGCAATGGCCGCGAGGCCATTGCGAGTCGCTAGCTTTAGTGCGAGCAATGGCCGCGAAGCGGCCATTGCGAGTCGCTGGCCGAAAATAGAACCAGAGGCTCGGCCACAAAGCTAGCGATTTCCCGCTCAGGTAGCGAGTCGCTAGCCTCAGCGGGAAATCGCTAGCTTTGTGGCCGAGCCTCTGGTTCTATTTTCGGCCAGTGAATCGCAATGCTCGCTTCCATAAGGATTACCGCAATCGCGCCGCATTGCGACTCGCTGGCTGAGTGCGAGCACTTGCGGCGCGGTTGCGGTAATCCCCATAAGGATTACTGCAATCGCGCCGCATTGCGAGTCGCTGGCTGAGTGCGAGCACTCCCCATAGAAAGTATAGGGAGACTTGCGGCAGGTGCGGTTTTGCACTTGCGGTAAGGTTTGCCCGCGAAAAATCCCGTGGCAGACTGCGCTGTTGCTGGGTGGCAACACATTTTTGCCTACCAATCACTATACTCCCCTTTGTCTACCAATCACTATGCTCCCCCTTGATGCAATTTTATAGTGTTTACTTTAACTTTTCCTCACAAATTATTCCTGCCTTGGTGATCCTGTGGGACGGACGTCGGAAAACCAGTGCTGGAACCTCATCCCTACAAGACATCTTTTTGGGCCGATATAATCGATTAGTAATTATTATTAATTATTAATATTATTATTAGTGTTAATATTAATTATTATTATTAATCGATTATGCCTTGGTGATCCTGTGGGACGGACGTTGGAAGACCAGTGCTGGATCCTCATCCCTTCAAGATCAGCTAAGATATCTTTTTTTCTCAATATAATCGATTATTTATTGTATATTCATAATTATATATATATATATATATATAGAGAGAGAGAGAGAGCTATATATAGATATAGATATAGATATAGATATATAGATAGATATATAAATATAGATAGATAATATATAGATTAGATATAGATATAGATTAATATATTTGATAGATTATAAATATATATATATAGATATGAATATAATATATATATATAGATAATATGTATAATATGATAAAATATAGTACTTTGAATATAATATATTTCTATATATTTCATAATTTAAAATATGATATAATATATATATAGATATAGATTAGATTATATATATATATATATATATAATATCCATACATTATATATATTTTTGGCTAATATATATCGATTTATTCTGTATATATTCATAATTATATAAAAATATAATATATAGATATAATATATAGATATATAGATATAGATTATAATTATATATATATATTATATATATATAATTTTTCTATATATATGTAATATATTAGTATATATATATATTTATATAGTATATTAATCTATATATTTTTTGCAATATAATATTATGTTTATATTTTATAATTATATAAATATATATATCTAATTAATTATATATTATATATATATAATTAATATATATATTATTTTGATATATATATATGTATAGATATATATATATATATATATATATATACATATATATCTTTTTGGCCCAATATAATCGATTATGTCTTTATATTTTCATAATTATATAAAAATATAGATATATAGATATACATATATAGATATATAGATATAGATTAATATATATATATATAGATGCCATATTATATATATGTATATATTATTAGTATATATATATATATATTGTATATTGTATATTAATCTATATATATATATATATATATATATATATAGATTAACTAGCTGGGGATTGTAGAAGAGCGAGTCTCTGACTCGCTGCTGACTCGCCATGCCCGCTGCGCGGGCATAGCGAGTCGCCTTAGAACTGCTAGCTGGGGATTCTAGAAGAGCGAGTCTCTGACTCGCTGCTGACTCGCCATGCCCGCTGCGCGGGCATAGCGAGTCGCCTTAGAACTGCTCGCAATGGCCGCTGAGCGGCTAATGCTTCGGGCGTATCGACATGACGACACTGACTCGCAGCGAGTGTGGAGTTAGAAGGGGCAAAAAACCCATTCGTGATTATATAATAGATATAGTAATAATATAATAATAATATAATAATAATATAATATAATATATATATATATATATATATATATATCTATCTATCTATCTATATATATATATATATATATATATATATATATACTAATTATATAGATATATATAATATGTATATAATATATATATCTATATATCTATATATATGCAGTCCATATGTTCGTCATCACAATATTCACCCCGCCATAATTTCACTTGCGGCGCGGTTAAGGTAATCTTCATAAGGATTACTGCAATCGCGCCGCATTGCGAGTCCTGGGTGAGTGCGAGCACTTGCGGCGCTTTTGCAGTAATCACCATAAGGATTACCACAACCGCGCTGCATTGCGAGTCGCTGGCTAAGTGCGAGCACTTGCGGCGCGGTTGCGGTAATCCCCATAAGGATTACCGCAACCGCGCCACACGTGCGGTTGCGGTAAGCCCCATACAAAGTATAGGGGGACCTGCGGCAGGTGCGGCAAGTGCGGTTTTGTAATAATGTGTTTAATCTGTCATTTTATAGTGTTTTCTATAACTTTTCCTCACAAATTATTCCTGCTTTGGTGATCCTGTGGAACGGACGTTGGAAAACCTGTGCTGGAACCTCATCCCTACCATATCAGCTAAAGATATCTTTTTGGCCCAATATAATTGATTATTTATTGATATATTCATTATTATATATATATATAGAGATATATAGATATAGATATAGATTTATATATATATATATATATATATATATATAGACATGCCATATTATATATATGTATAGGATTAGTATATATATATATATATATATATTTATATGTATATATATTGTATATTAATCTATATATGTATATATATATATTTAATTATATATATATAATATATATAGATATGTAATATATATATATATATACATTATAATAAATTGTTATATATAATATACATAATTTATTTAAGTTAATAATATATATAATATATTTTTTTTGATATGTTTTAATGATATTATTTATATATAAAAATATATTGTATATATTGGTATTAAATAGATTATTGATCTATATGATACACAATTATATAAATCTTTTTCAGCCTTATATTAAATTTTGGTCTGAAATTATGTCAGTGCCTCAATATTTAATCTATATTATCTTTTTAAAATTCTTTTCACATCGATTAGTCATCTATATGTAAATAATGCTCCTTACTTCATTAACTTCTTTGGTGACTTCTTTTGATTTTAATTTTATTCTTGCCTTTGAGACCTTTCACAATACCTTTTTATGAGGAATTTGTGGGAAAAATAAATCGCTTCTGCACGTTCCGCATAATGGCTCACG
The DNA here is from genome assembly GCA_033576535.1 of Allobates femoralis. Taxonomy (NCBI): domain Eukaryota; kingdom Metazoa; phylum Chordata; class Amphibia; order Anura; family Aromobatidae; genus Allobates; species Allobates femoralis. Next base: position 204,519,193 of record JARQOC010000003.1, on the reverse strand, counting down.
TGTGGCATAAATGCGCCATTCCAATGTATTTTTCCTTTTAACTTGTGGTAATTTGTGGAAGTTGCGGAACTTGCGGCGCGGTTGCGGTTTGTGCCATGCAAAGTATAGGCGTAGTTGCGCCAAATGTAGTTTTGCACTTGCGGCAGGTGCGGCCGCAAAAAAAAAACGCGGTCAGCTGAGGTTTTTTTTACAGCCGCACCTGCTGCAAGTGCAAAACCGCAATTGCTGCACCTGCTGCAAGTAAGTCTATACTTTGCATGGCAAAAAACGCAAGCGCGCCATAACTGTAACGGTAATGCGGCAAACGCGGCAGATGCGGTTATTTTACCGCATCTCCTGCGAATTACGAAAAACGCTGATGTTATTTTTTTGAATATATTTTTATGATATAATTTATATATAAAAATATATTGTATATAATAAAAAAACAATATAAATATTATTACTTTGACTATATTGCTATGCAGAATGTATATTGATTGCTTCCTTAAATAATATACTGTAGCTATTATTGCATACATTTTCCTGTACTGTGCTCAATATGAGCTCTGACAAACCAAAAAGCTCTGTTAGAGCTAGCAATGCTGCACGCCAGCGCAAGAAGCGTGGTCAGGAAGATCCGGAAAAAAGATGTCTCCGTTTGCTTAAGCTCAAGGAGGATATGAATAAAAGAATTGCAAAGGAGTCTGCTGAAGAAAGAAGCAGTCGGTTGGCCAAAAAAGCTGAGGTGGAACGAAAAAGACGCAAAAAACAACAGGTGAAGGTGCAAGGAGAAGCATCTACTTCTGATATGGCGTCCACATCTGTGTCTCCAACACTTTCTGAAACTCAACTGTCTACAACATCTGTGCGCAAACAACAAAAGCTGAAGGTGCAAGGAGAACCATCTACGTCTGATATGACGTCCATATCTGGGTCTCCAACACTTTCTGAAACTCAACTGCCTACAACATGTGGCCGAAAACAACAAAAGGTGAAGGTGCAAGGAGAACTATCTACGTCTGACATGGCGTCCATATCTGTGTCTCCAACACTTTTTGACACTCAACTGCCTACAGCATCTGGCCGCAAACAACAAAAGGTGAAGGTGCAAGGAAAACCATCTACCTCTGATATGGTGTCCATATCTGTGTCTCCAACACTTTCTGAATCTCAACTGCCTTCAAAATCTGGCACGGGTAAAGTGAAGTGCAAATGTTCTTCTAAAACAAGAACAGACAAGATTGCTTCTGCCATCACAAGATACAAATTGGCTAAAGTCAAGCGTTTAGAAATTATGTCACCCACCTCAAAACAACGCCGTTTGGCACATTTGGCTGCCTCACAGCGTCAACTACGCCAAAAAAAAAACCTCAGGAAGAAGTCTTCAGTCACTACTTCTTTTCTTGAATGTGTTGAAACTTCTACACAGCTACGCCTTATTTATGTAGGCATCTACAAAAAAGGTCATCGGTTGCTCACTTCACCAACGTCATCAATCCCTATTGGCTTTACTGATGACGATACCGGTATTTTAGAACATACCTGTGGGCCCATGAATGTGTTATGTCAACATTGTCAAGCACAACATTTTGAGGCTGAAAGGCCATCTGATGGACAGTTCTCCCTTTGTTGTCACAAGGGCAAAGTTAAGGTACCATTACCTCAGTACCCTGAGCTCTTCACTACTTTACTGAAAGGAGACAGCCCATATAGTAAAAATCTCATGGAGAATATCAGGAGCATTAATAGTTCCTTTGCATTTGCTTCGATGGGTGCAAGTGTTTCTCAACCACCTGGACACGGTCCTTATTGTTTCCGGATTCACGGCCAAATTTACCATAGAACTGGAACTCTCCACCCCGCTGAAGGTCAAGTTCCAGCATATGCACAGCTCTATATTTTGGATAGTGCTACTGCTACTGAACAACGCCTACAGTCTCCAGAAAATCTCAAGTGTAATCCAGCCTTGATGAGAATTATTGCTGAGCAATTGGAAGGTATTAATCCCTTTGTTTCAGCCTACAAAATGTTACGGCAAGTGGAGGAAGAGGAAGAACAGAAAGCATTGGAACATGGCACAAAAATGCCTAATATCATCATGGCAATTAAACAAGACAGAGAGCAAGACCCAAGACGGTATAACAACCCTACTGTCCATGAAGTTGCAGTCATCTTTGAAAATGCTGATGGAGAGCCACCATTTAATAGAGACATTTTAATACATCTAAAACCAGACATAAATAATCCGTTGGCCCCCAAAACACAGCAAATAAGTATTTTACACAGTAATTTGGATGCATTACTGTATCCATTGTTTTTCCCTCATGGAGAGCAAGGGTGGCATGAATCACTCATGCACCAAGGCCAAAATGTTCGCAGGGTGACACAGCTGCAGTATTACTGTTATTTGCTGTCAGTATGGACAGAATTCAATCCTGTCCTTAATGGAGGTAAACTGACACAGCAGTACTTGGTGGATGCCTATGTTAAGATCGAGGCCAATCGTTTAAATTTTATACGACAACACCAGAAGGATTTGAAGGTGGAAGATTATTGTCTCCTTCAAGAACATTTGCTGAGAAAATCCGTAGAAAAAGGAATCCCCATTGGCAAAACCGTAATTTTACCATCTTCCTTTGAGGGAAGTCCCCGAAACATGCAGCAGAGGTATCAAGATGCCATGGCGATTGTAACTAAATTTGGAAGACCAGATCTTTTTATAACGATGACCTGCAATCCGAAATGGAGTGAAATTGCAACCAATTTACAGCCATGGCAGCGTGCTGAACATCGCCCGGATTTAGTGGCCCGTGTATTCAGGATTAAACTTGAAGCCCTTTTGAAAGATATTAATTCTGGATTATTTGGCAAGGTTTGTGCTATGGTTCATGTGATAGAATTTCAAAAGCGAGGCCTACCACATGCTCACATTCTAATTATTCTGGATCCCAACTCAAAACTAAGAACTGAGGTGGAAGTGGACAATACTGTTTGGGCTGAAATTCCTGATCCATCACATTACCCTGTGCTCCATCAAATTGTCATTCAACACATGATTCATGGCCCCTGTGGACAACACAATCCCAATTCTCCATGTATGGAGAATGGAAAGTGTAAAAAAGCTTTTCCCAAACAGTTTCAAACAAAAACTGTTATACCTGAGGATGCATATCCAAGTTATCAAAGAAACGAAGGACCTTCTTTTCAACACCATTCCAAGATGATTGATAATTCTTGGGTGGTTCCATATAACCCTTTCCTTCTATTAAAATATAAGTGCCATATCAATGTGGAAATATGTGCTTCCATTCAGAGCGTAAAATACCTCTTTAAATATGTGTACAAAGGTCATGACAAAGCCAATGTGGAAATTTGTGAAACCAACATCAGACACGATGAAACTCATAAATTCATGGATTCCAGATATGTCAGTGCACCAGAGGCAGCTTGGCGAATCTTTGCTTTCCCAATGCATAGACAATCTCACAGCATTATTCGTCTTGCAGTACATCTGCCTCATTCACAATCACTTTTTTTTCACGAGGGTGATTCTGCGGACAACATCAGTTATTCAATGGACAGACAATCAACACTCATGGCCTACTTTACCCTCAATGAGAATGATCCCAATGCTCGGGAGTACTTATATCGTCAAATTCCTGAGCATTATGTTTGGAAAGAAGGTGCATGGGAAGTTAGAAGGAGAAGAGGTGCTTCAGTCATTGGTAGACTCTACACTGTTAGTATTCAAGAACAAGAACGTTATTTTTTAAGGCTGTTGTTACTCCATGTTAAAGGAGCTACAAGTTTTGATAACCTTAAGACTGTTAAGGAAGTCACATACTCAACGTTTAAAGAGGCGGCATTAGCCCTTGGATTGCTCTTCGATGACAGTGTTTGGAGAAAAACTTTATTGGATGCCTGTGTTCTCAATATGCCTGCACAGCTCCGTGACATGTTTGCATATATATGTGTGTTTGGTCCTCCTAATCATCCCCTGGAGTTGTGGCAAGAATTTAAACAACACTTCGTTCAAGATTACTGCCATGCCTACCACCCTGACACTGATGATTGTGAGCATTGTGAAGGATATGCCATGACTGATGTTGAACATGTTTTAAAATTTCATGCTAAACATTTTATTGATTTTAATCTGCCACGCCCAAAAAGAAAACCACACATTCGTCCTCAATACAACAAAGAAGAAGAGTTAGTAAGAGCACATGAAATGAAAGCCACCTTAAATGATCAACAACGTTTGGCCTATACTGCAATCCATAAAGCTTTAGAGGATACAAGTGATAAGCCAAAGTGCTTTTTCCTTGACGGTCCCGGTGGAAGTGGGAAAACATATCTCTATCATCTATTGATTCATGAACTGAGAGGAGAAGGAGAAGTTGTCTCACCTGCAGCCAGTACAGGGATTGCTGCTAATCTATTGCAAGGAGGAAGAACTATCCATTCACTGTATGGCATACCAATACCAATTAATGAGACATCCGTTTCAAGAATCAAAAATGATACTGATGCGGCTCAACATTTGAAGACTACCAAACTCTTCATCATTGATGAGTCTACTATGTTGTCAAAATACACTTTGCATGTAATTGATCAATTATTACGGGATGTCATGACAACTGATGTCTCCAAGAAAAATAAATTACCCTTTGGAGGGAAAGTCATTGTTCTGGGAGGAGACTTTCGGCAGTGTCTTCCTATCATCTCTCATGGAACAAGGACAGACATCGTAGAGAGCTGCATTAAATATTCACGACAATGGCAGCTTTTCAATCAATTGCCGCTCATTAACAACATGCGCTCCATTGATTCTGAATATAGCAATTGGTTAATTCAATTGGGAAATGGAGAATTGTCCAATGATTACAACCTTGGTGATGATGTCATTGAGATCCCGCAAGACATGATCTGCACTGGCTCTTTAATCTTGGACATATTTGGTGAAAACATTGTCATTGATGTGAATAATGACGAAAGTATTCAGAATGCTGCATCACATGCCATTCTTTGTCCCAAAAATGACGCTGTGGATTTGATCAATTCAAAAGTGATGGATTGTATTCCGGGAGAATACATGGAATATATGAGCCATGATTCCATTGATCCAGATGAGACGGAAAATCCCGAACAATATCCCGTGGAATTTCTAAATTCTCTAACACCAACAGGAATGCCTTCTCATCTCCTGAAATTAAAAGTTGGTACAATTATAATGCTTTTGCGTAATTTTAACAGCAGAAAAGGACTTTGCAACGGGACTCGGATGATTATTATTGCTTTGTTTGACAACTTGATACAAGCAAAAGTAATTTCTGGCTCGGATGAAGGAAATGTAGTCTTCATTCCAAGAATTGATCTCTGTCCATCAGAGACTGGATTGCCTTTCAAACTAAGACGTCGGCAATTTCCCGTGAAGCCTGCCTTTGCCATGACCATAAATAAATCCCAAGGACAAACTTTGGAGAAAGTGGGGATTTATTTGCCAGAACCTGTTTTTGGTCATGGACAATTATATGTGGCTTTCTCACGTGTGAAGAGACGATGCAATGTGAAGGTGAAAGTGGTGGATTCATGCATTCAAGGCAAATTGGTGCCTAACTGTGAGAAAGTCTTCACCAAAAATATTGTCTATCGGAATATTTTGGGATGAACTTTTGCATATTTTATATTTTTACCTTTTCTATTTAAAAAAAAAAAAAAAAAAATTAGTTTAGTCTTTTCAATTTCAGTTTTTTATGTGCATAGTTTATACAATGTTTGTGGAAAAACACATTTCAGATTTCATTGGAGATGTGTATCATTCTGATTTTCTCACAGGGTGATAGAAACCACTATTTAAAGCTCCAGTGCTTTACGTGCTGAGAGATTTGATTCTTATTCTTTAAAGGGAGAGGTTTTTGTGAACAGCTAAGAGACGGGTGGGACGGCTGTTCACACACATCTCATTACCAAGGTGTGTTCCACATGTTTAGATAGATAGGGACAAACATAAATTATTAATTAGATTCTACCACGACATTTTTCTTAGATTTTTTCACTTGGTTGAGGAATATACTAAATGATAATAATTGTTCATGAAGGACTTATCAAGAACATACTTGCTGTAATTTTCATAATTGCATATATGTAATTTGTACTTAACTTGCAGTTTGTGCAGACAACATAGTTGCGGCAGTGTCATCCACATCAACTGCAGTCACCTGTGGTTAGTTAGTGGATGCATCTTATGCATCTGCTGAAGCTATGTTAACTCCATTTACTGTAGGTTAACTACAAGTTTTTTGGTTATTGTATGGATATTGCTGCAAGTCTGTAGTTGGTAACTCCTTCTGTATCAATTTACAAAATTTTATTATTTACATCACAATCCTCAAAAAATCTAAGAAAAATCCAGATATTAAAAATATCTAAATTATATCAATTCGGATTTAGTTAGAGTAGGTCCCACCAGGCGTAAGGGCATCTTGACGCGATTGGTGGGCTGACACAAAGTGGCTGATACATATATTAGTACTGTTAATTCATCAATTCAAAAAATTGACTTATTAAGAAGTATTGCTACTTTGTGTTCTAAGACCCTTACAATATAATAGTTCAATTTTCCTTAAATGATATCAACCATACTAATATATGTAGTTGGTATAAAGATGTCATTGGAATAATTGGATTATTATTTGAAAATATAAAAAAAAATTTAAAAATATTCTAGACACCCGATGCATTTGCATCGGGCTCACAGCTAGTATATATATATATATATATACAGTGGGGAAAAAAGTATTTAGTCAGCCAGCAATTGTGCAAGTTCTCCCACTTAAAAAGATGATAGAGGTCCGTAATTGACATTATAGGTGGACCTCCACAATGACAGACAAAATAAATCCTGAAAATCATATTGTCTGATTTGGAAAAAAATTTTTTAAATCTTTGGTGGAAAGTAAGCATTTGGTCACCTGCAAGCAAGCAAGATTTCTCGCTTTCACAGACATGAAACTTCTTCTTTTAGATGCTCCTCCATCCTCCACTCATTACCTGTAGTACTAGCACCTATTTGAACTTGTTATCAGTATATAAAACACCTGTCCGCAACTGCAATCAGTCACACTCCAAACTCCACTATGGTGAAGACTAGGGATGGGCGAATCTACTCGCTAGGACTCGTTACTCGGCGAGTAGTAAGGGACTCGCAGGACTCGGTACTCTGCGAGTTTCCCAGTGATTACTCGCACAGTAAACGAGTCCAATGCAAATCAATATCAATCCTAGTTTTGTCACAGACTCTGACAAAACTAGGATTGCCATTGACTTGCATTGGTCTGATTACTGTGCAAGTAATCGCTGGGAAACTCGCAAAGTAACTGCAGTTACTTTGCGAGTCGAGTCCAGCTGTCTTCTCTGTGCAGGCTGCCGCAGCTCCAGGGTCCTAGAGCCCGCCTGCTCACAGAGATGATGAAGCAGAGCTGCGATTCTTCTCAGTCTGCTCATTCCCTGTGCATAGACATCTATATCTATGCACAGGGGATGTAGCAGAGAGGACATCGCGTTTTGGACTACGTCGGACGGAAGAGGATTTTTTTAATTAAAGATGGAGTCCCTAATGGCTTTTTTTTTTTTATTTCTAATAAAAAATTTTCTCTGTGTTGTGTTTTTTTAACCCTTTATTTGAGATTCTTAGAGGCTGGGTCAAACGTGGCCTGACATTAAGAATCTCGGGCTTAATACCAGCTTGTATAACAAAGCTGGTATTAACCCCTTTATTACCCAGCATGCCACCGCCACCAGGGCCGCTGGAAGAGCGGGGTTCAGCGCCAGAGGATGGCGCTTCAATGAACGCGCCATCTTCTGGGGCGGCTGCGGGCTGCAATTTGCAGCGGGGGTGTCCAGAAAGCTTGGGCATCCCTGCGCTGCGGATTCCAGGCCCCAGCTGCTTAGCTGTATCTGGCTAGACATAGAAATTGCGCGGAGCCCCACGCATTTTTTTTTTTATTATTTCATGAAATTCATGAAAAATAAAAAAAAAGGGCTCCCCTATATTCTTGTGTCCGGCCAGGTACAAATAGGCACCTGGGGGTTGGGGGCAGCCCGTCGCTGCCTGCTGGATCCGGCTGGTTCCAGAAATACGGCGAAGCCCACGTGAAATGTTTTTCTGACAAATCCATAAAACAATGTAAATAAAAGGGACTGCATCTTTATTAACCCCTGGACCATGGGCGAGGGGTTAATAAAGATGCAGTCCCTTTTTTAGGATTGTTTTATTGATTTTTCAGAAAAAAAATTACATGGTCTTTCTAGAACCAGCCAGATCCAGCAGGCAGCGACGGGCTGCCCCCAACCCAAGGTGCCTATTTGTACCTGGCCAGACACAAGAATATAGGGGAGCCCTTTTTTTTTATTATTTCATGAATTTCATGAAATAATTAAGAAAAAATGTGTGGGGCTCCACGCAATTTCTATGTCTAGCCAGGTACAGCTAAGCAGCTGGGGGCTGGAATCCGCAGCGCAGGGATGCCCAAGCTTTCTGGGCACCCCCCGCTGCAAATTGCAGCCCGCAGCCGCCCCAGAAGATGGCGCGTTCATTGAAGCGCCATCCTCTGGCACTGAACCCCGCTCTTCCAGCGGCCCTGGTGGCGGTGGCACGCTGGGTAGTAAAGAGGTTAGGGCCAGCTTTGTATTATCAGCTGGCCCTAAGCCCGAAATTTATGGCGGTCACGCCAATATTAGACATGACCGCCATGAATTTCTATTAAATTGTTTTAAGAAAAACACAACACAGAGAAAAATTTTTATTAGAAATAAAAAAAAAGCCATTAGGGACTCCATCTTTAATTAAAAAAATCCTCTTCCGTCCGACGCAGTCCAAAACGCGATGTCCTCTCTGCTACATCCCCTGTGCATAGATATAGATGTCTATGCACAGGGAATGAGCAGACTGAGAACAATCTCAGCTCTGCTACATCAGGCAGCAGGCGGGCTCTAGGACCCTGGAGCTGTGGCAGCCTGCACACAGAGCAGACAGCCGGACTCTTATCTGTGCGAGTTTCCCAGCGATTACTTGCACAGTAAACGAGTCCAATGCAAATCAATGGCAAAACTAGGATTGCTTCAGGCTGAAGCTTCCGAGACACATCTGTGATTTGTAAATTGCACACTACTCGATATTACTCGCTTCTCCATTCATTAACATTGGACTCGCTAGGCTCGCAACGAGTAGCGAGTCCCGGGCTCGGACTCGCTAGAGTCAAGCGATTCTGAGTAATTTAGGATTCGCCCATGACTAGTGAAGACCAAAGAGCTGTTGAAGGACACTAGAAACAAAATTGTAGCCCTGCACCAAGCTGGGAAGACTGAATCTGCAATAGGCAAGCAGCTCGGTGTGAAGAAATCAACTGTGGTAGCCATAATTCGAAAATGGGAAACATACAAGACCACTGATAATCTAGGGATTCACACAAGAGCTCCCCCTGTGGGGTAAAAATTATCTCAAGAATAGTGAATAAAAATCCCAGAACCATACGGGAGGACCTAGTGAATTACCTGCAGAGAGCTGGGACTAACGTAACACAGTCTACCATCAGTAACACACTATGCCACCAGTGACTCAGATCCTTAGGTGCCAAACATGTCCCCCTGCTTAAGCAATTACATGTCTGGGCCCATCTGAAGTTTGCTAGCGAGCATTTGGATGATCCCGAAGAGTATTGGGAGAATGTGATATGGTCAGATGAAACAAAAGTAGAACTGTTTGGTAGAAACACAACTTGTTGTGTTTGGAAGATAAAGAATGCTGAGTTGCATCCAAAGAACACCATACCTACTGGGAAACATGGGGGTGGCAACGTCATGCTTTAGGGCTGTTTCCCTGCCAAGGGACCAGGACAACTGATTCATGTCCTGTACATGAAAGAATGAATGGGGCCATGTATCATGAGATTTTGAGTTCGAACCTTCCATCAGCAATAGCATTGATGATGAAATGTGGCTGGGTCTTTCAGCATGACAATGATCCCAAGCAAACCACTAGGAAACAAAGGAGTGGCTTCGTAAGAAGCATTTCAAGGTCTTGAAATGGCTTAGCCCATCTCCAGATATAAACCTTATAGAAAACCTTTGGAGGGAGTTGAAAGTCCATGTTGCCCAGCAGCAGCCCCAGAACATCACTGCTCTAGAGGAGATCTGCCTGGAGGAATGGGCCAACATACCACAACAGTGTGTGCCAACCTTGTGAAGTATTACAGAAAATGTTTGACTTCTGTCATTGCAAACAAAGGAAATATAATAAAGTATTTAGGTTAAGTTTTGTTATTGAACAAATGCTTATCTTCCACCAAAATTTGAAAAAAAAATTCCTTCCAAATCGTACAGTTTGATTTTCAGGATTTGTTTTCTCATTTTGTCTCTCATAGTTGAGGTCTACATATGATGTCAATTACAGGCCTCTCTCACCTTTTTAAGTGGGAGAACTTGCACAATTGGTGGCTGACTAAATTCTTTTTTTTTCTCCACTGTATGTGGATATTTGAGGGAGATATAAAGTTATTTTATTCACCACTTTGTATGTAATCTTAGAGTGGTTTGATCTGCTTTTTTTGAACTATTGTGACTACTTGTTTTTAATGCCATGATTAATTAGATGACTGTCAGCTATATAAGGCTGTATCCAAGTTAAGCGCCTGGCGAAGTGGACAGAACGTCACAGAAATGCCTTGTGCAATACAAGATTTATATAAATTGACAGCATCTTGCATCCTATGTCCGCATCACCTGAAAATGACATTTTTACCTTTTATTTCATTGTTCACTAACTCATGGAGGACAGCTGAGGCATTCCTCAGTGCAAACGGAATTACTATAATCTTGTAGTGGCTTTGCAGGGTTTAAGGCAGTCTTTTATTATTTTTTATGGTGTATGTGAATCATTTGCTTCTGGAAGATAGAGTATGTTCAAGATTCTGGAGCCCCTGAGTCAACTGAACAATTCCTGAATGAGAGGCAGTGGATATTTATACTTGACAGTTATCTGATTGAGACCTTAATTAACATAGGGACAGAGAGAACCATTTTCTTCTTAACAAAGAAGAACACCAACTCTAGTCATAAAAAGAGGAATTTTGGATGAATCCCTTGCCAAATTATCCTTGAGATACTAAGACATGGCTTGTGTCTCCGCCTGGACAGAGAGTAGATTCAGACTCGAGGAGATAAAATCAGGAGTAGGTCTATGGGACAATCATATGGTCTACATTGAGGTAACTTCTCCACTTTCCTCTTGTCAAAGTGTTCACGTATGACCAAGAGGTAGTTGGCAGGTTTAGAAGATTTGATGGAGCAGAGAATGTGACAGGCCAGCTAGTACACCGAGGGTACCTTTCTCAGACTGCACAATTCCCACCTGAAGCTCCTTAATAAAATGGATGGCTCTCCCATAACAGCACCAAAGGACTTGGACTTGGAAAACGCTGGATGGGAATATGGTGCCAATTCACCATGGCCTGTTGTATAAAATTGTGTGAAGTTATCTGTGGAATTGGAGTCCAGATAGGCCAAACTGATAAACGGGTGTTGCCACTAGACATGGACACTGACAGAGTCAGAGGTGGAGAGGACTTTCCCTTACCCAGGGTGGTCTCTCCAACAGACTCTAGGAATGAGCCATAATAAATGCCATTTTGGCCTGGTATAAAAGAAATTGATGAGTCAGAGTCTCAAAGTGCTGCTTACACTGATTTATGAACCCTTGGCACTGCTTGACATCATCATCATGGAGGAGCAGAAAAACAGGGTCTAGAACAAGGCACAGAAATAAATGGCTGTGCTGGAACTCTTGGCTGGACAGGTGCAGTCGGGACAGCAAATGTCAGATAAGTGAGTGTTTATAATCCACATATAGTTGCAGATTTGATCTTGCTGTTCCCATTGGCGGTTTACCTCCTGGTGCCATATGCATTTGGAAGCTGAAGACAATGTATCAATGGCATAAGCAAACTCAATAGACCCACTATGCAGTGGAGCTGGGGTTACCTTGGAGGGTTATTGTGGCGCCCCCTAGGGTAGGCCGCCACCAGAGGTACTGCACTCATGCGGTTAAGGGGAGTAGTGTCTCTGCTCTCCAGTTGCTGGGGTGGTGCAGTTGAGCCCAAGACACACACAACCGTAGGTCCCTGGGACGGTGGTTGGACCCTGAGGGAGGACTCAGGTTCACAAAAGGGAAACAGGTGAAGTAGGAGTAGTAGGAGTTGGAGAGTAGAGACCATTGGGAGTGGAAGTTGGGAGTGTGTGGTGCTGACTCCCGTGGGCTGGAACATGACTGCGCTCGCCCACGGGTGGGAAAAAATAACAGGTGGGAGAAGACGAGAGTCCTTGGGGTGCGAATGAGACATCGATCTCTGTACGCCTGCATCTGACTAACCGGAGGGGCTGGTAGACAGGGACCCAGCCCTGAGCATGGTGTGGAAGCTGTACACCCAAGCCGTTAACCAGAGGCCCCAAGCTTTTAGCAGGAGCTGTGGCCGAACACCCAACATAACTTGGGGAAAGTGGCTGAACTAGGAAGTAGTGCCCGGGAGGGGACACAACAGCACCCATCGCCGCCGGTTCTTGAGCTCTGTGCTTCGGAGGTGCTGAGAGCCTAGGGGGGCAGAGTAGAGGCGCACTCGCCCCAGAAGAGAACTACCCTTTATAGTGCTGGGAGAGAGATAATGACCATAAGAGACAGGAAAATCTATAGAGGAAAGAAAGGGCACCGACCATGCACCCAAATATGTATCACACCTCTAAATCATTTTAAAAAGGGGTTAATGCTTACTTATTGTATTACACATTCTACAGAGCATCTAATTCTTATGTTACTTCTCATCCTCTCTGTATACTATGCTAAAATGCATAATGACAATATTTGCCACTTGAAGTTAGTGTACTAAGCTGTATTCATTTTAAAATATTTAAATCATCACATTGCTCTGCAGCATAGTTAAGGTAATCACCATTGAGGGAGTGAGGAAATGATTAATTATATAATTTTTGCTACATTGTTTTCTTTATGACAGTAAAACTCCCCCTTCCTCCATTTGCTTAAATAAAGCAATAAAAACATAAGAATTGATCTAATTTATTTTACAACATGAAAAGAATGTGTTTAATTATAATCTTTATAAACTGTTCATTCAATTTGTGTATCCACAAAGTTTCATTAAAGAGAATCTCCACCTAAGTAATAAAATGTACATGTGTACATGAATAATCCTAATCTGCAAGTTAAATCACCATCTACATGAGAATAATGGGCTACAAAGCAACTATTCCAACTGTAATTGGGTCCATGAATAGAGATAAGTAAACCTTTAAAGTTCGGATTCAGTTTGGTTTACTGAATGGGTATATGTTTGCCAAATTTTTCACCAAACAGTTAGCCGAACTTTGAAACCCCATTGAAATCATTATGAGATGTACAAAAGCTGCCATAACAGCTCAAATTAAGGCAGACAGCTTAAAAAATGCCATCTTTCCCGACAGATAACAGTTTTATTATGGTGCATTATGGAAGCATAGGGCAAGGCCTGGCCCAGCATTTCCAGCTTCAGGTATAGGCATGGTACTCAAAGAGCCCTGCTTAATTTACAAAACACAAAACAAAGACACTACCACATTTAAAAAAATTAGGACCAAATACCACCAAAGTGGCATCAATTGACCCAAACCAGAAATTATAGAATGGCAGAGCTTCATTCATGGATCAAGGTCTGGTATCGGGCCCGGCCAAGAATTTCAAGGTTAAATAGTGATCAGGAACAGGGGGATGAGTGACAGGTGTAAGATTGTTGGGCAGGGTGCCCTCAAGTCTCATGCAAAAGATTCAATTAATGTTATGCTCTACCACACTCAGTAAACCAGTAAAGTAGCATCAATTGACCCATAATAAAATTGTATGTTGGCACAGCTTGCATGCATTCCACAGGGTCTGGCTTAGCATTTAAAGGTTAAACATTCATTAGTAAAAGGGGAATTAATGACATGTATAGGAATTTTGCTCACAGAGCCCTGCTAACTTCAGGAAACAGATCAGAAAGAGACCCCCTTGAAGAGTCGCCACATTTCAAAAAATTAGGGTTGGATACCAAGAAAGTGGCATCAGTCGACCCAAAATAAAAATTGTGTAATGTGAGATGAATACAGCATGCTGAAAAGTACGACATTGCGTATTCTGCCCAATCTGCCACTGGGGTGGAAACGTCCTTGGACATCCATGGCTTGTTCATCTTAATGAAAGTTAGGCTGTCTATACAGGGGACAGCCAAATGCGCTTATTTGTTAGGACATTACCAGCAGCGCTGAATCACATTCTTAGAATATGTTTGCTGCCGGGCATGAAAGGGTTCAAATCCCTCATGATGACATCGATATTGAGCTCTAGATACTGCTTTCCTATCCTCTCCAGTCATTCACTATGAGTCATTTCAGTAAGAGATGTTTGGGCTCAAATTTTGCTATTATGAATAAACCTCCTTAGTGTTTATATACTTTCTCCCAATACTCTATTAGTTACTAGAAACCAGCGTCTCTGCCTATTATTCCACTCTGGACACATTTATTCCAAGCAGGATATAATTTCTCCAACTCTCTAGGTAACCCCCTTTTGGTGATATCAATCCTAATCACGTTATCTACCCAGATATGCTTATATAGAACACTATTTTCTCATATACAGGGAGTTTTGGGAAATCAGCTGCTATAATATAGACTAATTTCCTTTACACGGCAGTTCCAATGATAAGACGCTCCTTCTGTACTAAGGTATACACCCCTATATATAACTCTGTTTATTACTCAGTTTTTCTAGAGGTAATAATAATGGGGGACACTTTCCAGTGATAATCACTCTCAGTATGTAGTCCAGTCCACGGTTTTTATATCTTTATATCTACAAATATATCACTTTTTTCTTTTCTTTCCCCTTACCCTTTTCTGGACGTTTTCATTTTTAGGGATCTGAACCCCTCCCCTAGCTCTTATATACTTTCATAGAAATCCGTTCCTTAGCTTGATATGGTCTAATATTTCCTTTTATCAGTACATGCCACATGACCTAGTCACGTCACCACACACGATACGCCGAACAACCACCGTTCTCAAGCTCTTAGGCACGGACACCCAGCAATTAAGTAATTAATATATATATATATATATATATATATATAATTTTTTTTTTTTTTTTTTTTTCATTTCCTTTTAGGTTGATATGATAGTGCTGATATCAATTACAATTGTTCATATCACCAGATGCAGTATTTTTCCTTTTGCTATACAGGCTATATATTGTACTTCTTTTGTGTTTGGTCTTTAAATACGATGTAAATCATAGTACATGATGTATGTTGTTGTGACATAAACCTGCTTTGTTTTGTTTACTTTGTACTTATTGCCATTTTTATGTTCATATTGTGTAGATAAATCCTTGAAAAAGGCCGGTTAGGCCAAAACATCAGATTTTGCTGGTGTATGTCCAATAAAAATTCATACTTTTTTTTGCACTTACTCATGGCCTTCTATTCATTGGTGTGCCAAGGTTACACAAATTTAATTCACTATGAGTCAGACATGGACTCAGTTCTGACAGTGGATTGGCTAGTTTAAAAAATCGGTCAAAAACTCTTAGAAATTGCTTCTGACTGTTACATTGCTGCTCCTAATGTTTCTACACTGATAACTTTATGTCCCCCATGTTGTAAGTGTAGATTTACAATGCGTACTGTGTTCCTCAATGAAATGTTGGGGAAAACCAGTCCGAAGATTTGTCTAGAACCATGACCTCCTCTGTCTCTCTACTCCACCCTGCCATGCTACCCGGTTGTGAGATAAGAGTACAAAACTTTGATATAATGATATCCTTTCTGCACCCACTTCTTCTCCTTCCTCCTTTTCCTGTGGTATCACCACCGTATCCTGCAGATTTTTCAAAATTTGCTCCAGCATGTAGATGATAAATAAGGAAAATCTTGGCGGCACACTCATTGATCACGGTGCTCAGTAATGGGATAGGAGACATAGAATTCAATGTAGGAAATACCAGCACACGTTGAGTTGTTTGCTTCTTTAGTTTATTTTTTAGTGCATAGTCTTACAGGTCAAGATAAAATGTATTTTGGCTACTACCTTTGAAGAAGGCTAAACTAACAGCCAAAACGCATCTTATCTTGACCTGTAAGACTATGCACTAAAAAATAAACTAAAGATGCTACCAACTCAACGTGTGCCAGTATTTCCTATATTGCATGTAGATGATATTCATGCTGGTAATGGCATCTGCAGCACTAACCATCTTAGTAACCATTTTGAAACTGTGAAGAAGGGTGCAGAGGCCCTTGATCTGTGCCCACTCTGGAAGTGTCACTTGCACAACATTTGGCTCACTGTACATGTCATTTCATACTTGCCATTGCTTGTTGCTGCAACCACAGTCACTGCAACATGTGCAAAGTGGAATTCACATTGCATATAAAATAACCGACTGCCCTAAAGACCTCTGTAGCATTGCTAGTTGTTTAGCTGTGGGGTGAAAATTGCAGAAGTGAATACTCAGCGACAATGCCTTGTGCAGCGGCTCATTCAGGTCAGGATAGTGGCATAGGAATTGCTGTTCAACCAGGTTAAAGATGTGAGCCATGCAAGCCACGTGTCTTTGTTTGTTCCACCTGCCGCCGCCACCAGATTCACATCATTATTGCACACAGTCTTCCTTGACTTCAGGTTTTGATGAAACTTAGGCCAGCATAGCTGTACATACCTCTTCAGTTGTGTGACTCACATTTCATAAGCATTTATTGTCAACATTGTCTGATTTTGTACAGCCATTACAGCGCAGTACGGAGGTGGGGTGGATTCTCTATGAACTGTTGTGACATTAAGGAAGTGGTGAATGATGAAGCATGAATCCTAAAGGAGGTGGACGAGGCAGAAGCCATGGATCAACAGGTAGAGACAGAAGTTTGTCCCAAAAGTCTTGGAGATTTCAAAACTTGGGGAGTAGAGATGAGCGAACCTTTTGAAGTTTGGATCTTTTTTGGTTCACGGAAAGAACATATGTTTGGAGAATTGCTCAATGATCTGTATGCTGAACTTCCAAACCCCCGTTCAAATCAATAGGAGGCAAAATCAAGGGCCATGAAAACATCTTCTAAGGACCCCAAAAGCAGCCAAACACAGCTCAAACTGTTTTACTGTGGAAATGGCTACTAAGATGGTTAGCATCACTAATTTGGTAATCTACAAGCTGGGGAAAACTATGAAACATTGCGGGATGAGATGCTTTTACCAGAGAAAGAGGAGGAAAAATAAGAGATCAATGTGGATATAAATATTTCAAAGTTTTGGACTCTCGTCACACAGCGGGGTGTTTTGGCAAAGTGGAGTAGAGAGACAAAGAGGGGCGCATGGTACCAGACAAAGTGGTACTGAAGGTGTAAGAGCTTAGCAACAAATGAAGTAGGATGAGGTTGAAGAGGGGATGGGCACAGAACAGTCAGGAGGTGAGAAAGAAATTATTCTCCTTTCTGTGTCCAAGCGTGGCAGGAGAGGATGGAGGAAGGAAGCTTGATTTTTATGCTGTTAACAATACAACAAGAACTTGGGCCTAATGGATGCATCAGAGACATGAGTGCCTTCTTGCTATGCTACCTGCAAATTGATGCCAGTATCATTAGGATTTGAATTAGCGATGACTACTGGGTTATCATATTCTTAGATCCACGATAAAAGAGTAATTTTAGCCAGATGCTTTCCACCTTTGACAGGGACATGTGCATGCTGGAGTATTAAAAAAAAGCTGGTAGACAATCTTAGGACTGGTTTTCCCCAACACAGCAGTGAAAAGACAATACACATGACAGATCTACATTTCCAACCAAGGGGACATTGTGTTGTCAGTGCAGATACATAAGCAACAGCAGTTTAACTATCAGAATCAATTTCTAGGATTCATTTGACCAATTTTTTAAACCAGCCCGTCCACCGGTAGAACTGAGTACAAGTCTGTCTTGTCTGACACACAGTGAACGACTGGAGAGGATGGTGCAGGAGTATTTAGAGCTCAATATCCATGCCATCCGTGCCAACAGAGAGGGTTTGGACCCTTTTGCATTTTTAGCTTAAAAAATGGAGGAGTCTCCTGAGCTCACCAAGCACGCCTTGGAGGTTTTGTCATGCTCGACAGCCAACGTTCTTTCAGAACATGTTTTAGTGCTGCTGATGAGGTCTTGATGGATAAGCGCATACGGCAGTCCCCTGAAAGTGGAGACCGCCTTACTTTCATCAACAGAAACAAGTCATGGATCTCAAAGGCCTTTTCAACCCTAGTGGCAGATAGGACAGATGAGATGATGTTTTACTTTTCAGCATGCTGCATTCATCTCACCATTATAAGATTTGTATTCTTGTTCAGTTGATGGTGCTTTAATGGTATCTGGCCCTTTTATTTTTAATATACGGGGACTCTTTTTGGGGTGTCTTTGTTTTGTGTTTTATGTGAATTTAGCTGGGCTCTCCGTGTACCATGCCTACACCTGTTATTCATCTCACTGTTCCTGATCAATATTGAAGCTTGAAATACTGGGCAAGGCCTTGTCCCATGCATACATTATGCACAATGATGGACATTTTAACTCTGCGGAATAGACGGCACTTTTCCTGGTGTCTGTCCCTAATTTAAGCTGTTTTGGCAGTTTTTATGCCCCTTTGAAGTTTCTAGGCCCTTGACTTTTGCCTCCCACTGATTTTGAATGGGGTTCAGGAGTTCAGCAAACTGTATGCCTATTTATTCAGTGAACATATGCCTGTTTGGCTAACTGAACCAAGTCCGAAATTCAAAAGATACTCTCATCTCTAGTTGTGAAGGGGTTTCTGTTCATCATAGTAATTATTCTGCGATCATCTACCACTGCTGTCCTCCATGGGTGTCCAGGTCTTTTTGCATTGTTGAGGTCACCGGTGCTTTCTTTCATTCTCAGGATGTACCAAACTGTAGATCTTGCCACTCTTATTATTGTAGCAATTTCTATGATGAGTTTTTTTCTGTTTTTGCAGATAAAGGGTGGCTTGTTTCACCTGGATTGAGAGCTCCATATCTAGTTTTCAGCAAAATCTTCAAAATTCAAAAGCCACACCTCAAATCCAGGCCTTTTATGTGCTTAATTGAGAATGAAATAATGAAGGAATTGCCCACACGTGCCAATGAAACAGCCTTTGTGTCAACTGTCCAATTACTTTTGGTATCTTTAAAAACAGGGTGGCACATGTAAAGAAGCTGAAACTCCTCAACCAGAAGTCCCCAATTCCAGGCCTCAAGGGCCAACAGTGCAGGTTTTCAGGATTTCCTTAGTATTGCACAGGTGTTAATGTGATCATCTGCACAGGTGATGATTCCAAGCCCTGTGCAATACTAAGGAAATCCTGAAAACATGCACTGTTGGTGGCCTTTGAGGCCTGGAGTTGGGTACCCCTGTCCTAAATTCTTTATCCAATTTAAATGTGCATGCCCTCAAATGGAAGCTAAAAGTCTGGACTTTGTGTCCATGTCCATTATATAAACTAGAATTTGAATATGTTTAAATAAACAAATACAAAATTTACGTCTGTGTCCAAATATATATGGATCTAACTGTGTGTACTAGGGTGACCACAAAAAATCGATGTCGGAATTTTGTCCGTCTGGACCCCACAAAATGATTCCCCTTTCCAGATATTGAGATAGCCAAAATTTGAGCTCGATCAAACCACGTTAACCCGTGCTGCTCGTCGCTCAAAGTTTGAAAAAATCAAAATTTTTGGACAAAAAGCTGACATATGGAGCCATAACTCCAGAACGGTAAATAATAAAAACACGCTTAATATAAGTATTGTTTGACTTACTTTCTCCAGCACTACTGTTAAAGCTGCAATATTGCTTGCACAATCTCCCTTTTTTCCTAGTTATTATTGCTATAAACCTTCACTTACATCCATTATTAACTATCAAAGGCAGTAACCAAATAATGTCAGCAAAATGAAGATTTGATCCACTTCACCATTTTTGGGTTGTCCTTCTTAGTATATGAGTAACTCCCCCACTGACTAAAAATTCCATAAATTATATCATATGAAAAGCTATAAATGTTGGTGCCATTAAATAATTCAATGGGACAGAAAGGCTACAACTGTTAAGCATTTAAAGGGGAACTTCAGTGAGAGAAAACATTTTAGTACAGCCCATGCCCTGTTACATGATGAAACAGAGCTGTTCCTCAGCTTTGACCCCCCTCATAGAACCTAGAATCTACAGCCTGAGAGCTTCATGTAGGAGAAGAAAGCAGGAGGTGTGTTGGGAGTGTAAACACTGGGGGCTGCAGGATCAGCTTACATTACAGTGATGAGTGACGATGATGATCCATTGAAAATTGGAGGGATCGGAAGCTATTATGTTCCTATGGGGGGAGACCATGCAGAACTGAATCAATCAATGTAACGATTTGCCTTTGCTCCCAGCCTCACAATAACAGTACACATTTTATATCATCATACAGCAGAAGGTCACAGCATATGTTTGTATCTGCTTGTTGTCATGATTGCTATTTCAAACCTGGACCCCCATCACATAGAATGGTATATCAGGGACAGAATTGTATGTGTGAGCATGGGGCCGGTGGCCATGCCCCTTGCCATGTTCCTTCCATATACACAAATGTAATGTGGCTGGAATATAGGCAGATCCTGCAGCTCCAAGCATCCATGCCCTACAATCCTCCTCTTCTCACCAGCAGCATGAAGCTCACAGGCTGAAGATTCTAAGTCCCATGAGGTGGGGGTCAGAGCTGAGGAGCAGGTATGATTTTATCCATTTATAAGAGATCTATAAATAATAGAACTGCAGTGTATAGCTCTGCTTCATCATATAGGAGGGCAGGAACTGTATTAAAACGTTTTCTCTCACTGGAGTCCCCCTTTAACAGACTCTACATCACAAAAAACATTAAAGGGAAACTGTCAGGTCATTTTTCAGTATGACACTAATATTACCCTTTAATAGTGCCTGGGCAGATCTTTTAAAAACATTATTGTACAGTTTGAAATTCTCTAGTTATAAGCATTTTCAGACTCTGCAGGGAGCTGCTGCATTAGTCCTCTCCATTATGTTGATAGAGGAATAGTCCGGCTGTGTTAAACTGTCTCGTTTAATTATGCATGCCTTATAAGCAGCATTCTCCTTCCTCCTCCCTTCTCCCTTCTCCCTTTTCTCTCTCTGCTAGTCAAGTTTCAGTTTCAATTAGGCACTTCGGAGATTGCAGACTGCCTTACTGCCTTACGTTATCTAGATAAGGTATCTACTCCATTTGTTTCTCTAAGCAGGCATGCTGCCGTGCTGTAGTGAGAGATTCTGTGTTGTATTTGTCCTCTTATTTGGCTGCAAACACAGATCCCTACTGATGTCCTGAGCAGTAATGTGAATGTGTCACATGAATATTCTTCCTATGGGGAGTGGACAGCAGAGAACTAAGTGGATAATTCACTGTTATTGACAGATGGAATTGATCTCTTTATTTGAAGTTTACAGTAGTGATGGGCGAGTCCTAAATTACTCGGAATCGCTTGACTCTAGCGAGTCCGAGCCCGGGACTCGCTACTCATTGCGAGTCTAGCGAGTCCAATGTTAATGAATAGGGAAGCGAGTAATAGCGAGTAATGTGCGATTTACAAATTGCAGATGTGTCTCGGAAGCTTCAGGCTCTATCTGCTAGGACTCGGTACTCTGCGAGTGTCCCAGCGTTTACTCGCATGAGTCCAATGCAAATCAATGGCAGTTCTAGTTTTGTCAGAGACGCTGACAAAACTAGGATTGCCATTGTCTTGCATTAGACTTGGCTACTGTGCCAGTGATAGCAGGGAAACTCGAAGAGTAAGAGCTGTCTGCTCTGTGCAGCTCCAGGGTCCTAGAGCCCGCCTGCTGCCTGATGTAGCAGAGCTGAGATTGTTCTCAGTCTGCTCATTCCCTGTGCATAGACATCTATATCTATGCACAGGGGATGTAGCAGAGAGGACATCGCGTTTTGGTCTACGTCGGACGGAAGAGGATTTTTTTAATTAAAGATGGAGTCCCTAATGGCTTTTTTTTTTTATTTCTAATAAAAAAATTTCTCTGTGTTGTGTTTTTTTTAACCCTTTATTGGAGATTCTTAGTGGCCGGGTCAAACCTGGCCTGACATTAAGAATCTCGGGCTTAATACCAGCTTGTATAACAAAGCTGGTATTAACCCCTTTATTACCCAGCGTGCCACCGCCACCAGGGCCGCTGGAAGAGCGGGGTTCAGCGCCAGAGGATGGCGCTGCAATGAACACGCCATCTTCTGGGGTGGCTGCGGGCTGCAATTTACGGCGAGGGGTGCCCAGAAAGCTTGGGCCTCCCTGCGCTGTGGATTCCAGCCCTCAGCTGCTTAGCTGTACCTGGCTAGACATAGAAATTGCGCGGAGCCCCATGCATTTTTTTTTAATTATTTCATGAAATTCATGAAATAATAAAAAAAGAGGGCTCGCCTATATTCTTGTGTCCGGCCAGGTACAAATAAGGCACCTGGGGGTTGGGGGCAGCCCGTCGCTGCCTGCGGGATCCGGCTGGTTCCAGAAATACGGCGAAGCCTACGTCATTTTTTTTCTGAAAAATCAGTAAAACAATCCTAAAAAAGGGACTGCATCTTTATTAACCCCTCGCCCATGGTCCAGGGGTTAATAAAGATGCAGTCCCTTTTATTTACATTGTTTTATGGATTTGTCAGAAAAAAATTTGACGTGGGCTTCGCCGTATTTCTGGAACCAGCCGGATCCAGCAGGCAGCGACGGGCTGCCCCCAACCCCCAGGTGCCTATTTGTACCTGGCCAGACACAAGAATATATGGGAGCCCTTTTTTTTTATTATTTCATGAAATAATAAAAAAAAAATGCGTGGGGCTCCGTGCAATTTCTATGTCTAGCCAGGTACAGCTAAGCAGCTGGGGGCTGGAATCCACAGTGCAGGGAGGCCCAAGCTTTCTGGGCACCCCCCGCTGCAAATTGCAGCCCGCAGACGCCCCAGAAGATGGCGCGTTCATTGAAGCGCCATCCTCTGGTGCTGAACCCCGCTCTTCCAGCGGCCCTGGTGGCGGTGGCACGCTGGGTAATAAAGGGGTTAATACCAGCTTTGGTATACAAGCTGGTATTAAGCCCAGGATTCTTAATGTCAGGCCAGGTTTGACCTGGCCACTAAGAATCTCCAATAACGGGTTAAAAAAAACACCACACAGAGAAAATTTTTTATTAGAAATAAAAAAAAAAGCCATTAGGGACTCCATCTTTAATTAAAAAAATCCTCTTCCGTCCGACATAGTCCAAAATGCGATGTCCTCTCTGCTACATCCCCTGTGCATAGATATAGATGTCTATGCACAGGCAATGAGCAGACTGAGAACAATCTCAGCTCTGCTACATCAGGCAGCAGGCGGGCTCTAGGACCCTGGAGCTGCACAGAGCAGACAGCTCTTACTCTGCGAGTTTCCCTGCTATCACTGGCACAGTAGCCGAGTCTAATGCAAGACAATGGCAATCCTAGTTTTGTCAGCGTCTCTGACAAAACTAGGATTGCCATTCATTTGCATTGGACTCGTGCGAGTAAACGCTGGGAAACTCGCAGAGTACCGAGTCCTGCGAGTCCCTTACTACTCGCCGAGTAACGAGTCCTAGCGAGTAGATTCGCCTATCCCTAGTTTACAGACAATAAAAGGGAAATATAAATAAAAGAAATATGTGAATAGAGAGAACTTAGGTAAAGGAATTAGAAAACGATAGCTTTTACATATTGATTTTTGACCTGACAGATTCCCTTTAATTGCTGTTGAGCAGCAGAGAAAGTGATATCCAACCCAATCAGAGAATGGAAAATATGTAGCATTCACCCTTGTGGTTATGCACAATGTGTTTTATCTTTAGCAAGTAATTAAAGTATAAAGTGAAGTAGACACATTCATGGTGAATATGACTGTATATGACTTGTATTCAAGCTTTTTGCTGCACCAATGCTTCACAAGAACTCTGGAGTCATGTAAGGCAAGAAACATGCGCAAGTCTCACATGTATCACTTGGTAGCTGGCTCAAAGTGTGGATTAATCTTCACATTGCAAAAGGAGGTATGTGACACAAATCTGCAACTACTCTGCAATAAAGTCAATACAAAAATATGTAACTGCGCATTTTTGATAAAGTTCTGCATTGTAAACATCTTTTGGGAATAAACCCTACAGCAAGCACAAATGTAAAATATAATACACGGCATATTCTGCAAATAGACCAAATTCTATTTATTGGGTACACAGGCATTAAATAGTATTTGACACATATAAACCAGCAACTGAACAAGGCAATGACTAAAGGTTCTTCCGGTCTGTATTTATGCTGCGATAATGCATAAACAGAAGTAATGGTATTATAAGTTATAATTGTGGTCTCCTTCACTGCAAGATACCATTAAGTGACATAAAAAGCTGATTGGTATGAAGTACATACTTATAATTAGATGTGGGATCCCCAGGATTCCTGCTACTAACCTTTGACAAGCTTACAAATGGCCCATGCATGATTTATGCACACATAATAATTTTTTAATGAAATATATTGTACAGGTATAAAAAGCATTTTGCAGTTTAATGGGAAAAAATAATCACTTGTCATTGAAGAGATCACAAACCATTAATTAAATGATTAAAACAACTTGATCACCAAGTTAAGCTTTGTGGCAATACAAAAAAGTAATAGCACATTTAAAATTATAACCTTTTAAACTTGTGTTGTATGTTTTTTCAGTATATTTTGCGTATGCCAGGATAACTTTCCATTTTTAAAATTTTAAATTACCATATACATTTTACAAAAACTTAGGTTGGCTTCACTTTATGGCTGGGATTAACTACAGTTAAGTAGGTGAGGAGATTGTAGCCACACCTTCTCACCTACTTAACTGTCTTCTTATGGTTGCAGAAAACGTCTCTCCATAAGGTAGATAGCAAGTTCCCAGACCTTGTCTTAGCCCACTCACACAGCCAGATCAGAATATCCCACACACTACACTGATGAGGGGCAGTTACCCTGAAACGCAGCGTCTGTAGTTTGGGGTTCTGATCTGGCACAAATCCCTTAGTCATATTTAAAAGCTTGTTGGAAAGCGATTATGACTTTGAGGAGCTACTTAAAGTTGGCACTGGAGTTATTCCACTTCCTTACTGAAGTGCAAATTTGTAATAATATGTATTCATTTATATAGTGCCTTACATCCATATGCAACAACTTCCTTATTGGGGCTCACATTTCATGTGTAATGCATATTCCAGTTGTCCTCCTGGCACTTCTGCAGTGGCCCGTGCCCAATAGTCTAATTCAGCTTTCCAGATAAAGTTGGGTTGAATATTGACCTGAATAAAATTATTTATATCCATTATTATGTTGTATAGTAACATGTCATGCTTGTTAATTAGCAGCTAGGCATTAGTCAACAATAGTTTGCAAACATTTAACTCCAGTACTTATTGCTCAGGTCTGAATTTTGGCACTCAATCCAAGAGGCGGGCCCCTTAAGGTACCGTCACACGCTGCCATATCGCCGGCGAGATGGCTGGCAAATCCCGAATTCGGCGATGTGGTAACCACATTGCATGTGCGTAGTGGCGTGTGACTGGGCGATTCTACGGTGACAAATCGCTGGTGGAGCATCACCTGATTGCCCTGCACTGCAGTGAAATCAGACAATATCCACCAGGCGATTTCAGTGCATCATGGCGTGTGACAGGGCGATAGCAACATACACAGCGATCCTGAAATCAATCCCGTAGCCGTGCTTGGATGGTGTTTTTTTGCGCCGTACCTGCGGTGATCGGTGGGTGATTCTGCATTCCGATTGGCTGGATGTGTCCGAGGTGCCTTATATGATGACTCGTGTGTTCACGCAAGGCTGACCAATGGGAGCTCAGTTCCGTCTGCCAATCGCCCCTATCGAAACAGTATGGCCACATCGATCTACGATTGTGGCATGTGACGCGGTGATGTGTGAAGGGAAGATCACTTCCGGTCTTCTGCAGGTGATTTTCGGGACGCAGGATCGCCGAAGATCGCACGCTAGATAGCTAAGTGTGACAGCTCCACAGCGATGTGAAATAAGTGTCCAAAACGTGCGTGCTCACATCAAATTGCCGGCAATATGGAAGCCATATGTCGCCGTGTGATGGTACCTTTAAGGAAAGTAAACAAAACACACCCAAACCTGAGCAACTTCAGCAGACATCTTACCTGTAGCTGCACTTCCATAGGCACGCTCCACTATCTGGATCCTGCACTGCAGTTATTTATTGTCTTCATGGATCCCCTGAAAGGCTTGGCTGACCTTGACTCAGAGGAGGATATCATTTACCTAACCACCCCAGTGGTAGAATGTGGGTCGGCAGAACCAGACCCAGAAAGGCATCATGAAGATGAGACGGAGAGTGAGACTTATTTCACCTGAAGCTCCACAGCACTTCCCAAATTGGGCATCATCTGCAATGAGGTGCGGATTCAGTCTTGGGTTCCGATAGAAGCTGCACACAAGCTCAGGAGTGAGTTCAAGCAATCAGGTGACTTTTACCACATGACATCCGGGCCTGAGAGCAGCAGAGAGGGAATGTGAAGTCTTCTACCAGCCCATCTGCTATTCATCAGGTTGGGAGGTCTTGCTTCTTTTGTGGTCAAGCTGATCACTTTATTAGGATCTATCCATACCGCGCTTAAACCATTCCTCAGCCACTGATGTCCCACGAGGATAGGCGCCTAAGTACTACTGTGTCTGCCATGTTTGTCAGACCTGCCCCTATGTCTCCAGCAGAGGTGGTAAAACACCTTTCGAAGAATGGGGTAAAACATAGCCTACACCTCGGATTGATGCTGGGTTCAGGTGTTATCCTGAGAAGGGTAACAGTGGGAGGGTGGTTACTCCCACTAAACCGACTGTGAGAAGGTCTCCTGTGAAGAGACAGGAAAACGCCTCTGCTGTTTGCCCCCCTGAGAATGGACCCATTATCTGTGACTGCTTGAATGGTAATAAACGTTCAAGTCTAAACCTTAGTGTGAATGACTGTGTGGGTACTGTCAAAACACATAAAGTAGAAGTAACATAGTAACATAGTTTTTAAGGTTGAAGGAAGACTTTAAGTCCATCTAGTTCAACCCATAGCCTAACATGTTGATCCAGAGGAAGGCAAAAAAAATCCATGTGGCAACACTAAGCTCCACATTGGGGAAAAAAATTCCTTCCTGACTCCAGATACGACAATCAGACTATTTCCCTGAATCAACGCCCTATCAAAGAATCTAGTATATATAACCGGTAATATTATAGTTTTCAAGAAAGGCATCTAGTCCCTTCTTAAATGTTAGTAGTGACTCACTCATTACAACATCATGTGGCAGAGAGTTCCATAGTCTCACTGCTCTTACAGTAAAGAATCCATGTCTGTGATTATGATTAAACCTTTTTTCATCCAGACGTAAAGGATGCCCCCTTGTCCCCGTCTCAGGCCTAAGAGTAAAGAGATCATTAAAAAGGTCTCTGTACTATCCCCTCATATATTTATACATTATTATAAGATCACCCCTAAGCCTTCGTTTTTCCAAGCTAAATAACCCCAAGTTTAATAACCTGTCTTGGTATTGCAGACCCCTCAGTCCTCTAATAACTTTGGTTGCTCTTCTATGGACCAGCTCTAGTTCAGCTATGTCTTTCTTATACACCGGAGACCAGAATTGTACACAGTATTCTAATTGTGGTCGCACTAGGGACTTATATACAGCTGTGACCAAAAGTATTGACACCCCTGCAATTCTGTCAGATAATACTCAGTTTCTTCCTGAAAATGATTGCAATCACAAATTCTTTGGTATTATTATCTTCATTTAATTTGTCTTCAATGAAAAAACAGAAAAAGAATTGTCTTAAAGCCAAATTGGATCTAATTCCACACCAAACATAAAAAAAAGGGGTGGACAAAAGTATTGGCACTGTTAGAAAAATCATGTGATGCTTCTCTAATTTGTGTAATTAACAGCACTTATAACTTACCTGTGGCACCTAACAGGTGTTGGCAATAACTAAATCACACTTTCAGCCAGTTGACATGGATTAAAGTTGACTCAACCTTTGTCCTGTGTCCTTGTGTGTACCACATTGAGCATGGAGAAAAGAATTAAAAGTACTGAGGACTTGAGAAACCAAATTGTGAGGAAGCATGAGCAATCTTAAGGCTACAAGTCCATCTCCAAAGACCTGAATGTTCCTGTGTCTACCGTGCGCAGTGTCATCAAGAAGTTTAAAGAACATGGCACTGTGGCTAACCTCCCTAGATGTGGACGGAAAAGAAAAATTGACGAGAGATTTTAACACAAGATTGTGTGGATGGTGGATAAAGGACCTCGACTAACATCCAAACAAGTTCAAGCTGCCCTGCAGTTCGAGGGTACGACAGTGTCAACCCGTACTATCTGTCTGAATGAAAAGGGACTGTATGGTAGGATACCCAGGAAGACCGCACTTCTTACCCCGAGACATAAAAAAGCCAGGCTGGAGTTTGCCAAAACTTACCTGAGAAAGCCTAAAACGTTTTGGAAGAATGTTCTCTTGTCAGATGAGCCAAAAGTAGAGCTTTTTGGGCAAAGGCATCAACATAGAGTTTACAGGAGAAAAAAAAGAGGCATTCAAAGAAAAGAACACAGTCCCTACAGTCATACATGGCAGAGGTTCACTGATGTTTTGGGGTTGCTTTGCTGCCTCTGGCACTGGACTGCTTGACCGTGTGCATGGCATTATGAAGTCTGAAGACTACCAACAAATTTTGCAGTATAATGTAGGGCCCAGTGTGAGAAAGCTGGGTCTCTCTCAGAGGTCATGGGTCTTCCAACAGGACAATGACCCAAAACACACTTCAAAAAGCACTAGAAAATGGTTTTAGAGAAAGCACTGGAGACTTCGAAGGTGGCCAGCAATGAGTCCAGACCTGAATCCCATAGAACACCTGTGGAGAGATCTAACAACGGCAGTTTGGAGAAGGCACCCTTCAAATATCAGGGACCTGGAGCAGTTTGCCAAAGAAGAATGGTCTAAAATTCCAGCAGAGCATTCAAAGAAACTCATTGATGGTTACCGGAAGAGGTTGATCGCAGTTATTTTGGCTAAAGGTTGTGCAAGCAAGTATTAGGCTGAGGGTGCCAATACTTTTGTCTGGCCCATTTTTGGAGTTTCGTGTGAAATGATCAATGTTTTGCTTTTTGCTTCATTCTCTTTTGCGTTTTTTCATTGAAGACAAATTAAATGAAGATAATACCATATATACTCGTGTATAAGCCGAGTTTTTCACCACAAAAAATGTGCTGAAAAGTCCCCCCTCGGCTTATACACGAGTATATACGTAGCCCCAGCTGTATACAGCAGCCCCAGCTGTATACAGCCCCCCCGTGGTATCCAGGGCCCCACTTGCTGCACACCTGTAAAGGAAGATGTCAGTATACTTATCGCTGCTGCCGCCGCCGCTCTGCTGCTCGGTCACCGCGCTGCTCCGGGTCTTCATGCTTCCTGTTCCTTCTCCGGCGCTCAGGAAATGACGTCATTGTTCGAGCGCCGGAGAAGGAACAGCAAGCATGAAGACCCGGAGCAGCGCGGTGACCAAGGAGCGGAGCGGCGGCGGCAGCGATAAGTATACTGACATCTTCCTTTACAGGTGTGCAGCAAGGGGGGCCCTGGATACCACGGGGGGGCTGTATACAGCTGGAGCTGCTGTGTACAGCTGGGGCCCCTGTATACTACTTATGGGGGGGGTCTGTATACCTCTGGGGCTGCTGCTGTATATACCCCCTAGGGCTGCTGCTGTATATACCCCCTAGGGCTGCTGCTGTATATACCCCCTGGGGCTGCTGCTGTATATACCCCCTGGGGCTGTTGCTGTATATACCCCCTGGGGCTGCTGCTGTATATACCCCTGGGGCTGCTGTATACTACTACTGGGGCTGCTGTATACTACTACTGGGGCTGCTGTATACTACCACTGGGGCTTCTGTATACTACCACTGGGGCTGCTGTATATACCTCTGGGGCTGCTGTACACTACCACTGGGGCTGCTGTATATATCTCTGGGGCTGCTGTATACTACCACTGTGGCTGCTGCTGTATATACCACTGGGGAGGCTGCTGTAACACTGCTGGGGCCTGTATGTACCACTGGGGAGGCTGCTGTATACCACACTTCTGGGGGCTGTATACTACCACTGGGGAGGCCTGTACACCACTGCAGGGGCCTGTATACCACACTGCTGGGGGCTGTATACCTGTGCTGGGGTCCACCCTCGGCTTATACACGAGTCAATAGGTTTTTCCCAGATTTTGGGGGCAAAAGTAGGGGGGTCGGCTTATACACGGGTCGGCTTATACACGAGTATATACGGTAATGCCAAAGAATTTGTGATTGCAATCATTTTCAGGAAGAAACTGAGTATTATCTGACAGAATTGCAGGGGTGTCAATACTTTTGGCCACAACTGTAGAGGTAAAATTATGTTCTCCTCATGAGCATCTATGTCTCTTTTAATGCATTTCAATATTTTATTTGCCTTTGCAGCAGCTGCATGACACTGGTCACTAAATGTGAGCTTGTCATTTACCCATACACCCAGGTCTTTTTCAGTGATAGTTTTGCCCAGTATTTTACAATTGTTGGAAGCCAACATGGACAATGTAAGTTTATTGGAATCGCTGAAATCCATATTGGATTTTATGAGAGCTGAATATTTCCAGGACTCTTCGATCATATACAGGATTGTGATCTGTTAGGCCAGAAGGTCTGTTTCCTTGAAGAGTGAGATAGTAAAGGTTGCATTTACATACAAAAAGAACATTGGTCCTGCAGCCTCCTGGACAATACAGGAATACACATCCTCTGTGGATCTTCAATATAGACGATGTTTGCCAACTAATCTTATCTACATGTGTATACAGCCTTTGTGGATTTGGAGCATTGACCATTGCTGCTCAGGTAGACACCCCGTCTCCAGCCTATGGAGATGTATATTGCTATACAATGCTTGTGGTGTTGTGAATAATGAACCAATTATGCTTCAGATAGACATCTTGGAGCCAGCCAAGATGGAGGTAAACCCATCCTATAGAAGGCTTTCTTTCCTAATACAAGGACGCCATCCGCAGGCAGGTGATTACCACTGCGACCAATAATGTCACATAAGATTGCCACAGAAGATACTGGAGAAGGGCGGAGTCGTGGGTTGTATGTGGGTGTGGATGTGAAATCTGTACTATAAATGGAGGTGAAATCAAGACACTCTTCTCTTTTCTACCTTGGACCATGGGATAAGACCATCTACATCTGGCCTAAGTATCACATCCATATCTTCCATGTAACTTTTCTCTCTCTATCTCTTTCTATCTCTCTCTCTGCCATGACTATTGATATATAGATGCATTTGTATTTTCCTCTAATTATAGGACATTGAAGATAGGTTTTATTATTATCTTTATTATAATTGTTATTTGAATTGTCTTATTTTCCTGTTATTAAACATCATTATTATTTTTTCCAACTTGAGTTATTAATCATATAGGAAATATTCAGGACAGGTGACAGTGCGGGAAATCACATCCAACATTTGGCACCCCAGATGGGACGTGGAAAAACAACATTCTACGCAGAACCTAGAAGTTCCCAACTGCTTCATCCAAGTGCCTGAGAAAATCTGGTTCCAAGACAAGAAAGCCTCTTCTTCAAGGAAACAGACCTAAGGAGAATATCTTATCGGTGGACAACTGACACGCTGGTCGTGGAAACTGTGGAACGCCTGAGATATTGACCGGAAGTTCTGGAATATTCTACATCAGTGAGCGGACGCGCTTAATTGGTGAGCATACATTCCTTTAATTAGAATCTATACATGCATTATATTTTATGTTTATTAATGTCTTTTTGTTAAGTTCAGGCCTGTTTGTCTTTTTGTTAGTGGAGTGTTTTTTTGTTTTTGTTATTTTTTGTTGAATTGTTGCCGGTAAAGTTAGGGTAGCTCCCTGTTGATTGAAGTTCTCATAAGATCTAAAGGGTAAAACCAGACATCTCTGAGAAGAAAGTGAGTAATAGGTTAAAATCTAAATCTTATATTAAGGGGAAGTAGCCTTATGCTTCAATAGGAGATCACTCGTGGCCTGGATCTTGGATCTGTAGTTGATCAAGTGCATGAGACACTGTCAGTCAGGTATAAGTTAAGTCGCAAGACTGTGGCAGTAATTGCCTGAGGGAAGATTGTATTCAATCTGAGTCCCTGGTTTAGTGAAGTAGTATTCACTGGTTTGTGTATTGTTGTTACGTATTTGTCATTTCTGTTTAAGTTGATTTGTTTATTTTTTGTTTTCTTTTGAGAAAGTAGTTGGACTTAACTAACATGGAGATAGTCAATAAGTTTATTGAAAAGTATGCCTCTGCTCAGTTTAGTACTTGTGCTGATGATGCGTTGACACATCAGTTTAATGATTTAATAAAACAATGTGAAGGGCAGAGTGATAACAAAAGTAAAGTGTCCAAAAAGAAAGCAAAGAAAGAGAAATTAGCAAATGTTTTGTGTATGTTGTTGAAAATGAAGGGAATTGCAGAACAAAAGGAATTGCATTGGTATTCAGAGAAAGCTCAAATAAGAGGTGAGGTGGATAAAATTGAACAGGAAGTCAGTGTAGCTATTGCTAGTGCTGAAGATCATAGTTGTGAATGTGAAAATCTAAGGGATGAAGTAGACAATATGATTTACCAAAATTGTGAGTTAGAAGATAAGTTGGAGGAGTACAAGGAGAGATGTAAACTTAGAGAACAGCGAATTGCTTTGCTAGAAGAAAAAGAAGCAAAGTATACTGATGTTATGACGATACTTAGGAACCAATTGCATGATGCCAATGTTAAATTGGAGATAAAAGAACATGGTAATATGTCTTTGAAATCACAGGAGAGTATTAAAGTAAATAACCATTGTTGTAATCAGATGTGCAAGTCTAATGACCAGGAGAAAAGAGACTGGAAAAGGGGGAGGAGCAGCCTGTGTAGATGTGCCGCCCAGCTTAGGGGACCGGGATACCCGGCGCAGGGTCCCTTTCCTTGGGGGAGTCACTGGTGGCTGGACCCAGGCCGTGGCCCCAGGCTGGCACACTCCTAAAAGGGGGTATTTACAGGGGATTTAGAAGTTTATATAATTTATAAAGTTTGTAGATGTTATTGTCGTGACGCCACCTGGAATAATGTGGCTATATATGGCCACCGCTGCCTTGTACTGGCCAGGGGATGATGGTGAGAGGCAGCTGAGATGGTATAGCCCTTTTCCGGGTAGGGCTGTAGGGTCCCCTGGACAGGTGATGTTAAAGTTAATGATGGATGAAGATGGAAGTATGGTGAGGAGATGTTAAGGGCACAGACACTTACTTGATTCACAGCAAATTCTCTCAGCGGTGATGGTCCCAATCCTGGATAGATGGTAGCTGTTAAATCAGAAGCTGAGGCACAGATGAGGTTTAACTGGTTTACTTTCAACCAAACTATAATACAACAAGTCCCGTCTCCGGAGTCTGCAATAGGGGTTTAGTTGCTCAAGCCCCACCGGGTCCTTTACCTCCTGCTTGCGCTGTCTATGTGGCCCTGCTGCCGTGTGTGAACTCGCTGCCGGTCCAAATCTGTCCTCTCTGGGTCCCACTCAACAGGCAACTTGAGTCCTTTGTCTCTCTCTGCTTACCCCCTCCGGGAGTACTGCTGAACTCTTAGTATGTTGCTGTGTCTGGCCCTGTGAAGCTTGTTGTTACCTCACGTTTTCCGGTTGCTGTATTGTATATAACTAATGCAGCCACGGATCCGGTATCCGTATCTGCGCTTTTTATCTAGGGTAGATAATGATGCTACCCGATTCTGAAAGTGTTCCTCTTATCAGTTTTCTCCTCCTCAGACCGATGGCTTGGCCCTGGAAATTGTCAGCCAGTCCTCAGGAACTCAATGCAGCTCCTGTCACTCTGAGCTCCTGGCTCCAACTGTCTGAAAATTTACCTCAAACCAGTGTTTTATCTCTAGGGAAGTCTCTGGTGTCTCTGGAGCTCCCCCTACTGGCCAAAGGTGGTAGTGCAGTGGCTTGGCTTTCTAAGTGAGTGCAACTATTATGATCTTATACTGTGGCTAATACCCGCAGGGGCGCCACATTCCCCCTTAGTTAAGAACAGTACTCCGGGACTGTGGGACAATAAACATAAGATATAACAGATAATATCTACAGAGTCTTAAAAAAAAATAAAAAGTTACAAAAACCACTCAAGTTTAAAAAATAGAGTCTTGTAAAAAGTCACTTCAAATAGCGTCCATTAATACAGCTCTGTCCTTGAGGGCTATTTATTTGTTAGGAAAGGCACTGCAATTAGCGTCCATTTTTCCAACAAAGTTTATGAATAATTTAAGAATGTTCAAAAAACAGTCTTTCCGGAGCTTTAATTTACCGCCTCCGGGCTGATAAATGAAGAAAAGAATTCAAGAATATGCAAGTAGTTCATACAGAATAGTCTCTGTAGGTACTGAGCTTTTTAACGTTACATCTAATAACTACTGATTAACAACTAAACAAGTTCCTTTCAGATATTTCTGGTTGAAATATCTATTTACATTTGGTAGTCTGCATATCTTGCTGGTAATTGACCCTGAGTACTACGCTGTGATCTGCGTAACGCTTGTGTACTGGGTGTACTCAATGTGATGGTGTGAGTGGATGTATACCTAGTAAGTACTTCTGGTTCTGCTAGGGATAATTCCACATTTGTGGGGTTGGCAATTCCACCGTGTCCAGGACTATTATTACTAGGAATTTGTTCTTCCTGTCTTGGGACTTCCTGTGGTACAGGGTCTGGTGTTTGATAGAAAGCCATCATGGGAACTACTACTGCACCATTGTAGGTTGGCCAGGTTTTAGGAAAGTCTCCTAGATAGGTGTGATATACTCCATCTTCTTCTTTTTCTTTAACAGGTTGAACCGGTACTGGTTGAATAACTTCTGGTTCATGTTGAATGACTTCTTTTTCTCTCAATGTCTCTGGACATAGTTTTAGATTGTCTCTTGACACTAGTACTGATGTTAATCCACCATCTTTGCTTATAAGACACATTTTAGGATTGTTCACTCTCATTGGTAAAACTGTATATGGGACGGATTCCCACTGATTGTCCAGTTTATTAGTGCGACGGTTTCTCTTGAGCACTTGATCACCAGGTTTTAATGGGGTTGCTAGAGCATTCTGGTTGAAGTATTGCTCTTGTCTTTCTCTAGTTTTCTGGAGATTCCTTTCTACGCATTCTTGCACTTGGCGATATTGTTGTTGGCGTAGGGAGTCCCAGTTGGAATCCTGCACTTCTGCGTCAGGTTTTACAATACCCATTTCTAGATCTATTGGTAGCTTGCCAGGTCTTGCACGCATAAGGTAAGCTGGGGTACAGTTTGTGGAGCTTACCGGGACATTGTTATAGAGGTCTACCAAGTCAGGCAATTTCTCTGGCCATAGGTTTCTCTCTGTCTCTGGTAAAGTCTTTAAGAGATCGATTACAATATGGTTCATTTTTTCGCATAAGCCATTTGTTTGCGGATGATAGGCTGTTGTACGGATCTTCTTGCAGCCATACATATTGCAAAATTCTCTGAAGATCTCTGATTCAAATGCTGTGCCTTGGTCTGCGAGTACTTGTTCCGGATATCCATGGGGTCTGCAAAAGTATGTCTGGAACGCCTTAGCTGCTGTCTTTGCAGTGAGATCTTTCACGGGCACTACTACCAAGAAACGTGAGTAATGGTCCACTATGGTTAAAGCATAGACATAGCCGGACCGGCTTGGTGTCAATTTCACGTGATCTATTGCTACGAGCTCAAGTGGTTGCTTGGTAACTATAGGCTGGAGTGGTGCTCTTTGGTTTTTTAGATCTTTTCTTCTGAGGTTGCACGGACCACAGTTTCTGCACCATTCTTCAATTGATCTTCTCATTCCAACCCAGTAGAATCTTTCTCTTAAAAGTACTTCTAGCTTTTTCCACCCGAAGTGACCAGCACCATTGTGATAAGCTTCTAGGACCATTTTTACATCTTGTTTAGGCACAATGATCTGCCATACTAGCTCATGCGTCTTTGGATTGGTATATCTTCTGCACAGCTTTCCTTGGTACAGGAACATTTTGCCTCTCTCTTTCCAGAGTTGATGTGTCTCTTTCGGTGCATTTTCATTGGGATACGCACTTTGCTCAGTCAGCAGTTCTTTCACCAACTTCACAGCTGGATTGCTGTCTTGAGTGTCAGCCCATCTGTGGTGTGCTAATGGGTTGAGATTCACCTGTTGATGTTTCTGGTAGGCACTGGATTGATACTGTCCTACCTTGGGACGATGGAAGGCGGGTATTTCAATTTCTTCAAGTTCTACCGGTTCTTCTTCCACGTCTCTCAAGTGCGGCATCCGGGATAAGGCGTCTGCATTTCCATTCTTTCGGCCTGCTCTATACTTGATCACGAAGTTGTAATTAGACAGCCGGGCTATCCATCGCTGTTCCAGCGCACCTAACTTGGCTGTATCCAGGTGGGTCAATGGGTTGTTATCAGTATAGACGGTGAATTCTGCAGCTGCCAAGTAGTGTTTGAAACGCTCAGTCACAGCCCAGACTACTGCCAGTAGTTCTAACTTGAAGGAGCTGTAATTTTCAGGATTTCTTTCAGTAGGCCGGAGCTTTCTACTTGCAAAGGCGATGACTTTCTCCTTTCCTCCTTGCTTCTGAGATAGTACTGCTCCCAGTCCCACATTACTGGCATCTGTGTAAAGGATGAAAGGTTGATGGTAATCGGGGTATGCCAGAACTTCTTCTCCGGTCAATGCCTTCTTCAACTTTTCAAAGGAATCTTCCCTCTCATCACTCCACTGGAAAGGAGGATTGCGGTTTGAAGGCTTCTTCGACTGCCCTACCAGGATGTCTTGTAGAGGTGCTGCTAGCTTGGTGAACCCTTGGATGAATCTACGATAGTAGCCCACCAGTCCCAGGAATTGCCTCACCTGTTTCACGCTGGTAGGTCTTGGCCAATCCCTTATTGCGGTTACTTTCTCGGGATCCGGTGCTACTCCTTCTGAACTTACAACGTGTCCCAGGTATTGTACCTTTGGCTTTAGAAGGTGACATTTTGATGGCTTGATCTTCATACCATACCGGGATAAGGCTTCGAACACTTCTGCCAGATCTTGTAGATGTTGTTCGTAAGTCTTTGAGTAGACTATTACATCATCTAGGTACAGAAGGACGGCTTCAAAGTTCTTGTGTCCGAGACAGCATTCCATCAATCGCTGAAAGGTACCGGGTGCGTTGCAGAGTCCGAACGGCATACAATTAAATTCACAGAGACCCATTGGGGTGGTAAACGCTGTCTTCTCTTTATCTTCCTCAGCCACAGGGACTTGCCAATACCCACTTGTTAAGTCTAAGGTGGAAAAATAGTTAGCAGATCTTAAAGCGGCTAATGACTCTTCAATTCTAGGTAAGGGGTAGGCGTCTTTATGGGTAATGTGATTAATCTGCCGGTAGTCTACGCACATTCTCATGGTTCCGTCTTTCTTTTTAACTATTACCAGAGGGGCTGCCCAGGGGCTACAACTGTCTCTTATTACCCCGGCCTGTTTCATCTCCCTCAGCATGTCTTTAGCACATTGATAATGAGCGGGCGGTATGGGTCTATATCTCTCTTTTATTGGTGGGTGGTTACCGGTAGGAATTGTATGTTCTACCCCTTTAATCTGTCCGAAGTCTAATGGGTATTTACTGAAGACCCGTTCATATTCTTCTACTAGTCGGTACACCCCTTGTTTTTGGTGGGTAGGTGTTGAATCTGTACCTATATGCAGCTGCTGACACCAATCTTCTAATTCTCCACTTGAACCATTGTCGTCCGCCTGACATGACGGATTCAAGGGCCCAATGGCTATGATGGCATTGTTGTCAACAGTGTATAGCTTGGCCATTGTAGCGTACCTTGGTAAAGTGACCTCTTCCTCTCCACAATTCAAAAGACGTATGGGCACTCTTCCCCTGTGTACCTCGACTATTCCTCTAGCTGTTAATATTGTGGGTCTACTATCAGTGTACACAGGCTCTACCAAGGCTTGGTAATCTCGTCCTTTAATACCAATGGCTGCTCTACACCATACCAGCATTTCAGTTTTTGGAGGTATTACTATAGGAGTTGGGTCACTTACCCTCACACTGCCGATTTCTCCACCTGCAACCTCTACTTGTTGCTTCAGCACCAATGCTTTTATCTCTCTCCGGAGAATTCTCTGCTGGCAGGATTGGGCAGTTTCCGCAAATTGCTGTAAAATAGTAATAACCTCGGAAAAACAATTTTCTAAAACATTCATACCTATCAATACAGAAGGTTCCCGTCGGTTAACATCAACAATTATGATACCCTGATTCTTTAATTCTACTCTACCAATCTTAATGGTCATCTCTCTAAATCCTACTTGCGGTACCAATTTTCCATTACTAGCATATATACTTAGCTCAACATTAGATGGTCTTTTATCAATGTCTGAATCTGCCCAGTACCTCTTATAAAGGATATGTGGTATAGATGAAATCTGGGAACCTGTGTCCAACAAGGCATTGAGGGGAATACCGTCCAGCACGATGGGGATAATGGGACGTCCTCCGACGTACTTATCGTGCCAGGATGTTGGGCCTTGAAAGTTCACTCCTGCGAAGCGGCCCGCATTCCCAGGGGATCCTTGTTTAAATCACAATTGCGGGCGATGTGGCCTGGCTTCCGGCAACGGCGGCAAATAGGCTGTCCATCCGGATGGTAACGGTCGTTGGGTCGTCCTCTCCACGCTGGGTATCTCTGGGGTCTCATCCAGGGAATAGCCTCTCTGCGGTTCGCCAACTCCATCTTGGGTGTAGTCTGTGATTCTCTCATTTCCTGCATGGTTTTAGCCATTGAGGTGACAATGTCTGTTAGAGAGTCAAGCTTTTGGTGGAAAGCATCATTAGCACTGGCCTCCAGGGGCTTAACTGATGTCACTGGCACTCTCTGTTGTTGAGGGGTTTCTGTAATGGATGGCTCAGGATCCTGATCCCAAAGTGCCTCTGCCTGCTGGAGACGAATAGCGCTCTCCTTTAACTGGGCAAATGTCACTTCAGGGTCCTTGAAAGTCAGCATACTCGCATGCCCTCGATGAGAAGGGGTTAATAGTCCCTCAATGAATTGATCTTTTAACAATTTATCAGCGCCAGTGTTAAACATTGGTTCACCCAGTGTAAGCGCTTTAAGGGCCTCCTGTAAATTCAGGGCAAAGTCTCTCACACTCTCATTGGCCTTTTGTTTGCAATTGAAGAATTTGGTCTTTGCTTTGCTACCAGCAGTAGTTTCAAACACTGCCTTTAATCCAGCTAGAATATGCTCAGCAGTGTCTTTTAGATCAGTGGACCATGCTGTGACTTCTCGCTTGGCATTACCACTTAACTGTGCCATCAGCAAACCGACACGCTGAGGTTCTGCCATTGGAAACATGTTTAAATAGGCCAGCAGTTTTTCTTTAAAATCATCAAAAGTATTAGGCTTACCTTCATACACTGGAAGCCATGGAGCACCTGGGGTATATGGCATCAACATCGGCATAATGGGCGCTGCACCTTGCGCCGCTGTGCTGCCGAGCGCTCTGTTTTGTGCTTCAGCTGCATTTGTGTCGCCGGGTGTTTCGGCGTCTCCGTGCTGCGACATGTTGCGCCCCCTTAGTTAATCCGGACCCTTCCGGTCCTCTGCTTCCGTCGGGATGGCGTATAATCGTTCCGCTGTGCAGCAGGATTGGTTTTCCCCTTTTGCCGACGTAAGAGCTCTCAGCTTGGTGCCGCCCACAAAGACACGCCCCCTGCTGCTTCTGCTCGCCGTGAGCTCAGTAATGGCGGAATCTGAAATTTTTCAGTCAGATCAGAGCTCAGGGCTATGACACAGTTCAAATAGCAGTCTCGTGCTGTGGCAGTTATGAGGTAATTAGTGATGATGCAATTTTACCTCAGAGGCTGGCGGCCATTTTGTTTCAATGTTAGTCAATGGGGAAAAGTCTATTTCAATGGTTTCCAATGGGAAAATCACTTTTTGATAAAAAAGTCAATTTTTCTCGGATTTTCTCACAATTTTCGGCATTAATCACGGCACACAGTACCCGATTTAACCAGGCACGGTAAATCCTGTTCGTGACGCCAAAGAGAGATGTGCCGCCCAGCTTAGGGGACCGGGATACCCGGCGCAGGGTCCCTTTCCTTGGGGGAGTCACTGGTGGCTGGACCCAGGCCGTGGCCCCAGGCTGGCACACTCCTAAAAGGGGGTATTTACAGGGGATTTAGAAGTTTATATAATTTATAAAGTTTGTAGATGTTATTGTCGTGACGCCACCTGGAATAATGTGGCTATATATGGCCACCGCTGCCTTGTACTGGCCAGGGGATGATGGTGAGAGGCAGCTGAGATGGTATAGCCCTTTTCCGGGTAGGGCTGTAGGGTCCCCTGGACAGGTGATGTTAAAGTTAATGATGGATGAAGATGGAAGTATGGTGAGGAGATGTTAAGGGCACAGACACTTACTTGATTCACAGCAAATTCTCTCAGCGGTGATGGTCCCAATCCTGGATAGATGGTAGCTGTTAAATCAGAAGCTGAGGCACAGATGAGGTTTAACTGGTTTACTTTCAACCAAACTATAATACAACAAGTCCCGTCTCCGGAGTCTGCAATAGGGGTTTAGTTGCTCAAGCCCCACCGGGTCCTTTACCTCCTGCTTGCGCTGTCTATGTGGCCCTGCTGCCGTGTGTGAACTCGCTGCCGGCCCAAATCTGTCCTCTCTGGGTCCCACTCAACAGGCAACTTGAGTCCTTTGTCTCTCTCTGCTTACCCCCTCCGGGAGTACTGCTGAACTCTTAGTATGTTGCTGTGTCTGGCCCTGTGAAGCTTGTTGTTACCTCACGTTTTCCGGTTGCTGTATTGTATATAACTAATGCAGCCACGGATCCGGTATCCGTATCTGCGCTTTTTATCTAGGGTAGATAATGATGCTACCCGATTCTGAAAGTGTTCCTCTTATCAGTTTTCTCCTCCTCAGACCGATGGCTTGGCCCTGGAAATTGTCAGCCAGTCCTCAGGAACTCAATGCAGCTCCTGTCACTCTGAGCTCCTGGCTCCAACTGTCTGAAAATTTACCTCAAACTAGTGTTTTATCTCTAGGGAAGTCTCTGGTGTCTCTGGAGCTCCCCCTACTGGCCAAAGGTGGTAGTGCAGTGGCTTGGCTTTCTAAGTGAGTGCAACTATTATGATCTTATACTGTGGCTAATACCCGCAGGGGCGCCACATACAGTGCTGATAACCCTGAAGATAGCCCAGATCACAGTTCCTCTCTCTTTACTCCTGAGCCAGATAGATTGAGACAACTGAGAGACAGTTTGCTTATGAATAGCAGCAATCAAGTACAATGCACAACACTCACCATACAAGAAAAGACAAACCTATGCCAGATATTAGGGAAATTTGACACAAGCGCATCAGCCATTAGTCTTTCTAATAAGTTAGAAGCTGTAGTGACACAATACAATCTAGGTAATAGGGCTGCATGTGCATTACTTCGGGTATGGCTCCCATCCCAACTCTGTGAAAAGTTGCAGCCCCCTGCAGGATCTCACAAAGGATTGTCTGCAGATCTTGAATGTAATTGGGGAAATGCTAGTGACAGAATGGAGGAATTAAAGAGAGTTATGGGAGGACGGGATACGAGAGGTACTAATGCCTTAGAAAATTTTAAACTAAATAGAGCAGATGATCCAATAATTTTTTGCAATGAATATTTGACATTATATCGTTCTACCTATAACTGCCCTGACATGTCGCCTGATGATAATAGTTTTCTATATTCAATGGCTAACAAATGCACTTTTGTTGATTATCCTACAAAAGTTGCCTTGAGGAATGCAAATTCCTATCAAGCCTTTGTAAATATATTAAAGGATTGGATTCAGGACACAAGTCATGACAACAAGCCCCAAAAGAGGATCTCAGAATTAGTCAAAAATGAAGGCGAAGTAAGGTTTATTGGGAAATGTTACAAATGTGGATACACAGGTCACACTATGAAAGAATGCAGAAGTAGTAAAAGAGTTATCAATAATAGACCTGTTATTAATAGGAAGCACGATCAAAAACAAGAATCAAATAATGCAAGTAAGGGAGAGCATAGTCTTCCTGAGGTTACATTATATGGCCCACTTCTGGAAGAGCTGAGGAAGATTGGGAAGGCAATGGCAGGGAAGCCAGAGAAATTAAAGACCCCACCTCCAACAAATCCTTATGTAAAACAATAGGGATGTCAGGCCCCGGTGTTGTCCCTAGTGAGTCAGCTAAGCAGGGACAAGGGTGGGAGACCTCGTATTCAGGGTACGGTAGGGGGCCATCGTACAAACATTTTACTGGATACAGGTGCTGCTGTCAGTTTGACTAATCTGGATTTGATTAAAGACCCTGGTGGTAAACATATTTTTCTGAGTGGGTTTGGAGGACAATTAGTACCTTCAGAACAATCATTACCAGTAACAATTAACCTCGAAGACCTGCGTGTTGAGCATAGCTTATATCTTTCACCAACACATGAGGGTACCATTATTGGGTCAGATGTTATTAAGGAACATGGACTTATTCTTGATTTGTGCAACTGGATGTTGTGGAGCGGATCACGGTATAAAGGTTGTTTAAAAATGGTTACTGACAATTATGGTATCGATTCAATCAAAGGTACTGAATCTTTAGATCCAACCATGCTTTTGAGAACAGATGATGAAATATTGGCAGACATCTTGTGGCAGCATACCAATGTATGGGCAAATTCAAAAACCCAATGTGGCAAGGTATCCAATATGGTGGTAATGGTAGAGGGTCCTGATCCCCCTCCCCAGAAACAATATAAAATACCGCCAGAGTCAGTCCCCTACATTAAGAGAATACTGGATGATTTGCTAATTCAAAATGTTATCAGGGAATGCCAATCCACCAATAATGCGCCCTTATGGCCAGTTAAGAAACCAAATGGTTGGCGTCCAAGGTTGGACTACCAAGCTTTAAATAAAGGTACCCCTCGTGTCACTAATGTGGTTGCCAAAATGCCTGATATGATGACAATTCTAATGGCAATACGGGGAACTGATGCAAAGAGCACTGCAATCACCCCATATCAATTAATGACCGGTAGAGTAATGAACCTTTGCCATCCTGCAGATCCGAAACTTAGTACTCCCATGAGAGAAAGTGCAGAGAAGGAAAAGTTCCTGACACAGTTACAGGACCAAGTGCAAAAATATTTACATTTTGCAGCTGCCAATATGGCTCCAAAAGCAAAGGAAGAACCAGGCAAGCCACCAATAAAATTACAACTAGGTGACAAGGTGATGGTAAAGAATTTTGTACCCAAATCTTCATGGGATGCAAACTGGACAGGACCTTATGTGGTAACCATGACGTTGAGTGAACAAGTGGTAAAAGTTAAGCGAGTAGACAAGAAAAGTGTCAAATGCATGAAAAGGAGGGATATAGAAAAGTGGGTTCATGCAGATCAATGTAAACGGATATAACTGATAAGAATTTGATGCCGCTCTTGTTCTTGTTTTCCAGGATCCTAAATGAAGCGTGAATTGAGAGACGGAAAATTCTGGATTCTGGATATTGGAATTGCAGCAATTTTGTTGACAATGGGAATCACAAATGCTATAGAATCAACTCACGTTGAACACTCTGGAGATATCGATCAGGGTATATTACCAAATGAGGAATATGGGAAGGTATTATTTGCACACACAGATGTAATCATTGATGCAAACGGCAACCATAAAAGATAGTGGTGTTAAAAGTAGAACAGTAAGACTGATACCAGAGGGTAAAAAGGTAACTGGGAGATATTATCAGAGTCCCAGCAATCAGTATGGTGTTGTCTTTTCATTTGGGAGAGTCAATCATAGTTCCAGTACTCAGAGGTTAACATATATGGAAGGTGTACAAAATATAGATCCAAAGTCACTACAGCCATTTATGATGGCTACAGTGTATGTAAATGAAACTGGCTACTGGTTGGGGGAAGAGTCTAAGTTACTGAACAAAAATGAGCATAAGGGGATGCCACAGAGGTTGAGATGTCAGTTCAGCAAGGGCAAGTTTTATAATTGGGTCACTATCTAAACCCTACAAGTCCTATAGAGAAATGGTTGGTTATTGGGCATGTGGAACACCAGAAATAGAAATAGGTGAGATGCA
Organism: Allobates femoralis; assembly: GCA_033576535.1. NCBI lineage: Eukaryota > Metazoa > Chordata > Amphibia > Anura > Aromobatidae > Allobates > Allobates femoralis. Next base: position 204,474,770 of record JARQOC010000003.1, on the reverse strand, counting down.
CATCATTGATGCCACTCCAGATTACATAAAACCATGCGTGATCAATGTATCTGACAGCAATCAGCAGACAATGTACTTAGAAGAAGGGCACCCTTTACAAGTCAACCTAGATTCTACTCAAACCATTGCTAGTGACGTTCAATATGCCTTTGTTACTTGGCGAGTTAATATCTCTCTATGGTTGATAAAAACCTATTACCAAATTTGTGCAGGATATACACTAAATCATGTGCATGCCCTATATCGATGGTTTACTAACAAAAATGCAGAAAATCGAATAAAACACCATCATAAACCACTTAATTCAGGGAATGACAGAGGGCGAAGGGACACTTTCAGCGCACTGTTGGGAGGATTAGGAACAGGTATGGGTATCATTAATGAAGCTGAGATCAGTAGTTTAAGAACAAAACTTGTAGACATAGCTACCAATAGTAAGAAAGGTTTTGAAGTACAAAGGAAAATCAATGATATAATTAACAATTTACAGCAAGATCATGTAAACACTTATATCGGGGTAGCAAAAGATTTTATTCAACACTTCAAAGAATTAATGGAAGATGCAGTGACAAGAGGTAGGAATATGTCTTGGGCTCTAGTCTGTACACAAGGACAAATGGAATTATCAACTAACATTAAGATAGCAGTACAATCTATTTATGATGGACAGTGGCCATTTGAATGGTTGTCTCAAGCCACTACCATGTTACCTGAACTCATGAGCAGTACACATTCAAAATGGTGGGTGAATGCGTGGGTTGGGTGCAACAACTATGACTTTGAGAAATGCTATGCTTCTTCATTTATTCCATACACCAATTCACCATTAGAGCTCATGCATAAAATTAGTTCAATTGGTATTTTGACTGGAGATTCTACATTACTACACCCAAGGTTAGAACATCCTCAAGTAATTAGGAGAAATGGAAGGTGGACACAGGTTGACATTTCCCTTTGCATACAAAGAAATCACAATATTCTATGTACACCAGGACAGTTTAGGTTGGTTGAAGACAAATGCTGGAATAATTCATCCACTTGTATTCTAGATGGGGAATCGATCTCAAAAGACAAAGCACCCATCTTCTATCTAGGGCATCAAAGAGTTTGTTTCTTTCTCCTAAATACCACCAATGTATCTATAACAACACACCATTGTTCTTTAATGACATCTGTAGCTAGGGGAGCATGGTGTACTCTTGGTGGGGTTACAGAAATCAAGACATCTAACTGGATTTATGTAATTCCCACTATTGCTAATATGTCAATTGATCTGAAATATCACACTCCAGTTAATCTCCAAGCATTAAAAATAGGAATGGGGAAAGAACTCGGAGAATGGCTGGTAAAATTTAATAGGGATGAATATTTATTGATGAAGCTTAATCAGGAGAAATCGAATGCCACAATTGTATTACATCATGACCAAAATGAACTAAAGGAGGTTACCCATCTACTAGAAAATAATGCTAAGGGTTATTGGTGGGAGGTAATATTTGGTCATTCAAGTGCAGCGAATGGCATACTGAATTATTTGATTCACCCAATTGTAATTTTACTTATTGTTTCTGTCATTTTATCTTTTTTACAAGTTTACATGTGCTGTGTAACCAGGTATTTACATAAAAAGATTCAGAATTTAATGGTTAAAGAACAAGCCAATGTCAAAATTGCATCATGTGAGACAAATGTACAAATTCCCATTGAATTAAAAGAAATTGTAATATGTGAGAATTGTGGCAGAAGAGGGCACAGTAGTAAAGACTGCTTGATTCCAAAACGAAACCTATAGTAGAAGTACATATCCTATGAGAAATGATGAAATTGTTTGATTGTTGTTCCATATGATTTTTTTTGTGTGATGTAATGATCCTATGTAAAATTTGATGTGTATTTTCCATGTATGCCTTCTTCAATGTCCTATTAGAAAGCAAGCTATAACAAAATTAACTGTTTTTGGAGTGAATGTTGACATATGGTGAGTGAATGTGTCGGCGGCTCTTTGCCCTAAGAAGAGGAGTCAACTACAGTGGCGAAGAGGATGCTGGATTTGTGGCCCCTTAAAATGTCATGTGTCATTCAGACACAAAGGGGAGTACGTTGGAAGCCAACATGGACAATGTAAGTTTATTGGAATCGCTGAAATCCATATTGGATTTTATGAGAGCTGAATATTTCCAGGACTCTTCGATCATATACAGGATTGTGATCTGTTAGGCCAGAAGGTCTGTTTTCTTGAAGAGTGAGATAGTAAAGGTTGCATTTACATACAAAAAGAACATTGGTCCTGCAGCCTCCTGGACAATACAGGAATACACATCCTCTGTGGATCTTCAATATAGACGATGTTTGCCAACTAATCTTATCTACATGTGTATACAGCCTTTGTGGATTTGGAGCATTGACCATTGCTGCTCAGGTAGACACCCCGTCTCCGGCCTATGGAGATGTATATTGCTATACAATGCTTGTGGTGTTGTGAATAATGAACCAATTATGCTTCAGATAGACATCTTGGAGCCAGCCAAGATGGAGGTAAACCCATCCTATAGAAGGCTTTCTTTCCTAATACAAGGACGCATCCGCAGGCAGGTGATTACCACTGCGACCAATAATGTCACATAAGATTGCCACAGAAGATACTGGAGAAGGGCGGAGTCGTGGGTTGTATGTGGGTGTGGATGTGAAATCTGTACTATAAATGGAGGTGAAATCAAGACACTCTTCTCTTTTCTACCTTGGACCATGGGATAAGACCATCTACATCTGGCCTAAGTATCACATCCATATCTTCCATGTAACTTTTCTCTCTCTATCTCTTTCTATCTCTCTCTCTGCCATGACTATTGATATATAGATGCATTTGTATTTTCCTCTAATTATAGGACATTGAAGATAGGTTTTATTATTATCTTTATTACAATTGTTATTTGAATTGTCTTATTTTCCTGTTATTAAACATCATTATTATTTTTCCAACTTGAGTTATTAATCATATAGGAAATATTCAGGACAGGAGACAGTGCGGGAAATCACATCCAACACAATTAAGTACATAATTATACCTTTTGTTTCCTCTGCCTACGTGCATGACCTTACATTTATCCCCATTGAAGCTCATTTGCCATTTATCAGCCCAAGCTTCTAGTTTACATAAATCCTCCTGTAATATAAAATTGTCCTCCTCTGTATTGATTACCCTACAGTTAAGTGTCATCTGCAAATATTGAGATTCTACTCTGTATGCCCACTAAAAGGTCATTAATAAATATATTAAAAAGAATCGGGCACAACACTGACCCCTGTGGTACCCCACTGTTAACTGTGACCCATTCTGAGTGTGTTCCATTAATGACCACCCTTGTTTCCTATCGCTAAGCCAGTTTTTAACCCACTTACACAAGTGTGCAACTGGAGCTCTTACTACTGGAGTTATTGGTCCGTTTAGAATTACGTCCATTTGCCACCACGTGTTATTCCAGCTAGCAATCCCCCTAGTGCTTTGTACCCGGAATATCTTCCATAGATCATTGCTCAGGAAGTTTAGACTATTGCTGGAAGTGTCTGGATTGGAGTCCAGAGATTTCTCATAAAGAAAGGGGGGGGGTACTGTCATATATAGACTGCCTTCAGTCAATTGATGCTGGTGCTATAGTTTAAACTACCTTTTTTTTCCACAGTCACTGTGGCTCTGAAGGTAAAGGTTGCTGAATGTTTGGTGGAAGTGACTAATAGCTAAGGTGAGTTGAGGAGGTGTGTTTGAGCCTACTTCTCTTTACCCCTCAGCCATAAATAATTCAGCTTCCTTCCACCTGATGTCACTGATTCAGTTCATTCCTATTCTGAGACCTGGTGTGTGCAGACATTTCCCTGGAGCTTCAGTTATCACCTTCAATTGAAGTTGCTGGGTTTCCGTGGTCTATAGATGGAGATAGGGGTTTTGTGCCTAGGACCTTTCAGGAGCTTAGGATAAAGGGTGGTGACTCGGACATCATCACTTTCAGAGGTACCTCAGAGAACAGGGTGAGATAGGAAATCCCAGTACCAGGGTCAGATTAGCTTCCCCTGCATCTGTTCGCCCACTTCACCATTCAGTTTCTAAATCCCTCACCTCCTAAGCGTGACACAAGTCATCAACCACCTGCTCTCCTATGTCATTTTTTGAGGAAATTCAGTATGCAGATGCCATTGCCCGGGAATGTCTAAGCAAATTACTTCCTCAGGCAATGCACAAAAGACAAGGTGGTGGCATTTAAACAGGATAAGGTGTATGGGTTCCTAGTGGAACACGGCTCTAAAATTGGTACTATGTTAACTGCGCAGCCCTGCAGTGTGACAATCTTTCTCAAAGACTACGCACCATCTATGTTGGAGATGAGGTCACATTCATGAAGGTATGGGGCATGAAGGGGTGGCTTGCGGTTGGCATATTTCGGGTTGGCACCGCGGCCCAATTTCACAAGTGGCAGGAGGAGGCCGATTTAGAGAGAAGTTGGCACCACGTGGGACCAAAGTCTCTTTTGGATGGCCAGCCAGATGACCCCAATTCCACAGGACATGTACTTGTTCCCCAAGATGGTGTTGGTCCTGTCTGTCGTAAAGGGGGTGGTCGTCCCCATGTTCATCCATCATCCTCTCCAGCTGTGGCAATGATGGACTGTGCTGAGGGATAGGTGCTGGCAGAGAATGTGCCAAGAGGAGTAGCCCAGGAGAATCCCCAAGACAGTCCGGAAGCAGACTACCATCCGAAACCGCACCCAACATCCAGGGCATGGATAAAAATGCAAATAAACATGCACGGTGGACCTTACTAAAGGCATATTGGTGGATCTGTAGAACACTGACATGTCCCTTATATAGCATTAACTTTTGGGACTTCTTTTATTTCCAGTTTATTTTTGTTTTTCACCAAGCCATTTTTTTGTTAGTCATGTGTCTATACTATCTACAGTATATTGTTAAGACTTTCTTTTTCAGACGTTTGGTCTGTGTGTAAGTAGTAAAGTTTTTTTGAGTTCACTCCTCGTGTGCTGGACTGTTTCTGCAAACAGGTGCTTTGATACTACCCTGAAAAGACTGGTGAACAAGCCATTGGCCTCTGGCCTGAATGTGTGGGGTATTGAACTGCAAGACACTACACCCACTCCAGTAGAACAGGGCTGTCCAAGTGCAGTTGTCAAGTGCATGTTTTCAGCATTTCTCTAGCATTGCATAAGGTGCTAGTATGATCCATCACCTCTGCAGGTTAAGAAATTAGCACATGTACAATGTAAAGGAAATTTAAAAAACTTGTACTGTTTTCAAACCTTCAGGACTGTAGTTGGACACTACTGCCCTTGAGATCTCTGTGCAAGCAGCCAGGGGGAAAGAGGAATCCATGAGACCTTTCACTAAAATTGCAGCTCTCCCTGGACTCCTAGGCCCTGTGCAAATTATGCATTTTTTATGCTTTTTTTTACACAATGTTCAAACTGTATCAAAATCTGCATGTAAATCCTGAGGCCAGCAAAGTGTAGGACAGGTCAGAAGTGCTTTGGCCACATTGCTTTTTGTTTCCGTACACATGTGGTTCAGCTTTTTTTTCTGCACCAAAATCTGCAAGAAAAAAAACACATTGGTACAGCACTTTAGAACTCTCATAGACTTGGCTGGTTTAAGGATAGACATTCTTTAAATCTGCGTTTAAAAAAGTGTCAAGAAATATGGCAGGGCCACAGTGGGATTCACTGCTACATGATGCTGGCTGTGTTAACTGATATAAAATAAATAATGGAATAAAGCATTTTTCGCTCCTACTACTTTTAATTGCCCACCATACATCTGTAAAAACATGCATGTGTGAGAGGTTGTTTGTTTTTTTTTGGGACCCATGTGTTCAGCACTGTGTGAAATATATATGGTGCCAGTGTGACTTTTGGATAGCATGTCATTGTAAACTCACCTGTCTTCAACACTGCCTGTCCCTTTCACTTTCAGGGCTGTTGCAGCTCACAGTTCAGTGAGTATCCATGAGCTTAATGAGTGGTCCCGGATGTGGGACTGGAGCATCGGTGGAATCGGGTAAGTATAAAACTCTTTATTCTTATACTTAACATTTTTTGCTACAGTCCATGCACAGGCATGTCACATGGATGACATCCAAGTACAGGACGTTTTCCGCATAGACTAGGGATGAGCGAGTACCTTATTATTTGTGCTCGTTATGCTCGCAATAAGTAGGTAGAGGTACTCGCTACTCGTTGCGAGTATAGCGAGTACAAATACTTTCGCAGTGTATCTATAGATACACTGCGAAAGTAGCCTAGTTTGCAAGGTCCTGCAAATTGGCCAATCAGGCGGCCGCTAGCAATCACGTGGTGTGACGTGGCGCCAACTGATTGGCCAGATCGCTACCGGCCATCTGATTGGCTGGTAGTGAAAGGTCCTTGTCCAGCGAGCGGAGGTGAGGTTTTCCAGTCCCGGTGCAGGCGTCGGACAGGTGAGTATGTAAGTTTATTGTTTTTTAACAACTTTTACTCACTTTTAGTCTACTTTCGCAGTGTATCCATAGATACACTACGAAAGTATTAGGACTGCTCGCTACTCCCGAGTACACATAAGTATTTAGAGAGTAGCGAGTAGCCCGAATACCACTACTATTCAGTGAATACCGAATAGTAGCGAGTATACTCGCTCATCCCTAGCATAGACCCATCAAACTGAATGGATCCGTGCTGCCAGCCAAAAATGCACATGTCTCCGTGTAAAGCACACTGACATGCATCTGCTCCACATGGAGACACATGTGCTCAACACACAGACACGGTCCATGCATAATCCCTGACAAATCCATAGATTAACATTGATCTCTGTATGTATGTGCCTACGGCATGTGTCAGCACACACTTGCCAGAGGCACAGATGTGTTAAAGAGGCCTTAAAGTAGGCAGCTGAGGGCTGATATTCTCAGTGGGGTGAGGGCCCATTGCTATTGCCCCCATGCACTATAGAATAGCATCCCACAGCCACCCCAGGAATTGGCATATTCATTAGAAGTTATTATTATTATTATTATTATAATTATTAATAAAATAAAGCTGCAATACCTGGAGCTTTACCTGCCTCTTCCAGTTCCTATGTTGTAGTAGCAAACTGGGTAATAAGGGGTTAGTGTCAGCTTTGTATTGCCAGCTGGCATTCAGACTGAAATTCTTAATGTCGAGCAAATGTTACACTCAGTCATTAAGAAATTCAAGTAAATAGTAAAGAAGACCCAACACAGAGAGAAAACATTTTATTAGAAATAAAAACACACACGTATCTGGACTCCATCTTTATTACTCCCTCATACCCATCCTCGATTCTCAGCGACATCTTCTTGTTGCAGGCTGCAATAAAAAACACAGCTTCTTGTCACTGCAGCCTTCAATCATTAAATGAATGAGCCGCCAACTCCGGACCGGTAAGCAAGTTGGCAATAGAAAGCTGGCATTAACCCCTTATTTCCCAGTTTGCCACCGCTACACTGCAAGTCGAAGAGCCATGTAAAGCGGTAGGACTTGCACTTCTTATGAATAGTGTGGCTGTGGGTTGCTATTCTATAGCATGGTGGGGCCAATAACGATGGGACCTCGTCCCATTGAGAATCCCAACCTTCAGCTACCTACTTTTTCCTTGACTGGCAATTAAAAACAGTATAAAGCCTTATGCTATTTTTTTCATTATTTTTTGTGGGGACACACTATGATTAGGGATGGGCGAATCTACTCGCTAGGAATCATTACTCGGTGAGTAGTAAGGGACTCGCAGGACTCGGTACTCTGCGAGTTTCCCAGTGATTACTTGCACAGTAAACGAGTCCAATGCAAATCAATATCAATCCTAGTTTTGTCACAGACTCTGACAAAACTAGGATTGTCATTGATTTGCATTGGACTCGTTTACTGTGCAAGTAATCGCTGGGAAACTCGCAAAGTAACTGCTGTTACTTTGCGAGCCGAGTCCAGCTGTCTTCTCTGTGCAGGCTGCCGCAGCTCCAGGGTTCTAGAGCCCGCCTGCTCACAGAGATGATGTTGCAGAGCTGCGATTGTTCTCAGTCTGCTCATTCCCTGTGCATAGACATCTATATCTATGCACAGGGGATGTAGCAGAGAGGACATCGCGTTTTGGACTACGTCGGATGGAAGAGGATTTTTTTAATTAAAGATGGTGTCCCTAATGGCTTTTTTTTTTTATTTCTAATAAAAATTTTTCTCTGTGTTGTGTTTTTTTAACACTTTATTGGAGATTCTTAGTGGCTGGGTCAAACGTGGCCTGACATTAAGAATCTTGGGCTTAATACCAGCGGCCGCACCTGCCGCAAGTGCAAAACCGCACTTGCCGCACCTGCCGCAAGTACGCCTATACTTTGCATGGCGTTTACCGCAACCGCGCCGCAAGTGCAGCCGGTATGCGGTAATTGCGGCAGATGCGGTTTTTTCACCGTATCTGCCGCAAATTTAAAAAAACGCTGATGTGAAAGGGCCCTTACACATACAGGTAAAATCCACAAGGCATAGAGAGTAAGGAACCAAAGTATTATATTCAAATCCCAAAGGGTTAATACTCTCGGCAAAAAATTCAGCTACATGCACCAAAAGAATCTCTAAATTGCAAGAGCTACCTTAGTGGACCAATATTACCTGCAGTAACCAGGATGACACCCCAAATGTGCGTATCGAGTTTGCTTCGTAAAGAGGGGTGCATATAGGGTGAAATCTGGACTTTTATAGTTAACAGCGATCCCTCGGTGTCTGACATCACTTCTGGTCACAGGACCGGAAGTGATGCTGCAGTGACATCACATCTGGTTCTGCCACAAGGCAGACCAATGAGACACTGCCTGGGATCACCAGGGCAACCAAGGGAATGGCCCACATTTATCTGCGATCCCTCGAGGTCTGACATAACTTCGGGTGATTGCTATGCACTTTGCTAGGCACTTTGCTCCTATTGCTAGGCACTTCAAATTGGTCCATGGATGTAATGCTAGCCTATTAAGGGCTTTTGGATTTAATCGAGTCCACATTAATATAGGTCGTGGAAACTGGAGGAAGACTTTGTCCCAATTTGAGGCAAAATGGATCATGAGGGTGGGATGTGCTCGTCTCGAAGCGTTTGCTATTTAGGGATTCTTTTTGTGCATAGTGCTGAGGGTGTCAACCTTTTGAGATAGGAATATAATTGCATATCAGATATAGAAGCCTTTTTATTGTACTTTGGTACTTTACTCTCTATGCATTGTGGATTTTACCTGTATATGTACCAGTTTTATTAATGTTTCAATTTTTTACCATTAAAGTTTGATCAATAAAGATGCTAAATTAAGTTGAAATTGGCCTGATTTCTGGGTTGTGCTTTGAACTGTATGAAGCCAGTTTGGTTGCCGTACACTAATGTGTACAACAGGGGTGGGGATCTCTTTAGCATTGCACAGGTGATAATTGAATCACATGCACTGGTGATGATTCCACTCCCTGTGCAATAGTAAGGAAAATCTGAAAACATTACCTGTTGGCGGCCCTTGAGGCCTGGAGTTCCCCATCCCTGGTGTGTGACAACCAAGCACAGACAGATCGTGGAAATGCAGTCTGATTGCAACAGCCAATTACTAGAGCTCTTACTGAGCATGAGCATCTGTGATTGGCTGTTGCTGGTCAGTGAAGTGAATATGCATGAAGTTTCAAAAGTAAATGAGAGAGAGAAGACCCGCAAACAAGAGGAGACTGGTAAGATGATCAGGGAGAAGCGGACGGACAGACGATCCATGTAAGAGTCATACACCGGTGTGATTACAGCCTTATGCTGTCTATGGTTTATGTAGTATGCAGGGTTGTTTTAATCAGTGCCAACCAAACAATGAAATAAACTGAATCATTAGTTTCTTGCAGCCACTTGGCTGTACTCCTATAGCCTTTCAACTACTGAATTGGATATATTTATTTGGGAATTAAAACCCAGCATGAAGATGGTAGCTATAGTATTTCATGGCCAATTTAAGCATTTGGAGTCATGTTCATAGCAGCACTCAGTTGTAGAACTAATTGCCTATAAATGCAGAGTGACCCACTAACTACTTTACACAGAAAATGTAAAAATTAATTTAACTGCAAAAGAGAGTACGGTGCCTTGTGAAGGTATTTCCCAACACCCCCCTCCCCCACCACCACCACCACCCTCTGGCATTTTTCATGTCTGCTACCTCACATCTTGATATGTCACTGTTTTATTTTTGGATGGTTTCAACCAGTTCATGTAAAGAATATACCTACAACTGTGAATATTTTCTTTTATTGGGCAGTAAAAATATGAAATATTTGAAAAATATGTCACGATAACTAAAAATAACAGTGTGCATAACTATTTAATCTCCTAAAGTCAGAACTTTATTGAGCCTTCTCTTGCAGCAATTTCAGCTGCAAGTCACTGTTGATGTCTTTTAGCTTTCCACATCTTGCCACATCTTTCCACATTTTGCCCATTCATCTATTATATAAAGCCTGAAGCCTCTTCCAGCCAAACCCGAAGCCACTTCCGTAGTGTTGTGGTCGGATATTCGGCCAGCTCCACCCGCACAGGGTGGACGAAGATGGCCGCCCTATGCGGGAGGATCGCGGCGAGTATCTCTCTCTCTCTCTCTCTCTCTCTCTCTCTCTCTCCCTCTCTCTCTCTCTCTCTCTCTCTCAGATGGACCACACATTGCCTTCTATACAATATAATGGGCCACGCATTGCCTTCCATATAATATAATGGGCCACGCATTGCCTTCCATATAATATAATGGGACACGCAATGCCTTCCATATAATATAATGGGGCACACATTGCCTTCCTTATAATATAATGGCCCACACATTGCCTTCCATGTAATATAATGGACCACACATTGCCTTCCATATAATGGACCACACATTGCCTTCCATATAATATAATGGACCACACATTGCCTTCCATATAATATAATGGACCACACATTGCCTTCCATATAATATAATGGACCACACATTGCCTTCCATATAATTTAATGGGCCACACATTGCCTTCCATATAATATAATGGAGAACACATTCCCTTCCATACAATATAATGGACCACACATTGCCTTCCATATAATATAATGGAGAACACATTCGCTAAGTTCCATACAATATAATGGGGCACACATTCCCTTACATATAATATAACGGACCACACATTGCGTTCTATATAATATAATGGAGAACACATTGCCTTCCATATAATATAATGAACCACACATTGCCTTCCATATAATATAATGGAGAACACATTGCCTTCCATATAATATAATGGACCACACATTGCCTTCCATATAATATAATGGACCACACATTGCCTTCTATATAATATAATGGAGAACACATTGCCTTCCATATAATATAATGAACCACACATTGCCTTCCATATAATATAATGGAGAACACATTGCCTTCCATATAATATAATGGACCACACATTGCCTTCCATATAATATAATGGACCACACATTGCCTTCTATATAATATCATGGAAAACACATTGTCTTCCATCTATTATATAATTGCCGTAGCGACTTCCGTCGCACACCGCGGCCATTGCTCGGCCCTGAACCCCGCCAGGAGCCCCAAGGTAGCTGGGCGAAGAGCAAAGGTCTTCGCCCAGCTACAGACATCGGCACAGACAAAGCGGCGGACCCACGTTGATATCCACCAAACAAACATATGTAGTTAATGGAAAGATATCATGGAATAATTGGATTATTATTTTAAACTCTTAATAAATAAACTATACACAGATTCTAGAATCCCGATGCAATCGCATCGGGCTCACAGCTAGTCAAGTATAATAAGGGAGCCAGGTCAAAACCGAGATGGCAGCAAGGTACAAAATCATGAGGCAGGAGAAGCGCCCAAAAAACAGGTTGAGGTAACACAGGAAAATTGATACAACTTTCTACATACATTAGAGGAGTCTCCCACACGTCTTTTGGTCAAATCAAAAAGAGCCTTCCAAATTTTGGATGTAAGTAAAGGCTTTTTCTTACCACTCTTCCTTAAAGGCTAGCTCTCTGGAATGAATGGCTTATTATGGTTGTATGGACAGATACTCTCTGCTTTTTTAACTTTGTAGCTCCTTCATGGTTACCATTCTTTTCTGTGCTGCCTCTCTGATTAATGACCTTTTGCCGGGTTGAGAGTTTTGGTCTGTTGCCCTCTCTTTTCGTGTTTGCTGTGGTACGATGTTCTTTTCATTTGATGGTAATGGATTTGAATACATGATACAGGGAAATATCAGAGAATGTAATATTTTATCATAACTCAACCCTGACTTGCACTTCTCAACAATTTTGTCTCTGACTTGTTTGTAGATCTTTTAGGTCTTCATGGTGTTGTTTCGTTAACAATGTTTCTTGCTTAATGGTGTTGCAGCCTGTGTGACCTTTCAGAAAATGTGTGTATATGACTGATAGACCATGTAAGGGCACCGTCACACCTGGAGACGTAGCCGGAGATATCACCGGCGACGAACGTGGGTGCACACCTTTTTGGTGCCCCGCCAGCGTCGCCTTCGTGTGTTTACACGTGGCGATACCTCCGGCGACGCACTGGCGATGTTACAGGCGCCATCACCGCTGGGGTGTCCAAAAACCCCAGCGGTGATCCTGTAACATGGGAGTCTATGGCTCCCATTGCTTGTAACATCGCCGTCCCCATGTTGCATAGGGTGATGTGTACACATCATCCCAGAGTACTCGCCTGATTTCAGAGCAGTGCTGGGAAACCAGGCGACCACTCTGAGGCGTCGACATCGCCTCTTTACATTAGGCGATGCACCGGCGATGTTGGCCAGGTGTGACGGTACCCTAACACTTAGATTGCACACAGGTAGACCTCTGTTCCCTAAGCATGTGACTAATAAAGGGAATTGCTTGCTCCAGAATTTTTGAGGGGCTTCTTTACAAAAAGGGTGAATACATATAGTGGGAAAAAAAGTATTTAGTAAGCCACCAATTGTGCAAGTTCTCCCACTTAAAAAGATGAGAGAGGCCTGTAATTGACATCATAGGTAGACCTCAACTATGAGAGACAAAATGAGTAAACAAATCCTGAAAATCACATTGTCTGATTTGGAAAGAAATTTTTTGCAAATTTTGGTGGAAAATAAGTATTCGGTCAATAACAAAAGTTCATCTCAATACTTTGTTATATATTCTATGTTGGCAATGACAGAGATCAAACATTTTCTGTAAGTCTTCACAAGGTTCTGATGATATGTTGGCCCATTCATCTATGCAGATCTCCTCTACAGCGGTGATGTTTTGGGGCTGTCACTGGGCAACATGGACTTTAAACTCCCTCCACAGGTTTTCTATAGGGTTGAGACGTGCAGACTGGCTAGGCCACTCCAGGAACTTGAAATGCTTCTTACAAAACCACTCCTTTGTTGCCCTGGAGGCGTGATTGTGATCATTGTCATGCTGAAAGACCCAGCCATGTTTCATTTTCAATGCCCTTGCTGATGGAAGGAGGTTTCCACTCAAAATCTCATGATACATGGCCCCATTCATACTTTCATTTACATGGATCAGTCATCCTGGTCCCTTGGTGGATAAACAGCAGCAAAGCATAATATTGTCACCCCCAGCAAACCCACCACAAGAAAAACTCATTGCAAGCCCTGGGCGTGGCGACAGGGACTAAACTGACTGGTACTTCGAGCATGCCAATGGGTTTTTAAGCGTCGCGGTCACAAGTGCAATTGTTGCTTTTAAACACACAAAGTTCAAACAGGCATTTTCACCATATAAAACACATGATAAAAGCATACGATAAAACCAACAGAAAGCGCACTGAAGTGAGCTAACTATATACAAGTGCAGTTCAGATCAAGCATAGTTTATTGATCAATGTCCTTAATCAACATGAGGGAAACACACTCTCAGAGACAACTGGGGGAAACTAAGTGAAATCAAAGTTCAAAAACTCACACAATCTGTTGCCTGTCCGGGGCTTATTCAGGGTTTCCATCACACGATCTGAGCAGGTACTGGGCAAGACCGGACCATGTGTTTTGCCCGGTCACAACAGTGACAAATCGGTTGTCCAGTGGCATCAAAATGATATCTGTCCTTCCCTCTTCTCCAGGGATCTCTCTCTGTTGCTGCGGCAGGACATCTCCAGGTCTAGAAGTGTCTGTGGGAGCATCTGTCAATAACTGCACGATGTCGGTCAGCGCAGGCACACTTTTAAGCAGCTCCCAGAGCCCACTCCATAGTTCTGCGGAGGGACTTTGCCCCAGTCTCCAGCCAACAGTCGAATAGTATATCCAAGCAGGGCACCCAAGGTAGTCAACATCCACAGAGGTCATACTTCCCCACGCTCGGGCTCCGGCTCACCCTCCTTCTTCTCCCGGGTCGAGGGAACTGGGCGTATCACCATCCACTGCTTGGTCGCATTCTTCACGAGCACCTGATGTCATTGTTCCACGATGTCTAGGTGGGTTCTCTCTAGCTGGCGACTCAGCTTGGCAACTTCCTATGACAAAAAGGCTGGATTCATCCCTGGCATCTGGCTTTCTTCCAGGGAGACAGGATTTGCCTCCAGCAGTTGGCTGTCCACTTCGCACCTCGCGATCCACCATTGTCGGAATATCGTTCTCTCTTGGCCTCCTGCCACCCTGGTTCCTCGTGCTGTTCTCTCTTCTTCCTCTCCTCCTTTGTGGATGTCACCGTTCTTCATCATTGGCGGCTGCCACACCCTTGGGAGGGATTATACAGTCTCTAGGCCTGACCTTCCCATTGTTTGAGAGTGGAAGAGGTGTGGGCAACTTTTGGCCCCTTGTGCTGGACTGGCCCATAATGAGGGGCTGCGGCACACCCTTCTGAAAGCGCATGGTGTCAGTCCTTCAGGGATGCCATTGTTTAGGCCCAAAAACAGTCTTTCTGGCACACAAGACCCGCTTTGAACGAGTCGGTAGATCCTGTTTGTGACGCCAGGTTGGCTCGCCCACCGGGGCCGTAAGGTACTCGAAACTAGGCCCTCCCATTGTCATCTGGGGCTGTTGGATTTCACTGTGTCATGACTCATCTCCGTGGCCCTGGGCAGTCAATAAAAGGGGGAAACAGTTTTTAGGAATTAATCCTGATGCCACCTGTGGTTTGCGGCTACTGGTAGCTGCCGCTGCAGTCGGGGCCTCCGGGGATGTTGGGAAAAGTAGCAAGGATGTTGAGCCCTCCATGGGTATAGCTGATCCCCAGGGCAACCGTGAAGACTATGGATGGGCAGGAATGCAGGGTTCACAGTCACGGGCAGTCTCCCGCTGCCAATTCTCAAATCAGTATATCTCCTCTCAGGTGCAAGAAACACAGTCTAAGACAGTATCAAGCTTTAACTGGGTTAACTGTTTTCCTCACAGATGGTACAGTTACAACAGTTCACAAGCGACTCTGGTGTGGTCTAAGCAGCCGGGATGGTTTGTCTGCACCACCCCCTTTTGTGTCTCCTTCGGGTCTTATTGGTCTGCTCCGCATGCTAGCTACAGTCCAACGGTCACAAGCTTTCAGTGGGTAACTTTTCGGGTCCCCTAGCCCTAATACGATGGCCTTGCTTTCACTGCACCTGAGGTTGGGTGTCAGAACATAAAGACCCTGCACCCTACCGGAGTTTGTGGTTGGGGCATAAAGCTTCCTGGCCACTTCAGCAGAACCGTCACTCTGATCCCGGACCAGTCCCTCAATGTCGCCACTGACTCGGGCACACCTTAGACTCCTTCTGTCTTTCACCTCGGTTTATAGCCTTGGACCCTGGCAAGCCCCATAGTGGAACAGGCCACCAGGTACGGGTTCTCTCAGTCCTCTATGATGGTCTTGCCTCTCCTTCTGACTGGTCTGGCTTTGTCTAGATTGGTTTGGTCTTGTCTTGTTTCCTCTTACTACTTTCTCCAACTGCTACTTCTTGACTCGACTGACTTAAACTTAGTGTTGTGTGTCATTTTATAACCTCCCCTAACCGGGTCCTTCTCTATCTTTCCACCTACCACCTTGCTCCTCCCACTATCCCCTTGCTGGACATAGAGTACCTAGACTTAGGATCAGGAGTGTGTTAGGTGTGTGTGGGGAGACCGACTTACCAATCCCAGCTGCTGCTCCATCTAGTGGCAACCGGTCCAATGCACCAATTTCTGGAGCACCTGCGGGCTGCTATTCTGTAGACTGAGGGACCCAATAACTAAAGGCCTCACCACGCTGTGAATACCAGGACCCAGCTGCCTGGTTTTACCTTGATTGGCAATCATTTTTTTTCGATTATTTATGTAAAGAATTTAAAAAACATAATGGGCTCCTCTAGATGTTTGATTGCCAGCCAAGGTAAATCCAAGCAGCTTGTGGATGGCAGCTTTGTCTGTGCTATTTATTTTACACTCCTACAATGGTAGGTTCATTGCCAATGGCAACCAATCACAAATGTCTACACAATGAGAGGGGAGTACAAGCCAATCACAGATGCTTTCACAGAGAGTGGGCATCTGTGATTGGCTGTTGGAGCCAGTGCAGTGAATAAAGATGGAGTTAATAAATGGACCCCAAAGTGGTGTACCTGCAACTTCCAGTGACTCATTTAGTATTATGCTCCTAAATCATCATTTTGCTTATTTCTATAGCCCCCTAGTTGAACCTGAACCCAAACAGTAACACAGAGTTCTTAGGGACATCTGTGCTCGGAGTCTGTGCCCAAATATTAGGTGTTTGGTATGGACCCCAAACTTTACAGTTTGTATTCACTCATTACTACTTTTAAGCACTCTTCTGTCCTGTAATAGAAGATGCAGCTCTATAAACAATAACATGGTGAGCACCAACCCAGCAGCTACAAATACAGCAGCACATCCACACATATAAAGGAACTCACAAGAGCTGCTCTAGCTGGCTGGTCATGGCTCATGCCACCTTCTTAATCCTCCTGAGCTCAGGGCTGAAAAGGAGGAGGAGCAGCTAATGCTACTGTCTCTTCCCTGCCAGTGTAGCATGGGCAGATAAAAAAAGAAAATGCCATTGCGGGGAACTGAGTCTGGCTATCGGGCTAACGACCATGAGGTGAAGTTGTTCTCTCCCAGGATGAAAGTGTCTGAATGTGATCGCAGAGTGGCTTCCTGTCCAACACTCTGCTCAGTAGATTTAGGCTCTCAAGTGGAGGAATCTGCTTTTCAGGATACATGTGTAGGAAAGCTCAGAAATACTACTGGATTGCATAACTGCACATGATTGACCTTCTCAGGAGAGACAGGACAAACAGAACAGCCAGCAGCAGCACCAACAGGGGATTCTATTCTTTCAATCACAGGCAGTTATCTTTGAAACGGGGCTTAATTTTGAAGAGGTACAAATTGCTAAATTACTTGAACAAATGTTTTCTGTTACAGAAAGATGTATATATAATCATGGCACAACCACTTTAAAAACTAATTTTTCCAATAAGTTTTCACAACAAATATATGCTCCTTCATATATGTACATAATTAACAAATATACCGTATTTTCGCGTTATAAGACACACATTTGTTCTGCCAAATTGTGGGGGGTGCGTCTTATAATGCAAAACAATACTCTGTTGTGTGGTGGGGGAGGGGGAGGCTGTGGAGCGGTGCCAAGGGGCTGTCAGGAGGCTGGAGGAGGCTGCAGCAGTGGCCCCATGGTCACATGTGGCTGCTCATTATCTCCTGTAACATACACTGCTTCCCGATGTCAATCACCAGCAGTAGCAGCCCATACTACAGGAGCGGGTCCGCAGCCTAGCGGCTGTGGTCCCGTGTGGATAGTCAGTCCTTTCCATGCAATGAAAGCATGGAAAGCACTGACTATCCCTGGGAGGACGAGCATACTCACTGCTCTCCTCGCTCCCTCGCCGTCTGCGCCATCCCCACTGTCTTTACTGGCATCCGGGTCCTGTGAGCGTCGCTGCAGAATGACATCATCACCTGCACGCTGCTCACAGGACCCAGATGCCGACATAGTACAGAGAGC
The DNA here is from genome assembly GCA_033576535.1 of Allobates femoralis. NCBI lineage: Eukaryota > Metazoa > Chordata > Amphibia > Anura > Aromobatidae > Allobates > Allobates femoralis. The sequence goes on along the minus strand of JARQOC010000003.1, from coordinate 204,456,737 downwards.
GGGGATAGCGCAGAGGACGAGGGAGCGAGGAGTGGGGTGAGTATGATTGTTTATTATTTTAAGTGTGCAACAGAATTAGGGGATAGTGTGCAACAGCATTAGGGGAGAGTGTGCAGCAAAATTAGGGGACAGTGTGCAGTAGCATTAGGGGACAGTGTGCAACAGCATTAGGGAACAGTGTGCAGCAGCATTAGGGAGCAGTGTACAACAGCATTTGGGGACAGTGTGCAACACCATTAGGGAACAGTGTGCAGCAGCATTAGGTGACAGTGTGCAACAGCATTAGGGGACAGTGTGCAGCAGCATTAGGGGACAGTGTGCACCAGCATTAGGGGACAGTGTGCAGCAGCATTAGGGGACAGTGTGCAGCAGCACTAGGGGACTGTATGCAGCAGCATTAGGAGACTGTGTGCAGCAGCATTAGGGGATAGTGTGCAGCAGCATTAGGGGACAGTGTGCAACAGCATTAGGGAACAGTGTGCAGCAGCATTAGGGGACAGTGTGCAACAGCATTATGGGACATTGTGCAGCAGCATTAGGGGACTGTGTGCAGCAGCATTAGGGGAGAGTGTGCAACAGCATTAGAGGACAGTGCGCAGCAGCATTAGGGGACAGTGTGCAGCAGCATTAGGGGACTGTGTGCAGCAGCATTAGGGGAGAGTGCGCAACAGCATTAGAGGACAGTGCGCAGCAGCATTAGGGGACTGTGTGCAGCAGCATTAGGGGACAGTGTCAGCAGCACTAGGGAACTGTATGCAGCAGCATTAGGGGACTGTGTGCAGCAGCATTAGGGGATAGTGTGCAGCAGCATTAGGTGACAGTGTGCAACAGCATTAGGGAACAGTGTGCAGCAACATTAGGGGACAGTGTGCAACAGCATTATGGGACATTGTGCAGCAGCATTAGGGGACTGTGTGCAGCAGCAATAGGGGACAATGCGCAACAGCTTTAGGGGACAATGCACAACAGCATTTTGGGACAGTGTGCAACAGCATATGGGAAGACAGTGTGCCAACATGAAGGCTATGTGTACCAGCATGGGGGATATATGTACCAGGTTGGAGGACATATATACTGATTTTAAGACGAACACTGGCATTACAAGGCGAACCCCATTTAACACTGAAAATTATTTTTTCCTCTTTTCCTTCATCAAATGTGGGGGTGCGTTTTATTATCCGGTGCGTCTTATAAAGTGAAAAATACGGTAGATGGAACTTGCAGGACTGAAATGCAATTCACACCCTAAATTACTCTCATGGGGTAAAGTGTTGGCACCCTTTAAAATGTTCCAGAAAGTGAAGTATTTCTCCCAGAATATCACTGCAATTACACATGTTTTGATATACACATGTTTATTTCTTTTGCATGTATTGGTAAAACAAAGAAAAATTGAGAAAAAGAGGCAAATTGGACATAATCAACTGTCAACGTATAAACATTGTGGAATAAATAACTGCATTCATTTATGAAACCATCAACAAGCTTCTTTCATCACTCAACTGGAATTTTGGACCACTCTACTTTTGCAAACTACTCCAGGACTCTCATATGTGAAAGTGACCTTCTCCCAACAACAATTTTAAAATCTCCCCACAGATATTCAATGGGCTTTAGATCTTGGCTGATTGCTGCCCACTTCATAACTCACCAGCACTTTGTTTCCATAAATTTTCAGGTGCTTCTTTAGGTATGTTGGAGGTTATTGTTCTGCTTGATCTAGGACATAACCCTAGATTTCTGACACTGGACTCCACTATGTGACCCAAAATCCTTAGGTTGTCTTCATATTTCATGATACCTTGCACATAGTCAAGCCACCCAGTGCCAAACGCAGCAGAACAACCCTAAAACATATTTGAACCTCCACTTGAATTGATGTGATGATAACCTGTTTTTTGGTAGGCCTCATGCCATTTCCAGTAAACAGTAGAACATTGATGCTTTGTCCAAATGCTCTATCTTGGTTTTATCTCTCAACAGGACACTTTATTCATGTACATTTGGCAAACCATACTCTAGTTTTTTATTTCTCTGTGTCAGCAGTGAGGTCCTCCTGTGTCTCCTGCCTTAGCATTTAATTTATTCAAATCTATATTGATAATAAACGCTGATATTGATGCATTCTGAGCATTCAGGACAGTTTAAATTTCTTTTGAGCTTGATTGGGGCTGCTTATACACCATACGGGCATTGCAACCCGTTATCAATTTTTCACTGCCATACACGCCCAGGGAGATTAGCTACCGAATTATGAGCTGAAACATTTTTGGACACCATGGAAAAGGACACATTAAGATTTCTGTAGATGAACTTGAAAACTTGAGTTTATTGATATTCTTCAATAATTTTGTTTCTCAAGTCCCCTGGTGGTCCTTTAAATCTCTTTCTGTTCTCCGTCCTTAGCATGACACACACAGACACACAATGGAAAGATTGAGTAAACTTCTCCCCTTTTTATCTGGTTTCACGTGTGATTTTCATATTGCCCACACATGTAGCTTGTAGCGACATCATATGCTTGAACAAAGTTTTTCACATTTTTAAAAAGTGCAAATAATTTTGTCCAGCCCATTTTTGGGGTTTTGTGTGAAACAATGTCCAATTTGCTTTTATTTATCCTGTCTTATTTGTGTTGATCTAATATGCACAAACAAAATAAACATGTGCATGACAAAACAAGTGTAATTGCTCTATCTCCTGGGAGACATATTTCACTTACTGGAACAATTTGAAGGGTGCCAACGCTTTTAGCCATGACTGTATTTATATCTACATGTAGCTTTTACAAAGGCAAGTCTAGAAATAACTGCTGATGGCCAATCCACTTTTCCATTACTGAGATATCAGCATTTGAACCAGTATGCAAATGAGACAGACAGACTATGGTCGATCTTAATACATGGTCACTCCAATTCTTGTTTTTTTACCAATATATTTTTATTGAGTAACAAAAGTTGTAGGAGTCACAGGACTCAATCAACAATTTAACAGTGGGGAGAGATAAAGAGGATAAGGGAGTGGGGAATGGAGGAGAGGAGGGGACAAGACTATTGAAATATTACGTCATACTGCAATTTATAGAAGTACTCAGCTATGAGATGGATATAAAGGTAAATGAGTCATTGGGTAAGAATGACCGTGAGGGTCACTCCAATTTTATTCCCTGTACAAATCCACCTCATCTTACTTGACTGAAAGCTTCTTTTCCAGACGTCACACAGCATAGAGGCTGCCAGTGATGCAGGAGGAGAAGGTAGGTACTTGATGGGAAATAAAAATTATTGTGACAGACACCTCAGACCGACCACCTTATTTGCATATAAGCTCAAACACTGAATTTTAGCAGCCAATAAATAGACTGGACATTGCTGGACTTCTCTTTAAGGGTATGTGCTCATGATTTGAAGGTACTGTGTCTTGGATACAGTGCCTTTGGACCTGCGTGCACCTGTGGGTGCCCGCAGGGAATCCGCATCCGCCCTGTGCTCATGATCTGCATCGGGTGTATGGCGGCGTCTCCCTGTGTGCAGCCGATGGTGACCGCTTCCAACTCTGCAGCATGAAATTAATATGCTGTGGAGATGCGGAAGACCAGAAACCCACACCGCAGCTGAACACATGCTGTAGAGAGGAGAAACATAGTGGGCACGAGATTTCTTGAAATCCAGTCTTCTATGCTGTTACTGTACAATGCTGCGTTTTGGAAGCAGCAACAATACACTGAGTTCAAAACACTGCTTTTACTGATTGACTGATTGTGAGCACACACCCTAAAAGAGCTACTTGTGCAAACTGTATAAATAGCTTGATGAGTGAAATTCTAGATAGATATTCCCCTACACTAAACATATAGCCGGCAAGATCTCCAGAAAACTGTGCAACTGATTTGTGGAAGTCGTCTTACAAGAGCAATATGTGTCTACATACAGTAAGTTGCCTTCACAGTAACAGAGCAAAAAAGACATTATGTCTGGATGTTTTCATGATGAATAAACAAGTAGATCGTTGTTCTTGATAGGTTTTATGCATTAGAAATGTGTACAGGTTTTTTGGTGCGTGAAACATTTTGTAATTGAAAAATGAAATTACACTTTTAGACTTTAATTAATTTGGACTCCCTTTTATATGGATTTAAAACAAGAAAGCTCAGTACAAGAAAGCTAAAATTCCTGATAAAAGTACTTAAGATTAATTTAACACGCTCAGGATTTCCCAATTAAAACTTTCACATTAGTGCTGAATTTTAACCAGTTAATCTTCTAATGAGACATCCCAAGCAATGAGAAGTGGATTTCTGAATTGAATATGGCCCAAAGGCTTACAGCTGGAAATTATTAAGTTGCAAGAACTGGAATTATTGGATACATTCCAAGGACAGGGTTACACTGCCACCTACTGACAGCTTTTATCTCAAGGACCCATTTCTTGAGTAAAAACAGCTTTTTAAATCTCAACTGAATTACAGAACCTCAATCTCAAATTCTAAATAGTGAAAAAAAAATACAAAAAGTATTAATTGTGAAATTAAATCTTAAAAATCTGTTAATTTATTCTTATCATCTTAATAACTAATTAGTTTACTAACTGAAGGATCGACATACAAAGCAAATTCTGCAAAAGTCATTACTGATCCTGCAGGTTGAGTCTTATCCTGATAAGTAAGGAATCAGGACCTATATTATGGATGATTTGAAAAGGTTTATACAGGGATCTATTCCCTCGTATGTAAGTTTACAAAATATATTAAGTAGGATTAAATTCCAGCCTATCCCTTTGAAGTGTTTTCTTATCTACATATGTGGAAACTGCTCTTTCCTTATTAAAAATATTCAGAAGAAACAAAAGATTTCAACTAGTAAATGTGACCTAAAGAATGGGATGAATCTACAGCTTGTGCTGTGTTTTTAGTTACACCGGATCTTAGAAAGAGCTTTACAAGAACAGAAGATTTAAAGGGAATCTGTCACATATGGAAACACTATTGACCTGCACATTTAGGTGTAATATGCATTTAAATAGTATTTAAATAGTGATTGACCCTGTTCACGGGAAAAGCAACTACAGGGAGGAAATTAAAGGGATCCTGTCAGCTTGTTCTGCCCCCCTAACCTATCACTACTTGTCTCTGCACCTTGCTAGCTGATCCCTATCCATCCTTCTCTGAGGTAACCGTGCCCTGTAAAGTTTAAGAAAAGTTCTTTATATCTTTCAAGCAGTCTCCATCCAAAGACTGGAAAGGCAGGCTTCGGGACTCCATTCTCCCATCCCCCCCCAGCTGGCTTTCAGCACACCCCGCTGGGCGTCATCAGTTGTTCTGTTGTTCCACCTCTTTTTGAAACTCCCCTGCTGCTATCATGAGCCGTTCGGAACATCATATCTAGCCCGGTGCATGGTCAACAAGCTACAAACAATGTTCCACTCATTAATATTTCCCATCGTAGGCACTTGTGATGAGACCTACTTCCTGCATCACCCATGATACAGCCCCTAGGGCTAATTTTTTGAGACACTTTACCTTTGCCTGAACATTGAGCACTGGAACTACCATGATACCAGTCCTACCTTCATAATTGTCTAGCCCTTGAGGCCTCCTTCCTACGTTAACCATGATACAGCCCCCAGGGCCAGACACTATGTCTATGCCTGCACATCGGGCACTGGAACTACTGTGATACTAGTTCTACCTTCATAATTGTCTGGCCCTTAAGGACTATTTTCTGTGTCAACCATGACAAAGCACCTTGGGCTAATTTTTTGGACACTATGCCTGCACATTGTGCAGTGGCAGTGGAACAACAAGGACAGTAGTCCAACCGTTATAATTATGAAGCCTTTGTGATGATGATGGGTGGCTTCTTCCAGCGTCACCCATCATACAGCCACTAGGGCAGATTGCTCTCCTTATGTTACTTAAATACTAAGCTGACTGAAGATCGCTTTGATCATCACTAGCTCCTACGCCACTTCTAACAGCTGAGTGCATAAGTGGTGTAGGAGTCCCACTCTGCCACCAAAAAATGACAGGACTTCAAACAGTGTTTCTAAATATATATTTAAATAGGAGGACAAATTGAGTATCTTTGCAATTAAAAAGTCACATTTATAATATAGGATCCAAAATTTTTGACCAGACAGACAAAAGAACAGAAAGGGGTAAGTCTCCAAAAGTTCACATTAGAGAAAACAATGCTGTCCATATACAATAAAACAGATCTGTATCCAACAAATGGTGGGGAGATAAAGTGCTAGTATAATATATACAGGTTTACTGTTAATAACCCTCTTGAATTACACATTAAATGCCATATAAACATCATCACTAGAGTATATGGGAGAATATGACTTATATCACTCATCTAACCCATATCCCCTTGTGGCACAAAAGGACATACATTTAGGCAACAGTTATTCTGCAAACAAACAGTTCCATTGTAGTTATCCTCACCCTCAGTCAGATTACAGCAAGCATTACAGATTGTGCCTAAGCACAGCAATGGAGAAGTCCCAAAGAAGCAGAGAAACAAGGTTCTCTGCCTCTTGGGGACTTCTCCATGGCTGTGCTTAGGCTTCCACTTTCACACTGCTTCCTGGTTGGCCCATTAAACCTTTTGAATATTCCCCTGCTTACCCTGCCCACCCTCTATGACAATATTTGTGATTGGTTGCAGTATGCAGCCAGACTTCGCCCCACCCTCTGTGCCAGTTTCTCTGACTGATTGCCCTACACACATTAGTGCATAACATATATTAAATAAATAATTTAAAAAAATGCCATTGGGTTCCATGTATTTGCTACCCAGTGCTGATAAAGCATATGCTGCGGCCTGCAACCCGCAGCTGTGAGCTTTATCCTGGATGCATATCAAAATACGGGGGTACCACATTCTTATTTTTTTTATTATTTAAATTAATAATAAAAAAATGGTGTGGGTTCCCTCAGTCAGAATAAAGCACAAAGCTGCCATTATTGGGCCCTTCCCACACTTAGAATTGCAGCCTGCAGCCAACCCAGAATTGACACATTAGATGCGCCACTCGTGCTTACCCAGCTCATCCCGATTGCCCTGGTGTGGTGACAATTGAGGTAATATAAGGCGTTATAGATAACTGTGATTTGTCAAAAATAACATCTGCTATCAAGCCCTAGGATAGTAATGTGTAGGGGTCTGTGAGGCACCCCATTACTACATTATTAATCCTATAAATCTAAAGAAATAAGCACAAACACTGAAAAATCCTTTATATAAAATTAAAAACACACACACCCTTTCACCCCTTTATTAAGCTCTAAAACATCCCTGTAGGTCCAAAGTAACCCACCAGATGATGTCTTATAATAGTTCTGGCTATGATACATTCAGAAGTTGCATTGATGGAAAATGTGACCACTCACTGCAGCTTCTGGGATACACTGACAGCCACGGGGGATCCCTCGGCTGTGAGAAGCAGTGATGTCACTGAGTTCTTTGGACCTGCAGGGGTGTTTTTGTGGTGCCCCACTGATAAGTGAAAAACAGTAGGGGTACTGCACCCAAAACAGAGTGTGCAGTATTCCTGTCATTGGGGAGTGTAATGTCAACCTGAGGCTCCCATCCCAGCATCCTTACACCTAGACTAGGGGACCAATTGACAACCCATTACCAGGGTAACCGGTCCCGGGGGGGAGGAGTGTGAGGAGTAAGCAGAAGTGGGAAGTCATACAGTTGGATCTAGTCCGTACTGAGGGAAGAAGCAAGGAGGGAGCCCTAGAGGGGTCTCCCAGGGAGGGAGCCTGAGAGGAAAAAGCGACCCAGGAAAGAAAGGGGAAACCCAGTGCCAGACCACTGAACAGGTCTGGGGGAATTCTAGTCCACCAATGGAGTGCCGGCTCCGAGTCATGGTACAGGCGAGTTCACCCCTGAGCCGTCAACACTGGCCAGTCGCGGCTTAATCCAGCAACCCTGACCCCCATCCAGAACGTGCAGCCCCACCAGGGTCACCAAACCAGGTTCAGCCCCTTAGAGAAGAAGAAAGGTATCTCATAGCACCCAACGGGCCTGGTAGACAAGCGGGCTGTGCAGGGCAGCTCAAGGATAGTGAAGAGGTGCAAGTCAAGAGAACAGGACAGAGAAAGACAAGAGAAGGTACACTACGGAAGCCTCAGAGAGACTTTATCCTCCTCAAAGACTGCGCAGCCAACTACCCACTAAAAGACTGTGTAAGCTGTAATCTAAAGTGCCATCTGAACCGATTCCATTAAAGTACCAGTATAGAGTCTAAAGTCCTTGGTGTCTCATTTCAAAATAAACCACTGCGCTGCCCACATTCAGCACCATGACAACAAGTGCTACGGTATCCCACCCCGGGGACCTGGCTCCACCTGCAGGGAGCCATAAAATCTAAGCTGCGATACCATCGTCCATGGTGGTCTGATAGAAGCGCTGGTGAGCATCACCAGACACTGCAGATGGTGTCACGATACATTTATTCTTTTATCCCTTTTATTTTTCCCCAATTTTTTTAGTTGACCTCCAGGGCTACGGGTCCAGGCAGGCCACCAGTGACATCCCTCCAACTCCACACCCGGGTTCCGAGTTCCCATAGACCCCTGGATGAATCACTTTGTGGGTAAATACAAGTGTGAAAGACGGTATGTTTGTGTTTTATTTCAAATAACAGAGTTTTAGTGAGATGCAAGGGGTTTCATACACTTAGCTTGTTATGCTCATCATCAAACAACGATTTGTGCCTGGTGATCCAATTGTCAAAAAGTAAGTGAACAAGTGAGCTCTCTTGAACAGTCCCAGGTGAGGGTGGATAAAGTCATCAATCTGTTGTATTCTTCCCCTCTCACTGACCAAGACGCCTCCCTCCATCCTGACAGAAGACCGAAATCTGATCCCAGGTCTCATCTAGACGTTCCCAATGATGATGAACACTGGTCATACTTGGTTATGTATACAGCTTTCTACTTAAATCAACTCACAAGTATTCGTTGAGTTGAGGTTAGAAGAGAGTGGAGACCAATCTTCTACTTCATTGTCATTGAATCATTTCTTTGCCAATCTGGATATAGGCATTGGGTAAGTGTCCTGTTGCAACATTATTTTATCTTTTTTACACTCAAAGTACGCAAGAGTACAAAGAAGCTCGTCTTGTAGGATACTCACATATATCTTATATAACATAGTGACCATCATTGATCTTGGTCAAGTATGCAATACCTTTAGCTGTGAAATAATCCCATATCAGACTTCCTCCACTGAAATTGACAGTTCCTTCCCTATCAATTAGCCCATTTTTCCCTTTCTACTTCCTGACCTATTTGCACCCATCAGAGCCTAATCTAATGACTTTCCCTCTAAATTACCAATTTTCCAATCTTCTACTATTCAATTTTTGTACTTTTCGGGCCATCATTTCAGACTTGAGCAAAATGGGTTGCACGTTGCTTGCATGGACTTCTATGATCTATTACGAAGCATACATCCTACCTCCATTGCCGTGTTTAACGCACCTTTACTGATAGACTTTGTGATGAGCTCACTTGTTGACTATGATATTTTGCCTGGATGCTCAGATATTGCCTTTTGAATGGTTGGATGGAGTTCATAATTATAACTGTCATGGCACTCACATGATGTAATCTGGTAATTTTCTTGGCTGAGAGACTGCTATTGATAAACTGGATGATGCTCAAGTCAAACCAGTGACCTTTCGCTTTGGAATCAACCTAATAACACACTGACATATTAGTGATTATGAGAACAGGTTGTAATTTGCAGTACACAGGAAGAAAAAGATTTTACAAACTCGTATGCTAAATAGTTGCAAGTTAAATTATGTTTGATATAGGTAAGATGATTGTCTACAAAATAAATTTAGTCTCACGATCAAAGCTGTAGTAGATGGTGAGATATGGAGCCTGAAAGTCAAAAGTTCAACAGTGTGCTCACTGAATGTGTAGGGGAACACTCACAGCGGAATTCAAGCACAGAGTGTCAGCAACTGTTTCTATTTAACTTAAGTTCAGTTGGTTTATTTAGGCACATAAACCACTTGATATAAACTAAACATATGCCATCTTCTGGCTTTACATAAAAATTATTAAACACACAGTCCTTCAGTAAATATGTGGGGTCATTGCACTCAGTTCATTCACTGACCTTGTTCAGTACACAACCCTATTCTCATGAGGTTACCTTTCTGGGGGTACCCAAACAGGAAGTCCTCTTGGACGTGAATGACATTAGAGAGCCCATGATCACATCAAACGTCTTATTATACTTTATCTGGCTAGTCCGTGTTTGAGACTCTTAATAGAGGCTCCACGGACTCCATTTGCATATTCAAATTTCCAGGGGGCAATGCATCATGGATTTCACTGTGTTTGAGTGCTTTAGCCGGCTGCCCGCAGTGTTTTCCTTGACTGGTCTTCCTGAGATCAGTGAATGCTTTGTGATGTTGGTTTACCAGGCATTGCTCCCCCTAGCCAGAATCCTACTCCACACTGATGAGGGGCAATACCCCGAAAGCTGTCTGTGGATGGATACCAGGCTCTGTTAATTCCCTTGTCATATCCTTAACTCATAACTGAGTGGGATATTGACTAAAAAGGCCACTTAATATGGTGGTTATGGTGGTCTCCGCAAGAATTCCACCCCAGGGCTAGGTCCTTCCCTGGAGGAATATCTGGCTAGTCTTGTGTTTGAGACTCTTAATCGAGGCTCCACAGACTCCATTTGCATATTATTATACTTTATGAGACACTCCCCTGGGTGGAGGTATCTGTATGTCTTAACACAACCTTGTTTCTAATTCATCCGTAAGAAATTACCCTTGAATGCCCTTTAAGGTTTATGGTGCTACAAGTCCCAGAAGGAAATTCCATGTTTATATTACATATGGCTGGTTACACTGCAGGATTTTACCTGATCAGTGTCTATCCAGTTTGTGTGCCAAAGCCTGGAGTGTCTCCACAACTCAGAACAGGTGTCAATCTTTCAATTATAGTTTTTCTCTGCAAGTTCCTTTCCTGGTTTTGGCACACAAACTGGATGGATACTGATCAGGGAAAATCCTGCAGTGTGAAACCAGCAATAACAAACAGTCTTTAACAATACAATCAGTTGCAATCTTACAATTCATATATATTTATATTGAGCCGGTTAAACAGTATTTAAATGTTACTTATCTGTCTATATCTGCAAGTGAATAACATTTCTAGATGTGACTGATTCCCTTTAAATCATGAATCTTCAGTTATCATCCACCTGTTTGCTAAGATTCTTTTGATTCTGCATGTTGAGAGAGATGATCAAAGAATGATCTAATTAATATGAATCTTAGATAATAAAGCTGAGAAAGTTAAGAGTGTATTGAGAATGCATTGGGGAATTCTTTTAACAGATCAAGCAGTTACCTTAACATGTCCAGCTATGACCTTTTGGAAAGGATGGTGATTAAAACACAGTCTGGTGCACAATAACTTTCTTTGCATCTTCTCCATAAAGAGTTTAGTAGTTTTCAATAAGGTACCGTATATAACATCAGCAGCTTTGGCAATTGTAAATAATGAGGATTATTTACTTATATACAATAACCCTATATACAATGTAAGTGTACCTGTCTCATACTTTAGGAAGCAAACTAGGCAATACTTGGATTTAAAAATACTTAAATAAACCTATAGCTCATTGTTAGTGATGAGCGAATTTTGCTGTGCTATGTTAACCAATTTCAAATTCGGCTGATTCGATCCGATAACTTTACAGTCAACAAATTCAGTGAATGTTCAGTAATGCTTCAGATGGCAAAAAGCATTAGTGGATTTTCACTAATGCTTCTGCTGTACGTTTTGAGAGAGTCAGAGTCTAGTATATTGGGCAAGAGGGAGGGAGAGGTTTCTGGATCTTTGGTCAAATAACTTACCTGAGATAAGCGCAGATCTCCATTTCTTTTTCTTTCCCACACTTACTGTGGTTAGTCTGGTGAGACATACGCATAAAGCAAATAGCACTTTTCGCACACAAGGGTTTGTGTCATTGGTTGAGTATGTCACATGTCCTTTCCATATAAGAACCGGCCATTTTCCCTCATCGCCATTTTATAAACGGGCAATCACACGCGTCAATATCGCTGTTAATATCGCTGCTGCACGTGACGTTGCAGCAATATTGACGCGTGTCACAGGGCGAATCAACCAGCGATAAATCACTGGTTGATGGTCGGCAGATTTTCGGACTGGACCGAAAACCTGGTGATGGTCGCCCGGTGTACACGCAGCATCGCTGCGTGTGACACTGGGACGAGAGATCAGCCAGCTCCCAGCACCTCTCAGGAAGCGCTGGGAGCTGGTATCCAGAGTAAACTGTGGGTAACTAGGCAGCGCGTGCTGCCTAGATACCTGATGTATACCTTGGTTACCAGGCTTCTCCGCCCACTGGCTGGTATCCAAGGTACACAGCGGGTAACTTGGGACCCAAGTTACCCGCTTTGTACCTTGGATACCAGCCGGTGAGCGGAGAAGGATTGTAACCAAGGTATACATCGGGTATCTAGGCAGCGCGCGCTCCCTAGTTACCCGCAGTTTACCTTGGATACCAGCCTGCAGACATCGTGGAAACAATATTTAAATAATTTCCACGATGTCGCTGGTCCAATGATCGCTGGTGAGTCTGCCTGTGTGACAGCTCACCAGCGATGAGCCGTCAATGTCGCCAGCGATCAGATCGCTGGCGATATTGACGCGTGTGACGCTGGCTTTAGTGTTGGAGCTCAGTTACAGTCTCACTCCCACAGTTCCAAAGCTATCGATCCTATCTACACTATTTAGTTAGTTAGCTAGCCAGCGATTCTATTCTTTCTAGATAGAAAGATAGAGTGGGTTTTGTAACTACTTCCTAAAACAGCCCTTTTTAGAGCTTAGTATCAGTGTTTTCGGCAAGCCACCTATGGAACAGTAGTCTGCATCTGGTCATCTGCACAAACCCTGTACTGACAGGCATTTTGTGCCACTTATGCCCAGTGCTCAAATTCTCCAGGCACCAAATTTTTCTTAGGGCTTAGTAGCAGTGTGTGGCAAGCCATCTGAGTTACAGTTGTCTGCATCTGGTCATCTGCACCAACCCTATCCTGACATGAATTTGTGCCACTTCTGCACATTGCCCACATCCTCCAGGCATCAATATTTTCTTAGGGCTTAGTACCAGTGGTTTTGCAAAATACCCTGTGTTACAGTGGTGCTTGTGAAATTTGTGCCAAAAACCTTTTCGTGGCACATTCAGGCATCAACCACATTTGTGGCCTAGTTCCATTTCTTTGCCAATCTGTTCGGCTGCATTCACATCCCCAGATTTGATAGGCCTTTACCATCTGACTTGCAAATCTGTTACTATCAAATATGAGTGGTAAAAGCTGTGGTCATGGGGGAAAGGGGAATAGATGTGGTGGTAAGGGGAAAAACGCTTGGTATCCGTGGAGTAGGTGGTAAAATAACCAAAAGCTCTGCTCCACAAACACCACCTTCTAGGCAAAGAAAAATGTCAACTTCTTTTACAAAACAGTCTGATACGATCCGTTTCTTAGGCAGCAGCACAACAGTTCGACTTGTAGATGATGCCCAGAAAGATCAGGTGCTACAATGGATGACAAGCACCCCATCAAGTGGCCTCTACTCCACCTAAACATCAACTGGATAAACAATGCAATCCTCACAGGTGTCACAAGTCTCCAGCCACCCTACTGACTATGGGTCAACACAGATGTCCAAGTATGGAGAGCTGTTAATGCATACTGTAGCCTAGGATTCAGAGGTCAACTCCAAAGGTTCACTGACTCAGGAGGAAGAAATGATCTGCACTGATGCACAAAATCTTTGTGAGTTGAATCCAGCGTCGGACGAACAAGGGTCAATGCATAATGTAGAACCTCATTATTCAACTTTAACCCCTGTTTTTGGAGACAAAAAGGCTGGTAACTATGATAAGACTCAGATACCTGAGGTAGATGCCTACGTGAGTTTGCAGACAGGGCAGGAAGAGGGTGTCTTTGAGGTCGAGGAGTGCGACAACACCGAGGGTGAGGATGAGGTTCTATATCCCACTTACTGTCAATCCACAGGCAGGCAGTTGATGAGCGCAGCAGAGGAGGTGGAAAAGGAGGATGATGAAGCTGACAAGATTAGGATTAGGTTTCCTGGACAAAGACGAAGTGCTGCAAGCACATCAAACACTGTATCCTCAGCCAAAACTCTGCCTCATTGCAGAAGCCGTGATGGCTCTGCAGTTAACATTGGTGCTATGTCTTGCCTAGCCTGGGCCTTTTTCATTATTGCGAATGATGACCCAACTCAAGTCATCTGCCAAATCTGTAAGCAAAATCTAAGTAGAGGCAAAAAAATAAATAGTTTAAGTACTTCATGTATGATCTGTTACATGGAGATGCACCATAAATTACAGTGGGAATTTCACCCAGTCGCCATTACTTCTCGAAGAAAGCTGAGCACAGGTCTCCACCAGTATGTCGCAGAAAAAAATCACTGCTTCCTTGAAAAATTCTGTGTGTGACAGGGTGCATTTCACCATGAACTCTTGGATGAGTAAGCATGGCCAGGGGCATTACATGTTGTTGACTCTGGTGCCATAAGGGTTGTTGGACAAGCCTTGCTATCCCCACATTATGGGAGTAAAACCTCAATTTGTAGCAGTTCCTCCACTGCTTCTGCCTCCTCCAACTCCTCTAGGGCCTCCACCTGCCCATATAACTTCCCTTGGAATGGGACACGTGTTCCATCTGTGCAGAAGGAATCAAGAAGATCATACTACACTGCCAGCAGAGCTGAACAGCATCAGGCTGTCTTTACATTAAAATATCTGGGAAATGTGAGTCACACAGCTGAAGGTTTGTGGTCAGTTTTGGAGACCGAGTTTCATCAATGCCTGTCTCCACTGACCCAGTAGCCATGCAAGGCCATGTGTGACAATGCTGCAGATTTGAATGTGCCCTACACCTGGGAAAGGAGACACATGTGCCTTTCATGTCTCATATCCTGAACCTGGTTGTCCAGCAATTTCTAGCCCACTATCACAGCCTAGATGTGCTGCTGCACAGGGCACGGTTGCTGTGTGCTCAATTCCATCATTCACACCCTGCAGATCAACTACTTGCATCGCTACAGATGTCTTTCGGCCTGCCGGTTAACTGCCTTATTTGCGATGTGCCGACACGATGGAATTCCACTTTGCACTTGTTGCAGCCACTGTGGTAGCACTAACGAGCTCTGGTGCAGTACTGTATGTCATGATGGACAGCCTGGGCCAACTCGATCCTGATGTGGGGCAAATCATATTAATGGAGTAGTCACAGATCAAAAAACTCTGCACTCTTCTACATAGTTTTGAAATGGCGACTAAGATGGTTAATGTTGATGATGCCGTTATCAGCATGACTACTCCGGTCATCTACATGCTGGAGCACACTTTAACCAGTATGCGGAGTCAGGTGGATGTCCAAGAGGAAAAGGAAGAAGTACAGGAGTAACTTTACTCAGAACGGATAGCAAGATCTGAAAGGTCTGGACTATCATCAGCACAGAGGCGGGTGGCATTGGAGGGTGGAGAAGAGGGATTGATGAGAGCTCACAGTAGCAGCCAAACAGTTGATGAAGGGGCAGAAGGCATGGACGAAATGTAGGAGGAAGAGGCGATGTTGATGGAAGACTCAGCAGATGAGGGAGATTTTGGTCACATTTCTGTTGTGAGAGTTTGGCGGTAGAGGATGGAGGAACTAAGCAGGAATGTTACCCCACCGCCACCAACACAACAAGGACTGGGACCTCCTGGATGTGCAAGAGTGCCTTCTTGCTGCATTACCTGCAACAAGATCTGTGGATTGTTAGAATTTGAAGGAATGCAGAGTACTGGGTTGTCACACTGTTAGATCCCCGGTACAAAAGTAAATTTGGCCAAATGATCCCTGCCCTGGAAAGGGAAGCACACATGCAGGAGTATCAACAGAAGCTTTTACATAGTCTTAGTACTGCTTTTCCCCAAAACACCAGTTGTGCACATAGTGAATATCGCAGTTTTAACTTCCCAATCTGGGGAACGTCGAGTCGTCATCACTTAAAAGTTAACATTAACAGTCTATCTGGTAACAGCAATTTTGTAGAATCATTCCACCATTTTTTTAGACCATCCTTTGCAACGCCAGGAGAAAGAACAAGTCTGACACATAGTGAAAGCCTAGAGAGGATGGTACAACAGTATCTAGAGCTAAATATCGATGCCATGACTGTGGAACTGGACAGTTGTGCATTTTGGGCTTCAAAACTGGAAAAATGGCTTGAGTTCGCCACTCATGCCTTGGAGATTTTGCCATGCCCCGCAGCCAGTGGCCTCTCTGAACGTGTTTTCAGCACTGCTGGTAGTGTGCTGACGGATAAGCGCACACAGCTGTCCAGTGACAGTGTAGACAGACTAGCGTTTTATCAAGATGAACAAGTCATGGATCCGCAAGGATTTGGCCAAATGCTTCCAATCTGAGGAATGCTTTTCTTCAAAGCAGCAGTGGCAGAAAGAGTGCACATCGCAGTTCTACACTTCCAACCCAGGGAATGTCTAGTTGTCGTCAATAGAGAAACGTTACAAGCAGCAGTGTATCTGTTACCAGCAATTTCTGGGAGTCATTTGACAGTTTTTTTAGATCTTCCTTTGCAACACTAGAAGAAAGGGCAAGTCTGACAAATAGGGAACGATTAGAGAGGATGGTGTAGGAATATCTACAGCTCATTATCGAGGCCATGACTGTGGAACTGAACCCTTGTGCATTTTGGGCTTACAAACTGGAAAAGTGGCTTGAGCTCACCACTCATACCTTGGAGATTTTGTCTGGCAGCCTGCGTTCTCTCAGAACGTGTCTTCAGCGCTGGTGGTGGTGTCCTGACATATAATGTTTATTAAGATGAACAAGTCATGTAACTCCAAGGACTTTTGCACCCCAGTATCAGAATGGGGAGACTAGGCGTTCGGTGTACCTTTCAGTGTGCTGCATTAAAATCTTCATTACACTATTTCACTTCTGGGGCAATTGTTACCACTTTAGTGGTGGATGTGCCTAGTTTTTTGAAAAGTGGGGACTATTTTAAGAATCTTTTTGCTGTGTGGTGCATTACTAGAGCAGAGCTCTCTGAGCATAATACCTACTCCTGACAGTTGTGCATCACTTCCTAAATAATCAGCCTTGAAATGCTAGGCCTATGCATCCTGCCTTGCTGCCATTGTGGCCTTATACCAAATCTTTAAGAGGCATACCACTTTGTTGTGGTGTGACACTCATTTTTTGAAAAGTGGGGAATCTTGCAAGACATTAGTGAGGGATGTGAAGCTACGGCACACTGATTCCAATTCTACAAGATTCTTTTATTAAAGTGCTCAAAACATCTTAAAAGAAAGCATCATAGTTAGGCTCGCAGGCCATGTAAGACATGTTTCGGTTAAAAACAACCTTTATCAATGACACATTGCTAAAGATTAACAAACAATATATACAGGCAAAGTAGTTACAGATGAAACACACATGTGCTACAACTTCACCACTTGGGGCTAAATTAACAAAGAATCTCATGTGCTGTCAATCTACAAGGAACATGGTTTACAAAGTTTGATCAGAAGCTGACAACTAAAATACCTGCTAAAACACCATTAGTTATTAAAGTTTTATGGAAAAACATTTAAACCAAATAAATTCATGTAACATACTTACTATATACATAAAGGTAATAAACCTATAATGTCAACATGCAGTGTAACGTATTGTTCTCCCAAGGAGTTTATGACCAAGATGTATAAATATTGAGGGTTGGGTCGCATAGTATACTGCTATATAGAGATAATTCACTAGAAAACCAAATAACAAGTATGTTCAATAAAAATACATTAAATCATTCAATCCATGAGGAAATCTGGTATTAAGATGTAGTATCCAGAAATTTTCCCTATTATGCAGTTTGCAAACCCAGTCTCCCCCACATACCGGTTTCCTCACCAGTTCAATGCCTTTTACCACTAGGCTACCGAGCCTGCCGTTATGGGTCTCTAGAAAATGTTTAGATAGACCTGAAGGGATCTTCTACTGCTGGTTGTGGAAGAATCCATAGCTGTAATGTGCTCTTATGGTAGCTTTACACGCGGCCACAGGAAGGTAGAAACAGGCAGTCATCGGACACAAATTGTGCCTGTTGCCTTGAAAAGACCACGATGTGTAAATCAGGACTTTCCTTCCTGTGTCTTCCCTGAAGGAAGGAAAGTCCTGATTTACACGCTGCCACATTGTGGTCTTTTCAAGGCAACAGGCACAATTGTGTCCGATGCCTGCCTGTTTCTACCTTCCTGTGGCCGCGTGTAAAAGGACCATTACAGATGTTTCTTTAGGGGACGGTTAGTACAGCCTATGTAACTAAAATGGCACAATGTATATGAAGCCAAATAAACCACATAAGTTGAAGAGCAGTTGATGTAATTTATAATTTTATATGATTTATTATCTATGCTGCCCTGAAAAGAGTCAGTCCGGCTCATATATTTACACATGCAAATCAGTGTATAACTGGCATCACCATAAGCGTAGGTGCAGGCAGAAAATAATATACTTACAGAAATGGTTATCTGCCGCGACACTACTATTTCATAAATAATGTAAATGAATGAGTGGCACTAGAAACAAGAGGATCAATGGATATAATGCATGTGTGTATTGCAGAAACTGCCCTGTGCACAGGGCAGTTTCTGCAATACACACATGCATTATATCCATTGATCCTCTTGTTTCTAGTGCGACTCATTCATTTACATTATTTATATATTTAAACAGCCCGCACTTAACCTGTCCACATTTAAAATTGCTTGTGAATTTGACTCAAGTTGGAGCAGAATGTTTCCCAACATTACCAAACATGCTTGGTGACACAAAACTAGCTAAGTCTCTCCCTTTTCTAGGTACATATCTGCATCCATGTTTAAGGATCTTATATAAATCAGGGTCTTGGTACAACATAGGGATGAATGTGCGCATTATGGTAGAAATCTTATCCCCCCTCTTGCACTTCACTGGTTCAGTATAAGATAATTGTCACGTCCTACTGACGGACTCACACGTGGACCCACTGGACCGCGTAAAGCGGAGGCCGATACCGGGTGATAGAGAGGCAGACACGTACCGTAGAGTCAACGGGTTTATTAAACAGAACTATAACACAGAACCACACGCCCCTGGAGAGGGCCACAAGGTCGCAACACCGGGAGCCCAGCGAGGGAGACCCCGGAGCGCTTGACCCCTATACAGGGATACCGCCGGGATCAGCCTCGAAGGGGCCAATGCTACGGACACAAGTGTTCAACCGACCCCAGGCGACGTGGTAATGAAACAGCACCCGGGAATACAATACGAAACGAGAACCGTGAATACAGAGCACCAGGAACACGGGGAACCAGGAACACAGGAGAGATCCAGGAACACGGAGAGATCCAGGAACACAGGGAGATCCAGGAACACAGGGAGATCCAGGAACACAGGGAGATCCAGGAACACAGGGAGATCCAGGAACACAGGGAGATCCAGGAACACAGGGAGATCCAGGAACACGGAGAGCTCCAGGAACACAGGGAGATCCAGGAACACAGGGAGATCCAGGAACACGGAGAATCCAGGACCACGGGGGATCCGGAGCCGGGCGAGAACCAGCGATCAGCTTGGAGGGAATCAGGAGACCATCCAGGAACACGGTGATCAGCCAGGAACCGGCAGGAAGGAGATCTGGGGGAGGTAACACAGAGCGATCAGGTAACAGACCAAACGGGGAGCAACCTGACAGACCAGAAGTGGCAACTTCACTCAGGGGAAGGTGAAGGTCGAAGTTGCCCTGGCCCCGACTGATTGAAAACAGGAGGTTTAAATCAGAGCAGGGCAGTCCTGATTGGAAGGACCCAGAGACCTGGTGATTGGTTGAGGGGAGGAGCAAGCTCCCTGCAAACTCTCCAGCAGAAACTGCATTGGAGACAGTTTCATTTGCTGAAGCAGTGGTACCGGAAGTGAGAGGAGCAGTGTTGCTCCAGCAGAGGGAGTAAGGGCAGCAGGCCGTGGGCACGGGCGGCAGACCCCCAAGGGGTAACAGTACCCCCCCCTCTACGCCCCCCCCAGACGGAGACCGGCCCGGAACCCGCGCAGGAGGCTCGGGGCATCGGCGTCCCCCGTCCCGGTCCCAAGGACAGAAGGGACCCGAGGGCGGTTGGTTTGGCGTCATGTGACAAGCACAGGAGGAACCGGACGTCCTCAGGGGCACCGACAGGCAGGACGTCATCGGGGGCACCGACAGGCAGGACGTCATCGGGGGCACCGACAGGCAGGACGTCATCGGGGGCACCGACAGGCAGGACGTCATCGGGGGCACCGACAGGCAGGACGTCATCGGGGGCACCGACAGGCAGGACGTCATCAGAGACACCAGCAGGCAAGACGTCATCAGAGACACCAGCAGGCAAGACGTCATCAGGGACACCGGCAGGCGGCAGGACGCCATCAGGGACACCGGCAGGCGGCAGGACGCCATCAGGGACACCGGCAGGCGGCAGGACGCCATCAGGGACACCGGCAGGCGGCAGGACGCCATCAGGGACACCGGCAGGCCGCCATCAGGGACACCGGCAGGCGAGACGTCATCAGGGACACCGGCAGGCAAGACGTCATCAGGGACACCGGCAGGCAAGACGTCATCAGGGACACCGGCAGGCAAGATGTCATCAGGGACACCGGCAGGCAAGACGTCATCAGGGACACCGGCAGGCGGCAGGACGCCATCAGGGACACCCACCGGATCAAGGCTGGAGACTCCCCAGGAACACGGAGGAGGAGCCCGTCCAGGAACAAGACACGATGGGACATCGACCGGCTGGACGTCATCAGGGGCACCGACCGGCAGGACGTCATCAGGGGCACCGACCGGCAGGACGTCATCAGGGGCACTGACCGGCAGGACGTCATCAGGGGCACCGACCGGCAGGACGTCATCAGGGGCACCGACCGGCAGGACGTCATCAGGGGCACCGACCGGCAGGACGTCATCAGGGGCACCGACCGGCAGGACGTCATCAGGGGCACCGACCGGCTCAAGGCTGGCAAGCCGATCATCCAGAGAGGCCATAGGGGAAACCATCCGAGTCTGTACCCCACGCATCCGGTCCCTCTCCTGGCGGAGACCCAGCACCTGGAAGGAGAAAGCAGAATCAACAGTAGAGGGCACCCCCAAGAATGTGGGTGCCAGGCGGGGAGTCCTTCTCCGGCTGCTGGGGGTGCAGGAAGAAGAGGACGCTCGGGCCTCTATCGACTGGATAATCGCCACAACCCGGTCGTAACTCTGGCGGAGTGCGACCAGCTCTCTTTGGGCATCAAACCTGGCATCAGCGGGGTCCATGGCCAGGGCAAAATCTGTCACGTCCTACTGACGGACTCACACGTGGACCCACTGGACCGCGTAAAGCGGAGGCCGATACCGGGTGATAGAGAGGCAGACACGTACCGTAGAGTCAACGGGTTTATTAAACAGAACTATAACACAGAACCACACGCCCCTGGAGAGGGCCACAAGGTCGCAACACCGGGAGCCCAGCGAGGGAGACCCCGGAGCGCTTGACCCCTATACAGGGATACCGCCGGGATCAGCCTCGAAGGGGCCAATGCTACGGACACAAGTGTTCAACCGACCCCAGGCGACGTGGTAATGAAACAGCACCCGGGAATACAATACGAAACGAGAACCGTGAATACAGAGCACCAGGAACACGGGGAACCAGGAACACAGGAGAGATCCAGGAACACGGAGAGATCCAGGAACACAGGGAGATCCAGGAACACAGGGAGATCCAGGAACACAGGGAGATCCAGGAACACAGGGAGATCCAGGAACACGGAGAGCTCCAGGAACACAGGGAGATCCAGGAACACAGGGAGATCCAGGAACACGGAGAATCCAGGACCACGGGGGATCCGGAGCCGGGCGAGAACCAGCGATCAGCTTGGAGGGAATCAGGAGACCATCCAGGAACACGGTGATCAGCCAGGAACCGGCAGGAACGAGATCTGGGGGAGGTAACACAGAGCGATCAGGTAACAGACCAAACGGGGAGCAACCTGACAGACCAGAAGTGGCAACTTCACTCAGGGGAAGGTGAAGGTCGAAGTTGCCCTGGCCCCGACTGATTGAAAACAGGAGGTTTAAATCAGAGCAGGGCAGTCCTGATTGGAAGGACCCAGAGACCTGGTGATTGGTTGAGGGGAGGAGCAAGCTCCCTGCAAACTCTCCAGCAGAAACTGCATTGGAGACAGTTTCATTTGCTGAAGCAGTGGTACCGGAAGTGAGAGGAGCAGTGTTGCTCCAGCAGAGGGAGTAAGGGCAGCAGGCCGTGGGCACGGGCGGCAGACCCCCGAGGGGTAACAATAATAAAGATGACCAATCTTTTGATTCCCCGATTTTTTTACCTCGATTGACCATCAAAGCTTTGTACCCCCTATCATATAAACGTCTTTCTATGTCATCACATTGCCTCTGGAAGTCCTCCCCTTTTATGCATGCTTTCCTAGCCCTAGTTAATTCATCCACAGGTAGACTTTTGATAGTATGTGCCTGGAGACAGCTGTCCACACGTAATAGAGAATTACCAGAAATTGGTTTTCTATATAGATCCGCTACTATCCTAGCAGTGGAAATTTCACCTGTTAAGCAGGTATCTAAAAATTCCGCCTTATTACCATGCAAGTTATGGGTAAAATGCAGATTCATATCATTGCTATTGCAATACCTCAAAAACGCTGTCACTTCGGGGTCGGGAGGAACATCTGACACCCCATCCCATATGAGGATGAGGTCATCGATGTACCTCCTGTACCACCAAAGCCTGGGCACATATGGATTGCAAATGCTGTATATGAATCTGTTCACCCAAACCGACATGAACATATTTGCCAAAGTTGGACTGAAATTGGCTCCTATAGGACATGCACAGATCTGAAAAAAGAAAGAATTCTCAAATCTGAAGAAATTATTTTTGAGAAGGAAATTCACGGACATCAATAGAAAACGTACCAGGTCACTTGAGTATTTAGTCCTTTCAAGAAATAAGGCTAGGCACTCCATGGCTAAATTATGAGGGATAAAATTATACAGAGAAGTAACGTCTAATGTAATCCATTTATAAGATGTTTTCCATTCCAATTTTTTTACAGTATACAACAGATGTTTCGTATCTCTGATATAGCCAGGAATCAATACAACCAATGGTTATAGTTTTGTATCAACCCATTCAGATAGTTTCTCCCCTAGTGCACCTATTTCAGTGACAATTGGTCTAAAAGGAGGTGGAAAGAGGCCTTTGTGAGTTTTCGGCAGGACATGGAAAATAGGGCATATGGGATGATCTGTTACTCAATAGGGGCGTTGTTTCTCATTTATAACACCCAAAGAAAAGTCTTCTGATAAGAGCTTATTTAGATCTCCCTTGACCTGGTCCGTTGGAGCAAAACTAACCATTCGATAAGTATCCTTGTCTTTCAAGATGTTTAAAATCTCCCGACGATACAAGTCTGAATCTAGAATTACAACTGAGCCACCCTTATCTGAATTCTTAACGATGGGTTATTCTGTATGGTTATTCTGTATGGTTATTCTGTATGGGTTATTCTGTAGCTCAGTCAAAGCTTTCCTCTGTTCAAAAGTGAGATTATCTCTAGTATCATGGCATTCAGCTAGTAGATCTTGAACCTTTTCCTCCACAATCATCTGAAAATTGTCCATAATAGGAACTCTAGATTTTAATGGATAAAATTGTGGGTTCGGGATTCTACCAGTAATGTCATCCAAATCAGACTCTATATGATTTTCATGTTCCAAATCTATGAGGGAAACCACTGCTAATTGTTCATAAAAGGTTGAATACCTGCAGGTATTTTAGTTGTCAGCTTCTGATCAAACTTTGTAAACTATGTTCCTTGTAGATTAATAGCACATGAGATTCTTTGTAAATTTAACCCTATGTGCTGAAGTTATAGCACATGTGTGTTACATCTGTAATCACTTTGCCTGTATATACTGTTTGTTAAAGGGAACCTGTCACCTGATTTTAAGTCCCTACACAATCTCTATCTGTCCCTACACCTTCCTAGCAGCTCCCTATCTATCCCTTTCTTATCTAAAGTGTCCCTATTAAACATGTGTAAATGAAGTATAAACTTACTGCAGTCCCCGTGGTTGGGGGACTGGGTAGGCGTGGCTACACTGCCTTCATCACTCCTCCGTGTTGTAATGCACGCCCCACTGGGCGGCATTATTCTGGGTCCTCTCTGCCCCTGGATTTGGAATCTCCTGCCCTCTGTGTAGTTCTATGCACCGGCCGGACGTCACATCCGGCGCGGTGCATTATGGGGCCTGTCACGTTGTCGGCCCCAGTGCATTATGGGCTTGATCACAGCGGAACGCTGACGCATGCGCAATGCAAGACAATTGAGAACTATTCAGATGTGGATGCCGATGCCTGCACAGATGAAGGAGGCTTTGGATTGATCACCACATGCTAGCGGGTGGTCCTGGAGGACAGAACAGAGCTGTTAGCTCCATTGCAACCGATGATGCTCTTTTGTGACTTGGCAGTGCCTTTGTTTTGGTCCATGGATACTAAGGACTTAATGGACATATTTCTCTGTATTAATGGATCTGATGGGGGATCGATTTATATTCTTAGGGGAGGGATAAGGCACTTGTCTAATTAATAATCTCTTGGGGCATTTTATAAATGTGTGGAAAGTTGATGCATATATTATTGTGAGTGTTTAATTTTGATTGTTTATGAATAATGAGGGGGTTGGTTTAGTCATATTTATGGTGGGTTTTTGACAGTGTGTAATTTGCTTGACAAAGATCCTCAGGGATTGAAACATCGCATCGGAGGCAGAATAAAATGAAGATTTGATATAGTCACCAACTAGTGAGGCGATGTCCTTTTTATCTCGTTGATGTGAAATACTTTGCGAAATGCTTTGCTAAGTTAAAATATACTATATATTCTGTATTTCCCTGATCCATCCAGTCAGTGATTTTGGTTAGGGCAGTATTAGTGTTGTGGTGCAGGCGGAAACTCAATTGTAGGCTCTCGTAGATTAAGCTAGATGTAAGTTGAGAGGTAAACTCATTGTAGACATGTTGTTTGAGGAGTTTGGAGGTGAAAGTGAGCACTGTTTTGAGATTTAATAGGAGAAATATGAGGTTTAGGAGCAGATCAGCAGATGAAGTCAGATGAAGGGGAGAGGGAGATGAGATATTTACTTATTTTGAGAGTGATGTGATTTCCGGATAGCGAAGGAGAGTAAAGATAAGTGGAGCTATGACATTGCAGTTGCACTTAAATAGTTGTCACTCATATATAGAGCAGAATATTTGATGTTTTGTCTACTATAAAGATTAAACTTTGCAACCAAATTCCAGTTTGTGAGAATCTAAGTCAAAAATGTAATATTGCAATAGCTACAATAACTAACAAAGAAATTAAAAAAACATTGTTATGCAAACTCGTCATTAATATTACAATTTATTATGATATGGTTTTATATAGGAATAAGGAATACATATGTGTAATAACCATTGGTAAAGATTTTTTTTTCTTCTCATATTTGTGTTTTGTCCTATGTATGTACTTAAAATGCTGCACAATGCTTTCTTACTTGTTCATCCTCTCTGATTTCAGTTCAGCTTCTTAATCTCTTTGAAGATTAGAAAGAGATCTTTTCAGAATGGTAAGAAGGTAATCAGAGTAGAAACACTTCAAGATTTCAAAATATCTCTCCTGCTTAATAATGGAGAAATGGACGAACACAAATCATCAAAAATGGAAGAAAAATGATACAGGCCATTTAACACATTGCCTAGTGAAAGGACATTTACAGAAGGAATGTATAATATCTTTTATCAATAATGTATTCATCAAAAGCCTATCTGGATATATCAAAAAATAACTGCTCTTAGAGAAACTTAAAGTCTTTAAATAAGAAATATTGACTTAAAATACGCCAGCTAACAATATTGCACTGTATTTTTTTGTCTGTTTAGTGAATAATGTAAAAAAAATAATAATGGTTCATCTATACAAGAATATATTTTAATGCTATACCTTATTGTAAACCTTTTATGTGCAAAATAATATTTGGTACCTGGAAGGACAGTGTGGAAGTGAGTTTTTGTTTAGTTTAGGATAAGCGTGGGACTGAAAGTAATAAATTGGAATTGTTTGCACTATAATCTTCACGCTGAGGAGTGTTATATGCTGAACACTTTTTTATTTGGAAATTGCTTTAATTTAATTTAAAAAAAAAAATATATACAGTTGAAACCAGAAGTTTACATACATTATATAAAAAGACACATATGCACGTTTTTCTCACTATTTGAGAGATATCAGAATCAACTTTCCTTGTTTGTGGTCAACTAGGATTACCATAATTATTTATATATTACAAATGCCAGAATAATGAGAGAGAATGTTTTAAAACCTTTTTTATTACTTTTTGTGCAAAGTCACAAGTTTACAAACACTTAGGATTACTATGTCTTTAAACAATTTGGAACAGCCCATATGATGATGCCATGTGTTTGGAAGCTTCTGATAGGTTTATTGGTAACACCTGAGTTAATTATAGACAGACCCGTGGATTTATTTTAATGCACATCGGAAACACACTTCTTTGAGTAGCATCATGGGAAAGTCTAAAGGCCCCGTTACACCTAACGATGTCCCAGTGATCCGACCAACGATGTGGATTGCTGGGATATCGTTATCTGATCGCTGGTGAGCTGTCAAACAGGCAGACTCATCAGCGATCAGGACCAGCGAGAATGCTGGTATCAAGGGTAAACAGCACTGCGCTTAGTTACCCAATGTTTACCCTGGTTACCAGCTCCCAGCGCTTGCTGTGCGGCGCTGGGAGCTCGTTCATCGTTGGTCTCCTGCTGTTATGTGCGCCGATGCTGGGCACCCTGCGGAAGACCAACGGTAAATTTATGGTCCAGGTCACTTACCAATGACCAACGATGAACAACCTCATAGCTGGTCATTAGCAAATGGCATATGCAACGATGTTGTTTCCGGATCGCTTCAACCTCACCAAACCGGTGACGTTGGAACTATATCATTAGCGATATTGTAGCATGTACCGGGGCCTTAAGGCTGGATTCACACCACGTTTATTTGCTGTCAGGTTTTGTCTGGACAGAACCTGAAAGCCCACAGAAAAAACAGAACCGGTGCGCAAACATGATCCTGTTTTTTGCCGGAATCCTCCCTACACACAGCTGCCGCTATCCAAGTGCTGAAATTTCAGCATTGAAGTTCTTCACATGCTGAAATTTCAGCTGGCGGATCTTTTAGCTGTGCTGTCCAGGTGCTGAACGAGCGTGGCTTGAATATCAAAGCAGCTCATTCAGCACCCGGCGTCTGGGAACCAGTCCCATTTTTTGACGAATCCGGGGTGATCCGGCACCCATAGACTTCCATGCTGCGCTGGCTTTGGGAGGATCCGGTTTTGATTGATTTTTGCTCCAGACACAAAAGATCCTGCAAGTTGCCATATTGTATCCGGTGCAAAAAACCAAACCAGCCAGATCCAGCTGGACATACACCAAACTGGATGGCAAATAGCTGCCATCCGACCACATAGGGATACAATAGGGGCAAAATCGGATTCAGAGCTGTCTGCTCCACACCGCACAGCCCCGGATCCACAAAAATCAGGGTGTGACGCCGACCTAAGGAAATCAGCAATTGTGGACTTTCACAAATATGGTTCATCCTTTGGTGCAAGCTCCAGATACCTGAATGTGCCTTGTTCATCTGTACTAACAATTATATGCATGTCCAAACAAGATGGGAATGTCCTGCCATCACACTGCTCAAGAAGGAGATGGGTTCTGTGTCCCTGAGATGATCATGATTTGGTTCGACATGTGCATATCAACCTAAGAACAAAAGCAAAAGACCTCATGAAGATGATGGCAGAAGCTGGTAAGATTATATCATTATCCACATTGAAATGAGTACTGTATCAACATGGAATGAAAGGCTACTCTGCCAAGAAGAATCCATTACCCCAAAAAAATATAAAAAGCCAGATTCATTTCACAAATGCACAAAGGAACAAAGACCTGCATTTTTGGAAACATGTCCTGTGGTCTGACAAAACTAAAATGTAACTGTTTGGCCATAATGACCATTGTTACTTTTGGAGTTAAAAAGGAGAAGCTTGAATGCCTAAAAGCATCACTTCAAATGTGAAACTTTTGGGTGGCAGCATCCTATTGTGTTTTTTTTTCTACAGCAAGGACTGGTGCACTTCATAAAATAGATGGCCTTAGGAAGAAACAAGATGATGTGGCAATACTGAAGCAACATTTCAAGACATTAGCTAGGAAGTTAAAGCTTTGGCTGAAAGCATACTGCCAAACTGGTTACAAAGTGGATTAAGGAAAGCAAAGTGAATGTTTAAGAGTGGTCATCACAAAGCCTTTATTTCAATCCTATTGAAACTTTATGAGCAAAATTGTAAAGGCATGTGTGAGCAAGGAGACCTACAAACATGGGTCAGTTACACCAGTTCTGTCAGTATGAATGGGCCCAAATTCCTACCAACTATTGTTAGTAAACAGCT
Organism: Allobates femoralis; assembly: GCA_033576535.1. Taxonomy (NCBI): domain Eukaryota; kingdom Metazoa; phylum Chordata; class Amphibia; order Anura; family Aromobatidae; genus Allobates; species Allobates femoralis. The sequence continues at coordinate 204,428,018 of JARQOC010000003.1, read as the reverse complement.
TTGGTTCAATCATCTAATGCTCGTTCAAACTCACTTGTGGCAAGCAACAGTTGTGGGCAATACGAAAATCACGCTTGAAACAGAAAAAAAAAGAGGTTGACTCTAACCTTGTATTGTTTGCCTATGTGAGCCATTTTAAGCATAGAGAAGAGGAAGAGAAGAGCAAGCTGTTTGAGGACATAAGGACTACATTTGTTGAAAAATATCAACATTCTCAAGGTTACAAGTCCATGTCCAGAAATCTTGATGGTCCTCTATGGTGTGCAACATAATCTAGAAACTTGCAACCCATGGCAATGTAGCTAATCTCCCAGGACGTAGATTGCCAAGAAAAATTGATGAAAGGTTGTAACGCAGCATTGCATGGATGATTGATAAATAACCCCAATCAAGTTTCAAAGACATTCAAGCTATCTTGCAGGCTCAGGGTGCATTGGTGTCAGTGCAAAGCATCTGTCAACATCTGAATGAAATTACATACCATTGCAGGAGGCCCAAGGGGAGCACCCTGCTGACACAGAGACATAAACAATCTAGAATGTATTTTGGAAAAATGCACATGGGTAAGCCAAAAATGGATGTGGAAGTGTATTGTGCACAGATGAGACCAAGGTGCAGATGAGACCAAGGTGCAGCTTTTTATTAAAGCACATTATCCTACTGTTTACTTAAAACAGACTGAGACCTAAAAAGAAGAGAACACTACAGTCAAATATGGTGGAGGTTCAAAGATGTTTTGTAGTTGTTTTGATGCCTCTGGGACTGGTGTCCTTGACTGTGTTGTAGGCATCATGAAATCTGAAGATTACCAAAGGCTTTTGCATTGCAATGTAGTGCCCAGTTCTAGAAAACTGGGTTTCCATCCTAGGTCATGGGTTTTACAGCAGAACAATCAACCCAAACATACTTCAAGAAGCACCCAGAAATGGATCAAAAGGAAGCGCTGAAAAGTTCTAAAGTGGCCTGCAATGAGTCCAAATCTAAACCTTATTGAACACCTGTGGAGAGATCTTTAAATTGCTGTTAGGAGAAAGCACCATTATAATGAAAGAGACCTGAAGCATTTTGCAAGAGAAGAGTGGTCCAAAATTCCAGTTGAGTGGTGTAAGAAGCGTTTTGATGTTTATAGAAAGTGATTGATTGTATTTATTTATTTGAAAGGTTGCCAACGATTTTTGAACTGGACAGAACCTGATCCGGATTTGCCTCCTATGAATACCTATGGTGCCAGATTGGTCCTATTTGGCCAACCGGTTTTGTGTATTCTGTGCCTGATCTGTTTTTTTCAGGATTTTCACCATCCCCAAAATGGGAGCCTGCAGCATTTTTTGTCTCCGGTGCAAAAATCGGAGAGAACCGGATCCAGCACAATCCGGTTCCCATATAATGGGATTCTATGGTACCAGATCCATGAAAAAATTGGATTGTTTCCGAAATCCGTTATTTTGCACAGAGCATGCTCAAAAATCCTGGTGTTCTAACTTCAGCACCATGGACAGCAGTATATCATGCACAGGCTGTGAATTCAGCACCATAGGCAGAAAAGATACAGGCAGACTTCAGGATCATCGACAGCAACAGCAACAGACAGTTGCTGTTGTGGGGACTTGTCTTTTTGTGAGTTGAGTTGAATGGTGTTTGTGGCAATTGGGGTACAAAATATGTTGCATTAGTTCACATTTATCCTCTGCTCTATGCTGAGCATTTACATTACAGTTTCTAGTTACATCTCCAAAATTTGTGATTCAGGTAAACCCTGTAACGGATTTATTAATGAGGTAGCAGAGTTAAGGCCCTGTTACATGCTACAATATCGTTAACGATATTGTTGCAACGTCACGGCTTTTGTGATGTTGCAGTGACATCTAAACAACGTCATTGCGTGTGACACATGGTTACAACCAACCATAAGTCGGTTAATCATTAATCGTTGATTCATGGCCAGGACCATATTCAGTGGTTGGTCGTCCATTGGACCTGCTGCATCGGTGTGTGTGACACCTTGATAACGATGTCGTTTACGACTTCGGCTATTCAGAACTGAAGCACGTAGCCGTCCAAGCGACTGAAAATATTGTTTGCTTGTCGCGGAATCGTTGCTACGTCATTCAATATATCTGCACATTTAACATCTCACCAGGGAACAGGAAACGATGTTCCAGCGATCCCGGCCAGGTCGGATGGTTGCTCAGATCGCTGGGACATCGTTCCGTGTAACAGGGCCTTTACTCTACATGCTGTTTGCCATTAATTCAGCTGTGCCTGTCTTTTCAAAGTTATTATCAAGGGGTAAACCCGGCTCACTGGTATGTACAGGTGCTCTTGAGAAAAATAACAGACTAAATTATATAGTATCTCAGGCACACAAGAATGAAAATGAGAAAATATTGCATCAATTCCTGTTTTTATTGTCTTGTCAGTAAGGAACGTTTCGGCTATAAGTAGCCTTCTTCAGCCAACTGACACTATATGGCATAAACATAAGAAACACGTGTGTAAACAAATAGTCATGACAAAATTTCAAAACAATCATGTTACCAGGGAAAAGGGGAAGGGAAGTAAAACAACATATAGATATGCACAAAGACAAAAATATTCAGGATCATAAGGCTAGACCTCATTCAAAACATAGTCATCAGGGGTAACATTGATAATTCGACAGATGATGGTTATTCAGATCATTTCTATAAGATCCATAGTGATAAGGGATATGCTGTGAATTGTTCATGTTTATCAACCAGGACGTCTACCTGAGGAAAGGAATTCTCAGGAACAAATTCTCATATGAATGTGAGTTCAGCCTTGTAATGAGAATCAGTGGTAACAAGTCTGAAAAACCTATAATAATGAAAAAAGTACAAACAAGTGATGGAGAAATACAACATCAATCTATAAAGGTATTGAGATGCTCAAGACCTCCTATATATGGAAATATCATTTCTGGCAGTTACCTATTACTCGAAAACAAAGAAGAGGACCACTCAGTGTATGAATGGTCGTAAGTGTACCCCTCGGTCAGTATGGACCTTGTGGAAGGGTCATATAGTCCTAAAAGTGATAAAGGGCACATGTGTCACTCTGTAAGGGGAAGCACGAATGGAGGAACTACAAGAACACGTAGCTGAAACCGTATAATCAAAAACACAACCTTAGATGGGTCCAGAGTAACCCTCTATGGTACCGCTGCCCATATTTCAGAAGCAACTGAAAATAAATAAAAGGAAAACACAGTAAAGGGTGAATAAGCCCAATGTAATCCCTCAATAAACAGCCCTTTATGGGACAGACTAGTAGTGTCTAAAAGTATGGTAATGTACCTTTAAGGTGAAGCTAAACCGGTCACTGGCAGAAAGAAACAGGAGAGAAAGAGAAATAAGTAAATAGAACAGTCTCACCCATGTCTATTCTATATATACACTTACGACCATTCATACACTGAGTGGTCCTCTTCTTTGTTTTCGAGTAATAGGTAACTGCCAGAAATGATATTTCCATATATAGGAGGTCTTGAGCATCTCAATACCTTTATAGATTGATGTTGTATTTCTCCATCACTTGTTTGTACTTTTTTCATTATTATAGGTTTTTCAGACCTGTTACCACTGATTCTCATTACAAGGCTGAACTCACATTCATATGAGAATCCTTTGTTCCTGAGAATTCCTTTCCTCAGGTAGACGTCCTGGTTGATAAACATGAACAATTCACAGCATATCCCTTATCACTATGGATCTTATAGAAATGATCTGAATAACCATCATCTGTCGAATTATCAATGTTACCCTGATGACTATGTTTTGAATGAGGTCTAGCCTTATGATCCTGAATATTTTTGTCTTTGTGCATATCTATATGTTGTTTTACTTCCCTTCCCCTTTTCCCTGGTAACATGATTGTTTTGAAATTTTGTCATGACTATTTGTTTACACACATGTGTTTCTTATGTTTATGCCATATAGTGTCAGTTGGCTGAAGAAGGCTACTTATAGCCGAAACGTTCCTTACTGACAAGACAATAAAAACAGGAATTGATGCAATATTTTCTCATTTTCATTCTTGTGTGCCTGAGATACTATATAATTTTGTCTTTTCAAAGTTGACTAAACTGTGGTTGACCGCACCTTTGTACATGCCTAAAACAATGTCAAAATATGGAGCCATTGGACAGATAGGTGTTAAAAGTGACTCCCTCTGCCTCATTATAGTGAATTTCTATTTGGAATTTTGTCTGAATCACGTTTTTCACAGATTAAGGCTACGGTCACACTTCAGGTTTTTATTTTAAAATCTGATCCGGTTTTGAGCTTTTAAAAAGCTCCAAACCGGAGCAGGAAATGCTCATCATAGGAGCCTATTATAAAAACTGGATTGCTTGTGAAGCGCTGCCCATAGATCTTACTGTATTAAGCCTTCAGGACCTCGGACAGCGCACATACTATACCTACAAAAGGTATACTATGAGCGCTGCTCTCAGACGAACCGGCGCCTTCATTCATAAAAATGTACAGCAGCCGACAGAAGCCGGCTACTGTACATCGACAATTACATCATTATATGCCCACCTGAGTGGGTGGTATGTCTCTAGGGGGGGTGGGCACACCCTACAGACATTATACACACAATTATTAATAAAATTACATGTTTAAAAACATAGAGAACAGTTTGCTCATCCCTGCAGCAGCAGGGATGAGCAAACTATCCGGTAACTGGATTGCTCTAGATTACACATCCGGAGCAATCAGGGTTAATGGATTGCGGCTTGTCTGAAGCCAATTGCATTCACTTCATCCGGATCTGGATGCGGTGAACACAATTCTATTTTTAAGTGTGACCCTAGCCTAACACAAAATCACAGATGTAAGCATTCAGATTAGAGTGAGTCTAGCCTGATTGTGATCTTTGGGAGGCAGAATAAATAAATCAGTAGCAGTTATTGAATTGACTTTATTACTATGTTTACACAATTCACCTTGCAATATTTGTGGTTAGGCAGATTTATTTTTGAGTATAGTATGATTACAGCGATACAAAATATATATTGTTTTTTGGTAGGATTGACTACTATCACACTAAAATGCTTTTTTTTACTAAAGTTTTTTGTATCACTGATTTATGAAGGCTATAGTTTTTCATTTTTCTGCTGACAAAGGCCAGGGTCACACATGCCAATCTGCTTTAAGCCGTTAGAAAACCAGATCCGGTTTTCTAAGGGTACCAATAGTGTCCCCTGAGGTCCTGGATGTTTTTTGGCATTCTTTTGGACTTAGTAGTTTTTTCACCAAAAACGCATGCGTTAACGCATGGTGACTATATGTACCATGCGTTAATGCATGCGCCTCCCATAGGGCCCCAATTCAGGATTTGTTTCATTTATTTGTTTTTTTATTCAATACACCATGTTATAAAAGTGTTAAAGGGAATCTTGTCAAACCCCACCCCCCAGGGCATATTAATCTAAAAGAGCCACATTCAGCAGCGCCTATGCTGTATTTTGTGAAGGTGGCTCTTATCATCCTACCCCCCTCGGGACACTAAAATAAACACTTTAGGGTCATTCCATGTCAAGTGATCCAAAAATGAATATTTTTTTTCCCTGACGTCCTCAGATTTTTTAAATTTTTTTTCTATATGAAGAACAACTTTATCTAATTACAAAAAAAAAGTTTTTAATTTTTTTATTTATCAGTTAATTTTTTACAGATTTTTAAAGTTTTAAAAAAGTGCGAATTTTGGCCTGGTATGGCTTTACATTTTCTATCATATCTCGGGCTAGAAATAAGATAGAGAAACAAAATAAACACCAATCTACTCAGAACTGTCCAGGCTTTCATCAGATATGTCACAAGAGGATCTTTGTTAATATTTTACCCATGTGATCGCAAGCGCAAAACTTTAAAATGCATTTCTGAAAAATCGGCGTGCTTTAAATATTTCAAAAACTGCCCATGTGTCTGCTTTGCTCTTAGCCACATCTGTACCAAATTTCAAGTTGGGATCGCAATGGGATCATATTTTAACATATTTTACTAGTAATAGCGTCAATGGGTCATTCCATATCAAGTGATCTAAATATGAATATTTTTTTTTACCTGACGTCTTTAGATTTTTTTTTTTTTTCCTTTATGAAGTACTACTTTAGTTAATTACAAATTAAAAGTTTAGAATTTTTTTCTTCATCAGTTAATTTTTTACAGATTTTTAAAGTTTAAAAAAAGGGTGAATTTTGGCCTGGTATGACTTTACATTTTTTTTTATCTCAGGCTAGAAATAAGATAATGAAGTGGGAGAGGCATCATTTTACTCAGAACGGTAACAGCTTTCATTTGAGATGTTACAAGACTATGTTTCTTTATATCAAATTCAAACTATTGACGGGCAATTGTGAAAAAATGACTGATTGTGTTCTTGGTGATTTTTGAATTGACACTATAATAGTTAAATATTTTGCACTTAGGTCCAATGAATGCGTCCATGGGGTTAAGCTGGGACAGAGTCATCACAAATTAGCCTTATTTGCAGATGACCTGCTACTTTACATCTCCCAGCCCCTGGTCTCCATCCCTTCGGTCTTAATGGAGTTTGAACGGTTCGGACAATTGAGCAACTTTAAAGTGAATTGCTCCAAAACCGAGGCACTCAATATTTCTTTGCCTGGAGAATTGGTTTCTCATCTATCTAAACAGTTCCCATTTAAATGGAAAGTAGAAGCCATTAAGTACTTGGGAGTCCTTATACCAAAAGATCTTAAACAAATATTCAATTTAAATTATCAACCCCTTTTGACTAACGCGGAATCGGCATTTACCTCCTATAGACAATTAAAGCTATCCTGGTTCGGGAGAATAAACGTAGTCAAGATGGATGTCTTGCCCTGACTCTTATATACTTTTCAGACAGTTCCTGTTCTATTGGATAGAGGCTTCCTCTCCAAAATGCAATCTATGATCCTTAGATTTGTCTGGGGGGGCAAGAGGTCCAGATTGCGAATGAATATCCTATCCTTGCCCAAGACAAGAGGAGGGGTTGGACTACCCAACATACGAGCGTACTTTGTGGGTTCCTCTCTTGTTAGAGCTCTAGATTGGCATTATCATGCGTCCTCCAAGAAATGGGTAGGGGTGGAGCAAGAGGGTTTGGGGATTCCGCTTAAACACCTGCTTTGGATTTCCCCTAAAGACTCCACAGACCTAGTACCTTTGACAGACATGACCAGAAACACCTTGAAGGTATGGCACCTAGTGACGAAAACCCTCCGCTTAAACGACAGACTTAGCCCTTTGACTCCCCTTTTTTCCAACCCATCTTTCCCACCCAGATTTGACAGGCAGAGATTTTTATGTTGGCGGATTGTGGATGACACCCGAGTAGGACAGACTCTGTCCAGTGGTGGTTTGCCCCCGATGGCAGAGCTACAACTCAAAGAACCTACGAGACCTCTTAAGTGATTCGAATTTCTCCAATACAGAGCATACTGATATTCAGCTGACCACTCTTGCAGGGTAAGATTGACGCCCAACGTATTGGAGAGGTTATTCCAACTGGAGGCTCCACCGAGGCGCAAAATATCAGTTCTATACCAGGCCTTAGGGTCCATGAGAGAGCAGGGCACCCTTTACTTCCAACGTGCTTGGGAGAGGGAATTGGGGTGTAGCATTTCAGAAGCTAATTGGCAGAAATGCTTTATATTTACTCACTCACTAGCTAGCGCTTGTTCTGCACAAGAAAGAAGCTATAAGCTGCTCACTAGATGGTACTTGTGCCCGACGACACTCCGGAACATGTTCCCTGGAACCCCTGATACCTGCTGGCGCTGTGGGGAAGAGAAGGGTACAATGATACACATTTGGTGGAGTTGTAGGAAAATCCGGCGGTTCTGGTCTGAGGTTTTCAATGCATACGCCCGGATAACAGGTAAACAAGCCGAATGCTGCCCAGAATCGGCAATGTTATCCATTTTTTTAGGACCTATTGGGCTACAGAAGAGGGATATTCTCCGCTTTTGCATCTCGGCTGCTCGTGCTGTGATCCCGAGGTTCTGAAAATCAAGCCGGGCTCCATATCTACTTGATTGGTTCAAAGAATTGATGGACATATATCGAATGGAGGAGCTCGCAGCTGATGCGTCGGCATCTCGGAACAAATTCTTAGGGATTTGGGTTGAATGGATTCTTTTTCACGACTCTGCAGAATTTAGGAGTATCTTTTTCAGCACAGATAATATGGCTTGACCTCTGGCTGATGGGGAGCCATACCTCACCCGTCCCCCCCCCCCCCTCCTTTTTTTCTTTTTTTCTTACGTGGCTTTTCTTTCCCAGTATAACTTTTTCTAATGGTTTTTGTTTCTCTTCTCTCTCTCTTCTTTTCTATCTCTCTTTTCTTCCCATCTGATACATTCAGTCTAGGTATTTCCTTTCTACACCTATACCTTCAGAATTCTAGTGAACATTAGACAGGTATCGGAAACTCTGAGCTGTGAGTAGATCATTAATATTTCGGCCTTCCTTTCCGGTACACCAGTCGATAGACTATTCCAACTAGGCCTCAACGGGTAATGACCCACTTACGTGGTCAACCTGTTAGAAGGGGCCAAGTGATAAAAATCATTCTGCTGGGGCTGCTTGTCCCCTTGACATCAGAACATCTCAAAACCCTGAGAAAGGTTGTATACTTGAGTGTTTGGAATTATATTTAGATTGTAGTATATATTGCACCAGAGATAAGCGCAAAAGTAAATTTGCAGCTTATCTTAAAGTTACTAATAACTTTGTGAATTCTCTTTTTGTATATTTTATATGTCTCAAGATTTTGTTAAAAGATTGAATGTATGTCTTTCATATGTTTTTTTAAAATTTAATAAAAATGAGATTAACCATAGTTAAATATTTTAAAATATGATCCCATCACGATCCCAACTTGAAATTTGGTACAGATGTGGCTAAGAGCATAAAAGACACATGGGCAGTTTTGGAAAATTTTTATTAAAACGTTTTTTCGGAAATGCGTTTCAAAATGTTGCGTTTGCATTCGCATGGGTAAAAAATTAAAATTAACAAATATACTCTTGTGACATATCTGGTGAAAGCCTGGACAGTTGTGAGTAGAATGGTGTTTATTTTGTTTCTCTATCTTATTTCTAGCCCGAGATAAAAAAATGTAAAGTCATATCAGGCCAAAATTCACCCTTTTTTTAAACTTTAAAAATCTGTAAAAAATTAACTGATGAAGAAAAAAATTCCAAACTTTTAATTTGTAATTAACTAAAGTAGTACTTCATAAAGGAAAAAAAAAAAAAAAAAATCTAAAGACGTCAGGTAAAAAAAAATATTCATATTTAGATCACTTGATATGGAATGACCCATTGACGCTATTAATAGTAAAATATGTTAAAATATGATCCCATTGCGATCCCAACTTGAAATTTGGTACAGATGTGGCTAAGAGCAAAGCAGACACATGGGCAGTTTTTGAAATATTTAAAGCGCGCCGATTTTTCGGAAATACGTTTTAAAGTTTTGCGCTTGTGATCACATGGGTAAAATATTAACAAAGATCCTCTTGTGACATATCTGGTGAAAGCCTGTATAGTTCTGAGTAGAATGGTGTTTATTTTGTCTCTCTATCTTATTCCTAGCCTGAGTTATGAGGAGAAACGTAAAGGCAGGCAACAGCGAAATTCACACTTTTTCCGAACTTTGAAAATCATTTAAAAAAAAAATAAATTTTTTAAAAATTTTTCTCTTCACATTTTGCATTGTCTGACATGCTATTATCAAATAACAAAATCTCAAAAGAATTAAAAATATAGAGGTAATAATCATTGGTTCACTTGACATGGAATGACCCTTTATTAGAAATTACCGTATCCCCTTGCTGATGTTACCCCTCCTCTTCTGCTGTACAGGACCCGCCTCCTGTGTTCCTTACGAGTGGCTTCAGTGTCTGCGCACAACTCTCAGCTCTCGGGCATCTCTGTGAGATCTGCCCGAGAGCTAACATCACATGATGTCAGGACACTGCGCCTGCTTATTGGGCAGGCGCCAGATCCCACCCTGTGTGGCCTTATGTTTTATGCAGGCTGCTGGGAATATGGTGAGGATGGAACAGTAAGACTGCACCTGTTTCCTCCTCCAGATTCCAGCCCCGCAGCCTGCATTAAGCTACTTTTACACCATAAATACTAATTTTTAGAAATAAAGTTTTTACATTGCTCTATTCTAAGAGCTATAGCTTTTTAATTTTTTTTACATTTTTTTTTGCTGCGGTAACTGTATGTTGGCTTCTTATTTATGGGACAAGATGACATTTTGAGTAGTACCTTTTTTCTTTGTATATGACTTTTTGATCATGTTTTATTCTACTTTCTTGTTAGCTTTTTATGAAAACACATTGCTTTTGCTATGTTTTTTATTTTTTATTTTACAGTAGTCACTTAAGGGGTTATCAGGTGGCACAATTTTATAGAGTGGGTTGTTATGGACACGGTGATACCAAATATGTGTAGTTTTTCTTTACATAAATATAAATATATATTGGAGTATTTTTTTTGTTCATTATTATCTTGTGTTTTCACATTTTTTTAAACTTTTCAAAAACTTTTTTACTTAGTTCCTTGGAAATTACCCTTTACACCTCTGATCGCAGCTGCACTATAATGCAATGCTTGATTATTGCATTACAGTGCAGCTGTCAGTTGCAGTGTCACAATTTCCAGTAATCATTCTGTTAACGTGATCCCTAGCGCTTCCTAAAGTTAGGTGACCTGAAAGTTCTCATGACAACATTAGGTCACCATGGTGATGATCGGGTCCTCACTATTACATCGTGGGGGCACCGATCAGAGAGGAGAGGGAGTACATTCTCTCTCCAAATCCCCTCAGTGATCCAATAAATATTGATTTCAGAATTTAGGGGGTTAAACTGCCCAGGGTGGCACTGAGACCACTCCTGGCCGTGTCAGGTCTCTGGCTAATGATACAGTGGGGCCGGCACAGCAACTGTGCCAAAATATTGACATGATCTGCCTTTACGGGCCCCAATCAATAAGGTTTGGGAACAAGCAGACATAATTTCTGGTGCTTTCACCAGTTGTGGAGTGCAGCCTTCAACACTATACAAGATTGACAAATGCAACTTATAACAGGAACTACATCATATCCAGTATAAATTTAACATCTGCCCTTACCTCATGGGGAACGTCTATAAAAATGGTTACCTCTATCATCATCATTTTTTTACTACATGTATCTGCTGATCACAAAAAAGAACTGCTGCACATTTCTACATATGATCATTGGTCCTTTGTTTACAACGATTCCCTAATGAAACTCAATAACAAGGATGGAAATGCTTTGGAGCAAGAATTCACTATTTAATGGATGAACTTTGATAAACTATGGTGATGATCATAGCCTTTGGAATATAGCCCTTGGTTCTAAGCCAATAGGTTCAAGGGTGAGTATAAATTTCTAATATATTATGTATTTTTGCTAGTTTTACATAGGTATATGACTCACCGTGGGCCGGGTGATCGGGTCTCAGGCGATGGCTATCAGTCACGGTTGCGGTGCCTGAGGCTGCGTGCCCGGTGGTCTGTAAAAGGTTGAAGTAAAATAATAAAAGATATAAAGTTATTAATTCGTGACGCCACCTGTAGGGGTCCGGTGATGGCACCTGCGCTGCTTGAACCTCCGGGGTGATGGGCGGTAGCAGGATGGAACTGCTCCCTACAGGACGAGCGGGGGTCCCCGGGGTTAGGAGCTGCAGTCGAGGAATAGGGCAGCTCAGTTGTTTCTGTGGGTAAAGTGATTAGTAGTAGTCCCGAAATAAAGCTCAAACACGTTGCTCCTCTGAACGGGTATTTTCTTAGTTCTTTCACGGCAGACAGGTATAATGGTTCTCAATGCCAAGTAGCGGACCGGGTGGTCCCTGCGGTGAATAGTTTCCCTCCAAGGCTCCACAAGTGTCCTTCTCTATCCTGACTGTCCCTCTCTCATCGCTGCTTTTGGGTACCTAGCCAGGGTACTGAGGATCCTCTGTTGAAACCCGAGCCATTGGCCTCCGACTCACGTTAGGTCCCTGAACTTCAATGGTGGGTACCCCCTGGTACAGCTGCGGTGATGGTAGGCTGTGTATTGTGCTCCTTTAAAGCTCTCAATCACTCTGGGTTCTGTGGTGCAGAGATAAAGCGTCTGTACCACCTCAGAGCCGGTACTCCGGGTTCAGGACTGGGCAAGGGTATTGTCTTACCCGTTCTGCTCTTGGCCCCTTTCTCTTCTGGATCACCAGTGCTCGGTGCCCTCCCTGTTAGCTGTCTCAGTGCTCTTCTCCAACTTCTTCCATTCTGCTAAGTCTGTTGCTTTCACTTTGCCTCTCTCTGTGCTGCACAGCCTGTGCAGCTCCCTTCTGGCTTCTCTGCACTCACTTCCTGATCTAACTCTTTTCTGCTCTCCCACCCACTATATCACCTAGCTCTCCTCCCACCGGGACCTGTTACCTTAGCAGCGGGTGTCTGATTGGTCCCCTGATCACTAGGTGTGTGTGTTGGAGTCTCAGGATTATCCTATTCACCACTGGGACGGAGAATACAACACCTTCAGTTTGGGGGATGTAATACCCTCCTGTGACGCACTCTTAGTGCGGCGCCACATATATTTAACCCCTTAAGGACCGAGTCACTTTGCAGCTTAAAGAACAAACCGTTTTTTGTATTTTTGTAATTCTGACCACTGTCCCTTTATGAGGTAATAACTCTGGAATGCTTCAACGTATCCTAGCGTTTCTGAGAATGTTTTTTCGTGACATAGTGGGCTTAATGTTGGTAATAAATTTAGGTCGATAATTTTTGCGTTTATTTGTGAAAAAATCAAAAATTTGGCCAAAATGTAGCAATTTTCAAATTTTTTATTTTTATTCTGTTAAACCAGAGAGTTATGTGACACAAAATAGTTAATAAATTACATTTCCCACATGTCTACTTCACATTAGCACAATTTTTTGAAAAAAAAATGCTTTTGTTAGGAAGTTATAAGGGTTCAAAGTTCATCAGCAATTTCTCATTTTTCCAGCAAAATATTTTCAGTGACCACATCATATTTGAAGACCCTTTGAGGGGCGTACATGACAGAAAACACCCAAAAGTGACACCATTCCAAAATCTTCACCCCTCAAGCTACTCAAAAGTACATTCAAGAAGATTATTAACCCTTCAGGTGCTTCACAGGAACTAAAGCAATGTGGAAGGAAAAAATTGACATTTTAATTTTTCCAACAAAAATGTTCTTTTAGGCTCACTTTTTTCATTTTCACATAGGCAACAAGATAAAATGCATCCTAAAATATGTTGGCAGATTTCTCCTGAATACACTGATACCTCATATGTGGTCATAAACCACTTTTTGGGCGCACCTGGGGGTTCAACGTGCTCACTATGCTTCTAGATAAGTTCCTTGGGGGAGCTTGGGGGGTATAGTTTAAAAAATGGGGTCACTTGTGGGGGAGCTCCAATGTTTAAACACGCAGGGGCTCTCCATACGCGACATGGTGTCCGCTAATAATTTGAATGGAAAATTAGCTCCAATTGTTAGCGGACACCATGTCGCGTATGGAGAGCCCCTGTGTGCGTAAACATGGAGGCTCCCCAACAAGTGACCCCATTTTGGAAACTAGACCCCCCAAGGAACTTATCTAGATGCATAGTAAGCACTTTGAACCCCCAGGTGCTTCACAAATTGATCTGTAAAAATGAAAAAGTACTTTCTTTTTCACAAAAATGTTCTTTGAGAATCATATAGATCCTAAAATTTATTGGGCAATTTCTCCTGAGTAAACCAATACCTCATATGTTGTGGAAAACAACTGTTTGGGATCACTGCAGGGCTCGGAAGGGAAGGAGCGCCATTTGACGCTCCAAGCGGAAAGTTAGCTGAAATCGTTAGTGAACACCATATCGCATTTCAAAAAGTGAGAACAGCGGCACTCAGGAGATCTTTTTTACATACCGGCTTTATTGTGCTTTTTCGGGTTACATCTTAGGTGCTGGGCAGGGAGGTGCAGGAGGAGCAACGGTCCGTTTCGCGGACTTCCGCTTCAACAGGCTGCAACCATATCGCATTTGGAGATTCCCTAATGTGCCTAAACAATGGAGCTCCCCCACATGTGAGATTTTGCACTGATGATATGGCACTCCGCTGTATTTTTGGTCACCAGCACAGATACAACAGGCAGGTACAGGCTGCCACCACCCCCAGTTGCCTAGTTTTACCTGACTAGTAATCAAAATACAGCACAGCCCTTTTTTTTTAATTCTTGAAATAATTAAAAAAAACAACGATGTGGGCTTCCCGTATTTTTAGTTTCCAGCCAGGTACAACTAAGCAGCTAAAGGCTGCTACCCACTCCCAGCTGCTTAGTTGTACCTGGTTAGTAACCAAATTACGGCGGAGCCCTATTTTTTAAATTATTTCTTGAAATAATAAAAAAAAACGACATGGGCTTCGCCGTATTTTTAGCTTCCAGCCAGGTACAACTAGGCACCTGGGATCTGAAATCCACAGCATGGAGAGGCCCAAGCATTCTGGGCCCACCACGCTGCAAATTGCAGCCCGCAGCCATCCCAGGAAATGGCGCATTCATTAGAAGCGCCATTTCCTGGCGCTGTACCCAGACTCTTCCAGTTGCCCTGGTGCCGGTGGCAAACTGGGTAATACAGGGGTTAATACCAGCTTTGCATTGACAGCTGGCACTAAGCCCAAGGCTCATAATGTCGGGGCAATGTTAGACCCGAACATTAGGAACCTCTAAGTCAATAGTAAATAAGACACCACACTCTGAAAAAATCATTTTATTGGAAAAAAAAAAATATATACATATTTGAACTCCTTCTTTATTAACCCCCACATGCCCTCTGACGTAGTCCACAACGTTGGTCCCACAATGTTTACTTGCCTCTAGAGACTGCAGCGAGGGATCAAGGGTCCTTTTGCTGCAGTCTCTGGGGTCACACTGATGCTGCACTGTATGGTAATGATCTGCCATACAGTGTAGCTGTCAATGCTGCAAACCCATGTCCCAGAGATCACATGATCTCTGAGGCTTGGGTGAGGTTACCAGATGTCGCCATGGCAACCTCAGGTTACCAGAGGTCGCCATGGCGACATCTGGTAACCTGAAGTTGCCATGGCAACCTCAGGTTAACGGATGTCACCATGGCAACCTCAGGTTAGCAGATGTCACCATGGAAACCTCAGGTTACCAGATGTTGCTTTGGCCACCTAAGGTTGCCATGGCAATCTCAGGTTACCATGGTGATCAACCCATTCCAATTACATTATGATGGAATGATCACCGGACCCTAAGGGGGCAACACAGTGCCAGAGACAGTGACCACATAGTGATCGCTGTACCTTGCTGTCAGATCGCTCCTCTCAGCCTCATGAAGGGATGAGGCTGAAGTAGCAGGCTAGAGCAGCGGGCACCAGAGGAAGAGGAGAGCGGTAGCAGCCAGAGGAAGACAGCGGGCACCGGAGGAGGAGGTGAGTGGGGAGACCGGGGAGCGTAGACAGGATGGGGAGGAGAAAGTGAGGAGATGAGGGAGGGGAGCAGAGACAGGAGGGAGGGAAGAGGATGGAGGAGACCGGGGAGCAGAGTAAGATCCTGGGAGAGCACAGAGGAGACCGGGAAGCAGAGGAAGAAGCAGGGAGAGGACAGAGGAGACAGGAGAGCAGAGGAAAAAGCACAGAGAGGACAGAGGAGACCGGGAAGCAGGAGAGCGGGCACAGGAGCAGTGGGCACAGGCAGGAGATGCATGCAGGAGTCGGGCACAGCTGACAGCCTGGCTCTTGCAGAGATCATGCAGGGAAGTGCTGACATTCACATTAACAAGGGTCCCCACACCTCTGCCCCTGACCCTCAGCTGTCACTGACAGCTGTTAGATTTGAACTGTCACTGTTTGTTTACAAGCACTGACAGTTCAAAGCCATGAAGACTTTAGCCGTCATGATGCGGGAACTGACATCTTTTCATGACGACTAAACTGTCATTGGTCGTAATGGGGTTAATTTGTAGATTTGCACATGGCCAATTTCATACCATTTGGAATACAGACTATATACTATACTTTGGATCAAGGTGCCTCTGTGAATAACACAACCCTTACCAATTCTACTCCCTTAAGAGCAGCCTGCTTTGACGGGCATCTGGAGAATTGTGAAGTATCTGTACACTTTGGAAACTTTTTTTTAACCCAAAGCCATTATTGACAATTGGTATGTATTTTCTATAAAACGCCTTCTGTGATATATCTAAGTATGGTGAGGTCAGGGAGTGCTAGGGTCAGTCGCCATAGAGTTGGGGCAACAAGTTGAATCTCAGGGTGCCAACCTCTCCATTAAAAAAGAGCATTAAGATTATAGGGGCCCATTAGTGACAGGTAGCCACCTACGTGAGGCTAGTCCCTCCACTCACGTAGAGATATTTTTCATTTGGGTGTCTATTGACGTTTTCAATAAAGAAAATTTTACAGATAAATCACCTTCTGGAACCATCAATAGTCCTCACTTTATAAATCAAGGCAGCAATTGATAAATGCATCAACATAACACATTACAATCACTATACGGTCTTCATGGGGTGCTGATTAATGATGAGCGAATATACTCAACAGTATTCATTATTTGCAAGGATAGTACAGTTTTCGCAATACTCTTTACTCAGTGAGTAATGCTGGTAATTGTGAGAGATGTGCCAGCTTCCTTCAGTACACAAAGGGAGTCAGCACCCCAGTGAGAGAAGCTTGAATTGAAGGCTCCCACTGGGAGGTAGAGCAAAATGTTGTATGCAGTGAAAACTCAATAAAGTCTACCCCCCGATTTTTCCTGGTGTGGCACCCCAGGGGTTAATGTGCCACAGTAACATCACAAGGGTTAACTCCGCACACAACACTGGACACTGCACCAGCACCTCTAGGCCTGAAGGGGGAGCTCAAGCAGCTCCTTGATACATTCTGGTCTGAGGAGGAAGAAGTTAGTTGATAGTTGACAGTTGACAGTTAAGTTTAGTGCAGGAAGCACTAGGAGGAGGACCTGTAAATGTGAGCAGTGCTGAGCTCCTGACAGGGACCACTGACTACTTTCAGGCCTGAAGCCAGGGTCTGAGAAGAGGAGTACAAGAAACAGAGGAACATATCTGGGAGACTGAGTTACCGCGTATCTCGCCCAGAGGAGCACATAGACCGGATACCAGATCCAAATATGTGACTGAAACACGCAGCACAGAAAACACCAGGATAGTGGAGGTTGTAGATCTACACTGTACCTCAGTGAAGCAACCCGGCAAGGTCAGAAGCACACGGAAAGACTCAAGTTGCCTAGCAAAGGGGGTACTTGTGAAGAGAGACAGGACCAGCAGCTCAGCTAAAGCAGCAGCAGGGCGACACACACAGCGCAGCAGTGGGAAGCTGAGGACCCGGACAGGGTGGGAGCAACCTGGCCCTGGTACAGACTCCGTGGACAGTACTCTGCTACCAAAATCTGCAGTAAAGCCTTGGAAAACTTCAAAACCGTGAGTGTGTGTGATCATTGTGCTCAAACCCTGCGTTCGCTCACAAGCAACTATAATCTCTACTACTACCCCTACACTGCAACATCCATAGCACCATCTATGGACTATTACTATCACTGCCCCAGGGAACGCGGCTCTGCCCATGGAGAGCCGTTACATTACCGGCTGCCAAACATCATCCCCGGAGGTTCTGCAGCAGCCGTGATCACCCTGACCACAACCCATGGGTGGTGTCACGACTTTCTCCCCTGTAAATACACCCATTACTTGTGGGCTCGGGACATGGTCCGGACCAAGACTACCATTATACCGCCTGTGATACCCTGGTCCGGTACCGAATACCCCATCCCAGTGGGCTCTACACTGGAAATGCTTGTTTTATGGCTGGCTGTGTTTGGGCGGAGCCTATCACTAATTGAATAATATTGACTCGCTATTCGGACGAATATGCGAGTATTAAAAACTACTCGCTACAAATCTCTCGAAGCCGAGTATTTCACTGCTCACTCATCCCTAGTGTTAATCATTCTTTCATTCTTTTCAGGAACATGCAATTCTTCAGAATGCAATTATCTGCAGTAACCAAAGAAATATGTCTATCCACTTTCAATGAGGAAAATTAGCTAATATCTGCTAAACTAAAAACTAGGAATAGAGTCAACATTTTTAAGAGATCTGGTTTAGGTAAAGGATTTTAACATCTTTTCGGTATTTACTGGTCATGTACCTACACAAAAAGAATGGAGTTTGATCCAAAATTACCTTTGATACTTGCCACTGTCACTACATTTATGGATAGTTATTTGTTATTTTAATCATTTTAATTTATTTACTTTTTTTGGAAATGCACAATTAAATTAATAGCTTCAGTAATTTTATGTAACTTTAATAAAACATATTTAGCTATGATTTACAAAAGGAAAGTAACTTATGCAAAGTTATTGGTTTCTGAGACCTTTTCATGTAAAAGATTAACCATATTGGTAATTGTAATAGACAGCCATCTAGGGGGAACAGAAATTAAACATGTATGGGTTATTCATATTCAGAATACTTTATAAGAAGATGATGTTTGAAGTAGTTCTCTAGTACAAACACCCTTCATCTGTATGGTATTTCAATGACAGTAGAATGACATTTCTAAGTGAAACCCCAGACCAATTATGTATAAAATAATACCACTCTAATTAATATTGTTTTATTTTAAAATAAATTAATAAATAAAAAACCACAAAATTAGAAAGTTTCAGTACTGACTATCTAACAAGTTTGATCTGACAGGCAGAATAAAAGCAGACCAAGACGTTATGATTTCAACAAAGGAAAAAATGATCTGTTACTAGTCTTTAACATAGTTCTCCTTCATCACCATCAACTTTCAGATCAAAGGTAATTAGAAAACAAAATACAACTCAATGTGATTATTAAAAAGTAATAAATTACGGTAATCATATGATTTACATTGTTTTAATTTTTACTTTATTTGCAAAGTCTGAATTGAAAAAAATGTTGACAGTAATTTAAAAAGTAGTTCACATGGTAATAAAAGAATGGATAGCCCCAAATTCCTATAGAGTAGGGGCTACATGGGCTCGTCGCCTTTAGAACTAAGAATTGGCAGTGTTTTTAGCATTATAGCTTATTAACTACTGTTAATTATATTTATCTTGCTACAGGTGTCTTAAATCCCTTTGAGGTATCCTCAAGAGGTGTAGAGTAAATGGTTAATGGCCCTGTTGCTGTGAAACAGAAGCGAGTGATCGCCCTGATTCGCTGGCCCAGCTATCTGACAAGTTTGATGTTGATTGGTCAAAGAGAGAGCGGGAAGGGGCTGTATTTATAGCCTCTCCTGATGGATTTCTCCTCAGTGTCCCTGAGGAGAAAAAGCAACTGTCACCCATCCGCCCAGCCCTATTGTTATCCCTATTATGCAAGAATGGACTTTCGTCAGGGGGCTTTTGGTGAGTGGGAAGTTACCAGTTTCATAGTTGAGTTGGATTAAGTATGGACTTAATGTGGAGTTTTTATTACTTGGATTTACAATTAAAAGATTTATTATATTTATTACCTTACTGTTCATGTAACCCTGTTAAAAAGCCTCTCAGCCATTTTGTGCCAAGAACAATCTTGAGTTTTCATTTTCGACTACTGGTATATATTTATTGAGGATTTGGGATAAGGCCTACGATCCCATGGCTTTTAAAATTCCCCCAGTGATATCTCATAGTCATAAATCCCTTATTAATGGACCTAAGTAAATAAGAAATATGTAAAAGAAAGTTGAGACACGCTTCCCAAAAAAACTTACCAAAAACAGCCAAAAGGTCCGATATCCATTGTACTTAGGAGGACACAGCAGGCCCCAGTGATAAATTTTCTATTTGCCATCGTATGAGGGAGGTGATTGGTGGTATTTTATATGCACACTGATGAGGTTTTCATAGGTTGTCAGTCATGCATGAAAGTATTATGCAGAGCGTCTGTATACAACCTATTGGCCACGCCCATATTATTAGATCAGGTGGGTTTCCCAACACTAAATAATACGAGCACCACACAGAACAGACATCCCAAAGAGCCCAGATGCATCCTGCATAAAAATAAAAAAAAAGTACCAAAAAAATAATGATGATAATGTGAGGTATTGGTGGATATTTTAGCCAAAGCATGCAAGCTCATAGCCCATGTCAAGGGTCCTTACGCTTACGACTCCCTTTCACTATATTACTTGTGTTGCCTTTATCACTGGGGCCTGCTGTGTCCTGCTAAGTGCAATGGATATCAGCCCTTTTGGCTGTTTTTGGTAAGTTTTCTGAATTAATGTCCTTTTAGTGTTTCTTTTTCTGAACAAATCTCCCAAACCAGTGCACTTGTCTGCAGGGGCTGGCTGGCATATTTCGGCTGGGGGGCAAGCACACAGCAGTGGCCAATGAGCAGTGAACCCAGTCCGATATGACAGCCTGGCGGCCCCAAAACTGCTGCGTGACCAATGGCCTGGGGGTATCTGCCTCCCTGCTTCCTGGGCCAGCCAGCCCCTGCTGTGTCCTTCTATTGTCTAATGGGATCAGCATCTGAACTCCACACTGCCAGACCAGCAGACCATGAATGTGGGTGGAGCAGGGCCAGATAAATGTGCATGTAATTATCAGAGCCTGTGGGAAGGGTGGGGCGGCTATATGTGAATAGCGGCCTAAGTCTATAACAGAAAAGCCAGAAAGAATGGAAAACTGAACAAAGTGAGCATGACAAAATGTGGGGGTCAGCAAGAGGCCAATAACAAGTCAAGGGGACAAGGGGAGTCAGTGCTGCCTATGATCAGTATGCAATACAAAATCTCATATGCACATTTTAATTTCTAACTGTACTTTAAAAATGACTCAGGCCGCTGTTCACATAGAGCCACTCCACCCTTCCCATAGGCTCTGGTGATTGAATGCACAATTATCAGTACCTGCTCTGCCCTCATTCATGGTCTGTTGATTTGACAGTGTTGAGGTCAGATCTGATAATGTCCGGGCATCTGTGGCATCTGTTACACATGTTCTGACTTGGTCTGCCTTCATGTGCATTTGCACTTCTGGCGCCATGGGAGTGGTTCTGAGATGTTTGGGTACATGTTGCATTAATGTGATCATGCTTGTAAGTTATTTAGGTGGCTGTAAGGCACAATATATATATAAAATCACCCTATTGAGATTGCCACCCTATTTGCTAAATATCTCATTTTTAAAGCAAAGTTAGAAATGAATATGTGTCAATGCACTTTTTGTACTGCATGCTGACCATAAATTGCGCTGGCTTCTTGACTTTTTTATTTTTTATACACAACCACTTTACTAGCACATGCTATCCAAATTGGCATTCAAGGTAACGGCTCGCAGCCATCCCGACCAGTTAAAATCCAAGATAAAGAGAGCAGAAATGGGGTGTAACACCATGCTACCATTGGCAATAGAATGCTAAAAACTTAAAAATATGCTGCTGAAAAGAATAAAGGGAACATGTACCACATCTTTTGATTTTGTTCTGAAAAAGGGGCTTATGAACCCCGAAACATGTAGAAAATAAAGATCATATATATTTTTAATTTTTTAGCATTTTATTGCCAAAGGTAGCATTGTGTTACATCCTATTTCTGCTCTCTTTATCTTGGATTCCTGATATCTGTGCAATCTCCCTATAATGTCATAAATAATGTATTAAATATGCTTCAGGTCCCAAAATATTCAAAGTGGTGCCCTCATACTAAAGGTCACATTATCTGACCTGATTATGCGCTGTAAAATGGAACCTGTCAGAGACTCCCCAACTTTTAAAAAGCATGAATGTTTTGCCCTATAAAAAAAGCCAGTTAAGTCTTTTATAACCTTAAATTGGTGCTTTAGCATTAGAAATCATATTTTCAAGTTCAGTCAAGAAGTGCATTGAGGTTTGAAGATGCATTTATAGCTGCTTAGTCTCAGCTGCTTTCATGAAATAGAAGTATCCCCCTCCCTTTCTGGCAGATTGATTTTTTTTTGCTTTGGTACACGGAATTCTGGCCTATCAATCAGTCAGGGAAGGTGGGACTAGGTGTGAAATATTGCGGAGGCTAAGTAGCTGTAGGTGCATTATCACATCCTAATGCACTTCCAGACATAACTTGAAAAGGAAAAAGGAATTTCTTGTGGTTGAAGCAAAACAAAAGGCGATGACATGCTTATCTTTTAAAAGGGTAAACAATGGCTGGCGGGGGGTTACAGCTTCTTCTTCCAGCATTACTAGATTTTTTTTATTTTTTATTAAATAAGATACTAATTAACTTACACATATATTACATATATTTTCCCATAACCAATGCATTTTAATTTTAAATACATTATGGTTTAGAAATTCAATTTGAATTAAATATATTGGGAATAACTAGGATGTGTCTAAAAGGTTTTAGTAAAAACCTTATATTCAGCTCTCTTAGTTCTTTGAACACTTCCCCCACCACTGGTCCTCCTATTGCCTAACCTGTCTTCTCTCTTCTGTCTTCTATGCAATTCTTCTTCACTGGGCCCAAGCTGGGACCCAATGCCTGCACTTGATGTTACTGCCATGTGTCATGCAGTACCTGTTTCATACTGGGCACCATGACTTGTGTCATATAATGACATGTGGTGAAGGAAAGAGCTCAAAGCAAAAAGGTTGAAAATTTGTGAAAGCAAGACAAAAAAGGTGGTAGTAAAGGCATGGTAACATGGTAAGGGCCAGAGAGAGGTGAATAAATTGTTTTTTGAAACCCTTCCAAGCCTTCAAATGTCAGAGACAAGTGGCAACCATTTTTTTGGATTTGGACACATATAAAAAATGCATAAGACATCAAATTTTTGAGAAATTTAAAGAGAATTTGATTTGTATAAAATTGATTAATTATTAATCTACTATATAATTGCCTAATGTTCTCTGTCTGTCACGGAAATTGCGCGCCAGGGCGCTCATTGGTGGCCATCAGCTGTTCATTTGAAATAACTGGCAGGAAAGCTGGTGATGAAAAGACTTCACTACCGGCTTTCCCGTCCGGTGCTGCGCTCCCTGCTCCTTGATGAACGGTCCCGCGCTCCCTGCCGTCTCCCCGCCTGATCCTAAGTTGGGACTGGGTGGGGAGGGCAGCAACAGGGAGCGGGGAGTGTGCATCAGGGAGCAGGGAGCGCAGCATCAGATGGGAAAGCAGGCGGTTAAGTCTTTTCATAAGCCAGCTATTTCAAACAAACAGCTGACCGCTGTGTAGGATCCAGCAGACAATTTCTCGCATTTCCCATTGACTTACATTGTACTTGTTACTCCTAGCAAGTAATTACAAGGAAACACGTGGAGTAATGAGTAGCCCGAATACCGTACTATTAGGTGAGTAACGAATAATAATGAGTATACTCGATCATCCCTAGTTAACAGCACTGATTGGATCCCGGATCCAATTGGTATTGGAAGCCCGACATCTCAGCTGATGAGATCAGCTAAGATGTCGGATGTTTGATGTGAGTGCCTCATCAGAGCTGACATCAAACACCGGGACCCGATCCATGATGTTTTAAAACATCATGGGTCGAGAAGGGGTTAATAACTATTTTCTTTAGTTTTACAAACCCCCAGCCCCATCCCATAACTTTAAAGACAGGGTTTGGGGTTCGGACTCACGTTTGAGTCATACTCGGCCCTCGGACTTTAAAAAAAATCTGGGTGAGTCTGCCGAACCTGATGATCACTACAAACATCTTTGCTTACTACTATATATGATAAAATCAAGGCACTAAGCAATTTCTTCCCATCTATTTACATGAAATTCACCTGATATTCCTGCAAAGTTTGTGACTGTGAATTAGAGATGAGCCACCACCCTGGTGTTCGAATTCGATTTGATTCGTCAAATTGGGTGTGTGTTCGCCGAATGTTCGTTGAATGTTCATTGAATGCTCATCGGACACCGTCGAACACCATGCATATACATATAAAACAACTTCTTTTAACTTATGACCGGCAGGGTAAGCAGCTCCAGGGAGCGTGGAGTGCAGCACCAGGAAGTGGGAGTGAAAGACCCAGGCGGGGAAGCCGGCGGCGGTGAGAAGACTTCACCGCCGGGTTTCCTGCTCTGTGCTGCACTCCCCGCTCTCTGATGCCTCCTCCCTGCTTCCTGGAGTTGCTCCCCCACCCGGTCCTAACTTAGGATCAGGCTGGGTGGCGGCAGGGGGAGCGATGAGGGGGCATCAGGGAGCGCAGCACAGAGCAGGAAAGTCTTCTTATTGCTGGATTTCCCACTGGTTATTTTATTTTTAATCCTCTAGATTCCACTAGCTAGAATTCGAGCCCAACTACTGTGATCAGAGCCTACTTCAATCGCAGTAATACAGGGTAGGCAACTTATTTGAATGCAACTATTGTAAATAAAATGGGAATAGTTGGTGATATTAAATAGAGATGAGCCACCACCCCGGTGTTCGAATTCGATTCGTTGAATTTGCTGTGTGTTCATCGAATGTTCATCGAATGTTCATCAAACACCGTCGAAACACGTCGAACACCATTGAAAATCAATGTAAAATGTGTTATAACATTAGTATCGGGCTGGGGGAGCTACTTCAGTGAGGGGGCAGTGCAGCAGCGGGAGCGGGGAGGTAAAGACACAGGCGGTGAAGCCGGCGATGAGAAGAGGACTTCACCGCCGGCATTTCTACTCTGTGCTGCACTCCCCGCTCCCTTGATCTGCTCCCCCTGCCCGGTCCTAACTTAGGATCAGGCAGGGAGGCAGCGGGGGGAGCGATGAGGGGGAATCAGGAAGCGCAGCACAGAGCAGGAAAGCCAGCGGTGAAGTCTCACTGCTGGCTTTCCCGCCGGTTATTTCAAATGATCAGCTGATGCAGATCAGCTGTTCATTTGAAGTAGCCGCAGTGTTGTCAGGGTTCATGTGAGTTCATGCAGCATGAAATCACATGAACTTTCCCACAGTCACCCAGCGCACAGCTCAGCTACATCTCTGGTAGAGGCTCTCTACCAGAGATGTAGCTGAGCTAAAGAAGAAAACCTGATTGGTTACGTTGGATGGAAGATAATTTTTGAATAAAGATGGAGTCTATGTGTTGTTTTGTTATTTTTTCTAATAAAGAATTTTTTCTCTGTGTTGTGTTTTTTTTTTTAAAACTTTACTAGAAATTCATGGTGGTCATGTCTAATATTGGCATGACCCCATAAATTTCAGGCTTAGGGCCAGCTGATAATACAAAGCTGGCCCTAACCCCTTTATTACCCAGTGCGCCACTGCACCAGGGCCCTGTATGAGCTGGATACAGAAGATGGCTCCATTTTCTGAGGTGGATGTTGGCTGCAATTCACAGCGGGGGGGGGCCCAGAAAGCTTGAGCCTCCCTGCGCTGTGGAATTCCAGCCCCCAACTGCCTAGTTGTACCTGGCTGGACATAGAAATAGCGCAAAGCCCCATGCATTTTTTTTTTCATGAAATTCATGAAATAATATATAAAAAGGACTTCCCTATATTTCTGTTTCCTGGCAGGTACAAATAGGCACCTGGGAGTTGGTGGCAGCCAGTCCTGCCTGCTGTACCTGGCTGGCATACAAAAAGATGGCGAAGGCAACATCGAAACTTTTTGTAAATATTCAAAAAACAATTAAAAAAAAAGACACTGCATCTTTATTAACCCCTCGGCCATCATCACCGCTGCGAATTGCAGCCTGCAGCCACCCCAGAAAATGGTGCGTTCATAGAAGTTTCCCCGCCTGGATCCTTCACTCCCGATCCCTGGTGCTGCACTTCCTGCTCAGTCCTAACTCAGGATCGGGATGGGAGTCGGCGGAGGGAGCAGAGGATCGGGATGGGAGGCTGCGGCTGAATTATTGTTTAAAAGCTTTTTACCGACGTCTTTTAAACAATCATCCCCCATTTCAGCCTTTTCCTCTGCCCTCAGACCACTTTATAAGGTCCTTTTGGTGAAAAAACTGAACAAACTGGTTTTCGAACATAACCTCGAACTGCCAAATTTGAAGCTAATTGTTCACATTTGTCGAATGACTCGAACACCGCCCAAAACAGCTCAAATTTGAGATTGGCAAACATTTCGAATTGAACATCGCTTATCTCTATTGTGAATAACACCACTTTTTTTACTTTTGATGCATTTCAAAGTAAGGCAGTTTATGTTCTTGCAGACCTAATTTATCTACTACTATATTTTGAAATTCTGTACTGCTTTGTAGGTTTTAGCTCACTAACACAACAAAGCTCTAGTAATGTGCAAAAAAACACAACATATTTAGCTATGGTAAATGGTTGGGATAGGAACTAGAGGTATCCAATAGCCTTTTAAAAATATACAGAAGAGACAGAATTCAAGTTTTTTAAAATAAAAAGTCCAAAAGCTATACATACACTGTGTGCAGAACTATTAGGCAAATGAGTATTTTGATCACATGATACTTTTTATACATGTTGTCCTACTCCAAGCTGTATAGGCTTCAGAGCCAACTACCAATTAAGAAAATCAGGTGATGTGCATCTCTGTAATGAGGAGGGGTGTGGTCTAATGACATCAACACCCTATATAAGGTGTGCTTAATTATTAGTCAACTTCCTTTCCTTTGGCAACATGGGTCAGAAGAGAGATTTGACGAGATCTGAAAAGTCAAATTGTGAGATGTCTTACGGGATGCAGCAGTCTTGAAATTGACAAACTTTTCAAGCGCATATTCTGGCTGGACTAGTGCCCTGCAACTATAGGGCCTCAACTGATGTTATAATTACCATCCACAGTGGATGCTGGGGTCACCTTGACACGTTTCGCCTTTGGGGGCTTCTTCCAGAGGGTGTTGCTATTCTGTATTGCGTCCTTTTTCATAGGGAATATCTCATAAAAGTGCAGGTGCGCGTTAATGGCGCTTCACCCACGCCACCGGGACCAGACCGCCAGATTCAGCGTCTGACGTCACTTCCCTGTATCCGCCCCCCGACGCGTCAAGGGGAGGGCAGGAAAGCGACGTGTGTTAGACCCGTTGTCACAGCAACTGGCTGCCGTGAACGCAGGTCAAGCGCGCATGCGTACTGCGTGTTTAATTATCAGGCAACTGCCTTTCCTTAGGCAAAATAGGTCAGAAGAGAGATTTGACGGGCTCTGAAAAGTCCAAAATTGTGAGATGTCTTGCAGAGGGATGCAGCAGTCTTGAAATTGCCAAACTTTTGAAGTGTCATCACTGAACAATCAAGCGTTTCATGGCAAAAAGCCAACAGGTTCGCAAGAAGTGAGTTGGACAAAAAAGGCACAAAATAACTGCCCATGAATTGAGGAAAATAAAGCGTGAAGCTGCCAAGATGCCATTTGCCACCAGTTTTGCAATATTTCAGAGCTACAACGTTACTGGAGTATAAAAAAGCACAAGGTGTGCCATACTCAGGGACATGGCCATGGTAAGAAAGGCTGAAAAATGACCACCTTTGAACAAGAAACATAAGATAAAACGTCAAGACTGGGCCAAGAAATATCTTAAGACTGATTTTTAAAAGTTTTATGGACTAATGAAATGAGAGTGACTCTAGATGGGCCAGATGGATGGGCCAGAGGCTGGATCAGTAAAGGGAAGAGAGCTCCACTCATACTCAGACACCAGCAAGGTGAAGGTGGGGTACTGGTATGGGCTGGGCTCATCAAAGATGAACTTGTGGGACCTTTTCGGGTTGAGGATGGAGTGAAGCTCAACTTCCAGACCTACTGCCAGTTTCTGAAAGACACCTTCTTCAAGCAGTGGTGCTGGAAGAAGTCGGTATTGTTCAAGAAAAACATTATTTTCATGCATGACAATGCATCTCATGCATCCAACTACTCATCAGCGTGGCTGGCCAGGAAAGGTCTAAAAGAAGAAAAAATAATGACATGGCCCCATTGTTCACCTGATCTGAACCACATACAGAACCTTTGGTCCCTCATAAAATGTGAGATCTACAGGGAGGGAAAACAGTACACATCTCAGAACAGTGTCTGGAAGGCTGTGGAGGCTGCTGCACGCAATGTTGATCTTAAACAGATCAAGCAACTGATAGAATATATGGATGGATGGCTGTTGAGTGTCATCATAAAGAAAGGTGGCTATATTGGTCACTAATTTTTTTGGGTTGTTTATTTCTAAATTTTGTGCAGTTATATTGGTTTACCTGGTGAAAATAAACAAGTGAGATGGGAATATATTATTTTTTAATTACCGTATATACTCGTGTATAAGCCGAGTTTTTCAGCACATAAAATGTGCTGAAAAGTCCCCCCTCGGCTTATACACGGGTATATACGGTACCTATGTATGTATAACAGCCCCCCCCCGTGGTCTCCCCCCCCGCCGTATATACAGCCCCCCCGTGGTATCCAGGGCCCCCCTTGCTGCACCTGTAAAGGAAGATGTCGGTATACTTATCGCTGCTGCCGCCGCCTCCGCTCCGCTTCTCGGTCACCGCGCTGCTCCTGCCGGGTCTTCATGCTTCCTGTTCCTTCTCCGGCGCTCAGAAAATGATGTCATTGTTCGAGCGTCGGAGAAGAAACAGGAAGCATGAAGACCCGGCCGGAGCAGCGCGGTGACCGAGAAGCGGAGCGGCGGCGGCGGGCAGCAGCGATAAGTATACTGACATCTTCCTTTACAGGTGCAGCAAGGGGGGCCCTGGATACCACGAGGGGGCTGTATACAGCTGGGGCTGCTGTATACAGCTGGGGCCCCTGTATACTAATGGGGGGGGTCTGTATACCCCTGGGGCTGCTGCGGTATATACCCCCTGGGGCTGCTGCTGTATATACCCCCTGGGGCTGCTGCTGTATATACCCCCTGGGGCTGCTGCTGTATATACCCCCTGGGGCTGCTGCTGTATACTACCACTGGGGCTGCTGCTGTATACTACTACTGGGGCTGCTGTATACTACTACTGGGGCTTCTGTATACTACTACTGGGGCTGCTGCTGTATATATATTCCCCCCTGGGGCTGCTGCTGTATACTACCACTGGGGCTGCTGCTGTATACTACTACTGGGGCTGCTGCTGTATACTACTACTGGGGCTGCTATATACTACTACTGGGGCTGCTGCTGTATATACCACTGAGGCTGCTGTATACTACTACTGGGGCTGCTGTATACTACCTCTGGGGCTTCTGTATACTACTACTGGGGCTGCTGTATATATCTCTGGGGCTGCTGTATACTACCACTGGGGCTGCTGCTGTATATACCACTGGGGAGGCTGCTGTATATACCTCTGGGGCTTCTGTATACTACCACTGGGGCTGCTGTATATATCTCTGGGGCTGCTGTATACTACCACTGGGGAGGCTGCTGTATATACCACTGGGGCTTCTGTATACTACCACTGGGGCTGCTGTATATATCTCTGGGGCTGCTGTATACTACCACTGGGGCTGCTGCTGTATATACCACTAGGGAGGCTGCTGTATATACCTCTGGGGCTGCTGTATACTACCACTGGGGCTGCTGTATATATCTCTGGGGCTGCTGTATACTACCACTGGGGCTGCTGCTGTATATACCACTGGGGAGGCTGCTGTAACACTGCTGGGGCCTGTATGTACCACTGGGGAGGCTGCTGTATACCACACTTCTGGGGGCTGTATACTACCACTGGGGAGGGCTGTATACCACTGCGCGGGCCTGTATACCACACTGCTGGGGGCTGTATACCTGTGCTGGGGTCCACCCTCGGCTTATACACGAGTCAATAGGTTTTCCCAGATTTTGGGGGCAAAAGTAGGGGGGTCGGCTTATACACGGGTCGGCTTATACACGAGTATATACGGTAAGTTGCCTAATAATTCTGCACAGTAATAGTTACCTGCACAAACAGATATCCTCCTAAAATAGCCAAATCTTTAAAAAAAAAATACTCCAACTTCCAAAAATATTAAGCTTTGATGTTTGAGTCTTTTGGGTTGATTGAGAACATAGTTGTTGATCAATAATAAAAATAATCCTCTAAAATATAACTTGCCTAATAATTCTGCACACAGTGTATTTAAACTCTGATTCAGCAAAACCAATTATGTTCACATCAGTTTTAATGAGGAGATGTTGGAGTTCGGTGCTTCTGATTCATAAAGCATATCACAAATGGTGTGTGCTTTCAAAGACTGGAATAAGATTTCTGGTGTTAGGCCGGTTTCACATCACTATTTTGTGGCTGTCCGTGGGGTTCCGTGTTTAAGCAGGATCCCACAGACAGCCACGGATCCACACGGATCCCTGCACTCAGATGGCAAATAGCCATCCGTCTCCGAGTCTATGCAGGATCCGTGTGGATCCTGTGGTGTCTACGTCCTCCATCTTCATCCCTCCTCTCCTCTATCCTGTCCCCCCACTACTCTTCCCTGTTCTATTCCCTATCCTGTCCCTTGTTCTCTTTCCTCTGTGTGTTAAAAAAAAACAAACCTCCTACTGGAGGATACATCACCTTTCCGCCGCGTCCAGGGATACGACTGTCACCATCGGGGCAGAAGGACCTCTGGTGATGTCACAGAGCCGATCACATGACACGCCAGCTGACCGGCTCTGTGACATCACGAGAGGTCCTTCTGTCCCGACGGTGACAGTCGTATCCCCAGAGGCAGGGGAAAGGTGATGAATCCTCCGGGAGGAGTTTTTTTTTTTTTTAACACACAGAGGGAAGAGAACAGGGGACAGGATAGGGAATAGAACAGGGAAGAGTAGTGGGGAGACAAAATAGCGGGGGGACAGGATAGAGGAGAGGAGGGAAGAAGATGGAGGAGGCAGGAGCAGGGAGAGACAGGATTCACGGGGCCAACATCGGATCCCAGGTGAACTCGGATCCAATGTCCATAGGCTCCCATTTTATCGGTGGTCGGATCGGCACGGATCCAATGCTGTCCGATTTGAGGCACGGACACAAAATCGCAGCAGGCTATGATTTTGTGTCCGTGACTAAATCGGACAGCATCGGATGGAGCAAAAATCTGATGCCAAAAGGCACACATCCGATCTCTATTGGGGTACACGGAAGCCAAATACGGATCCGAGTGTATCCGTTTTGAAATGAATACACTCGGAAGCTCCGAAATCGTGATGTGAAACTGGCCTAAGATGTACCTCAGGTCTTCAACTATCAGACAAGCCATAGCTTTTACATCTCTCTTCTGCACTCTTCTGCCCCAGTCCCACTGTTAAAATTCAGAGAATTACAACATTTTTGAGTAATTCCTTATTGATTAAGGGTTTTCCAACTTTTCAAAGCAATTTTCAACAGAATTCTAGCATAAATACTTTGCTGAATTGCAGCCATAGTTGTTTGTTATTAGGCCCAACCTTATGTGATTGGCGCATATAAGATAAGGATTACTTA
The DNA here is from genome assembly GCA_033576535.1 of Allobates femoralis. Classification (NCBI taxonomy): domain Eukaryota; kingdom Metazoa; phylum Chordata; class Amphibia; order Anura; family Aromobatidae; genus Allobates; species Allobates femoralis. Next base: position 204,396,592 of record JARQOC010000003.1, on the reverse strand, counting down.
TTAATTACAGACCAAAAGGTTGTTGGCTTTACCATGGCTGGTTAGCAAATAGCGGGACCTCACGTAATTTTTTTTTATTATTTATTTATTTTTACACTACATTTTCAGCTGTCACAATTGAGAAAGGAGTGCATACAGCCAAGTATGAGGATTGCAGGAAAGAGCAGATTGACTGCAACCAATCACAGACATCGGCACAGAGGATGGGGGGTGTGTATAGCAATCTGACTGCAACCGATCACAGACATTAGCACAGAGGGTGGGAGAGGCATGTATAGCATCCTGACAGCAACCAATAATAGACTCTGGCATATAGAGTGGGGTGTAAGCAGAGAATATTCACATAGTTTAATGGGCCATAAATGTCTGCATTTGTTTTTATCTTAAAAAAAAAACACGGAAGAGAGACAACCATTCAACTAGCTTTATTTGGGTGCTGAATCTGAACAGCAACCTGGATGTACAGTTAGAAATACATGGTTGAGGTTTGGCACTGGCCACTAGGTGTCCGGTAAAAACCCAAAACGTTACTGTTCCAGATCGTTCATCCATCTATGTTCTAAGCTGTCTGATATTTCTTTCATAGGTATTTATAAGAAAATATATGTTACCAGAGCATTTAAGGTTTCCATTTCTTAGCAGGGATCCATTTTGACACAGGATTCTTCTTGTGTACTTACCAAAATACCAGAAAATCTTTATACAAAAATTGAGAATTTTGTTCAAAAAATTACATTAATAGAATACAGATAACATAGGTCTCAAAGGGTAAAATTTTTGAAAAGTAAAAAGTGATTGTTATATATTTTCATTCGCGAACACAGTGAAAAATTGAAAAAATTCCATCATATACATTTTTTTTCACAAACACTGACTCCATAGGCTTTTGCTTGCACAATTATTTGCCCTCTTACCATAACCTGGTACCTATTTTCAGTTGTACAGAAGCAGAGAAAAGGAATTCCTTCCACAGTTTCCTCAAGATGGAAATCCAACATACTGCAGTGATGTTCCTGGACTGAGGGAAAAAAATTAATATTGAAAACAATGTGAGTGAGGGACACTATTGACTCATCCAAAAAAAAAAAAGTCTGAAAAGCTGTGATACTACACAATGGCAGCAAGTATGCTTCATTGCTTGTAGGTAGGGCTTCTGAACACTTGAAGGAAAACTGTGAAAATATGCACCTTATCATCAATAAACTTAAACTACAAGGATTAAGAACATTCAAAAAGTGGTGATCTGAAAGTTCTCTCTTTGCTCTTTTTGCAGCAAGGAGGATACAGGAAATACCCATGCTTTTTGCGTGAAAGGGAAATCCACATAGGACTGATCAGTGGAGCCAAAAAAGGTGGCCAATGAGAACATCTTTGCAACCTTTTAGCCTTCTAAATGTTAAGCACAACCTGCACCTTCTTATTCATCTGTCTTCATATCCTCCCTAAAACAAATAGCCCTTAAGTGCATATAGACAGTACTGGCTGATGACTGGAGCATGTGGCCTCATATGAAAAACCCTATTTATCATAATGATGGTGGAACCACACCCTTCAAGCATGTCCTAATTACTGTGTCCCCCTATGTCCTCATAGATTGTAATCTTTCGAGCAGGGCCGTCACCCTTCCTGTAACTGATCAACTATGTATTACTTTGTATTGTCATTATGGTCTGTATATTGCCCCCCTGTTTAATTGTAAAGCGCTGCAGAATATGTTAGTGCTATTTAAATAAAAATGTATTATTTATGATTATTATAACCTGGACGCAGGGACATAGTTAGGAAAGTTTAGTTGATCCCACTAAAGTTTTCCTGTCAACACTGCAAATATAATCTTGGATTCATGAAGCAGTTTGTGAAAATATGGACAAACTTAAGTACTTGTGTACCAAGTTTCAGGGACTGTCTAAACTAAAACTAAAGACATTTTTCTGGGTCCCGCTATTTAGAAACTCTTGACAGACAATGTGTTCGAAACTAAAATTAAAGCTGTTGAGAAAAGGCCTTGGGATTCTAGACATGAAGAAATGTACAGGTATCAAAAAAGGTCCAAAACTTAAGTCCATCGTGGAGAGCATGCTGAAACATTTCAAAGCCTTAGGCTAGGGTACACCAGCGTCCGCCACTAGCCTGACGAATCCATTTGAAACTTAGAACTTTTCAGCCTGAGCGCATAGCATTAACGTAATATAACGCTGTGCTCAGGTTACCTATTAATTGCTAGGTTACCAGTAAACAAGCGCAGCCGGCAGCTTCACTCCAAAGGACCGGATATGGGCTTTTGCTGAGCACACAGGAAAACGCTGCAAACTTCGTTTCCTGTGGACTCTGCAAAAGCACATACCTGGTCCTTCTGAGTGAAGCTGCTGGTGGCGCGAGGGGTCTGGTAACCATAGAGATCAATATGCAGCCTGAGCACAGTGTTACATTACGTTAACGCTATGCGTTCAGGCTGACAAAATCTAAGTTTTAGATGGAATTCTCAGCCTGAGGGCTGACGCTGGTGTGACCCTAGCCTTATGTTGTCTGATGAATTTGAAGTTACATTTTTTGACATTGCAATTTGGACTACTTTCCTGAAAACTTTGGTGATGTTAACAAAGAGCAAGGATAGGGATTTCATCAGGATATCAAGGAGATGGAACCTGAACATAGTGGAGGACTACTGCTGGATGCTTCACAGAAAAGATCTGCAGACCTTCTATAAGGCTAGGACCACATTTGAGTCTGCTTTTTTGTACGACAGATCCTTTTAAGCCCGTGTTTGCAGGCGTTTCGACTTCCGTCATTCATATTAATCTATGGCAGCGTTACAATACGTAACACTTCGGTAACACTGTCGTCATGTAACTCTATGCCAGATCCGTCATTCCAAAAAGCAGACGCAAATGTGGCCCTAGCCAAAGAGAAAAGATATCAAGAGATTTGAAGAGAAAAGGTGCAATAATTATTTTCAATAAAGTTGAAAAATTAATGTTCAATACATTTTTACATATAATATTGTAAACATTTTTGGCTACAATTTAGATTACTCCTGTACATAATGTTACATTCGCTTTTTGCAAAAGCCCTACGTGATAGTTAAAAAATATATTTTTTTTTAAATCAGGGCATATGAAAATATAAGAATCAATCATTTAATTTAAACAAAAATTAATAAACCCAAATTCTGCATACCTGTGTTTTTATTGGCTATGTTACAACAAGTTTTTACTTTGTGCCCTGCAACATACAGGGGCCCATTCTTGTGCAGGTTTCTACCTATAAAATTCACTCTAAATATTGTTGTTCCTATTTCCATTTCTTTTTTTCCATAAGTTGCAAAGTTATGATTTTTTTTATATTGCCTAATTTTGCTTATTTCTCTCTCAAATAAATTGATGTGCTGTTTCAAAACTCAGTTTTAGAAGCTCATTTTGATTGCTGCTCAGCTTGAGCTATACTCTGTATTGAAACAGTCTGAATCTCTGTGCTCCTCTACACCTTCATACTAATAAAGGGAAATTTCAATACTATGACTAAATTCCAATTTTGGATTTTGCTTAACAATTGTTTAAAGAAGCCTCTAAAGCAGGGGTGGGGAACTCCAGGCCTCAAGGGCTGCCAACAGGTCATGCTTTCAGGATGTCCTCAGTATTGCACTGTTGACGGCCCTTGAGGCCTTGTGTTCCCCACCCCTGCTCTAAAGGTACTGTGCATGAAACATCATTGCATCATTGAGCTTGGAAGAGAAGGAAACAAAATAGGGCAGGGGCGGAACTACCGTGGTGCAGCTGGTGCGGCTGCACCAGGGCCCCACCGGCTAGGAGGCCCCTTCAACCTTGCAGGGGGCCCCCCAGCCGACCCCCGAAAGCCATTGTCAGAGGAGAGGAGGCTCAGGCAAGGGAAGCAGAAAGCTTCCTGCTTCCCTTGCCTGATCCCACCCCTCCTCTCCTCTGCCCCTCCGGCTCCCAGCGCGGCTAACCAGGTAGGAGAGCCGCCGCAAACCTCTCCGCCGGCCGCCAGCACCACATCGCAGCCCCCCCTCTTCCCTGGACCGCGCCGACGGCCGACAGCACCCCCCGCATCCCTCCCGGACCGCACCGACGGCCAACAGCAACAACCCCCTGCTCCTCAACATGGCTGCACCAGGGCCCCCTGGGGTAAAGGTCCGCCAATGAAATAGGGTAATGAAGTATATTACAAAACAAACATAACCTTTCAATGCCTACAATGTAAAAAATGTTTGGTAACTCTTTAATCGAAAACATTTATTATATGATTATGCTAACATATGACACAGTGTTGATCAGGATTGAGAATATACAAATATAACAATAATCCAAACGGGAGAGACGTTGGGCACTAACGCACAATAAAAGCAAAAGCCTGTGTCATATTTCTGACTAAAGCCTGTAGTGTAGCCTTGCGGTGCTGGCATACACAAGATCAATCAAAGTTCAGCAAAAAAGGCAAAAAAGCTGCACTCACCGGCAGTGGATCTTTTCTTTATTCATAGTCCAAATACATATTATGCGACCATGTGAAGCAGGGAGGGGAGTGCGAGGGAGGCGGACGACGGTTCTACCGTTTCGCGGTCGTGTACCGCTTCTACGGCGTCTGTCGTCATGTCCAGATTTAAATACACCCGGGCATGGCGTCACTACCGTCCGTAGTTAAAAACATGTGATATACATTAAAACACATACTATTAGTTATAAACTAATACAAAGTAGAGTGCAACATATACTAGAATACCCACTATTATGTTATTCAAGTTATAACTTGTAAAAAATACAAGTTCACGTTAGCACTGCCGTCTATGCAATATCGGCTTTCATGCGCGTCTCGTTTCCCAGGTAACTACCGTACATCTTATACAAGGCGGGCATTTTCCTAAGGTTCTTACCATAGTATACCTACTATCCACGCTATATTTCTACAGACTCAATTACAACGAACATCATTCCTCGCTAAACACTGTAGTCGGAAACGACTGCAAGGGGCGAGTGGACATCTAGGTAACTACTATACACTTCACTACATATATAATAAACAATTTTATGATCTTTCAATTTTAAAATTTTGTCGTTTTATAATATTATAAGGGACAGTTGCCTCTGAAAAAATATTTATGTTACTCTGTTCTATTTCTAACAGCAAATTTTTGAATAAACTGAAAATGACTTATTATACTGTTATGAATATTAATTAATCTGAAATTTCTTACTCCACTGTAGATATACAATCAATATATCTACTAAGATCTAAATAATCCTCTCCTAAAACAGGTAAATGGAAAATTAGATCATAGGAAAACAGCTAGATCGTTTTTGTCATTTAAACCCAACGGGCCACAGGCTTTCGTCTCAATAATCCATCTACTTTCTTTTCTTAGTAGTGACTTATGTGTATCACCACCACGACTGGATGGTTCGATATGCTTAAGACCTGTGAAAGTTAAAACATCAGCATTGCCCCCATGCGACTCACGTACATGTTTTATCAACTTCGGACTCCCAATCCCAGTTGATATGGATTTATGATGTTCTTTAAATCTCTTGACCAGCTCTCTTATTGTTTTTCCAATTTAAAACCGCCAACATGGGCAGAAGATTGCATAAACAACCCAAGAGGTTTTACAGCTTATAAAGGAGGTTACATTATGAAGTTTGTCTCCTATTTTAATAGGGTTATCTGTCTCATGATTTTGGCAGAAACGGCAGTTCCTGCATTTAAAATTTCCTTTAGGTCTTCTTATATCAAGCCAAGTCTTCTCTTTTTGTGTACTTATTCTATTCTTCACCAAGATATCTTTAAGATTATCACATCTTTTATAGGAGATTATAGGTTGGCCTAGACCGGCCATACTCAAATCTCTATCTCTCTCTAACACGTGCCAGAATTTCTTAATGGCTCCAGAAATCTTATGGTACATGGGGCCGTATTTAAAAGAAAAGACAAAATGTTTGTTGTGATTCTTACTCCCCTTTTTTTGCTGTATCCCCTTTACTGCTCTGTTTTTGGTTTCTTGTATCAAAGTGTCTGGATAGCCTCTATCCTTAAAGTTATTCTCCAGATTTTTAAACTGTTCTTCACAGATTTCTTGTGTGTTATTCATTTTTTTAACTCTGAGGAACTGGCTATAGGGTAGAGCTTTTTTTAGTATGATAAGGATGGGCGCTTTTGTAATGTAATAACGTGTTTGACGACGTCGGCTTCCTATACAGTGACCTTACAAGTGTACCGCATTTTAGATTCAATTTAACATCCAGGAATTCCAAACTTTTATCTCCATACACTGAAGTAAATGCCATATTATAATTATTGGAATTGTTAATAAACGCGACGAAAGCAGAAAATTCTTTCTCTTCGCCCTCCCATATGACAAATATGTCGTCTACATACCTAATAAATAATTTAATATACTTCAGGTACGGGTTGGAATTACTGTAAATGAGGTGATCTTTGAGGTGGGCCAGGAACAGGTTAGCTAGTGTACAGGAGACCGGAGTCCCCATAGCTGTACCGGAGATCTGTTTGTACCAGCTGTCATTAAACATGAATACATTGTGGGTCAGAATAAATTGTAGGGACTCACAAATAAAGTCGACGGTAAGTGTGTCCTGATCTTCTATTTGTAGAATATCTCGAATTACTGAGACGGCCAGATCCTGTGGAATCTGGGTATAGAGGCTCTCCACGTCTATGGACGCCATACTATACCCGGGTTGCCACTCAAAATCGTCTATGCATGTTATAAAATCACCCAAATCTTTCACGTAAGATGGTATTTTTTTCAGCAATGGTCTTAGTACCTAATCTGAGGAAAGTCAATAGTAAGCAAGTCAATCAGGGCACTTAGCGGGGCCAAGGTCATGGTTGAATTCCCTTCCAGGAATGGCGATTTCCCACCGGGGGTGCACAGCCAAAGTACCAGCGATAGCAAATAAAAAGGAGAAGGGCGGCACTCACCGGGTAAACGAGATGGTCTCTTTATTCCAAATATCGGAAACAAGCAGGGTGCAGGGAGGGGGCAAGAGGAGCCGCCGGACTACGGCACCGTTTCGCGACACGTGTCGCGAAACGGGTCCAGTGCCTGGACCCGTAGAAGCGACACGTGTCGCGAAACGGGTCCAGGCACTGGACCCGTAGAAGCGACACGTGTCGCGAAACGGTGCCGTAGTCCGGCGGCTCCTCTTGCCCCCTCCCTGCACCCTGCTTGTTTCCGATATTTGGAATAAAGAGACCATCTCGTTTACCCGGTGAGTGCCGCCCTTCTCCTTTTTATTTAGTACCTAATCTATAGACTGAGAAAGAGGTTCGGTTACAGAACCAATCCCGGATACAATAGGGCGCCCGAGTGGGTTCGTAATCGACTTATGTATTTTAGGCAAACAGTACCAAAAGGGTTTCCTAGGGAATTCAAAAATTAATTTTTCTGCTAACTTCTTACCAATTGTTTTATTACAGACATATTTCCTGAGTAAATTTCTTAATTCATTATTAAATTTATGAGTGGGATCACTTGCAAGTTTAATGTATGTATCAGAAGAGTTTAGCTGCCTCATAGCCTCTTGGATGTAATCATTCTTTTTTAATAAGACTACCCCTCCCCCTTTGTCTGCTTTTTTGATCAGGATATCCTCCCATTTCAAGATGATATCTAGAGCTATTTTTTCATTTTTAGACAAATTGGATTTGGGTTTAGGGTAAATCAAATTGATTGATTGTATATCTACAGTGGAGTAAGAAATTTCAGATTGATTAATATTCATAACAGTAAAATAAGTCATTTTCAGTTTATTAAAAAATTGGCTGTTAGAAATAGAACAGAGTAACATAAATAGATTTTTCAGAGGCAACTGTCCCTTATAAAATTATAAAACGACAAAATTGTAAAATTGAAAGATCATAAAATTGTTTATTATATATGTAGTGAATTGTATAGTAGTTACCTAGATGTCCACTCGCCCCTTGCAGTCGTTTCCGACTACAGTGTTTAGCGAGGAATGATGTTCGTTGTAATTGAGTCTGTAGAAATATAGCGTGGATAGTAGGTACACTATGGTAAGAACCTTAGGAAAATGCCCGCCTTGTATAAGATGTACGGTAGTTACCTGGGAAACGAGACGAGCATGAAAGCCGATATTGCATAGACGGCAGTGCTAACGTGAACTTGTATTTTTTACAAGTTATAACTTGAATAACATAATAGTGGGTATTCTAGTATATGTTGCACTCTACTTTCTATTAGTTTATAACTAATAGTATGTTTTTAATGTATATCACATGTTTTTAACTACGGACGGTAGTGACACCATGCCCGGGTGTATTTAAATCCGGACATGACGCCAGACGCCGTAGAGGACCCGTAGAAGCGGTACACGACCGCGAAACGGTGAACCGTCGTCCGCCTCCCTCGCACTCCCCTCCCTGCTTCACATGGTCGCATAATATGTATTTGGACTATGAATAAAGAAAAGATCCACTGCCGGTGAGTGCGGCTTTTTTGCCTTTTTTGCTGAAATACAAATATAACATGTAATAATTAAAAATACGGGTGGGAAAAGTTGAGGTGAAACTTAAAAATTTTGTTACATTTGTTGAATAAATATTCAATTAAGTTTCTAATTGTATTACCTTATGATTTTTAAAAGAATATTGAGGGGATATTGTTGGTATTTTGTACCTATTGTTAGGAATAACAGGAATACCAATATTGTTTGGTTTACTACTTTAGTTTAGTTGTTCCCTAGTGCTTTGACATACCGGAGTCTAATTAATATTCTTTATTTATTATTCTTTTATGTGTAATTATTGTGCATTACTATTCTATAATGAATTTCACTCAGCATTGTAGTATATTTATGCAACTATAATTATCATGTTGTATATAATGGTTAGTATATTTAGACAATTCCATAGCTAAACAAGAAAAGGAAAAAATATTGAAAGCATAATTTTCTCACTCTATTAAAATAAAGAACCCATTGTGTATTGTAAATGATAGCTACATTAAACAATACACATTCTTCAGATTATTTTATTAGGTTGGGGAGAAGGAGTGAAAATTTACTGTAAACTGTTAGAATCAGATAGTTTGCTGTATTTCTAGCTTTTTAGATATTGCTGTTTCCTTAGCTGCTTCATTTCATATTTCAATGCTTGCTGTATTACAAAGATTCATCTTCTCTATTGTTATTTTATATCCTTTTCTTTTTTGGGTTCAGATAATGCTGATAAGTAATGTTATGTTACAAATCAAAGCATCCACTATTTCAATTTTTTCAAGCTACAAGATTTACTTAGTCATAAATATGTTATCAAATAAAAATAAATGGAAAATTATTTTCACCCGAGCTTTTTGACATTGTAATCAAGCTTATGCAACTTAAATAAAGGGTTAACACTGTCCCATTATTATGAGAATTTATAAGTAATAATTGATCTATCTACCCCTTAGAAAGTCCTACGAGTGCACCAATTATAAAGTCAACTGCCAAAATGCTGGACTGTTCTTACATCTGCTGGTAACAGTATACTCAATGACTGTAGCCATTGCGTGAATGATCTCATGACTAAAAGATCCAGACTGTGACACCCCGCTCACAGCAGGCTTTTGCCACAGGAGCGCACCAGTTCTGGCAGTTCTCTATGTCAGGAGTGTAAGTCCCACTCCAGCCACCAAAGCCAATGGGGACAATAATCATTGATTATAATAAAGTTGTGGTTTGAAGAAACTCAAGCTGCCCCTCACCAGGTTCACCCATAGTCCATTCATGAGTGTGAACAGACCTACAAGACCGTGTATGTAAAACATATAATAGCCATATGCCATTTTTATATGAATGCTTGTAAAAGAGAAGGCCTCACATGCTGATAGCCCTCTGAAAAGTTTGATTTAAAAAAAATATATATTATCAAAAATAAATAATAAAATAAAAAAATATTTAAAAAATAAATAAATATTAAGGATGTTTTAAGGACATTGGAATCTTCCTGGACTTCACAGCTGCTGCCACATATGGCACTGTTTTCAAAATTGACACCCTGCAAAACACCTACAAACTCCAGAAAGCTTACAAAAGTTAATTTAAAGCTCACATAAAATTCTACAGCTTGATACAAGCCAGTAGACCCGATGGCGCTAACACTGCTTACCATAAGGTTAGGTGTTGTTCTCAACCAATGAGTCTTCTGGGGAGTGTTTTGGCCCCAAACAATCAAGGAATGTTTGAGGGTAATTTTACATTTTTTTACTTTTTTCCCAAATAGAGCCAAATTCCCAATTTTATTGTTAAACTAGTAAAAAGGCCCAATGCTATCGCATCGGGAGTGTGGTGAAATGAATATTGTGTACTCTATTAGCCTGTATATACACCTCAGCAGTCTGTATATACACCCCATTAGTTTGTATGTGCACCCCAGCAGCCTGTGTGTATACCCCAGCAGCCTGTATATACACCCCAGCAGGCTGTATATAGACCTTAGTAGCTTGTATGTGCACCCCAGCAGCCTCTGTATGTACCCCAACAGCGTGTATATAGAGCTCATGAGCTTCTATGTTCACCCCAGCAACCTGTGTATATACCCCAGCAGCCTGTATATAGACCCCGTCAGCTTCTATGTGCACCCCAGCAGCCTGTATATAGACCCCATCAGCTTCTATGTGCACCCCAGCAGCCTCTGTATATACCCCAGCAGCCTGTATATAGAGCCCATGAGCTTCTATGTGCACCCCAGCAGCCTCTGTATATACTCTAGCAGGCTGTATATAGAGGCCATCAGCTTCCATGTGCACCCCAGCAGCCTGTATATAGAGGCCATCAGCTTCTATGTGCACCCCAGCAGCCTGTATATAGAGCCCATCAGCTTCTATGTGCACCCCAGCAGCCTCTGTATATAGTGCAGCAGCCTGTATATACACCCCATCAGCTTGTATGTGCACCCCAGCAGCCTCTGTATATACCCCAGCAGCCTGTATATAGAGCCCATGAGCTTCTATGTGCACCCCAGCAGCCTCTGTATATAGTGCAGCAGCCTCCAGCAGACAGTTTAATAAAAAAAAATAACAATGATACTCATCCTTGGACTTTGTTTTGTTTTCCTCCTGTGCAACGTTGTTGTTCCTCGTTTCTTCCTTCCCCTCACTGGCCCTGCAGGCTGGGAGATTGCATTGTTTCCTGCTTCCTCCTCGGCATGCCCCACCCACCTCTCTGCTTAGCTGGTTCCGGATTGGATGTGGGTGCTGCTGGGGGAGTGGTGCGGGCACGTCCCTTGGATACCCGACCGCTGCCTTAGCAACGTGACAGGGACTGTGAGAGAAGCTGTGTTAGAGCTTAAATGGAGGTGAAAAAGAGCAAATGGAGGTGAAAATAATGATTGAGGGATGATGGGACGATGTGTGTGGGCGGCGGTGGGCCCCTGTTTGAGGTCAGGGAGCCAGCACTTGGCCGGGTACACCGTGTGTTGACGGTGGCCCTGAGTGTGAGGCAAGCGGCGGCTCGCAATGGCGCATGCGTGCCATCGCTCGCAGCGCCGCAAAGGATTCTGGGATAGTGGCACAGTGGGCGGAAACGAAAAACTGGTGTTTATGTAAGTAGATTGCTCTGGTCTGTTCACTTTGCTCCTATTCTCTTGCTTGTGGGAATTAGATAACAGGTGGGGAGAAGATTGATAGTTTAATTTCTCTATCTTCTATATTGCCTGTCTTGGCATATCTCGGACTGCAATCAGCTGACATCTGAGTGCAGCAGGATGTTTTGCAAATACCCATAAACTTGAATGGGTGCGTGACGTCAAATACATGCCGCTATTCACAGCATGCTGTGATTGTTTTCTTGTGCCCAATCGGCACCGTTACACGTCGCAACATTGCATGCAATGCAGATCTGCATTGCCTCATAATGTTACACTGGTAAAACATTGGATGTCACTCGAGGGGGTTACTTGCTAGTGTGAGCGAGCACATTGAGTGCAAAGAGATCTATCCTGTCTCAATGGAGATGATATATGTATGCCACAGTGATTCTATGCCAGCAGAGCATGCACAGTATTGGCAAAACTATAAACCCAAAGGACCACTGTTCAAAATTTGGACCCCTCTACCTGCCTGTTTGTCAGACGTATGGTCCCTTGTATCATTCTAAATCTTATCAAGACTTATGTGTTGCCCCCCATTTATTATGTAGCAATTGCCCCCAACCTGTACTAATGTTCCACATAATGGGCCCCTTCCACATATATACAGTAGATGTCCATATATTTAGTGATGTGTAATAATGAGAAATGACGCAGGGAAAAAATATTGATCATATGAAGAAAGAGAGGTGCTAAAAGCTGTTGTTCTCTAATAATTAAAAAAATTATTCTCACTTTCTCCTCCTCCTCCAATGCTTGGTGTCCTTTTCTATAACTAATACAGATGTAGGCAGCTTACGTCAATGAGCCTTTTGAGGGCGAGATGTATGACATCACTGCTATGGAAGACCTTTAAATGGCTTTCCAATTGCTCTGATTAATAATGTGTGTTGTGGTGCAGGAATCTGACTGGTATTTGCACCACAATACATTTGAACTGAATATGCATCCTGGTACACACATTAAGCTGAAAATAAGCTTTCTACTCTTTTCTCTCTCTCCATGTAGAATACTAATACTTGGGGTGCTGCAGCAGCCATGTAAATACCTAAATAGTAGTTGTGGCTTATCACAATTAAGCCAGGTGAGCTGATTGTCCACTTGTTTATCTTACATTAACCCCAGATAACACCTTTTTGTGCCACTATTGCTTTTACAGTAATCTTTCTTTGTATCTTTCCAATAGAGTGTAAAGGCTAGGTCTCACATAACGATATCGGTAACGATATCGTCCTATTTGTGACGTAGGAACGATATCCTTACCGATATCGTTGCGTGTGACTGATAGCAGCGATCAGGCCCCTGCTGTGAGGTCGCTGATCGTTGCACAGGGCTCCTGACCATTTTTTGGTCGTTGGCCCCCCGCTGGTCACCACACATCGGTGTGTGTGACCGGCGGGGGCAGCGATCAGCGACCTGTCAGGATCCCCCGCCATGTCACAGCGCCGCACAGCAGTGCTGTAACATGACATCCAGGGTGACAAGGGGCTTAGAGACCCGCTTGTTTACCATGGTTACCGGCACCCGCCCGCTTCCGAGTTGCGGGGAGCGAGCGGGTGCATCCTCTCCTATCCTGTCCCTCACTATTCTCATCTCTCCCTGCTATTTCCCTGTTCCCTACTCTATCCCCTATCCTAAACCCTAATCCTATCCCTCTCCTTGTTCTAAATAAAGAAAATCCCCCCCGAGGCTCACCGGCATCAGAGGCTCCCATACCGGCATCTCTGTAATGGAGATCTCAGGGGTAAAGGACCTGTGATGAGGTCACAGTCATGTGACCGGCCTATACTATACAGTATACAGTATAGGCGGGTCACATGACTGTGACCTCATCACAGGTCCTTTACCCCTGAGATCTCCATTACAGAGATGCCGGTATGGGAGCCTCTGATGCCGGTGAGCCTCGGGGGGGGATTTCTTTATTTAGAACAAGGAGAGGGATAGGATTAGGGTTTAGGATAGGGGATAGAGTAGGGAACAGGGAAATAGCAGGGAGAGATGAGAATAGTGAGGGACAGGATAGGAGAGGTCGGCACCCGCTCGCTCCCCGCAACTCGGAAGCGGGCGGGTGCCGGTAACCATGGTAAACAAGCGGGTCCCTAAGTGCAGGAGAGACCCGCTGTTACTATGGTTACCAGCGTCCGTCCGCTCCCAGGATGCAGGGAACGAGCGGACGCTGGGTACCAACGATCTGGCTGCCCAGAGGTCGCTGGTGAAGTCTGTCAGTGTGACAGCTCACCAGCGACCTGATAACGATGTGTCAACGATGCATCAACGATGCTGATCGTTGTCGGCATCGCTGACACATCGTTATGTGAGACCGGGGCTTAAGGGCCCCTTTGCACATAGCGAAGCTCCAGCGATAACAACAATACGACCTGGTAGCAATTGCTGGTGTGTCACTAACTTGGTCGCAGGTGAGATGTCAAACAGTAAGATCTCATCAGCAACGCTGCAACAATATGGAACGATACGGCTTTCATTGGGAACTTGTCACTCTCAGACGTAGTATTGAGAACGTTGGTCGTTGTCCCAGTCAAACACACCGATGCAGCATGCCCAGCGGGAGACCGATGATGAAAAAATGGTCTAGAATGGTTTGTCACGATCAGCGTTCTCACAGCGGGGGCCTGGTCGCTGCTACGTGTCACACATAGCGAGGTCGCTGTTATGTCACAAAGCCTGTGACGTAACAGCGATATCGCTAGAGATATCGTTATTTGTGAAGCACCCCTAAGCGTCTATGATCAACAGGGTCTCCTGAAGAGTTTAAACATTTATCGTCCTCTTTCACTCTCTTTCATTTGCCTGTAAAGTGTTGAAGTGTTAGCTCTCATTGTTAGTGAGGTTCTCTCTCTTTCATTTGTAAAGTCTAAGCTCATAATGTCAATGGGGTTCTTTGCTTCTCAATCTCATCTTCCTCATTGTAATTAGCGCAAATATATTTGCTGCAAAACCAATTTTTTTAGAAAAATTTGCCGAAGTTGGCAAATTCGAATTACAATAGATGCTCTCATCTTTAGCAGAAAACTTTCATGGGAAAATGCAGATTATTGCAAACACATATAACTCTCTGAAGAATGTGCATTTATCAAAAGTACAAAAAGCTTTTCATACCTGTAAGTTTGCAAGTGAAATTTGTATAGAACTGGAAAAGTTCCCATTTCTGTTTTTCCAGAAGCTTTTAGATTTGTCTTTAGTCAAGATCAGAAATGCATGTAGTGTTTTTCAGATGGAGCAATTGCCCTGGGTAAAAGATATTTATAGATTCTTTCCGACTTAACATTTGGATGAATGCTTCATTTCCCAGTGACGGCTCAAAGTTTACACTGTGTTAGTTTGTAAAGAATATGACACAGCTACTGCACATACAAGTTGCTAATAAGAGTTTGGATCACAGCTTTTACACCGAGAATTATTTTATTGTGCCAGTTCAAATAAAACAAGACTTGTTTCAATTTTCACTGAAACTTAACTATTTGGATAGTTTGGCACAAAATTCCTGGCTGCAATATTCATTTATTACAAGATTTGCATTCATGTAAATATTATAACTATAGAAAACTAACATGATAAGTTTTACAGAGTATACTGGAAAGGTAAAAATGGCGCAACATAGGGCTTACCCGTATAGAGAATCAATTCAATTAATTAGGTAAAGGCTCACCTAATTGTGTTGTGTAGAGCCATAACCACTGTGTGCACATAGGGTATTACCTTAATATAATGGTCTGCAGCAGGCACCCATACAGCAGAAATCCAATATCTATTTTAAGAGAAAATGGGTTAAAATACCATCCACCAAACTCCCATCCACCAAATTAATGATTCTTCCACGATTCTGCTTTTACGGGATATGTGATTTATTTCAACACGTTTCAGGGCATGCAAGCCTCTTCTGCAGGAAAAATCATAGATGTACAAAACGCCCTGTAACACATTGAAATAAATCACATCTCCTGTATAAGCATAAACTAGATTATGAAGGAAGAGTTTCAAATAATTAGTGGGTGTGGGAATTATTCAAATCTTTATTTTAGATGTATCAAGAAAAATTAGCCCAAAATCATTATGGTACATAAAATATAAAATGTGAACACCGAATTAAAAAATGAAGATGTCTATACATACAATAATTAATATTTAAAATAATAAAATCTAAATCTAAATATTGTTTTTATGTATTCCAGGCTTTATAAAACGTTTTAGGGTTTTTTGATCTAGTAGTGGAGGGGCAATATTACACCTACTAACTAGTTGTGGAGATAAAGAATGAGGATGATGCCATTCAGCACAACTTACCAAGGTGAGCCTACTGTTATAGTGGTAGTCTGATTTTGATCCCAGATGAGACCATAATGCACTCTTTATTGTCTTTTACAGCTAGGTATATACACCTGCTAACTAGAACAGAGCAGTTCTTCAAACAGTATATTTCAGTCTTAAGTGTCTGACCTGTCTGTGCATTGCATGGATATCTCCTGGAGCTCCACAAGAACTATGTAATAAAAATCTACTATTGTCATGGCACAGTAGGGAAATCAAATACTTTCCATCAGGCTCCTCCTCGACAAAGCACCTAGTAGCATTACGACCCGTAATCATCTTGTTGTAAGGGATCTTACCAACAAAAAAGGATGATCCAAAGAAATCAATTGTTTTAACTTGGTTATGACAAGACATGGTTATTAAATACAATATAGGGAACCTGTCAGCTACTTGATGTCTCCAAATTTATGACTACTTTTCCCTGCAGCTTACTACTACTATTCTAATCATCCCTGTCTGACCTACTACTATACTGTAATAATGGAGAAAAATCATTTAGAAACTTAATCGTTCTGATTGTAATGAGGCTCCCATGTAGACGTTTTGGCTGTTCTGCCAGCATTCATGTCCACCTGCATTCCCTGGTTATTACGCCCGGGTGGGCATGACAAACTAACTTACAAGCACTTCCCATGTGAATTGTTTTTACTTCCTCCAGGTATGATGTGACAATGCCTCATTCCTGGTCCTGTGCTTTGTGGGGGATTATCGGGTACAGTGAGCGGCTTCAGAATGTGCAGTGTGCATGCTCTGAAGCCCGCAATTACACCCAATACTGACCCACAATGCACAGGACCGGTAATGATGCAACCATCGCGTCATACCTGCAAGGAGCCAATACAATATACAGTAGACAAAGGAGCATGTTTGTAAATTAGGTTATCACGTCTACTGGATAACCAGGGAACGCTAGAGGACATGGCAGAACAGCAAAAATGTCTAACCGGAGCCTCATTGCAATCTGAAATTGTAAGTTGCTAAATGATTTTCTCCACTATTACAGTACAGTATTAGCTCAGACAGAGATGATTAAAATAGTACTAGGAAACTGCAGGGACAGATATTCATAATTTTGGGGCATAAAGTAGCTGACAGGTTCCCTTCAAGGCTTAATTCTACATTGTGCTTTTGGTGAGTTTTTGATTTTTAGGTTACTTGCAGCTTACTTCAGTATTTTGTGTTTTTCTGTACATGCATTATTATCTCATCTTTGACACTGGTTTTTGTCTCTTGCTGGTATGTCGTGTTTTAAACAAAGCTGTTTTGTTTTTAATACTTCATTGTATTTGGTTTGACAAAACTTTATTGATGTACTCATGTGCAGATTACATGTGTTGTTGATGCATTTCCACAAAAGAAATGCACTCAAAATGCATCTGCATCTTTTATTTGTATTTTTTTTTGCATCAAATGAAAGTCTATGGGAGAACTCTGCACATAAAAGTCAACATACCTGCAAGAGAAATTGCCATGTTGTGGATTTTAAATATGCACTGCAGGACAGTTTGCCTTCAGTAAAGCAGAAGCATAATGAACATGAGATTACTATAAATCCCACCCACTTTGCTGAAACTGTAATGGTACATTTACACCCGGCCACAGGAAGGTAGGAACAGGCAGGCATCGGACACAATTGTGCCTGTTGCCTTGAAAAGACCACGATATGGCTGCGTGTAATTCAAGACTTTCCTTCCTTCAAGGAAGACACGGGAAGGAAAGTCCTAAATTACACGCCGCCACATCGTGGTCTTTTCAAGGCAACAGGCTTAATTGTGTCCGATGCCTGCCTGTTCCTACCTTCCTGTGGCCGCATGTAAATGTACCATTAGAGGCTTCGTTTTTGTTGCAATAAAAATTTGTAGCATAAAATAGTCATTAAAAACTCATCACAGGCACACAGCTTAATAAGTTTGGAAATGCTTGATCACTGTTTCAGAATCAATTGACAATATGTTTAATAAGCCCTTAAGTAAATTACAGTGAACCACCTAAAACATATAGCATATATGAAGCTATTATTATGATAATATCGTAATAGATATTTTTCATAACAAAAGTAATTTGTTAATTTACAAAATTAAGAAAAACATTTTCTGAAGAAACTAAGAATGATTCTTGTTCTATATTCTCAGATTATGATTCAGCTGGAAGTGAGTTAAATTAAAAAAAGATCCAGCTCTCAATGGTATATATTTTTGCAAAAGTTGGGGCTTTCTTTTTCGTCCAACATTAATTTGTGTAACGTTTCAGTCTAGGTTAACCTTTTTTGAACTTACACTACAATAATAAGAAGAAATATGGTACAAAAGCCAAAAAGAAAGCCAAAACTAAAAGTATATAGCAACAGAGTTGCTGGCTAAAGGTGTAATTCTTGAGAGTAAACATAGAAGGTAAATCAGCAGTCCAATAGAACCCAATAAACAACAGTGTATATTGTCAATAGAGAGTATGAAAAAGGAATGTAATATATGCTACATCTATATAATGAGTAAATAGCACCCATCCAACCCCAATGCTCTTACAAATAATCATAACAGAGAATAAATATCTAAAAATTTCTAATAGCACATTCAATATTAAATTAAGTTAGCTTATTAACTGCCAGTTTGTGGAGTTCCTGTTGGAAAAAGAAAATAATTAGCATAAATTCTTCCCAAAACTGGTGTTCAACGGTGTTTGGGGAGAGTTGCCTGCCAAAAAATGGAAATGGCATTATTGGCTTAGTTGATTAGGTCCATATCACTTCTGAACTATGGTGCGAATTTGACATGGTTGGTTGGTATACGGACAACAGAATAGAAATACAGAGGACTACGTCAACAATAGAGTGTACCGATGACACGACTCCTTTTAAATAAACTCAACACAATATCAGCAATCTTTCATGGATACCTCCCTTCAGACTCAGTCAATATTTCATGCTTGCTAATTTTTAGTTTATAGGTTCCAGATGCAAGACAGGCTAAAGAGGAAACCACAATGGAGAGGGGGTGGCAGTGGTATAAAAGTTCAAGTAACAACTGTGACCATGAGGTCACAAGTATGGAGGACCCATTTCTTCAATAAGAAATCTGCCAGAAAGAAGATAGCTGTACTGAAACACGTCGTGGGACTAGGAACCAGTGGCTTCAGAGGCACTGTGCAAGGTAAATTCTCTATTATGGGGTTACTTTTGTGTTAGACTGAGGGTTTGTCATTGGCTGCTTAAATTATTTATTGGAGCATAGCATATTAGAGGTCAGAATTAAATTAGTCTTAGCTTGATATCAGTATTCTATACACATTACTTTACATTATTACTAATTTTGCCCCCTTTATGCTACTTAGGCTTTTTACACACTACTTATCTCAGGCTGTACCTCTAGTATGTGTTATGATTAACGATGAACAAACCTTTTGAAGTTCAGGGTTCAGTTCGCAGAATTGACAACGGCATATGTTCAGCGAATTGTTTGACAAACAGTTCGCCATATTTCCATGCCCCATTCATATCAATGGGAGGCAAATTAAAGGCATAGAAAACACATTTAAAGGGGCCCAAAAGCTGCCAAACAGAGCTCAAACTATTTTACAGCTGAGCTGTTTTTACTCAGCAAGCTTCAGCGCAGCTTTCACCCTTCTTCCGCGCTCACTCATGAACCTCAGACATATTGAATCTTCCACCTTCCCTGATTGGTTAAAGGGAATCTATCAAGTCAAAAAACAATATGACCTTGAAACCTCTTATAGAGGGACTGGACCTTGTGCAATATATCTGATATATGCATTGTCTATAGAATAATCTGAATGATGTTTTTGCAAAAGGAGGTAACTTGCTATATCCTGTATAATAACTTCTTGTACAGCTTTGTTCAGCATATATGATGGAATTGTAACACTCAAAAAACCTTGATATATTCTTGTCAATGGAAACGTTATGGCTGTATTTGGCTATTTTAGTTGTTTTTAAACTGTGTGACTTCTATGTTGTTTGCTATTTGTTACTGAAATAAAATTTGTTAAAATGACTGAAATTGCCTAAAAGGTTGTATCGCTCTATAGACTTTCCTTTCTTTGTCTCTACATATACTATTTGGTCTAGCGATCCTTTTTTTCTATCAATATAGTATTAGTGGTGCCCTCCCTCTATCATTGTCAAAAATCCATATGTAACTGAAATCATTTTCTAATTCCTCCGGTGAAGCTCTTTCTATTCATGTAATTTTATTATTTAAAATTGCCCTGTAAACTGCAAATAAAGAGGTTCATTCCATCTGTCAATTAAAGTGAGTTATCACTTACTTCTCTGGTGCCCACTCCCCAAGGAATGAATATTCATGTAGTGACATCACTGCCTGCTCTGCACTGCCCTCTTCAACAAGCAAAGTTCAGTGGAAATTACTCATATGGGGAGGGCTGTATCCTCTTGTCTGCAGCAAATCAAATCTTCAAATTAAAACACACATAATCTTTCACAGAGATTGTACTCAGAGCAGGAGGAGACAGCCTTATCTGAAAACTTGATATGTGCCTGTCATATCATGGGTTAATATCAGCTGACAGCAAGCCCAGAGGTTAGTAATGTTGAGGCATAAGTCAGAAGTCCATTATTACTAACTAAGTCAGTAAGAAAACAAAGAACTATATCAATAAATATTTTATTTGAGAAATAACCCCAATATATTCCTTTGTCAGCTTTTTTTTTATTAAGATCGATTTGTTTAAAGTCTCCCAAAAAGGATTTAAAAAATAATAAGCAACAACTACTAAAAAATAATGAAACCCCCAAAAATGCTGAAGTAGACCCAGCACATGAAGGAAAGATCATTGACTGCATCCTCCATATGGTGGGACTGTAGGCACTGCACAACTTCCTGCAGTGTGACAAGCTAGGACTTCCCTGAGGTTGCTTCAGTTTACACAGCAAATATTACACAGCAGGGAATCCTGCTTTGCGATCTGAGAAAACCTTAGTAGTGTCAGTGCTCATAACACACGCTGTCTTACGAGAGCCACAATATGCCGATGACACACAACTATACACTTCCTCCCCTGTCCTTACACCTGCTGTATTACAGAACGCCAACGACTGTCTAACCACAGTTTCCATCATCATGTCCACTCTCTATCTAAAACTCAACCTTTCCAAAAGCAAACTTCTTCTACGTTTTGTAATCAAATGAAAAAGGCCATGCATATAACTTGTGCACACCTGGAGGTCATCTCAAAAAAATAATTATTAAATCAACACAATTGACATCAAACACAGTACAAAATAAAAACAATTAAAACCAAAGTAGGTCCCATGACCCAGGTTACATGCAATTACATAAAATATACATATTAATGTTAACCAGCCTAAAGTAGGCAAGGAACAGACCTGTAGGACAACAAGCAATATAATAAATAAAACCAAGTAATCTGATATACTCCAACCATAAATGGAAAGTGCCAGTCAGGATTCCACTAAATCATCCCAAGCTTTGTTTCAGAGCTGAAAATACCCCTCAATCAGAGCTGGTCGTTACCATCTCAATGCTAAATAAGGCAAGGAATTAAAGGTAACATTGTCCCATCACATCCATCCTTCCCAATCATACCAGTCTGTTAGCTGCAACCTGGGTATATGGAGGCCCCACGCGTTATGCTGCACAAGGCAGCTTTCTCAGTGGAATCAAAACAGAAGTATTTGAGGTCATATGAGGTCATATATATACTTACTAACTGCGTGATGATGGGAAACAGGTGACGGCAAAGTGACTTCTCAGATGTTTTAACTTTTGCAGCGGAAGTGAGCAACAGCAAAAATTTACCCCTAGAAAACAAAGCAGCCACCAATGTCATGGTGACCGGCTATACACATCCGACCTCCTGGTGGAAGCGGTTCTACTTCATAAAGATGCACAATCTCAATGCCGCTCTTGGGGACTTGTTGTGCCTAGTTGTCTAGGCAACCATGTTTGACTTCCGATTAAAACACCGGAAGCACTATAACATCACCAATGACGTTTGATAGGGGGCGTTATCCCAATGCGTGAAGCGCCGGAACCGCTAAAATAGAAATTAACCCATGCTGGTGCTGTGTAGAGTTGAATTTACTTAACTCACTCCTCCAGCAATATGACCAAGGAGCATTTCCAAAGATAAATAGAATAGAGAAACAGGATAGACAAAGTTTAGGAGAAACAGAAAGAAGGGAGAAAAAATAATTGTATGTAAAGACAAATCCATCAATCTCTCTGATTGAAAATATGTATAAGGGGGGAATCCAGCATAGTGGGGCCTATAAAGCATAGATGTTAATGGATAGTTTTAAATCTGGGCATCAGTTAGTTGGTAATGCTTTTACTACACGTAAATAATGGGCAATATATACAGTGCCTTGTGAAAGCATTTGGACCCCTTGAACTTTTCAACCTTTTGCCACATTTCAGGCTTCAAACATGAAGATATAAATTCTAATTTTTTTTTGAAGAATCAACAAGTGGGACAATCGTGAAGTGGAACGAAATTTATTGCATATTTTAAACTTTTTTAACAAATAAAAAACTGAAGAGTGAGGCGTGCAATATTATTCCTCCCATTGAGTCAATACTTTGTAGCGCCACCTTTTGTTGCAATTAAAGCTGCAAGTCACTTGGGGTATGTCTCTATCAGTTTTGCATATCCAGAGACTGAAATTCTTGCTCATTTTACCTTGCAAAACAGCTCGAGCTCAGTGTCTTTGGATGGAGAGCATTTGTGAACAGCAGTTTTCAGCTCTTTCCACAGATTCTCGATTGGATTCAGGTCTGGACTTTGACTTGGCTATTTTAACACATGGATACAGATTATTTTTGAACCATTCCTATGCAGATTTTGCTTTATGTTTGGGATCATTGTCTTGTTGGAAGATAAATCTCTGTCCCAGTCTCAGGTCTTTTGCAGACTCCAACAGGATTTCTTCCAGAATGGTCCTGTATTTGGCTCCATCTATCTTTCATCAATTTTAACCATCTTCCTGACCCTGCTGAAGAAAAGCAGACCCAAACCATGATGCTGCCACCCAAGTCTGAAAGTGGGGATGGTGTTTTGAGGGTGATGAGCTGTGTTGCTTTTACGCCAAACATATCATTTTGCATTGTGGCCAAAAGGTCCAATTTTGGTTTCATCTGATCAGAGCACCTTATTCTACATGTTTGGTGTGTCTCCCAGGTGGCTTGTGACAAACTTCAAACAAGACTTTTAATGGATATCTTTGAGAAATGGCTTTCTTCTTGCCACTCTTTCATAAAGGCCAGATTTGTGCAGTGTACGACTGATTGTTGTCCTATTGACAAACTCTCCCACCTCAGCTGTAGATCTCTGCAGTTCATCCAGAGTGATCATGGGTCTTTTGGCTGCATCTCTGTTCAGTCTTCTCCTTGTTCGATATTAAAGTTTAGCGGGACAGTCGGGTCTTGGTAGATTTGCAGTGGTCTGATACTCCTTCCATTTCGATATGATCACTTGCTCACTTGCACAGTTCTCCTTGAGATGTTTAAAACTTGGGAAATCTTTTTGTATCCATTTCTGGCTTTAAATTTCACCACAACAGTATCTCGGACCTGCCTGGTGTGTTCCTTTGTGTTTATGATGCTCTCTGCACTTGAAACAGAACCCTGAGACTATTACAGAGCAAGTGTATTTATACAGAGACTTGATTACACACAGGTGGATTCTATTTACCATTTCCAGTCATTTTGGACAACATTGGATCATTCAAAAATCCTCACTTCAAATCCTCACTTCAAATACTATTGCACATCCCACTTTTCAGTTTTTTATTTGTTAAAAAAGTTTAAAACATGCAATAAATCTGGTTCCACTTCACAATTGTGTCCCACTTGTTGTTGATTCTTCACAAAAAAATTAGAATTTATATCTTTGTTTGAAGCCTGAATTGTGGCAAAAGGTTGAAAAGTTCAAGAGGGCCGAATATTTTCACAATGCACTGCATATGTTGGTAAATATTAATTAGCAGAACAAGTCCACCATACTATGGAGCCAATAAGACTGCCCGGATAAAAGGTCGAAATGACTATCCACCAAATAAATGTGGTCTGAGTCTATGATATGTATGGCCCCAGGATTTAAGGGTAATAGTGTGTAATAGTGTGTGCGCGACCTCATTTAGGTTCTATAATGTTAAAGAGATCCTGTCACCTCCAGAACGCCTCCTAAGCTACCAAAACATGTCCCTGCAGCATCCCATCACTAATCTCACAATCCTTTTGTCTCCTAAAAGCATCCTGTGAAAGTGCATATAAACGTTTTAATACTCACTCATTAGTGATTATAATTAGCAGGGGCTATATTCTTTAGTCCCTAGGGTGTGTTGTTTTGCAGCCTGAATTATCCACCCTCTCTCTGTCTGTGTGCTCTGCTTGTGCAAGCATTGCCCTCCCCCCTCTATCACTCGCAGAATGCAAATCATTAGTCCTGCATTCAGCTCCACATCACTGCAGCACAGACAGAGAGAGGGCTGGATTATTCAGACTGCAAAACAACACGCCCTAAGTGCTAAAGAATACAGCCCCTGCTAATTATAATTACTAATGAGTAAGCATTAAAACGTTTTTATGCACTTTCACAGAATGCTTTTAAGAGACAAAAGGAATGTGAGATTAGTGATAATATGCTGCAGGGACATGTTTTGGTAGCTTAGGAGGTGTTTTGGAGGTGACAGGATCCTTTAAGTGTTATTGTAATGAATAAAAAAAAATACTAGGTTTTATGTGCAATAAAGACCAAGTACTAAAACACTTAAGGCAAAATATCGACATTCTTTATTTGTTTCATATTTCATAATGTAATAAAATTTTCAATCTATTGTAAACAATTATTCATGGCCTAACAAGTAATGTCACATCTACCTGAAGAACATCTCTAGAATCTGCCCCTTTCTCATCATAAAAACAACAAAAAGCCTCACTGTGGCCCTTATCTACTCCCACCTTGATTATAGTA
The DNA here is from genome assembly GCA_033576535.1 of Allobates femoralis. Taxonomy (NCBI): domain Eukaryota; kingdom Metazoa; phylum Chordata; class Amphibia; order Anura; family Aromobatidae; genus Allobates; species Allobates femoralis. Next base: position 204,371,674 of record JARQOC010000003.1, on the reverse strand, counting down.
ATTCTCTATTAATTGGCCTCCCCCTAAGTAGACTCTCTCCTCTCCAGTCCATCCTTAATCAGGCGTCCATGGTCTCCTATTTGGCTATCCGTTACTCGGTCACTTCCGCTCTGTGCCAGTCATTGCACTGGCTGCCCATAAACTATAGGCTCCAATTGAAATTGATTGTTCTCACCTACAAAGCTCTTCACAGTGCAGCACCTCCCTACCTCTTTACTCTCATCTTTGTCTATCACTCCACCCATTCTCTTTGCTTTGGGAGTGGCTTTAGACTAACAATTGCACTATTCCAAAACTCCCAAACCCGGCTCAAAGACTTCTCTCGAGCTGCACCAATCCTCTAAAAATCTCTACCCTCAAGAAATTAGGTCTATCCACAACTTGCATAGTTTCAGACGCTCCCCAAAAACACATCTTTTTGGGATGGCCTATCATTCTTCCTCATCGAAGTCAGACATAGCCCATTCACTCCACCAGAACCAAAAGAATAGCTAGTTACCACTCATGCAGCATTTATCTATTCCCATTCCCTAAACTTGGCTGGACTATCATTCTAAATAAGCACCTGTACTTTGTGTCACCCTCATCTCCTTGTAGCTTTAAGTTCTTATTACCAGGCCCATCATTATTTTGCTTTAATTTTTGTATATTTATAACTGTTACTTATGATTGTATATAAACATCTGAATTGTAAAGCACTGTGAAATATGTTGGTGCTGTATAAATAAAGATTATTATTATTATTATTATTATTATTATTATTATAACGAAAATAGTTCATTCAGCTTACCACCAATTCATCTATGATGCAATAAATGGAATGAGCACATTTATCCTGTGTGCAGCTCAGCTCTTTTTCTAAACTGGAAGTGATATATTGCTGTTGTGGAGGAAGTGTGCACCAGGAACAGAGGCTCACAGTGTGTGGGACCCACATGAGAGGTCCCAGGTGATCCCGGAGGGCTGCTGGAACTGACAGAGACGCACGGAGGGAGCGGTGGTGCTGGCCTTTACCTGCAAACTGCAATTCATCTGTAATGTTTAAGGCTAATAGGCAGCAATGCATGAACAGGTCCAATAATAATGATACTGTACATATAACACACTTGTACACATGCTATAAATCTGTATTCTAAATGTGTGGAATAAAAAGAAATAAAGTGATTGCACGTTTTCAAAAAGCAATATCCACAGTGTGGTGTTTCATGAGTGTGAACAGACCTATAAGACCATGCATGTGAAGCATATAATGGCCATATGCTATTTTTATATAAATTGGTATCACGTAAATGTAGAAGAGATGGCCTCGCATGCTGCTAACCCTCTGCAATAATAAAGGTTTGCTCTTCCAAAAAAAAAAATCTATAATTCAAAAGAATAAACACAATAATAAAAATAATTAAAAAATGAAATAAAATGTTAAAAAATCCCCAAAACTTAAAATAAATATTACGCTGTCTTAATTGCATGTTTAAGGGACATTATAAGGTTCCTGGACATCAATCTGCTGCCTCCTCTAGCACTGTTTCCAAAATTCACACTTTGCAGGTTTCAAAACATCTGTAAACTGTAGGAAGCTTAATAAATTATTTTAAAGTGCAAAAAAATTCTACAGGTTGAAAGAAGATATTTGGCCCTATTGGGTGGGAACACTCCTAACCATAAGGGTAGGCGTTGTTTCCAGCCAACAGGATTTCTGGCGAGTGTTTTGGACCCAAACATTCGGGGACATTTTAAGGGGTATTCTAAATTTCTAAAAAAAAAATTCCCAAACAAAGCCACGTTTGCCACATTTTTGGTAAATTCCTCAGGTTTCCGATTGCAAAAAAAATTCTAGATGTTTGTGGCAAATTTGAAATTGGTAAACATGTTTGAGAAAAGTTCACTCTTCTCTGGTTATGATGTTATTTGTATACAGCCTATCTTGGGACTTCCCTGAGGAAGGAGCTCGGGAGGAGGCTCTGAAACGCGTAGGAGGAAAATAAAGGCTGTAGCTGTACCAGACATTCCCGTGTCTGTGTTTCTTTGGCTTTGGAGCAGCAGCGCGGACACCGAAGCACTTTGTCCAAGATTCTATATCTTGGGACTATGTCACTTTTGCTTGAGGTGTTTTTGCCTTGCATGGTGTTTTTTATCCGATTTACTGTTTTTTTGTTGTGTTATACCTGACAACATTACTATTTTTTATCCTTTTTGTTTTAAAAATAAAATGTATTTTATATCGCGGAGTACACAATTTTTTTCCGATTTACATTTATATTGAACGAGGCCACACCCATTAGTTGTGTTGTTGCCAGGAACATGCATACCGCATCATTGCGGCCAGTTCCTGGTTTAGAACCCGTGAATCCTTGCAGCATCCAGTGGCGCAGTCTGCATCACGTCGAGTGACTGTGGAATTATCCGTTTAGACCGGATAACCCATTTAAGCCAAAATACTATTAGGAAATATATAAATAAATACACTAGACGTATTGTCCTATTGGGTGGGAACACTCCTAACCATAAGGGTAGGTGTTGTTTCCAACCAACAGGATTTCTGACGAGTGCTTTGGACCCAAACATTCGGGGACATTTTAAGGGGTATTCTAAATTTCTAAAAAAAAAAATTCCCAAACAAAGCCACGTTTGCCAAATTTTTGGTAAATTCCTCAGGTTTCCGATTGCAAAAAAAAAATTCTAGATGTTTGTGGCAAATTTGAAATTGGTAAACATGTTTGAGAAAAGTTCACTCTTCTCTGGTTATGATGTTATTTGTATACAGCCAATCTTGGGACTATGTCACTTTTGCTTGAGGTGTTTTTGCCTTGCATGGTGGTTTTTATCTGATTTGCTGTTTTTTGTTGTGATATACCTAACAACATTACTATTTTTTATCCTTTTTGTTTTAAAAATAAAATGTATTTTATATCGCGGAGTACACAATTTCTTTCCGATTTACATTTATATTGAACGAGGCCACACCCACTAGTTGTGTTGTTGTCTGGAACATGCATACCGCATCATTGCGGCCAGTTCCTGGTTTAGAACCCGTGAATCCTCGCAGCATCCAGTGGCGCAGTCTGCATCACATCGAATGACTGTGGAATTTTCTGTTTAGACCGGTAACCCATTTAAGCCAAAACACTATCAGGAAATATATAAATAAATACACTAGACGTATTGTCCTAAGCATGTTTTACCATGACAAAGTATATTAGCCAATTTTATGTTTTAGATTATTTTCCACAAGACACATATTACTTAAAACAATATTTTAATTGACAGAACATATCTGTTATACCAACCAAATTCCTAGCTGTTACCACGCACCATATATGCTGATTTTTTTTCTTTTACTCGCTGGGAAATGCAGGACAAAACAACCTTTCTGAGACATTAGAGGAACAAGAATGGAATAAACTAAGAGCAGCTGAAGACAGAAGCAGTTTGTTATCTTTATGGTACAGAGTGAAAGACAAATTAGAAGAAGAATGCAATGCAAGCGTTTCATTGCCTTCGCGATAATAGGGAGATAGGTCCTATTTGTTTTGACTGGATAATGTAAATGCATTCCACCTGCCAGAATTTATTGATATTGTTAAAATCAGCATGTGCCTAATTTCACAATTGCAGGTGTTTTGTTCTGATAGTTTCTATTTGTAATTTAAATTATCTCGAGGTCTTCAGATATTTTAGAAACAGGGTGAATTTGAAAAAAAAAACGAAAAAAATAAACTAATTTACAAATCAGATTTAACCGTCTTCGAAATGCAAATTTCCTGATAAAAAATATCTTCAGGTTTTTTTTTTGCAAAAAAAACATTGCAATACTGTATGTGTTAAATGGATCAACTTGCATTTTGCTTAAGTAGATCTTTAATAATTGAAAAATAATTCAAGTATTACAGGTTAACCTCTTCAAAACCTTTCCTTTTCCATCTTCTTCATTTTCTGTTTTTCCCTCCCCTTCTTCCAAAACCCATACTTTTTTATTTTCGAAGCAATTTAGACATATGAGGGCTTGATTTTTGCGGAACGAGTTGTACTGTTGAATGATTTCATTCATTTTACCATATAGTTCACTAAAAAATGTAAAACAATTCCCAGTGCGGTGACATTCCAATAAAAGATCAATCCCTCAATGTTTTTTTTTTTATTTACCATGTTCATTACAAAATTAACACATATAAAGTTTTTTTACATAACTTGGAGATAAAAGTCTAAAATTTGTAAGTAAATAAATCGATGTAAATACTTAAGTCCCAAAAAAAAAAAAAACTTTGAGAAGTATTTTAGGAGTGATACCTTTATTGGCTAACCAGAAAAATTATATTTGTAAGCTTTCAAAGATACAAAGGCTCCTTCACCTGACAAAAATATCTCCTAAAATACTTTTCTCAGTTTTTTTGGGGGGATTTAAGTATTTACATCAATTTTTCTGGCTAACACGGTACCACAATATTATTTTGTATTGCACTTTGTAATAAATAAAAAAAAATTAAAAAGGCTCATTTGCTACCTTGTTCTGCAAACTGTAACATTCTCATTTTTTGGAATCCGGGGCTAAGTCAAGGTTTATGTCTTGAGCCCTGAGAGGAAGTTTCCAGAAATACAATTTTTTGGTAGATGTTTTGATTGCCCGTTATTGAATTTTTAAGCAATATTGAGGCATTCTGGCCTTGTTATTTTTTTTTATTACTCTGTTTACTGATTGGATTAATATATTTATATTTTGATAGCTCAGACATTTTTGAATGTGGCATAACCAAGTAGGTTTTTTTTCATTTTTAATGTTGCAAAAGGTAATGATTTGAAATTTTTTTTCACATTTTTAAAAACTTTTTTTCACAATTCTTTTTTTTCCTACTACTGTCTGATTGCTTACTCCCACTGTTCAATCCTTTGTGCTGTAAAGAGCCATGCTCCAGCTCTGTACAGCACAAATGATCACCCAGGGCCAGCTCCAGGTTTCTGTGGGCCCCGGGCGAAAAAGTCTCAATGGGCCCCCTTTAGTACATATCATGGACTATAATATATATATTGCCGCACACTTACCGCAAGCCCCATAGACAATGCATGGGGCTTGCCGCAAATGCGTAGCAAGTGCAGCCGCTAGGCAGAAAATGCGGCAGATGCAGATTTTTTTACCGCAACTGCCACATTTTAAAAAAACGCCTATGTGAAGGCAGCCTTATAGGAACAGTGACTGCCGAAACCAGCAAGAGATGTTTCTGACAGTGAGTATATTACACGTTGTTAGGAGCGGGCTAAAATGCATTTGCATTCCCTTGCGCTTTTTAAAAATACCCTTCAAATGCAAAATGTTGCATTTTTGTGCATCTGAGGATGCTTGGTATATACACAAGCATCCTCAAGCACACAAATAATGCAAGCAGCTCAATGGAGCCGCACTGCCATATGGGTGGCACCGCAGCCAAGCGGAATGTCTGGCCGTCTGGATCTCTCTTTTTCCTCACCTTTCTTCTCGCTGCTCCGGTCTCCTCCGGTCACTCTGGACATATCAGCATCGTGCCCCTCCATGCTGAGCTGCAGAATGCAGACAGCGGCAGAAGAGACTCTGGAGAAGAATGCTGCTGGCAAAGGTGGCTGAGACTATAGGCGCAGAATCCGTGGAGGGCTACCACTGGTACACATACCTCCTACACACGCGGCTCTGCTCCATACACCTCCTACGCATGCGGCTCTGCTCCATACACCTCCTACCCATGCGGCTTTGCTCCATACACCTCCTACCCACGCGGCTCTGCTCCATACACCTCCTACCCACGCGGCTCTGCTCCATACCCCTAGTACCCACTCGACTCCGCTCCATACCCCTCGTACACACACGGCTCCGCTCCGTACACCTAGTACACACTCAGCTCTACTCCGTACACCTCGTACACACGCGGCTCCGCTCTGTACACCTCGTACACACAGGTCTCCACTCCATACCCCTCGTACCCACTCGGCTCCGCTCCATACACCTCGTACACACACGGCTCCGCTCTGTACACCTAGTACCCACTTGGCTCCGTTCCATACACCTATTACACACTCAGCTCTGCTACATTCACACTGTAAATCCCTCCTGACCCCACACATAAACTTCACCAAATTGCCATACACCTAGTACACACTCACCTCTGCTACATTCACACTGTAAATCCCTCCTGACCCCACACATAAACTTCACCAAATTGCCATACACCTAGTACACACTCACCTCTGCTACATTCACACTGTAAATCCCTCCTGACCCCACACATAAACTTCACCTAATTGCTATGCTGGCCATCATGATGCTCAGAGTCCTGCATACACTGAGGAGCTGGTCAAGTGACCCCTGACTCCACCCTCCATTGACATCATCACAGGTCCTGTCAGCCCAGAGTGTGCAGCTCTGTCGGCTCCCACGGAGGGAGATCTCCGGAGCTGCAGGAGGCTGAGTGCGCCCTCCCAGCAAATTACCCCCCAGCTGCCCCCTGGATATGGCCCTAGCTGTGGGGGCAGTGTGCTCAGGGGCCCCTGAGGCTAGGGTCACACTTGCATTGTGACCCTAGCCTGATGCAAGTATTTTCGGCTGCAGCACATAGCTTTTAATGCTATGCGCTGGAGCCCATAGAAACCCGATGTTTACCTTGCCAACCATTGGTTGTCAATGTAAACATCAGGTTTCTATGGGCTCCGTTGCTGGCAGCGCATAGCATTAAACGCTCTGCGCTGCAGCAGACAATATTTGCGTCAGGCTAGGGTCACAATGCAAGTGTGACCCTAGCCCTCAGGGGCCCGGTGGGCCCCCTCCAAGCAATCAGGCCCCGGCACTTGCCTGGGTGCGCCGGGTGCTGACGCCGGGCCTGTGATCACCGCTGTTAACGTTAATGCTCAGCCAGTGTTCACAGGACATTTATCGTGATAGTGACAAGGGACATCAGCTAACCCTGAGGAAGGTGCAACGATTAGTACCAAAAGGTGTTGGTGTAAGGAAGAACAAAGGACCAGCAGATACAAGTGTTGGCTCCCCGTGTATCTTTTGTCGGGCAGCAGCGCGGACCAGAGACACCACTCCTATCTTGGATGATCAGCTAACCTCTAGCTTTCATGACAACTTATCTGTGCCCCACAATCACGTCAAAGGGCTTATGATAGGAGCAAGGAATGGCATGTTCCCTGTTGGCACATATTAAAATGCACTGTCAGAGATTGATAGCAGAATTTAACTAGTTTTCAGCGGGCTGGGGGGGTCTCAAATCTTCCACCACTGTTAATACCACATGTCTGCTGATCAGATTAGCTGAACCATGTAGTGAACTATGGGGGCTCACATGCTGAGGCAGAGAGGTGTCTTTGGACCTATCAGTTCATCCAAGGTTGTGAAGTGGTTAAATATGTTGACCACCATGTTTTGTATTGAGGGCCTTGTAGTTCTGGTGCAGAAAATCATGGGGAACAATCACTGAGAGCATAGAATGAGGGCAGGTCAATGAGAACCATTGTAGGATTCTATAATGAAGGGAGAAGAATTGAGAATGCAGAGCTCATTACACATACATATAGAAAAAGAACTAAACTGATTTTGGTGTAGAGCTGTAATACTGAAGCACATTAAAAAGGAAATAGTAGTCTCAGTCTGTGAATAATGATATGAAGATTCAAGTGAGATATTGAAGTGCTTTACCTGTACAGACACCTCTTGTAAATGCAACAGTATTTTGTATTATTCTTCACACAATGCAAAGAAGGAGGTAATTTTAATGCCCCCATGTCACATTACTGCTACAAAACCAAAATGATGAAACCAATCCATTTCTGCCACAGAATATGTGCTTCCAGAATTGTGGGATGGGCAAACCATATTTATTAAAAATAAAAACTAAAAAGCATAGCAGTTTGGAAGAGCAGGAGACAGTTAAGAAATACAAGATATTCTAACAAACATGCTGTAATGCAGGGTAGTCGTGGAATGACCGGACTGCAAGCCAGTAAGTGCAGTATGCCAGTCACACTTTGCACTAGCCGTCAAGCTATTGTGCACCCTTCAGTGCCAGAACACTTTTCACCCACATCCTGGTCTTGGAAATGGGGGACTTTGGCATAGCCCTTTCAAGCAAGTAGCACAGTGGTTGGTGACTGGACCCATAAGCCACAGCCAGATCAAACACCCAGTAAACCAACAGAATTAGTGCAGTCCAAAACTAAGCAAGGAAAACAGGGATAAGTAAATACCGGAATCCAGAGCAAAGAACCCACCTGAAAAGCACACAAAAAATAACCTTTACCTTACAAACACAATCTATCTGCCTTTCAGAGATCCCTGAAATCAATGATGAAACGCCCAATCTCCTCTCTCAGTCCAAAGAGGCAAAGAAGGAGAGGAGGAGAGGGAAGTAGAGGGAGCCTCCCACCACCCAGCAAAGTTAGTGGAAATGGTGTACCATATTCACTGACAACAGCTAACACCAGGGCACCCATGGCCCTTGAGCAGCCCAATTACTGGGAATAATGGTGTTCTGCCCCCAGCAACATAAAAGAAGTAAATCTCTCAGAGCACAATAATCAGTCAAGAGAGTACCTGCGCAAGCTCTGCCCCCCGGAGATGAAGTTTGGCAATTAACTTGTTCCCCTTAGGGGCTCACAATCTCTCCTCTGAACCATGTACTTCCCAATTGATTAAATATTGGACAGAATTTTTCACTTTTCTGGAATTATTATTTTTTCAACTTCACACTCCTCCTGCATATCAACCAGAACAGGGCCGGGGGGAGGGGGAATGAAAAACAATAGGTTTTGGACTTTCTTAAGGAGAGGTCTGTGACATTGACAATTGTAATGCTGACGGGGAGCCTTACTCTAAAAGCTACTATATTCACCACTTGTACGATGGAAAAAAAGTCCAATAAACTGGGGGCCAAGCTCAGAGCAGGGTACCTTGAGTTTAAAATTTTTAGTGGACAGCCACACCAAATTCCAAACTACCACCTCATCCCCCTGAGAATGGAGTTTATCAGCCGCAACCTTCGGTCCCACAGACGACTTCTGAAGCTGCTGGCAAATCCCCTCCCTAACTTCCCTCCATTCAGTCTATTAATGGTCTCAGAAACTCCAGAAATCTGTTCCCACTCCTGGAAAAAAACTGGAGACTAGAGATAAGCAAACCTTTATATGTTCAGGATCAAGCGGTGCAGCCAAACATTGTGGCACACTGTTCATTATCCTGAACTTGACCTGACCTTCAATAGAAGTCATAGATTGGCAATTCAACTCTCCACCCACATACAACCATCAATAAGTAAAACACTTCCAGGGTTTTTTTTTTTTTTTCAAATAAAATGTTACACTCCCTACACCAAAAAACTCTGCTTTTAAGCCCAGTGTGAGCCAATTAAACACTGCTTTCAGCTCGGACTAGGCCAGGCACCAACTGTACCTGACAACAGTGATCCTCACTCCAGTGCCTTGCAAATATAAAGCACTAGAACTCTGAACCCCAACAGATTTGCTTAACACGGGGAAGTTTGGCGACCCAAACTGAACCGGACCTTGAAAGGTTTGCTCATCTTTACTGGAGCCCTAGGATGAAAGCCAAGGTTACAAAAGAAGGGAGATGAAGCCAAAGATTCATAATGTCTATTATGTTGGGCAAACTCTGCCAAAGGTAAATTAACCCTCATTTGATTTGATTATGAGAAGAAAAGCACGTAAGGTAAGTTTCCAGTGACTGGTTGGTCCTTTCAAAAAGACTATTAGTATGAGAGTGGTATGCTAAAGAAAGACAGTTCTGTCCAAGTATGACCACAAAAAGCCTTCCAAAACCTGGAGATAAAATGTGAACCTTGATCGAACACTATATAAATAGGGACACCATGCAATCTGACCACATTAATAAACACGTTTACATTGTCACGAGAGAAAAACAATCAAGAAAGAAGAACGAGATGACACTGGAAGAAGAAATGATCACTCATAATCCAGATGATGGTCATACCATAAGAGGCTGGGAGGTTAGTAATGAAATTCATTGAATGTACGATCATCGTCGGTCCAGAATGGTGATAGGGAGGAGCTTACCACCTTAAGTGGACCACTGCACATTACTCCTCCTGCACACATCATAGAACTGATTGAAGGCCGCAACATTCTGACATAAAGACTGGCCCAACAACCCCATTTAACCAGATACGTGGTTCCCTTAACCCCTGAGTGGCCAGGCAAAGCAGAATCGTAGAAGTCCTGGATAATACAGAGCTTAAGGTTAACAGGCAAAAACAACTTATCTTGTGGGGTATCAGTAGGAGCTAAATATTGTGAATTAACAGTTTCTCATTCTACATTGTTAGTAGCTCAGAGCAAAAGCGTTCCCTTGAGTATTCTCAGACCCAGGAAAATAAATAATGGAAAAATGAGATCATGAGAAAAATAAGGCCCACTTGGCCTGCCTAAGATTAAGCCTCCTGGCATTTTTCAAGAAGATTACATTTTTGATATCTGTAAGCACAACAAATGGATGTCTAGCTCCCTCTAGACGATGTCTCCACTCCTTAAAGGGAACCAACCACCTCAGATGACGACTATAAGCAGTTAATACATGTCCCTGCACCCTACCTACACCGTTCCAGCTATGTTTTTGCTAAGAAAATTGATAAATGCAAACCGAAATATACACTTTGTAAACTTACATTCCTGCGTACTTGAGGGCGTCTCCCTGTGTGTGCTGGCACTTGTGAGCTGTGCTCGTCATGCCTGCTCTCCCCCTCCCTTATGCACGCCCCCTCTCAGCCTGCTATACTGTGTGAGGCTGATTGCGTCATAAAGGGGCGGGGCTACCGGGATGCCGCGATTTAGCCCCGCCCCTTTATGACGCAATCAGCCTCACATCACTATAGCAGGCTGAGAGGGGGCGTGCATAAGGGAGGGGGAGAGCAGGCATGATGAGCACAGCTCACAAGTGCCAGCACACACAGGGAGACGCCCTCAAGTACGCAGGAATGTAAGTTTACAAAGTGTATATTTCGATTTGCATTTATCAATATTCTTAGCAAAAACATAGCTGGAACGGTGTAGGTAGAGTGCAGGGACATGTATTAACTGCTTATAGTTGTCATCTGAGGTGGTTGGTTCCCTTTAACAACTCCCAGTGACCCAGATAATAATTTAATTCAGTGAAAGAAAATTTCCTAGAAAATAATACACAAGGCCAAAGGTGAGAGGGAGTAATAGTGACTAGCCCAGGGTATGGGGTCTCGGGTATCTGGGCCCTCTGCTGCGGTAGGGATGTCACTGGTGGCCTGCCCACACCTGTGGCCCTGGTGGTCAAATAAAAAGGTGTATTTGAAATGGGAATAAAAGTTTATACGTTTTTTGTGACCCCACCTGTGGTATCTGGTGACTGCACCAGCACTGCGTGGGGCCTCCAGGGATGATGGATGAGCAGCTAGGTGTTGAAGCTCCCCACAGTCTGAGCTGGATCCCTGGGGAGTTTGGTGATGATCATGAGGGATACAGCAGGGATTTGGCCGGGCTGTTGGATAATGGGACAGTCTGTGTGGATGGCAAGGGCGCAGGAAAGGAACCGACACACACCACTGGTTGTTTCTTTACATTTTACTGGTGTAATTGCAGGTAAACATCCAGGGCACTGCCGGGTGTTCAGGATGCACTTCTGGGTCTCCACAGTGAGTGGGTATAAGGCATCCTTGTCTCTTTCCCCATGTGTGTGAAGCTCCTGCCCCATGTGAAACTTGCCTGGCCTCCTCTGCTCTCTAATCACCTGTGCTGTCATTGGGAAACCCTCGAAGGACTACCGCTGTTCCTCTCTCCGCGGTGCCTGGCTTCCTGGTTAGTAACTGCACAGGTGTCCGGGAGACTGAAGTCTCCATGGTACACTGGTATTCTCTACTAAGCCAGGTGCTCTCCAATAGCCTCAGACTCCAATGTCTGGGGTGCTGTTTGGGTGAACCTAACGCTGGCTCCTCGGTTCCCACTCTGTTCTCTCTTTCCTTGTCGCCTTCCGACCCCACTCTTGGGCACTGCAGGACTACTTCGAAGGCTGTTCAGGGTCACTGGCTCGGGCTTAATGTGGCACCGACCACCAGTACGTTTTCACAGCTCTTGTAGCATCTGCACACTCTAAGTCCGCTCCCAGCACCAATATTTATAGGGAATCTTGCCTAAGGGCAGCAAGTTGAGCTCCCCCTACTGTGCTGGGGTGGAAGGTGTTGTTTGTGTCTATGTGCCCACTGTGGAAACCTATTTGTGCTGTAGGTGAGTCTGTGGTTACCTGTGTAATCACGGTGCCGCAACAGAATCCAAGGATAATACCACTGCCAATTCAATTTGTAATGCACTCACCTCAACAACACATGGTCTTTCGAGGTCATGCTGGTTCAGAACTAGGGCAGAGGTAAATGCCTCCTTAAAGCAAGAGAAAATACCTTTGCAGCATCAAACCCCCACCCAGACATAACTGCTTCCTTTCAATTAAGGTCAGTAAAGGGTTTAACAATCTTTGAAAATCATTTAGTGAACCTTCTGTAGTAATTAACATAGTAACATTGTAACATAGTTTTTAAGGTTGAAGGAAGACTTTAAGTCCATCAAGTTCAACCCATAGCCTAACATGTTGATCCAGAGGAAGGCAAAAAAAAACATGTGGCAACACTAGCTCCACAAGGGGGGAAAAAATTCCTTCCTAACTCCAGATATGGCAATCAGACTAATTCCCTGGATCAATGCCCTATCAAAGGATCTAGTATATATAACTGGTAATATTATAGTTTTCAAGAAAGGCATCCAGGTCCTTCTTAAATGTTAGTAGTGAGTCACTCATTACAACATCATGTGGCAGAGAGTTCCATAGTCTCACTGCTCTTAAAGTAAAGAATCCATGTCTGTGATTATGATTAAACCTTCTTTCCTCCAGACGTAGAGGATGCCCTCTTGTCCCCGTCTCAGTCCTAAGAGTAAAGAGATCATTAGAAAGTTCTCTGTACTGTCCCCTCATATATTTATACATTATTATAAGATCACCCCTAAGCCTTCGTTTTTCCAAGCTAAATAACCCCAAGTTTAATAACCTGTCTTGGTATTGCAGACCCCTCAGTCCTCTAATAACCTTGGTTGCTCTTCTCTGGACCCGCTCTAGTTCAGCTATGTCTTTCTTATACACCGGAGACCAGAATTGTACACAGTATTCTAAGTGTGGTCGCACTAGTGACTTGTATAGAGGTAAAATTATGTTCTACTCATGAGCATCTATGCCTCTTTTAATACATCCCATTATTATAATAATAATAATAATACTTTATTTATATAGCGCCAACATATTCCGCAGTGCTTTACAATGTAGGGTTAGAGTACAGAAAATATAATACAGTAAGTAATTACAATAGAGAACAAATAAAGTACAATAATTGGATACAAAACAATAGGTATAGAATCAATGTGAAAAAAAAATACAATAAATAAAGCAAGAAATGAAGGTGGCCCTGCTCAAAAGAGCTTACAATCTACAACGGGAAAGGGGTTGCGCAAGGTGCCAGGGCTTATTGCACTCGTGGTCCAGGCATCTTGAGGAAATGGGGTATAGGGCTAAGCTTACTTGGATGGTCATTATACAGTCTGTGTAGACCTTTATGGTTTGGTGGAGTTTGTAGAAGAGTAATGTCCAGAGGGATAGCCCATTCACTGTCTACAGTACAATGGACTTATTAGGGAGTATGATAGGCCGCCTTAAAAAGATGCGTTTTTAGGGATCGTCTGAAGCCATGCAGGTTGTGGATAGTCCTGATTTCTTTGGGTAAAGCATTCCAGAGGTTTGGTGCAGCTCTGGAAAAGTCTTGGAGCCGGGAGTGCCTTTGCAGCAGCTGCCTGACACTGGCCACTAAATGTGAGTTTGTCATCTACCCATACACCCAGATCTTTTTCAGTGACAGTTTTGCCCAGTGTTTTACAATTAAGCACATAATTACACCTTTTGTTTCCTCTGCCCAAGTGCATGACCTTACATTTATCCCCATTAAAGCTCATTTGTCATTTATCAGCCCAAGCTTCTAGTTTACATAAATCCTCCTGTAATATAAAATTGTCCTCCTCTGTATTGATTCCCCTGCAGAGTTTAGTGTCATCTGCAAATATTGAGATTCTACTCTGTATGCCCTCTACAAGGTCATTAATAAATATATTAAAAAGAAGCGAGCCCAACACTGACCCCTGTGGTACCCCACTGTTAACTGTGATACATTCTGAGTGTGTTCCATTAATGACCACCCTTTGTTTCCTATCGCTAAGCCAGTTTTTAACCCACTTTCACATATTTTCCCCTATCCCCATTGCTCTCATTTTATGTATCAACCTTTTGTGTGGCACAGTATCAACAGCTTTTGAAAAATCCATATACACCACATCCACTGCATTTCTTTGGTCCAGTCCAGAACTTACTTCTTCATAGTAGCTTATCAGATTAGTTAGACAGGAACGATCCCTCGTAAAACCATGTTGATATTGGGTCATGAGGTTATTTTTCTTCAGATACTCCAGTATGGCATCTCTTTGAAAACCCTCTAGGATTTTACCCACAGTAGAGGTTAAGCTTACTGGCCTATAATTTCCAAGTTCAGTTTTTGTTCCCTTTTTGAATATTGGCACCACATTTGCTATATGCCAGTCCTGTGGTACAGACCTTGTTATTATGGAATCTTTAAAGATTAAAAATAATGGTCTATCTATGACAGTACTTAATTCCAGCAGCACTCTGGGGTGTATCCCATCCGGGCCCGGGGATTTGTCATTTTTAGTGATTTTTAGACGATGCCTTACTTCCTGCTGGGTTAAGCAGGTGACATTTAATTGACAGTTTTTGTTATTACTGATCATATTGTCTGTCATGGGATTTTCTTGTGTAAATACTGTTGAAAAAAAGTAATTTAGCATATTGGCTTTTTTCTCATCCTCATCCACCATTTTATCCAGATTATTTTTAAAGGGGCCAAACAATAATTTTTTAGTTTCTTGCTATTTATGTAGTTAAAAAATATTTTGGGATTATTTTTACTTTCTCTGGCAATGAGTCTCTCTGTCTCAATCTTTGCTGCCTTGATTTGCTTTTTACAAATGTTATTTAATTTTCTGTATTTATTTAATGCCTCATCACTACCTACTTGCTTTAATTATATAAATACTTTCTTTTTGTCATTTATTGCGTCCCTTACAGCCTTATTTAGCCATAGTGGTTTCCTCCTATTTCTAGCATGCTTATTCCCATAGGGTATATATTGTGCACAGGTCCTATTCAGTATGCTAATAAACGTCTCCCACTTGCTTTGTGTACTTTTATGTCTCAGGATATCGTCCCAGTTTATTGCACTAAGATCATCTCTCAACCGTTGGAAAGTTGCCTTCCTGAAGTTTAGTGTCCTTGTAGCCCCTCTACTACACATCTTATTAAAGGATACTTGAAAACTTAATATTTTATGATCACTATTACCCAGAAATCCCAAACTGCCTCTAATAGTCTCTAATGATCTACTAACAGCTAAATCTAATTGTCACTACTCCCTGCTTATTCTCCTGGATCTTTTCACTGCATTCAATACTGTGGGTCACCAGCATCTCCTTTTCTGCTCCACATTATTGTGTTCAAGGGCACCTCTCTGCTGGTTGTTCTCCTACCTGTCTCACTGCTCCTTTATTGTCTCTTTTGCCAGCTCCTCTTCCTCTCCTCTTCCCTCATGGTTGGAGTTCCTCGGAGTTCAGTCCTAGGTCTCCTTCTCTTCTCTCTATACACTGCCCCAATTGGAAAAACCATCAGTAGATTCAGTTTTCAGTATAATTTCTATGCTGACAACACCCAATTATACATGTCTTCTAATACATCACCCCTGCATTATTACAAAATACCAGTGATTGTCTATCTGCTGTCTCTAATATCATGTCCTCTCTCTACCTTAAACTGAATCTGTAAAAAACTGAACCTCTCATGTTTCCTCCTCTACTAAACTTCCTAAAGCTATTGTTGTCATTTCCGTTTGTGGTTCTACCATTACTCCCCATTAGTACGACTTCTGTCTTGTGGTCATATTTGACTAAGATCTCTGTGTCACTCCCAACATCAGATCACTCGCTCACTTGTGCCACCTACACCTCAAAAACTTCTACCTTTTCTTTCTGCTGACTCTGCAAAAAGTCTAACTGTCACTCTTGTTCATTCTCACATGGATTTATGCAATTCTTTACTAATTGGTCTTGTGTTTACTAAACTCTCCCCTATCCAATCCATTCCAAATGCAGCAGCAAAGATTAAATTTAGATATTGGCACCAAAAGTAGTCAGGTAGTTAGGCATAAATTTCAAGAGGACAGAACCTTGTTGTGATGAGCAAAGTGCTCATAGAAAAAGAGACTTTACCTTCTATCTCAAAATAAATCTTCATTTGAGGTAACTCCTTGGGGGATAAAAAGAGCAGGTTAGAGTAAAGATAAGTATGTGAATTAATTCCAGCGATATTTGTGGTCCGTGCCGCTTGTGTAGCATAGGGGCCGCTGTTGCTTCTGGCCATGTGTGTGTCATATTTCACTTTGTGTTATTGTGGAGGACTTTTAGAATTTTCCATTACATCCTAACTGAAATAAAAAGTTTCTAGCATGGTTTACATTCCCTGACAAAAGTGATGTCGCTTATCCATGTTATTTAAATAAAAGCTTATAACCTGACGTAAAATTCATCCATTTGTTGTATAAATTACTCTTTTGAAAGCTGAAACCCTCTGAAATGTGGTTTAGGTTAAGAAAATAAATTGGCATAAATGCTGAAATATTGATCATTTAATGAACACAGAATGGTCAGATTTTGGCAAGACAAAAGTTTTGTCGCCCACAGAAAGTAATGTGATTTTCAAGCAAAAAAATAATTTAAATTACAAATACATGTTGCATAACATTGGTGAATGAAGTTGTTGTGCTATTAGAGTTATATATAATATTTTGTGTAGCTTCCATGAGCTTGAAGGACTGGATCAATGCGGTTCAACAATGATTCATACAATTTATTACTGAAGTCATCAGGAATAGCAAAGATTGCAGTCTTACATGCCTCCCAGAGTTCATCTAGATTCTTTGGTTTCGTCTTCCAAGCTTCCTTTTTCATCCTACCCCAAACATGCTCAATGATGTTCATGTCTGGTGACTGGGCTGGGCAGTCCTTGAGCACCTTGATCTTTTTTGCCTGGAGGAACTTTGTTGTAGAGATGGATGTATGAGATGGTCTCCGGCACACAATATATACTCCAAGAAATCTTTATTTTAGTGTCAAATTCAGTCAATTCATATTCTGTCAATTTTCGACGTTTCGGTCTTTATAGACCTTTTTCAAGAAACAGAATATCTCTTGGTATTATTAATCTCAAGTCTGGTGGATTGTCTTGTTATTTAATCAGTTTCAGGCTTTTTAGGATATTCCCCCTCTAGAGTTTACCTTGAGTCTGTAAATACTGTCATAGTGAATATTCTAATCAAATTCTAGGGATCTGTATGACTGGACTACAAGTGGGGGGTTTTTGTATGATGCTCATCCTCTATATATCACTCATGTAGATTCTGATTATATAGAAGTTCAGGAAACCTATACTGCGCCTGCCTATAACGGCTGTGGGACGCGGGTGAAGCAGCAGGACTGTGACGTCACCGCTGCACGATATGGTCCTGCTGCCTCACCGGCGTCCCACAGTCATTATGTGTCTGTACATTCAAATGTGGGTCTATAGTTTGCGCTAACACTGATGCACCCTGAGCCGGAAGGACAGCTTGAACTTCTTTGGAACTTGAATTGGTCTGCTTATTTACCTTCTGGACTATCCAGTGTTGCAACCTTACATTAGTTTTTTTCTGCTGCCCTTGTCCAGATAGATTAGTGACAGTGCCATGGGTTGAAAACTTCTTAATTATGTTACACACCATGTACTAGGAAGCATAAATATCTTTGTAGATGTAATTGTAACTTTGAGGCTGTTGATATTTTGTAACAATTGGGGTTCTTAAGTCCTCAGACATTTAACTGTTGCTTGCCACAGGTAGATTTGAAAGAGCATCGCATTTTTGAAACAAAGTTGTTTACCCACAATTTTGGAAATATGCAAATAATTTTGTCCAACCCTTTTTGGGATTTTTTGTGAAATTATGTCTACTTTACCTTTTTTTACTCCGTTTTTTTCTGTGTTGGTCCAAAACACACAAAGGTTATAAACATGTAAATAACAATTTCAATGATGCCAATACTTTTGACCATGACTGTACCATACAGGATATGGTTTTTTTTTATAATGGGTTGCTATGGAGGATTATCATTTTCCTTGGTATCCATCCTGACTGTGTCCATTCTAAAGCTCATATTTCCTTAGTATAATTGTCCTTTAATGGCCACAAAGGCAGTTTGGACTTAGCCTCAAAAAGTAGGAGGAGTGTAAAGCATTGTAAAGCCGGCTTCACCCCATGTATTTTGTGATCCGGGCCGATCCGATGAGAACCAGATAGGCCCGGATCATATTTCAGCCCCATAGTTTGCCTATGGGGCCGGATGGAGCCGGATGGCAGCTATCTGCCATCCGGTTTCCTTGTGTCCGGGTGAATCTGGGAGGAGTTAGATTTTTCACCCGGACACAAAAATGCTGCATGCACGATTTTTGTGTCCTCCCGGATCTGGGGCAATCCAGCACTCCCTAACATGGGAGCATATGGGGCCGGATTGCCCCAATCCGGTAGGATCCGGGAACCGGACACCTGCAGCCGCACTCCGCTGTTGTTACAGGACCGCGGCTAGGTCCCTGTGAGCCACGGTCCTGAATCATCAGCAGCTTCAGCTGTGTGCGGCTGCACATCGGACCGGAGGGCATATTAACCCTCCAGTTCTGTATGCTGATCCGGTCCGGGGCTGTCCGGTTCTCAACGGACAGCCCCGGATCGGATCTAAACGTGGTGTGAAGCCAGCCTAAGAGAAAGTCTCCGGTTTACATTAAAATTGAATGCTAACAACTCTACCTGTTACAGAAAAGGAAATACTGAAAAATAAAAAGTGGTCATTTAGGATCTTAATATTTTTGCACCATATTATATACATATATTCTAAATTTATCGTTGCTTTGTTTAAAAATATATGTATAAATATGGTAAAGGAAGTCCTTATTTAGTTAGGGTTATCTTTTACCTAACTTTTTGTTCCATTTTTATGATCGCTCATATGTGTGTTAGGCGGCCGTCACACGGAACGATTTCTTGCTCGATATCGTTTAAGCAATCTCCTTTTTGATCGCTTAAGCGATATCGGGTAAGAAATCGTTGCATGTAATCAAGCGATTTATGATGTGAAATCGCTTGATCGTGACATCACAGATCTGAGCTCCAGAGCTCAGATCTAGCGATGAACGATGCCACGATTTGCTTCATCGTGGTGTATAACACCACGATGAACGATCTCCCAGCGCAGAGCCTATGCTGGGAGATGGTAACTATGGTACACGTCGGGTAACTAAGCGACGCGCGGCGCCTAGTTACCCGATGTGTACCATAGTTACCAGCGAGATCGCGGATCCACATCGCTGGTGAGTCAGTCTGTGTGACAGCTCACCAGCGATGTGAGCGATATTGTTAGCGATTGCTCGTGCACGTGATCGCTTACAATATCGCTAGAGATATCTCAGCGTGTGACGGCCGCCTTAGTTTTGTTTGAACATTTGCTTGCCACAGCCATGAATGTTTTATAAGGTTTAGACACCCTCAGATATTTCTTTTGCTTCACAATGTTTAACTGCCATTTTGATTGCTCATCAGTACATACTAATGCCATTTTAATTGCATCACTAGGGTGAAAATAATGCTGATATGCATATTGTATTGCTACATTGTTTCATTAAGCTCAGTGGAGACAATAGCACTATATGAAAACAAATGGTATGACTTTGTTACCCTTAAGTCCTTTAATATTAAAGCAGCTCATTGAGAAGTTTCTTTTTCTATCCCATTGTTCTCTTTTTATATTACAAATTGTATCATTTAAACAGGATTTTCTTGATCAAATACAAAACACTTGCTGGCGTATAAACTCTGAACAATAAAGTTGAATAGAGATTATACATTATTTATGTAAAAATGTCAACGCATTAAAGTAACGGTAGCCATTCTGCTCTTATGGGGATTTTTATTGTCTGCTTGAGTAAATAACAGAAACACATTTTTGTCTATTGCTAGAGTTCAATTTAAATCCTGCCCAGTTCAAAGATGCCATTGCTGATAATTGAAAAAAATATATATTGTTTTGATGCAAAAATAAATACACTTGCAATAATTGAATTGGATTTCATTCCAGTCTCATGGCACAAGGCTGCAGCAAAATGTACAAAACTGTGAAATGGTTTTACATTTTTAGTAAAGATTGGTAAGAATAAGTTTGTTTCATAGTATTACCTCTTCTCTGCCCGACTCTTAATTGAGCTGATCCATCTATGTCATTTAGGATTGTGTAATTCAACGGTAGCTAAAGCGGTTAGGATTGAACAGTAGAAATGTATTGGGTGTAATGAACAGCACAGATGAAACCTTCATTAGTGTTCATCTTGATTACACACGTGAAAATTTCTCTTTTTTCTTTTGTTTCCTCACCTTTAATAGCATGTAATGTATTAATCATTACTGATTTGATTATACTTTAAAAATCAATGGGGAGAAGATAGTTCAGTATTGTCACTATATACACGTATCAATAAAAATTATAGCAAGGTTTGCTAAAACAGTATGTATTCAAATGTGGAAAACTGAGAATTATGTTCTTTATTTGCAATACTCCCAATTTGTAAAGCTTGATAGATCTGGGGATATAGGATATGTTGTTATAAAGTCAATACCTTCCACCTACAACCATTGCCTGCATGACATTGATTGAAATGGCAGTTTATATCAACCATGGCTGCATCATGTTGTGGGATTGTTTTGCTAGAGGATGGACTGGTGCACTTCATAAAATAGATGGTATCATGAGGTAAGAATATTATGTAGCAACAATGAAGTATCATCTCTAGACATCAGCCATGAAGTTAAACCTTGGGCTGAAATGAGTCTTCCAAATTGACAATGCCCCAAAGCATACTGCCAAACTGCTTACAAAATGGCTTAAGGATAATAAAGTCAATGTTTTGGAGTGGCCATCACACAGCCTTGATCTCAATCCTATTGAATTTTTATGGTCAAAGCTGCAAAAAGGCAGGTGCGAGCAAGGCGACCTACAAACATGGCTCTGTTACACCAGTTCAGTCAGAAGAAATGGGCCCAAATTCCTACCAACTATTGTGAGAAGCTTGAGGAAGGATATCAAAAATGGTTTTTTCAAGTCAAGTAGTTGAAGAGCACCAAATACTAATGAAATGTATGTAAACTTGTGACTTTGACTTTGGAGAAAGTAATAAAAATGCCTTAAAACATTCTCTCTCACTCATTATTCAGGCATTTGGTAAATATTAATAATTATGGTATTCTTAAGTGACCTGAAATGGTAAAGGTTTGTTCTAATTTCATGTCAGGTAGTGAGAAAAACGTGGATATGTGTCTTTTAATAAAGCGTATGTAAACTTATGGTTTCAACTGTATGTGCAATATTTGCAAAAAACAGTGTCACAAACAAATAGGCATTATCATTCAGTATAAGGTATGCATATGTCCTTGGGGGCTTAAATCCTTTTTATGGATGTATCCTATAAGACGTTATAAGGTTTGCAGCTAAGAAAGGGAGAAAATAGGGAACAGAAATATGGCCTGGAGTCAGAGAGTTCTGTATCCAAAATAATTAAGTTTGATCAGATCACATCCCATACTTTTCACTGATGAAGAGCAATCATTCCGAAATACTGTGTCTGCAAATTGGGGTTCTGATCTGGTAAAAATCGTAAGCCATATAGCAAGGCTCAGTAAAGGATCAATTTTGACCTCTAGGATTGTTACTTCCAATTGGTGGCACTAGGGTTTGTCTACTTCTTTCCTGAAGAGACAATCTGTATACTTCACAGAGGAGCATTAAAGATTTAAATCTCCTCCTTACTGGCATGCCGGATTGGGGTGTAAGTCTCCACAAGGAGAATAGTTTTCTCTTAGACCCCATCTTAGCCTCTCATACAGGCAGATCAGATCCCATACTTAGCACTGACGAGGGGCAATCACATCGAAACACATCGTCTGCAAAGTGGGATTCTGAACTGGCATATATCCTAAGTCATATGACAAGGCTTTTTAAAGGGTCAATTTTTACTTTTGAGAGTGCTACTTCCAATAGATGACACCACAGTTCGTCTACGTTCTCCCTGAATAAATAAACAAAAAAGTAGACATATTTGGTATTGCCACATCCGAAAACTATGCTTTTATATCATACTTCTAAAAAAAGTTCCATTTACATGAATATGATATAGCTGAAAATGTCAACTTGCACCGCAAAAAATAAGCTACAATACAGCTTTGTCAGCAAAGAAATAAAAAGCTATACCCTTCACCATACAGCAAAAAAAAATATTTTTTTTTCTATTAAATAGTTTTTATGGTGTTAAAGGAGCAAACATGAAAGAACAATATAAATGAGGCAATGCTGTAATGGTACTGACCTGAAGAATAAAAATGTCCTGTCAATTTTATGACACTGAGAATTGTGTTAAAAAAATCCTGATTTTCTATTTCCTCTTTATTCTGCCTCACAAAAAGTGTAATAGAAAGAGATCAAAAAATATCATATAGTCCAAAATGGTATTGATAAAACTTTACACTCATCCTGCAAAAAACAAGGCCTAACATGATTCTTTCAGCAGATAAAATAACTAAAATTATAGCCTGTTTTCTGTTCATTCAAAAAATGTTATTTGTAAAAAAAAAAAAAATGTTATTAGTGTAATAGTAGCCAAACTTAAAGAAAAGGCATTCTGGTATTTCTGTAATCATATTGACCTGACAAATAAAGCTTATCACTTATACAGGAAGGTGAATGGTGTAGAACAAGTAATAAAGCCCTTACTTCAACTACTCTTGATGTGTTCATTCTGCCTCCCATAGAGCTAAGGCATGACTCACGCTTATTCTGCACTGTATGTTCAGCGCTTTACATATATAAATCTGTAAAAAAACATGATGAGGCAGAGGGAGTTACTTTGAAGATGGACAACACTAAACAAGCCAAACGTAGTCTGGAGTAATTCTGCTGCGTAATTATAGTGAATGGATCAGTCAATGATTTTACCTGTATCATGTATTATGTAGATGTAGATGGAAACCCTAATGTAAGTGAATAGCATAGAGCAAAGGATAAATAGAAAATGGTACAAAATGTTAAGTACCCGAAATTGCTACAAATAGCATATAACTCCACCCACAAAAAAACTAGTTCCCACTCAGGTCCATCATCTGTTAACAGAAATATATGAGACTTCCACCATACTGGTAGCACAAAAGCTCTTAAAAAGCAATATGTCTCCACAAAAAATAATAAAACCAAAATTGACACTTTTAAATCTTATCGCTCCCCTCCCTTATGAGCATCACAATGTGTTTAAACCACAGTTAACTTCCACATGTTTGGCATTGTTACAGTGAGGAAGCCCGCTTAATTGTATGTTTCCATAAGCATGACCTAGTCACAATGTACGGGCACTGCAATGCACTGGCACTACATGGGCTTATTTGCAATTTTTTATTCTGCAACATTCACTGCATTTGACTTAATGGCTGTTTTCTAAAGACAAAATTGCCACTACACACATAAATACATTCCCAGAGGGGTGTAATTTCCAAAATGTGATAACTTGAGGTGGTTTCTGCTGTTCTGGCACTTAGGGGTTTTGCAAATAGAGAACACAAACTCTTCTAGGAAAATATGTGCTCCAAAATCAAATTGTGCTTCTGGTCTTCCATGCCCTGTGATATGGCCAAACAGTATTGTACAGTCGCATCCGGGGTATTGCCAAATCAAGAAAAATTGTCAGATTTGGAAATCTGGAATAAAACAACATTTTAATGGTAAAAATACAATAGTTTTTTCTACAGTGCCCAACAGTATAGTACTTTTTTACACACATGTGGTGTCAATATGCTCACTGCACCCCTCTATGTCTTAGTTGAGGGGTGCAGTTTGTAAATTTTGGTCACTTGTGGGGTTTCTGCTGCCCTTGCACCTTAGGTGGTCTTCAAAAGTTTCATGGTGACCCCAATCTATTCTAGTCAAAATGGCGCTACAAAATTCAAATAGCGCTCCTAACGAGCCTGGCCGTGCACCTAGAAAGTTGTTTTTCAACATATATGGGGTATTGGTGTAAGCAGATGCAATTGCAGAACAAATTGTGTTTGACCTCATCTTCTATTACCATTGGGAAAATACAAAATTTGGGGCTGAAATAACATTTTTATTTGAAAAATATGTTTTTTTTAATTTTTATGGCTTAATGTTATACAATTCTCAGAAACATCTGCGTTCAACAAGCTTATCACACATCTATATAAATTATTTAAGGAGTCGAGTTTCCAAGATTGGTTCAATTCTGGGAGGTTTTCACTATCTAGGCACATCATAGTGACCATGAAGAAGACCACAAGTTAAAATGCATAGGAGTTTATAAATAATCTTCTATGCCATACAGATGTTGTTTGCTCACAATATATGCACTTTTGATGAAAAAATATTTATAAAATTACCTAATAGAGGTTACTTTTGATAACTGAAAATCACTTGGATTTCCACTAGATCATTTGTTACCACATATTGCACATTCGAATACAGACTCTCCTACCCGACCCATTCGGTTATCTGACCAGTGAATAGTAATCGTAATTGTGGAGCAAGTAGTGATTGGGGTAATTTGACTTTTTAAAATTTCTATATTTAGGCACCTCAGGGGCTCTCTAAATGCAACATGGCATCTGCTAACGATTCCAGACAATTTTAAATTACAAAGGTCCTTTCCTTCTAGGCTTTTCCTTGTATCCATTCAGTAGCTTTCCACCAAACATAGGATATCCGTGTACTCAGGAGAAATTGCACCACAAAATGTATGGTTCCAGTGTCTCTTGTTACCCTTACAAAAATAAAAAATTTGAGGTGAGAGTAATACTTTTGTGGTAAAAATGTATTTTTTCATTTTCTTGGCTGAACATCATAATATTCAACATACATCTACACAAATTCCATTAAGTGTGGAATAGTTGTGGGGGGTTTCAACTGTCAAGGACCATCAAGGGCTTTGGAAACATGACATGGTGTCCACTATCAACTCCAGCTGATTTTTCATTCCAAAAGTCAAATGGCGCGCCTTCTTTTTCAACTCCTGCTATGCACCCAAACAGTAGTTTTACACTACAAACTGCATATCAGCGTACAAAAATTTCTTTGGTGCAATTTTTCTTAATATCCATGGTAAAATGAAAAATTTAGACAGAATGAACATTTTTTGTAAGTAAATTGTGACATTTTATTTTCACGACCCAACGTTATAAAATTCTGTGAAGCATCTGGGGGTTGAACGTGCTCACCACATACCTAAATATATTTCTTGACGGGTCCACTTTCCAAATTGTGGTTACTGGTGGGGGTTTCCACTATTCAGGCACATGAAAATCTCTCTAAATGCCACATGGTGCCCACTATTGATTTCAGACAGTTCTTTGCTCTCTTTTCCTTCTGAGCCCTGCTGTGCACCCAAACAGTATTTTTTTTTCACATATCAGGTATCCATGTAATTGCACAATAATTAGTATGGTGCATATGCTGCAGGGGTTGAAGGGATGGGGGGGGGGTAAGCTTGTCAGTGCTCAGTACATATGCTGCAAATGGCATCCAATTGTTCTGCATGGCTGTTATCCCAGAATGAAGCCTGTTCTAAACAGGATGTGTGACGCCTCTGCGGGCTGATCGCCACAAAGGTACTGCACCTAATCCATAGGTGTGGTATCCCACTCCCAAGTAGGATGGGGACACAATACTGAGACCCACACACCTGCACCCAACACCACTCCTAACTTCAGGCCAGGAGATAGAGGTGGCAGAAGTGACCCCATATGGGCAGCCCCATCTGCTGGCAGGAGGAGGGAAAAGACAAAGGAGGTGGGAACAAATAGTAGAAATCAAAGCAGGGAGGGGTGGAGTTAGTTTAGTCAGTCAGTAGGAGTCTGAGAGGAACACCAAGAGAGATGGATTTCGAGGGGAGGATAGTGCTGGAGCATACCGGGACCAGTGGGTAGGTCAGCTGAGGTAACCCCTGCTAGAGGGACCCCGAACCTATAACCGTCTTTGAGGTTGTTGCTTGGAGAACTCGTTTCAAGAGGGGACCGGTCCCAATCTGGGAACAACACTGTAAGGTTGAACCACGAAATTGGTGACCACTGGGCTTTATGTGTAGTGGTCAACTACCTAGGGTCAGAGGGCTCTAGGGTTCTAGGGTCAGAGGGCGTGTCAACCGTCGTTCGACAGGGCCTGCAGCCATCAGCTTGGGACACTGTAGCATGAAGGCGCAGGGAAGGAGTGGTGAGAAATCCAGCGTAAAGAAGGGCAACCTGGAAAGGCATATAAAAGGGTGTCTCGGTGGAGTGTTTCCAGAACAGCCTGGAAGTTGGCTGGATTGTTTACCCAAAGGACACAGTGCCCTGGCTGGACTGGAACTACTAAGACACTGAAAGTGAAGATAAAATAACTGCACTCATTGTGTCCACCTGTTATTTCCCGTGCCCTCCTAGCTGCCTCCTGTACCACAAATACCATCCCCATAGACTCTCATACCGACCCTGTTGGGAGCATTCCCATCTCAGCTGCCACACCATTTATTCCAGGGGCTCATCCAAGCAGTGCTGGTAACTGATGACCAGATACCACAGGTGGCATCACGTAAAGACTCATAATCCCCTGTAAATAGTAACCGCCATTCCTGCATGTCCAGGCCATGGAGTCGGGCCACAGCCACCGTGACCTCCATAAAATTTGCCTAGGGATGAGTGAGTACTGAAGTATTTAGACTCGCTATACTCGTAACGAGTAGGTTGCGACACTCGGTACTTGTTGCGAGTATAGCGAGTCCAATGAAAGTGAATGTAGGACCAAGTACTTTCGCAGGGTATCTATCTATCTATCTGTCTATCTATCTATCTATCTATCTATATATATATATATATATATATATAGACTGCAAGAGTGGAATAAAAGTGAATAAAAGTTGTTAAAAAATAAAAAAATATCATACTCACCCATCTGACAGCTGCTTCGGGGACCCGAAAGGAAAATATCCCATGTACGGCTAGGACCTTTCAGTCTGATAGTCAATCAGATGGCTGGTAGCGATCTGGCCGATCAGATGGCCTGAAGTCACAAACCACATGATCAATACCAGTCACCTGATTGGCCAGATTGCCAAGTCTTGAACGTGCATCATGCTGATGCTAAAGAGGCTGATATCTTTTTGTCATATGTGATTGTTTATTCAAGCCAGTCACGTGACTATTCTCCCTGGAAGCCCGGAAGTGACACAGCGCCATGGCACAGCTGAAAGGAATAACACAGATCCGGTAAGTATAATTAGTATTTTTATTAATGATTAACTTGCTTTAAAAGAGCAACCCCCATCATGATCCTGGGGAAAAAAGAGCAGTTTGCCCATCCCCAATCCTGACCTAAACCTTATTGAGCAACTGTGGGACATTTTAAAATGGAAGGTAGAGGAGTGCAAGGTCTCTAACATCCATCATCTCTGTGAAGTCATTATGGAGGAATACAACAAGATTCCAGTCGCCACCTGTGATGCTCTAGTGAACTCAATACACAAGGCAATTAAGGCAGTGCTTGAAAATAATGGTAGGCACAAAAATATTGACACTTTGGGCACAATCTGGCCACTTTCAATTAGGGGTGTACTCACTTTTGTTGTCTGTGGCTGTGTGTTGAATTATTTAGGGGGGAAAACATATTTACACTGT
Source organism: Allobates femoralis (assembly GCA_033576535.1). Classification (NCBI taxonomy): domain Eukaryota; kingdom Metazoa; phylum Chordata; class Amphibia; order Anura; family Aromobatidae; genus Allobates; species Allobates femoralis. The sequence goes on along the minus strand of JARQOC010000003.1, from coordinate 204,343,727 downwards.
TGGTAAATTGTTGTTTGGTACATTGTACCAAAGTGTCATATCTTCAGAGTTGTCCCATGAGCACATATCATAAAATGTTTTACAAAAATATGAAATATGTACTTATTTTTCGGATATATTTTTGAGACTTTGAGTTTTTATTTTAAATTCTTTTTTTATGTTGGGTATGTTAAAAATGGCAATTAAAAAACTTTTACGGTTCTCAAACTTTGTGTGGTCTGTATGAAGCTTTTCTCTTACAACCCCAACCTTTTGTGATGCAAGAGACCTATTTTATTTTTAAATCACTAACAGACGTTTGCTATTTTATTGCCTTGTTACTTATATAGTGAAATAGTAATCTAATTTCCAATCAATAATTTGGCTACTTCACACATCTATCCTTTAGTTAAAGACATGAAGCTATCATGAGAATATTAGCTGTTGTTTAAATCGCGTACTTGTGTTCATTTTTTTATATATCACATTCTGAATAAAAAAAATCTTGTACTTTTCACATTAACCACTGTAGCTTTATCAGACTATAACTATCTCATGTTTCAGGAAACAACACATGTGCATAGCAAGTCTGGTAAATAAAGATATGTAGGTCACCCAGATACATCAAGCACCAATCAATCTTCTGGACCACCACATCCATTGATTTAACATGCTAAAAATGATTCAAGACCTTGATCCAGAAGCCTCTCTAGTAGTCCATGAATATTACACCATAGACCTGCAAACCTCCCTACACCTGTCATGATCACCAGTACCTTTTCTAATTTGTAGCCTGGAGTGTCATCATAACTGCACAGAAGATGAGGGGTGATTGAGGATGTGTGCAGCACTTTGATCAGGAGGCCACAGACTACCAACACAGCCCTTGGACCATGGTCCTTTAAATCTTTTTGTTGAACTCTAATACTTCTCTATACTATTTGAGTAGCACAAATTATGGAAGAACAAAAAATAGTCCTATATTTTTAATTTGAGTGCCCCCAACAGAGCACCATATTTAAATGAATGGAGGGTGCAGCCTTCAAGTTAATGACGTTATTAAACAGCATTTTTTTAATTCTTGAAACTTGAATTTATTATTTTTATTATTATTTACTAGATGGTGGCCTGATTCTAACGCATCGGGTATTCTAGAATATGTATGTAGTTGACATACTGTGACTGACAGAACTTGTTCAGTCAACGTGAGTGAACTACATATATATATTTATATATAGCAGCGCTATGGTATATGGCAGTACATTACAGCACATGTATAGCAGCACTATGGTATATGGTGGTACATTACAGTATATGTATATCAGCGCTATGGTATATGGCGGTACATTACAGCACATGTATAGCAGCACTATAGTATATGGCGGTACATTACAGTACATGTATAGCAGTGCTATGGTATATGGCGGTACATTACAGCACATGTATACCAGAACTATAGTATATGGCGGTACATTACATTACATGTATAGCAGCACTATAATATATGGCGGTACATTACAGCACATGTATAGCAGCACTATAGCGTATGGCGGTACATTACAGCACATGTATAACAGCACTATAGTATATGGCGGTACATTACAGTACATGTATAGCAGCACTATAGTATATGGCGGTACATTACAGTACACGTATAGCAGCGCTATGGTATATGGCGGTACATTACAGTACATGTATGGCAGCGCAATGTTATATGACGGTACATTATAGTACATGTATAGCAGCGCTGTGGTCTATGGCGGTACATTACAGCACATGTATAGCAGCACTATAGTGTATGGCCGTACATTACAGTACATGTATAGCAGCGCTATACTATATGGCGGTACATTATAATACATGTATAGCAGCACTATGGTATATGGCGATACTCCGCTCCCCGCGGCCCCCCCGCTCCTCCACAGTAAAAGTAAAAATAAAAAAAATCCTCAGTTAAGAAATTCACCTGTCCGCCGGCTCGCTCCACCTGCGTCTTCTATGTGCTACAGGCCTTTAGGACCTGTCGTTGCCTGTGAAACTGATCAGCTAATCGGTCATATGACTGCTAACTGCCGGGGGGGGCAGGATGGAGCAGGGGGGCAGGGTGGTGGTGGGTGGGCAGGATGAAACGTGCAGGGCAGGATTGAGCTGAAGTTGCAGGATGGAGGTGGGGGGGCAGGATGGATGCAGGGGGGCAGGATGGATGCGGGGGGGCATGATGGAGCTGGGGGGGCAGGATGGAGCTGGGGGAGCAGGATCGAGGTGGGGGGCAGGATGGAGCCGGCAGGGCATGGAGCCAGGGGGGCAGGATGGAGGCAAGGGGGCAGGATGGAGATGGCAGGGCTTGGAGCCAGGGTGCTGGGGGGCAGGATGGATGTGGGGGGGCAGGATGGCTGTGGGGGTGGGCAGGATGGCTGCGGGGGGGCAGTATGGCGCCGGGGTGGGACAGATGGCTGTGGTGGTGAGTAGGATGGCTGCGGGGGCAGGCAGGATTGCTGCGGGGGAAGGATGGCGACAGGGGGCAGGATGACTGCGGGGGTGGGCAGGATGGCTGCGGGGGACAGGATGGTGCTGGGATGGGCAGGATCCCCCTCACCTCCGTCTGTTCTCACCCGCAGCGTCACACTGTGTGTGTACAGTGGACATGTGACAGGGAGGGCTGTGTGACATCACATCAGCCCGCCATGTCAAATGACTGCTGTAAAACGGGTGATAACAGCGGGAGGTGAGGGGAGAGGCAAGGAGAGATGCATGGAGGGAGGCGAGGAGGGAGGCGGAGGGTACCGGAGCCTGTGCTGTGGGTCGCCGCGGCCGTACATGCAGCCTGGCCACAATGACGCTATGCGTCGCTGTCGCCAGGTTACAGCCACTATATAATCCTCTAATTTTGAATGCGTGTGGCTTTTTGCATATACGGCGCACATTGTTTGTCGCGGCCAGCGGCAGCCAATGAGTGCTGGGGCGCGATTTCGGCGTCAGACAGACACGATTAGGAGATTATATAGTAGATTTATTTATAGGGCACTATTGATGCCATGGTGGTGTTCATTAGAAAGGGTTACATATAAAACATGTTAACAATACAACAAATAAACTAACAGTGACAGACTGGTACAGATGGGAGGGGACCCTGCCCTTTCAGGCTTACATTCTACAGGGCAATTGAGAGGGAGACAGTAGGTTTGGTCAGCTACGGTGGTGGAGGACCGCTGGCTCTGGTGTTGGTGGTGGAGTGTTAGCTCTGGGGTGGTAAGGTCAGTGCAGGCTGTAAACTGTTCTTAAGAGATGGGTTTTCTGGTTCTGCTTGAATGTTCCAAGTGTAGGGGATAATAAGTCGTGTTGGGGTGCAGAATTCCAGAGGAATGAGGAAGTATGGGGAAAGTTTTGCAGACAGCTGGGTGAGGAACGTACAACTCTTGAGGAGAGGAGGAGGTCTTGGGAGGACCAAAGATTATGAGTTGGATGATATTGGTAGATTACTTCAGAGATACATGGGGGAGCCAGATTGTAGATGGCTTGCTAAGTTAATGTTAATAGTTTGAATTGGATACCCTGCAGAATTAGGAGCCAATGAAGAGATTTACACATTGATATAGAGATCTTAGGAGGGGGTTTATAAGTATACAGTTCGAGGTGAGTTTTCAATTTCATAGAATATATAGGGATTTGGCTGGTGTTTGCAAATCATGAAAGAATTCTGTGTCTGTTTCAATTTATTTTAACATCACATTTAGATTTCCATACTTTTGTGCAGTTGTGATATAATCTTATCTTAAATTTGCTATTTTTCATTTAGAAGACAGTGTGTATATCGAAATAAATTCTGCCTTTCATTTTATTTAGCAATCTTAAGTGGTGTTTTCATTCATTCGTAAGATAGTCTTTGCAGAACCAATGAAAATATAAATATTTACTTCCTGAACAGTCATGGAAAATACGCTGATATTTTCATGCTTAATATGCTTTTTTGGTATTTATTATACCTTTTCATGATTTGAGTGGCAAGTGATATAAAAGCTTTCTTGTATTTTTTCCACATATTACTAGACTTAACATGAAACTCACATAATATAAGCTAAAGATCATTGCAGTATCAAACTAAAGAATCAACTTTAGCTCGCTGATCAATTCAGAAAGATAAACTGTGTATAAAAACTCATACCATTTTAGTCAGAAAGGTTAAATTAAATGTCATTCAATTCTTATGAAATTTCAGTTCTTGCTTACTGTGAATGCATTGTGACAGTACATAACAGTATAGTTGAACTTTCTGAATGCCAAAAGCTTTACAGCAAGATTTGTTTTTAATGATTCGGCAAAGTTCAAGAGTAATAAGGCTTTATGGGCCTTGAATATGCACATAGCAAATCAATTGTCCATCAAATAAAACAGTTTAACATATAAATAGTACCATTTATAGCATTACCTTAATTATATTTTCAAAATTATCATCAGTTGAATTAATGAATAAAGGAAAGCTGATATTTTTTAAATTTCCATATCAATCTAATACTTTTAGTAGTTTAGCACAATACTTCACTTATGACGTCCATGCAGTAATTAAAGACCCTCAACAAAAGTTAATGTATTACTTCTTTTCTTTTGGATAGCGAGAGCATATGAAGTGTTTACCTTTTCATAGGTACTGTATTCATGGTGATGAGTGTCTGAGAAGTTTCCTCTGGCTTGCACTGTTTGTCAGCTGGCTTTTTACTACATCTGAACTTTTCTTGATTCATACCCTTCCTTTATGGCAACCTTGAAAGTTAGAAGGTGTCAGATGGTTGACTCCGAAACCAATGATATTCCACCAAGGCCTATTTTATATGATTTAACTCAAGTAATTCATAAGGCTGCATGAACACGATTAGTATTAGCAGATATTTGGACATAGTGTATCACTGTTGCATCCAAAATGCTTTGTTAAGCCAAATTCCCATGCCCACTGTGCTTTTGTACTCCGCAGCTTTATCCCAACTTTGGTGTGGGTTGCCGCGCTCCCGCATCTCCGCAGCATGTTAATTTATTGCTGTGGGATCGGATGCAATCTCGGCAGGTGAATGTAGGGAAAAGCGCCCTGCTCCAAATGCAGATCATGAGCACAGGACGGCTGCATTCACCTTCGGCGATTGACGGCTTCCCTCAGGTCCCAAGAACAGGATGCAGTGTCTCCGGATGTTCTGCACATACCCTTAGACCTTCTTGATGATGCTTATAGTGTACAATGATAAATAGTGGGCTCTTAAAATTATGTAAAAAAAATCTTATAATCTTTGGAATTTCTGTATAATCTCAATAGAAGTGGGCCCAATGCATAATTATTTGAGGATTTCACTTAAGGAGACAGGTTAGACTTGCTAAAGTAGTAATACAAGATACATAATTTGTATAATGTAAAAAAATATGTGACACATAACAAACAGAGAATTTTTCTTACGAGTGTACCAGATTGACTGTACAACTGTAAGACTGTAAAAAGACGAATTAAAATAATGGACACTGGATGGCCTGCAGACTTCCATTCATAGACTTTATCAAATGTCAGAGTAATAAAACAGTATATTTTTCTTATGTATTATTCTTTTGTGCACAGTGCACTGATCCAATAGACAGTTGTCTAGAAATGGAGAATGTACAAGGGTGTGTTGGGCCTAGATAAGTGCTGTGGAACACTTTGTACGTGGACCCAGTCTACCCATGCACACTGCTTGTATTGAGTGGGTTCAGGAACTAAATCTGCTCCATATTGAATGGGTGCTTGCTGTGTTGTAAAGCCAGCTTCCGACTCTAACTACTGCAATCAAATATTGCAGTATATTGTAAAATTACAATTCTTCTATGAACCTTAGGCTGGACTTTACAAGTACACAATCATTGCAGACATGGAGGAATTCATTAAGCCCCTGACTTCCTTAACAATATAATCTGCACCACCCAGTTATTAACCTTGTATATACCACTGTCACAAATGACAAATTCATCTAACGAGTTAAACAGCTGCAATCGGGACTAACTGGTCAACTTCAACTAAAGTGCTATATTGCTGTGATCAAAATTAGCCCAGATTGCATCATTTTAATCCTTTAGATTCCACTAGCCAGAACCCGAGCCCAACTACTGTGATCAGAGCCTACTTCAATCACAGTAATACAGGGTAGGCCATTTATATGGATGCACCTAAATAAAATGGGAATGGTTGGGGATATTAACTTCCTGTTTGTGCACATTAGTATATGAAAGGGGGAAAACTTTTCCAGATGGGTTGCATAGACAATCCAACACAATGGGCAGCACTTTGAACACATTTTATAAGTGGTCATTAACTTGTAAATAACTCATGAAAGAATAAAGTTACATTAAAACCAAACACACCATTGTTTTTGTTATGAAATTCTCAATAAGTTTGATGTGTCACATGAACCTCTTCTAATTGAAAAAAATAAAGTTGGATCCAAAATAGTCAACTTAAAAATGACCGCCATGGTCACCACCCATCTGGAAAAGTTTTCCCCCTCCCATATACTAATGTGCCACAAACAGGAAGTGGATAGCACCAACCATTCCCATTTTATTTAGGTGCATCCATTTAAATGGTCCACCCTGTATAACCCTTTAGATGTGGATGCTGTTGGCCAGAACCCAAGTGCTTTGATTCTTAAGAGAATGGTAGTTTTACAATATACTGAAATAATAAAATAAGAGATGAGTAAAAAAAATTGAGGGGAATTGAATTCTACTCAAATTTAAAAGAAATATGAAATATGCACTCACCAAATGCAGATGTTTTTGTAATTTGCTTTCGGACTAATTCAGTATAATGGTGGCCACTGACTGACCATAAAAGGCCTTCAAAATGTTATAAATTAAAAAAGCATTACACACATGTTTACAGCCACAGCTCCACCAGTTTGGTCTAAGCCAAATTTTGAATCGGCGTTGGCAGAGTTGAAATCCCCAGGGCCTTTGTCTCTAGGTTTAGGAATTTCAGATATGCTATAGTTTTATGGATGCACCTTTAAAGTTTGCTGCCCATGACCTCATCCCAGGTGATTAAACTAACACCTGTGCAATACTAAGGAAATCCTCAAAACATGACCTATTGGTGGGTCCTGAGGACTGGAGTTGAGAAACACTGGTGTACGTCATGACCTTTGTAGGTGCATACACAGGACTCTCCTGGGTCTAGCTAAATAAGAAGCTACAGTCAAATTACTAAGGTCCAAAGATATGATGAGTACCTGATATGAGGCGGTGAGGAACAGTGAAGCCAGAGAGGTGAGCAGTGATGTCCCTAGGAAAAGCAAATTAAAATGCAAGATACTGAAATATATAAAAATATATACTGTATCTAAAAGTTTCAATTACTTATCTTATTATTAATTACTTATTTTTTGATGGGTTGCAGCTGCTTAATATTTTGGAACTATGGGACTAATTGGGACTCTATTTACCAAGGGATGGTTTAAAGATCGAGCTGGCTATATTTGGCGATATGAGCAGATAAACACAAAAAGAACCTCTCTTGTTAAACTACTGTATAAGCTAAAGCATGCATCGTCAAACAAGATATGGCTATACTTTGTAGACTTATGCACTTTTAACATAGTTGACCATTAAAATAGATGGCAAGCTTGCAATGCAAAAAGGAATATTATGAGTTTTAACTTTCCATTTTGATGACAGCTGATCACAGGTTATCTGACGAGAATCTCAGGCCAGCTTTAATCTTAAAATATGTATTGATAAGACAAAGCACTTTAGTTCAATTAGTGTAACTCAACATGATCCTGCAGAAGGTCGTCTTTTACCATGACATACGTTTAAGGCTGGCTTCACACTACGGCTGGGATGCAATCAGCTGCCGCCGCTGATAGGTCAGGACCGAGGCTCGCGGGGAGCTACTGATCGGATCCCAGCCGTAGTGTGAAGCCAGCCTAAGAAAATCAGCTAAATTATGGCTCAAAGAAGGGCACTAAACTTTCCAAATATAAACTGTATCTACTGATGCTGTGCTTTCTTTTAAAACTCTCCTGCACCTTCTTCATAAGATTTCACCTTGCCCACATACCGGGCATTAATTTTATAATAAATCGATTGTCCCCAATTAGTATATGAAGAGCTGCAATTATAAAAGGCAATTTCTTAGGTAGTCTGGAAATTATGATGTTATCAAGGAGTTGCATGAGAGCTAATAAAGTCAGAGAAAGGATGGTGAATACATGTCCCAACATATAAGACTGTTGGGCCCCATTCAATCCTTCAAAAGGAACCTGAAGAACCACCTCTTCTGACAAGTCTATCCTCAGTCCAATAAACCGCCGCACAACCACCTCTACCATTTCCTAGTGTATCCTCAACCTTCCCTTGTAGAATGTGAGCCCTCTCTCTTTCTGTACTTACGTGTGCCTTGTATTGCTCATGTTTATTGTACTAGTCTATTTATACCCCTTTTCACATGCAAAGCTCTATGAAATAAACATCACTATAATAATAAGTAATAATAATAATGTAGCGAAAACCTGAAAGCAGCTTCCAATTAATAGCTATTTTATAATAGACATGTAACTCTTTCTTCCACTTTTAAGTTATTCTGTACACTTCATGATATTAATTTCTTTCACACACAAACATAGTGTAAAAATTGAATTTGATTATTAAACGCATTCAGACTAAACACTTCCATTACAAAAGAGTATTTGTTCTTTGTCACCCTCAAAATCACTCTTTATTTTTTGTGATATCTAAAGTGTATAAGTGTAGCAATTTAGTTCCCAGAAAATACTCTAATTAAAACATTACTTTTATTAACCTCCCTGGCGGTATGATTATGTCAGGAATTTTGTGCTAAAAGCGGTACCATTTTTTTGCATGTAAATTTGGTGTTATGTACTGTCGGCCTGCAATTCTTAGTAATTACCTGATCAAAGAAGACTCTAGTAGACCTCTCAGATGTGATAAAGTTTGAAACATAAAATCATGAATTATAATTAAATAAATAATATAATTTTATTCAATAATCAATAATCTTATACCTGGCGGTATGATTATGTCAGGAATTTTGTACTAAGGGTACTTTCACACTAGCGTTTTTTTGAAATCGCGGCAGATGCGGTGAAAAAAACGAATCTGCTGCGATTACCGCATAACCGTGACACCTGGGGCACAGTTGCGGCAAGCCCCATGCAATGTCTATGGGGCTTGCGGTAAGGGTGCGTCAGGTGTGGCAAGTGCGGTTTCAGCACTTGTGGAAGGTGCGGCCGCAAAAAAAAACGCGGTCAGCCGCGTTTTTTTTGTGGCCGCACCTGCCGCAAGTGTCGATACCACACTTGCCGCTTCTGCCGCAAGCCCCCAAAGATGTTCTATGGGGCTTGCCGCAACTGTGCCGCAGGTGTCGCGGTTATGCGGTAATCGCGGCAGATTCGGTTTTTTCACCGCATCTGCCGCGATTTAAAAAAACCGCTGATGTGAAAGCAGCCTAAATGCGGTACCATTTTTTTTCATAAAAAATTTCTTTTATGGGCCGAAATTTTATACTTTTTTTTTTCCCACCTAGTTCCGCATCCAATGAGCCGCTGCGGCTCACAGAGATGGAACCAGGAAGTCATATGGAGGCATCTGAAGGGGCCCTCACCGGCGATCACAGCGGTGGATCACCAGGAGAAGGGAAAGAGACTCCGCTGCATTTACCCCGAGCGTCAGGGGCGTATCTACCATGGTGCAGCTGGTTCAGCTGCACCAGGGCCCCGACTGGGTAGGGGGCCCCTCAACCATCAGTAGGGGGCCCCCGTGACAGAGGAGAGGAGGGTAACTGAGGGAAGCATCCTGCTTACCTTGGGTGTTCCCGCCCCTCCTTTCGTCTGCAGCCCAGGCCCTAACCCTAGCCCTAACCCTAACCCTAACCCTAGCCCTAACCCTAGCCCTAACCCTAACCCTAGCAGAAGGGGGCGGCATCATATCCCTGTCATGGCGCCGGCGGCAAGGGGCAGGTAAGACCTGCAGCAGGGCTCTGACAGCAGAGCCCCCCCCCCCTCCGGAACTCACCAGTGGCTGTGCCAGGGGCGACGGGGCACTGACAGCCCCCCCCCTGCCAGAACTCACCCGCGGCTGTGCCAGGGGTGGCGGGGCACTAACAGCCCCCCATCCCGCCGGAACTCACCCGCGGCTGTCTGTGCCAGGGGCAGAGGGGCACTGACAGCCCCCCCCCCGCCAGAACTCACCCGCGGCTGTCTGTAGCAGGGGCGGCGGGGCACTGACAGCCCCTTTCCCCCGCCGGAACTCACCCGCGGCTGTGCCAGGGGCGGCGGGACACTGACAGCCCCCCCCCCCGGCGGAACTCACTCGCGGCTGTCTGTAGCAGGGGCGGCGGGGCACTGACAGCCCCCGCGCCGGAACTCACCCGCGGCTGTGCCAGGGGCGGCGGGGCACTGACAGCTCCCCCCCCCTGGACTCTCCCGCGGCTGTAGCAGGGGCAGCAGTGCTGGGCTCTGACAGCCCCCCCCCGCGGCCTCACAGTGAGCAGCGGCAGGAGCCGCGGGTATTCCCGAGTGTGACTCGGGGTTACCGCTTCTAGCAGTGAAAGTTAACCCCGAGTTACACTCGGGAATACCGCTAGGAAGGTTAATAATCTAAAAAAATTTGAGAATTGGAAACTAAAATGACCTGATGTCCTCTTACTGGTCAAACAAGTAGACAGCAAAACATACTATTTATATGGACCAATCAGAATCAAATAGAGTGAAGCAGGCGGATGGCATTCTAAAAATGCAATTAGAGCCAAAAAAATGTAGGATGGCATGATAAAAGTGCAATTGGCACCCCCACTCAATGAACGCTAGTCCTATAAGGTCCTTTTGAGCCTTTCACTTAGCAATAAGTAAAGAAAATGATATATCCACACATACATCCTCAATTCTGCTCTCTCGTTCAAGCCACATATCCAAGTCCTTGCCACCTCCTGTCGACTCCAACTCAAAAATATCACCAGTATTTGTACATTCATTGACCAAAAAACAGCAAAAACACTTGTGCATGCCCTCATCATCTCACACCTTGACTATTGCAACCTTCTACTCTCTGGCCTCCCCTCTAGCACTGTTGCACCACTCCAATCTATCCTAAACTCTGCTGCCTGACTAATCCACCTGTCTCCCTGTTATTCCTCAGCCTCTCCTTTCTGCCAAGCCCTTCACTGGCTGCCTATTGTCTAGAGGCTCCAGTTCAACACCCTAACTATGACATACAAAGCCATCAACAACCTGTTTCTTCCATACATCTGTGACATGGTCTCCCAGTACTTACCTACACGCAACCTCCAATCCTCTCAAGATCTCCTTCTCTACTCCCTACTCATCTCTTCTTCCCACAACTGCATATAAGATTTCTCCTGTGCTTCCCCCATGCTCTGGAAATATCTGCCTCAACACATCAGACTCTCGCCCACCGTGGAAACCTTCAAAAAGAACCTGAAGACCCAACTCTCCCGACAAGTCTACAACCTGCAATGATCTTCAGTCTACCAAACCGCCGAACGACAAGCTCAACCCTCTCCTGGTGTATCCTTACCTATCCTTTCTAGACTGTGAGCCCTTGCGGGCAGGATCCTCTTCCCTTTTGTACTTGCGTGTACCTTGTATTGCTCATGTTTGTTGTACTTGTCTATGTATGCCCCTTTTCACATGTAAAACGCCATGGAATAAATGGCGCTATAATACTGAATAATAATAAGTATTAAAAGAGAGAAAAACATAACCATAGGCATGAAATACCCTACTAGAGACCACACAATATTCAGTTTGCCATAGATATGAACAATGACATATCAAATATTATTTGCGCAATGCACATAGTATGCTGTACTTAACATGTTTCCCCTTAATGGGTTCATCAGGAATACATACTAATCATAAACACTTAGCTTTAAATGTAATTTTATAAACAAAATATCCATCAGACAGCCATGGACCTGTGCAGTGTTGTGTTTCTTGTGTGGGCATGATGCCCCTCAAACAACATGCAGTGGGACTACAAATGTGGATCCAGAAAGATTTGGAAGTGATGTATTATTGGAACACATTGCACTGCAGTTCGTGATTCAGCACATGGTGTATTGTATGAACCCCAAACTTTACAGTTCAGGTTCACCCATCCTTGGCTGTGACCACTGTATTAGAACTACTTGCTGTGATCCTTTCCTATGGCTGCTCGTAGAGCCGTTGCCTTCTGTAACATGTGCTCAGTGGGACTGATGCTTTTTCCTTTCTGAGGTAAGATATCTTCCTGATCAACTTGACATTCTTCTTTCAGCAGTTTCTTTGTATTGTACTGTGATTGTTTCACTTGTATTACATTTTCTGCCTTTCTTCATATACTTCTTCATAAAATATTTATTTTACTTATCAAAACACGTCCTTCTCTTGAGAAAAAAAAATAGATTTTGCTTCATACAACGTTGAATTTGCAGCCATTGGTTAGATAAAAAATGTCCTACTATTCTATTAGCCCTGCTATGTGCTTTTTACAGTGTATTTAAGAATCAATGCTCAGAATCGTATGATGGAATTTGTTTTGACACACAGGATTCGTGGCATGTTACTTTGTTTCTATGTGTATGACATAATATTTGTTTTGCTGTATTGTTTTTTAATACAATTATTTAGACGATCCGTGAGTTCAACATCAGCAGATTTTCAGGTATGATAGGCAAAACGTTTTGTACATAAATCGTGTCAGCATATATTTGTGGGTGTATGACAGAACAGGAAGGGACAGCAGGCCGATGATCAATTCAAAAAAACTTTATTGGGACAGGAAAAACGGAACAGCACACATTAAGGTAATTTTAGAGACTGTAATAAGTCCACAACAGCAGAAAAAAGTATAGGGGTGCCACCCGGAAATTTGACGCCAGGGAAAAGGCAGAAATAGTCCTTATATGAGTTCACTAGATCCAGCAGGTGAAGGACACAACACAATCCCACATGGCAGCTTCTATCAATCCACAGACAGGCACCAGGATCTGGCCGCAGTCTCAGATCCTAGTCCTAAAGTCACAGCACCAATTAACTGACAAAGCATGTGCCTATTGTTCTCTCTCCTTGGATCAGCCCTCAAACCCCCTTTTGAACAATTAGCTACATGGAGAAATTTCTAGAAGCCCAGGTTCCAATCTAACTTCATTTTCTATTAGACGAGCCTCCTGCAGAGAAGAACAAAGGCAGATTCACCCACTAGATGCAGGAAAGCAAACACTAAAGAAGGCTTTATTACATTAGGGGACATGAAACAGGCTGGGAGGGTTGGTTTTAAATAACATAATATTTGTATTGCTATATTGCTTTTTAATACAATTCTTTAGACGCCCTGTGAGTGCTACATCAGCAGATTTTCAGGTATGTTTAGTAAATATTTTTGTAAATAAATCGAGCCAGCATATATTTGTGGGAGTAAACAATGTTCTGATGATTTATGAAGAAGTATACAAAATCTAACACAATAAGATTCAAATAGTGAACTGGCATGTTAAACTCTTATTAAAGTAATGACTGTTCAACTATATTTTACAATAAAGCCCTTCGATTTGTTGATTTATTTTGCTGACAAATAGGTTAAGTTGTTAAAACATGTCAAAGAGCTCCATTAAATAAAGTAAAGCATTTATTATTCATAATAAATTGTTATTCATTTTCATTTAGCTACCTAGTAATGATTGATGATGACAGAGTCAATCACTCGACAGGAGGGCTGAATTGTGTTTACCAGCAGCAAATATATAGTAAATATTAAATTAATCACATCAGCTAAATAATTACTTACCAACATTTGTAACTACAAAAATTATTTTTTAGTGGCATAGGCAGAAAATGAAAATGAGAGATAAAGAGATAGGCATATGCACAGTACTATAAACAATATTTAATAACATAATATTTATTCATTCATAAAGCGCTATTAATTCCATAGCACTTTACATACATCAGTAATGCTGTCTCTCTTGGAGCTCACAATCTAAACATCCTATCAGTATGTCTTTACAATGGGGGAGGAAACTGGAGTGCCTGGAGGAAACCCACGCAATCACAGGGAGAACATACAAATTCCTTGCAGATGTTGTCCTTAGTGTCCTTGGTGGAAATTGAACCCGGGACTTCAAGACCCCAGAGCTGCAAAGGCTGCAGTGCTAACCACTTGAGCCACCGTGCTGCCCTAAACAATATGTATACATACATATACGGTATATATATATGGCATAAAGTTAAAGGTTACACATATCTCTTCTATTTTAGACATATGTATATGTATATATGTGTATATATATATTTACATACCCCGGCATATATTTTAGACATATAAATGTACATATGAGTATATATACAGTATATTTATATATTTATTTACATACCCCAGCATATTTTTTGTTTGCTTGGCATATTTTCAAAGAATATGAAAGTACAGTGTTTATATATAAATACATTTTTTTATTTTTTTTTCATCTCTACCATTTTAAAAATTCCAAAATAGAAAATGGGCTGATATAAAACTTTGGCCACCCTTGTAGATTTGTGTGCTCAGTTAACTTGGACTAAGAATTCTGACCTTAATAAGCATGTTATTAGGGTTATGGCCAATTCACGATCATTGTTAGGAAAGGCAAGGTAATGCAAATTTCACAGCTTACTAAAAACCCAAACTACTGTAACCTTATGCCAGAAAAACAGCAGCCATAGGTACTTCTAAGCAGCTGCCTAGAACTCTATAAATAAAAATGGTGAAACCCCGAAAATGATAATAATAATAATAATAATAATAATAATAATATTATTATTATTATAGCAGCAAACACAGCAAATAAGATCAGTATGCTTGATCTTGTATTGAATCACTAATCGGACACTTCCGAAGCGTCCAGGACAACATGATATATCGGCGAATGATGCGTGCAGAGCCCAGTAGGGCGGCCTTTTGCAGCTGATAGATTGTTGCTTTGTCAACTCCAATTGTTTTCAAGTGCTGGTCAAGGTTTTTAGGTACCGCACCCAGTGTGCCGATTACCACTGGGACCACCTTCACTGGCTTGTGCCAGAGTCTTTGCAGTTCGATCTTTAAGTCCTCATATCAGGTAAGTTTTTCAAGTTGCTTCTCCTCAGTCTTGCTGTCACCAGGTATTGCCACATCGACGATCCACTCTCCCTTTTTTGTTACAATGGTAAGAGCCGGAGTATTGTGTTCTAAGACTTTATCAGTCTGAATTCAGAAGTCCCATAGTAGTTTTGCATGTTCATTTTCAATAACCTTTTCAGGTTTATGATCCCACATGTTCTTTGTGACATTAAAATGGTAATTGTGGGACAAGTTCCAGTGAATCATCTGAGCAACTGTATTATGCCTTTGCTTGTAGTCTGTTGTTATTATTATTATTATTATTATTATTTATATAGCACCAAACATATTCTGCAGCACTTTACAATTCAGAGAGGACATGTACAGACAATATAAGACAATACAGAGTAAAAAAAATTCAGCAGATACCAAGAGGAGTGAGGGCCCCGCTCAAAAGCTTACAGTCTATGAGGAAATAGGGGAGGCACAAAAGGTAAATGGTGAAAAGTGCTTGACGTATATAGTTAAGTCACCAATGTAATAAATAGGGGATTCACAAAATGCTGCATGAGCCAGTCACCGGCCAGGATCTGTACAAGTACAGATAAAGTGCAATTAAGTGCATGATGGGAGTGCAACCAGAGGATACAAGGGAACAGATTTGGAATAAAATTTTAAAAGGGCAGAATTGGAATAGTTAACCCTAGAACGCATACCTGGGGCCTTGCAGGCCTGCCAGGTTACTTGTTTTCTATTTTCTGTAAAAGTACTTTAGTTTGAATTTTGAAAACCTAGGTAATCCTCAGGTATATAGTTGTTAGTAATTTTCCAGTTATTCATATATTTTTTATGTTACAGACAGTTCGGTATAGCAACCTTTTTTTGGGACTACCCCATATTCACGCACCTGGGGCCTTTTAGGCCTGTACTAGGCTTACATGTGATGCTCAGTCTTTTTGTCTGTATTGTTGCTGGGGAAGAACTTTTATGACTCTGCTATTGCTGGGAAGAGTGTGGATTCTGCATGACAACATGGTCATGTGATCTTGGAAGGGAGGCTCCCTCACAAAGTCATGTGTCTCTGACCTCATCACAGGTCTTTTTGTCCTAATTGCTGGAGAGACTTTGGAGGAAGAAGTTAGCTTTCTTTTGTCTGGAAATAGAAACTTTCTGAGCTCCAAAACCAGAGACTTCTACTGCACTACAAGACAGTGATCTGTTGGAGGTAAGAGGAGGGGGGCTGCACTTTACCTGCTTTATATCGCTTGGTGTGCTGGGACCCTAACAAAGAGTCTTATCACATACTGTTTACAGTGCACAAGCCTGATTGTAATCTTTTTTTTTTTTTTCTTTTTAGTTTACTGACATCTAAAATTACAATGGCACAGTCTACTTCCAGGGGATTCACTGACCATGAAATCGAGGCAATCATTTTTGATAGTGATGATGAAAGTGAAATTTCTTTGTCTGATGAAGAGTACATGCCACCAGCTAATGTATCAACTTCATCGTCCAGCGATTCTTCAGATGATGAAGAAGTAGTGGATCCAGCAGAACGTTCAAATAGAACATCTAAAACGAATATTTTTTGGAACAGTACTGCTGCGGCTCCTGCACACACCCCATCACATAACATTATTAGAGTTACTCAAGTAGCTGTCGGAATTCCCCAATTCATGTCCAAAAGAGATGTTTTCTGTAAATTTGTTAGCAAATACATACATAATGGATCTGACCTCCTGGTAACTCCAGCTAAGGCTGCCGAAATGGCAGGATTCCGCCAGCCTTAGCTGGGGTCACCAGGAGGTCAGATCCATTACTGATCCCCTCCTGGCGGACCCCAGCGCTACTGGGAATGCATCCTTACTTTGCAATTGTAAAATAAATTTTGAAAAGTATTTTTATTTGAGTTATTCCGTGTTATTTGCACACAGGCCTAAAAGGCCGCAGGTGCGTGAATATGGGGTAGTCCCAAAAAAAGGTTGTTATACCGAAATGCCTATAACATAAAAATATATGAACAACTGGAAATTACTAACAACTATATACCTGAGGAATACCTAGAGTTTCAAAAATCTAACTAAAGTAATTTTACAGAAAATAGAAAACAGGTAACCTGGCAGGCCTGCGAGGCCCCAGATATGTGTCCGTCAGCCTTAGCTAGGGTCACCAGGAGGTCAGATCCATTACGGAATCCCGTTCTGGCGGACCCCAGCACTAGTGGGAATGCATCCTTACTTTGCAATAAACTTTGAAAAGTATTTTTTTTTTAGTTATTCCATGATAATTGTAAACAGGCCTAAAAGGCCCCAGGTGCGTGAATGTGTAGATTTCTATGGGTATGCGTTCTAGGGTTAAATAAGTAAGGTGAGGTGATAGGCTGATCTAAATAAATGTGTTTTTGGGGGCACTTAAAAGTATGCATATTGAAAATGAATCAAATTGTTGTTTGTAGTACATTACAGAGAATAGGCACAGCTTACGAGAAGTCTTGGAGAGGGAGTGCGAGGCTTGAATCATTGAGGATGTCAGTTGTAGGTCATTAGTGCAATTCAGGGCATGGGAAAGGTAATAGGGATGAGGAAAGAATATAAGGTGGTGCTGAACTGTAGAGGGCTTTGTGGGTTAAAGTATTAAGTTTATATTGTACTTTGAAGCAGATAGGCAACCAGTGAAATGACTGGTTCAGTGTAGAGAGGCATCAATGAAGCAGTTGGAGAGCAATATGACCTTGGCTGCTGCAATAAGGATGAATTGGAAAGGGGAGAGTTTAGTAAGCTGGAGATTGATCAGTAGAGAATTGCAATAATTTAAATGAGAATAAATAAGATTGACAGTAAGAGTTTTTGCAGAGTCAATGGTACACACAAAAGAGGAGAAGACTATAAAAAGATAGCACAGCATTTTCCAGTTGCCCTTTACTCAGTTTGAAATGTAATTAAGAAATGGTAGTTAACAGGAACAGTGGAGGTCAAGATAAGTCTTAAAGACCAAGCAACACTTTAGTGAGAACTGCTCGTAGATTTGCTAGAAAGACAAATCAGTACCATTGCTTGACAGCAACAGACTTTTAGGAAGATTTAGCAGACTCTAGAGTTCTAAATTGTTTTATGTTCAGAAACATTTGCACAAATATGGTCTTAACTGGAGAGTCACCAGAGGAAAACTTAAGCTCCCGTCACACACAATGACACACCAGCGATCCCGACAACGATAACGATCCTGTAGGGATCGTTGGTGCGTCGTTACCTGGTCACTGTGGAGCTGTCAAGCTGGCAGATCTCCTCAGCGACCATAGACCAGGGAGCCACCTCCACATCGCTGGTAACTATGATAAACAGTTTATCATAGTTACCAGCATCCTCCCTGCTTAGCGTTGCCTGTAAGCAGGAAGCATGCTGGTAATTATGATAAACACCAGGTATCCAGGCAGCACGCGCTGCCTAAATACCTGGTGTTTATCATAGTTACTAGCGTCCTCCCTGCTTAGTGTAGCATGTAAGCAGGGAGCATGCTGGTAACTATGATAAACAGCGGGTATCTAGGCAGCGCGCGCTGCCTAGATACCCGCTGTTTATCATAGTTACCAGCATCCTCCCTTCTTAGCGCTGGTAACCATGATAAATAACAGGTATCTAGGCAGAGCACACTGCCTAGATACCCGGTGTTTAAAATGGTTACCAGCCCGTGAGATCGCTGGTCTCTCGCTGTCACACGCAGTGATGCATGCTGACCAGCAGGAGACTAACAATCAAAAAATGACCCAGAGCACTTTGTAATGATCAGCGATCTCACAGCAGGGGCCTGATCGCTGCTAAGTGTCACACTTAGCGATATCATTAGTGAGAACGCTGTTACATCACAAAACCTGTGATGTTACAATGATCTCGCTAACACTCGCGTTATGTGTGACGAGGGTTTTATCCTGTTTCCTCACCATAAAATTTAGCATCAGAAGTATGGAAAAGAAGATCTAAGCAAGCCTAATGCAGTCTTGTGGACCAAGGAGGTTAAAATAGAACTTTTTGACCCCATTGATCAAAAGTATGTGTGGAGAAGAAGAGGCACAGAATTTCAGGAAGATAATAACTCACTAACCATTAGACCTTGAGGTGAATCAATCATGCTTCGGTGTTGTATTGCAGCCAATGACACATAAATAATTTCACACGTATAGAGAAGAATGGAGTCAATAAAATTTCAACAACATTTTGATGCAAACATAACAACATTTTTAAAAATGCTGAAGTTAAAAAGAGGATGGCTTCTACAAATGAATAATGATATTAAACACACAACAAAGTCCATAATAGACTACTTCTAAAGATGCAAGCTGAAGGTTTTACTATGGTCCTCACAGTTTTCTGATCTGAACTTAACTGAAAATCTGTGGTTAGACTTCAAAAGACTTCATGCAAGACGACCCAGGAATCTCACAGAACTGGGAGACTTTTCGAGGAAGAATAGATAAAAATCCCTTAAACAAGAATTAAATGATCCTTGATACTTGAAAAAAAGGGTAATTACAAGATACTAACCATGCAGGGTGCCCACATTTTTGCATTCTCTTTTTCTGTAATATTTCCAAATGTAAGATATGAAAATATTTTTTTGCCTAAAATATAAAGGAAATATTTTATCCTTAACTTTATGCCTTTTAGATATCATTTCATCATAAACTTGTATTACTGTTGACAATAACAGTAATATTGACTTAGAGTGCTCAAACCTTTGCATGCCACTGTCAATAAAAAGTTATTGCTGGACTAGCCTTTGTTAAAACTACAAGTGAATATTAATACAGTTATAGTCGTAACTGTTAGCATTTTTGAAACTGTTCCAAAAAAGAAAAATTTCTGCAAAAAATTATTGAAATTACATAAGTTTTGTCGTACTCATGTTTATTTCCTTTGTGTGTATAGAAACAATAAGAAGAAAAGACAATTTGGACACACAAAACCCTAAAATGGGCTGGAAATTTTTTTGGCTCCTTTCCCAAATTGTGTGCAAACTACTCTAATTAAAATATGTTCAGCTGTGAAATGTAACAGTTGTGAACAATACAGAAATAACACCTGAAAGTAGATAAAAAGGCGAAACAACTCAATCTTTGCATTTTGTGACTGTGTCTGTCACACTAAGACTGCTTTCACATAACGATTTTCGGTCATCCTATTGTATCCGTTCCAAAACGGATACAATCGGATCCGAAATCGGACCCCATGTTCCCCTATGGGAATCGGATAGGATCGGATGTGCCACTATTAGCATCCGATTTTGGCACCATCCGATCCCATCCGATGTAATCACGGGCACAAAATCGTAGCCTGCTACGATTTTGTGTCCGTGACTCACATCGGACAGCCTCGGATCACTGCTGATCCGAGGCTGATCCTAGTGCCCACAGCATAGGATCCTATGGACATCGGATCCGAGTTCACCTCGGATCCGATGTCGGCTCCGTATTCCCCTGTCTTTCCCTGCTTCCTCTCCTCCATCTTCTGCCCTCTCCTATTCTTTATGTTGTGCCCACGCTATTCTATTTTGTGTCCCCCGCTCTTCTATCCTCCTCTATCCCTATCCTGTCCCCTGTCCTCTCCCTGTGTGTGAAAAAATAAAAAAACTCCTCCGGGAGTATACATCACCTCTCACCGGCTCCAACGCTGCACACGATCAGGACTGAAGAGCCTGTGATGATGTAAGAGATCCGGTCACATGACTCATGAGCTGACCGGGTCATGTGACTCTGACATCATCACAGGTCCTTTAGTCCTGATCGTGTGCAGCGTTGGAGCCGGTGAGAGGTGATGTATACTCCCGGAGGAGTATTTTTTATTTTTTTACACACAGGGAGAGGACAGGGGACAGGATAGGGATAGAGGATAGAAGAGCGGGGGCACAGCAAAGAATAGCGGGGGCACAGCATAGCATAGGAGAGGGAAGAAGATGGAGGAGGCAGGAGTAGGGAGAGACAGGGGACCGCAGGATCCACACGGATCCTGCAGATCGGATGGCTATTTGCCATCCGATTGCAGGGATCCGTATGGATCCGTGCCTGTCCGTGGGATCCCCCTTCAAAGTCGGATCCCACGGACAGGCACAAAATCGTAGTGTGAAACCAGCCTAAGGCTACATTCACATGTTTACTTTTTGGTCAGTTTTTCAGGTCAGTTTTTGTAAGCCAAAAGAGAAGAGTTGGGTTCAGTGACAGAAAATGGCGCTTCAATGAACGCGACATTTTCTGGGGCGGCTGCAGGCTGCCATTCGCAGCGGGGGGTGCTCAGAAAGCTTGGGCCTCCCTGCGCTGCGGATTCCAGCATCTGATGAAGAAGCTGGGACAGCACCAAAATGCAACGGAATAAAACGTCATTGCACCCAGACCATGTGTTGTCCACTTTCTTTACCAGCAGTACGGATCATAGAAGCACCATCCTTCGGATCTCAGATGGTGGATAAGCAGGCTCAACCACTTAAGTCCATTCTGTAAACCTTTGCTTACTTGCAATGTAACAAAATATAGGAATTACTTTTGCATGTGGGAAGGTGTAATTAAATGATTAGCCTTGTCATGATATACTGAAAGCCTGTAATTGGCACATATTATTCTGTGCTTTCAGAGTCCCTGTAAGACCCTGGGCACAAATTCCATTTTTCATGCATTTTCTTGTGCGGTTTTGTCACGAAACTTCATATCAATGTTTATGACAGCAAAGTCAATGAGAATTCTGACAAGTTTGTTCACAATGGTGCTTAGTTTTCCCTTGCAGATTTAGTACAGAAATAAATCTGCAGTATCTCATTTTTGCTGCATTTTTGCAGTGTACTTCCATCCAAAATATATGAATAACACATGCAAAAAATGCATCAAACACACAGCAAAAAGACATAAAAAATGCATAATTTCAGCAACCAAATACTCAATGTCTGCGCATAATCTAATGTTACCTATTGCTCATTCCTGTAGAAAGACAGGGTTCTCCTTATATAGATGCTAAGGGAGACACCTGTAAGTCTGGGGTCAGATTGCTGTATAACATGGATAATGCTCACATTGTAAAGCCCAAAGTGACCACCATCCTTCCTTACCCGACCATGACAGCTGCAAAATTCATTAAGCTGTCATATTTGGGTCAGTTCATCTGCTTGCCACTTTGTGCTTAGGGTAAAGCCACACTAGCATAAGACATCCTCTGCAAGATCATCAGATGTGTTAAAGTGTGAGCGTCAGCCAAGTAATGCAACTGTGATCAAATCCTTTGATCGGATCACAGCTGCAGAGGAGATGGAGAGATTACTCTCTTCATCGCCTCCTTTACCGGCCTCAGTGTACAGTATATTGCACTGCACTTAAGTGTGTCAGTGTAATGTGATATTTCACTCATACTCATAGACTTATATGGGTGCGAGTGATCTGAGACTCACATATAATCGCAGCTTGCTTGAAGGTCTGTGCTGCCTGATTTAGTAATGTTGGTCTGAGTGCAATTCGAGATAATCTCGCATTGTGCTCTTGTGAGTTTGTCGCCAATGTGCCTTTACCACTACAATGCGAGCATTGTCTATGATTTACAGCTGTCTGACCCCAGTGTAATTAAAAGAGATTGAGGAAGAGCAGGGTTCATGGGGAGTAGCCACACATTACTCAACCAAGAACTGTCCCTGGACAGGTTTTCAAAGTATATTTTTGCTGAAAAGCAGCAGCATTTTAGACTTAAAAATATACAGCAGCAATACTCAAACCAGTCAAATTCACTCTGATCATGGTTGGGGTGACATAAAGTTTTCTATAGTGTGTTATATTTCTACACAAGGATCCTCACATGCTTGAAAATTTTATTAGAATAAAGGCTTGTTAATGAGTCATTTATGACTTTAAGGATTGCTACCTTTATTATGTGGCATTAGAGTATTTCACTTCGTCACTGAAGTGACAATTTGCATATTTCCCAGAGGAGCATTGCGGCTTTAAGTCTCCTCACTGCGGCAAGCTGAATGCTCTCCACAAGGAGAAAAGCTGTTCCCCCACACCTCGTCTCAGCCTCTCACACATCCAGATCAGAAATCCCACACACTGCACTGATGAGGTGCAATCATCCTGAAACACAGCGTCTGCAGTGTGGGGTTCTGATCTGGCACAAATCCTAAGTCATATTAAAAGGCTCGTTAAAGAGTCAATTATGACTTTTAAGGATTGCTACCTTTATTAGGAGGCATTAGAGTATTTCACTTCCTCACTGAAGTGAGAATATGCATATGCAATTTCCCAGAGGAGCATTGCGGCTTTAAGTCTCCTCACTGTTGGCAGGCAGAATAATCTCCACAAGGAGAATAGCTGTTCCACCAGAGCTTGTCTCAGCCTCTCATACATCCAGATCAGAATCCCACACACTGTACTGATGAGGGGCAGTCACCCCGAAACACAGCGTCTGCAGTGTGGGCTTCTGATCTGGCACAAATCCTAAGTCATATTAAAAGGCTTGTTAAAGAGTCAATTATGACTTTTAGGATTGCTACCTTTTATTAGGTGGTATTAGAGTATCTCCCTTCCTCCCTGAAGTGACAATTTGCATAAGTTGAATTATAAATATTATCTAAAACATCAACAATATCACTAAGATAATATAGTTTTCTTATCCTATGTTTCTCTGCTTTATTAAGTCTGACATTTTTAACTTTAAACAGCCAATATCTCTATCTTTTTATCACACATATTTTATTAATATTTAAAAGTTTTAAACCTCTCTTTCCAATAAATTTTCCAAGTGTGAACCTTGAAAATGTTACCTTTCCATGAAACAGAAAGATAAAAGAAGAAAGTGACCTTTTACCAATTAATGAGTGTCAATGAACTCCATGAAGCATATATCATTCACTGTTACACTGCCTGTTTCATAGGATGGTATTGCTCAATAGGTCATTTAATTCACAGGATCTTTTTTTACCTTATGAAAGGTTGGAGAAAAAAAGAAAACAAACAAATAACATCAAAGGTGAAGGGTTTTGTATAAAACATTTGACCAGTTCATGTTCGAGACCTTTTTAAAATGCCCTGTCAGCAGCACACTATTAACAGGTGAAAAGAAGCATTTAAAGATGAGATCCTGCTGGGCTGTATGCCACTGAGCAACCTGCCGAGTGTGAAAACAAGAGCAAAGAAGGAAGGAAGAACCTCCTACACTCCAAAGGAATAACTTTTATCTTCATTTTTTAGATAATGCCCTTTGAGGGGGAAAAAAAGGAAACATAGCAAATACAAAGCGAGAGCCTTGAATCTTTCATAAAGAAAAGTATCGATCACCTGAAAGATCATTTATGTCATTAAACTGAAAAAAAAAAAGTTCTAGGAAAAAAAAAAGGAAATGTTAGAGCTGGATTTTAAAATGATTAAATTGTAAATGGCAATTTATGTGAAGTTGGAAACTTAAAATATTAATAAATAAAATATACACATTTTACATAAAATATGTATACAAAATGAGTGCACTGCGAAATATCAAGTAAATATTTATTACAACACATATTTCAATAGATTCATTATTATAATTTTTGCATGATGCACATATTCGTAAACAAAATATAAAGATGTTCCTTTTGAATCAGTGTAACTGGATGGAACTAGGCTGTCTCATATCTAACGAGTCATCTATAACATTCTTCATGGTTATGATGATATAAACACAGTGATTTGTAAAGGTTTCATGCAGAAGTGGAAATAATATTGCAAAGAAAGAATGCCTTAAAAATAAAAATATTGATAGCTTCCTTGTGTCAGTTCACAAAATGCAATGTGAGAGTGGAGATGGGGCAGATACTCCGAACTAGGGTGAACGCTCATCACCACACATTTAAAGAAAAAAGTACAGATCTACCTGTGCCTAAACAATTCTGTAGCCCTGATCACACCATCATGGATATGAATATACTAGGTCATTTCAAATCCCAAAGAGATAGGAGAATCTAGGAATACAATGTATGAATGAATGTGTTGCATTGATCTATGTCTTTTTACATCAATTCAGGAATCTTCGAATATAGGACCACACACCAATCAAAGGACCGTAAAGCTATCACACGTCTTATCTCTGAACCCTGATTTTACTGCCCCAGTTGCTATTTTCCCCCTCCCAACACTGATCACTATGTTATGCTTAACATCACCTGCCTCATGTACTTCATTATCCAGTCATCCACATACATTTATGTGTTCAGAATTTGTATCATTATTAGCCTGATGTCTTGAAAGCTTGCCATTTGTTACCTTATTTTCACATAGCCATTAAAAGGTATCAACCGCTAAGTACTCTTAGATTTTATGATTTTTCCAGCTACTGGCTAACACGGTACAAACATTTTTTACCTAAACCAAACAGTAATCTATATCAAACAAATAATTGGCATGACCACCCTTAGCCACCAAAGCAACAACAAATCTTCTGGGCACACTGGCACAGATTTGTTGCAGAAACTCGATAGGGAGGTTGTTCCAAAAATCTTGGAATATTAAGCACATACCTTCAGTGGATGTAGGTTTTGTCTTTTTAAGTAATCCTGACTGTGATTTTGAGATCTGGGCTCTGTTTGCACTACATTATCACTCCCAGGACATGTTGCACTTCTTAAGATTTTTCTTAAGGACATTGGCGATATATATGGGGTTATTTTCTGCAGCTCCATAAATTTTCATCCAACCATTCTGCTTGCATTTATCAGCAATGTGGACATCAAGAAAACGGGATTGTTGACAACAGTAGTTGTAGTGGTTGGCCAAGGAAACAGTCCAGTAGATGAAATTCACATTCATTCTTACTTCACATTGACTTTGAAAGATTTTCCAACAGCTCAAAACTGGCATCAAAAGTAGGATTTTGATATAATCTCTCTCATGGATGGCCAAAAGTGGTTTGTGTAAGATTTGGATTCAAAATTCAAATTTGCAACATGGAAATATGAAATAAAGTTACCCAACTATGCACAAACATATAGGAACTAGAATACATAAAAATGGCAGAAGATGCTCTGGAGTGATGGATCAAAATTTTAAATATAACAGAAGGCAATTTGTTTTCCAAAGGGCTTTAGAGTAGTACAGTAAGTGAGTGTGCACACAGAACAGTGAAGTATGGTGGAGGGCCCTTATTTGTTTGAGGCGGCATTCCAGGAAAGATTCAGAGTTGAGGGGTTTGGTTAAGAATAATGAAGTATTGAGCACTGCAGCCTTTGTAGCACTGGGGTCTTGAAGTCCTGGGTTCAATTTCCACCAAGGACACAAAGGACAACATCTGCAAGGAATTTGTATGTTCTCCCCGTGTTTGTGTGGGTTTCCTCCGGGCACTCCAGTTTCCTCCCACATTGTAAAGACATACTGATAGGATGTTTAGATTCTGAGCTCCAAGAGAGACAGCATTACCTATGTATGTAAAGTGCTATGGAATTAATAGCGCTATGTAAATGAATAAATTATTATTATTATTATACAGAGTAATACAGACATATTCTTCCAGCATCAAGGAGGTGGCAGTTTATGTATATAAAGGGTAATTCCAAGGAGAGAAAACATTTTAGTACAGTCCCTGCCCTTCTACATGATTAAGCAAAGCTGTACACTGCAGTTCTATGATCTATAAATTGCTTATAATTCAATAAAATCATTTCTGCTCCTCTGCTCTCACCCCTCCCTTCGGACACATAGAATTTCAACTTACTGTTGTTGGTGAGAAGAAAAGGTGTGTTAGGGGCGTTAATGCTGGGAGCTGCAGGATCATGCTACATTCCAGTCCCCGCACACTTCTGTATGGGTAGTACGGTAGAGAAAGCACACATGTAATCTGCATCCAAGAACACTGCAAGTAAATGCAGGATGAATGCTGAGAAGAATGCAAAAATAAAAATGCAAGAGCTGACATACTGCAGATCTGTAAAAAAAATGCTTTGTAGGTTCATATCTGAAAGGAAAAATCCATATCCATAGTGCTACTGTTTCAAAGGAAAGGAATCTACCAACTGCTATGCTGGAAGGGGAGACCGTGCCAGAGCTGAATTGATGAATGCAGTGCTCTACCTCTGCTCCTAGCCTTATACATAACCGCATACATTATGCACCATCATATTATTGCACAGCAGAATATCACAGCGTATAGTTATATCTACTTGGTGACAGGATTGCTATTTCAAGTCTGAAAAGCCCTGTCACATTACATAGGATGAAACAACTAGAAAATGGATAAAATATGTGTGTCTAATGTCCAGATACCTTGCAATAAATAAACACTAGTATTGAAAACATTGGTACTTGGTACATACCTTTTTTGCAAAAAAAAGTACTTAATCCATCCCACCAACGACAAGGTGACCCATCTTGAGATGGTCCCTACACTAGCCATATTATAACCTGCTGCTGTTCCTAGAAACCTCATAAACAGCAGGATGCTGTGTGTGACAAGGCCCCAAGATGAATCACAGATGGGATGCAATTTAACAGCTTCTGCTCAGCAAGGGAAAGGTGGGGCTCTCCCTAACTTGCCAGGAGACAAGTAGTTAAGTGAAAATACAGACTAAATCTGAGTCGCAGCGAACTAGCATTAACAGGCCTGTATAGTATGTTCACTTAAAATGCCAAATTGTATGAAACAACTAGAAAACAAAAAATATGTTTGTATTATGCCCAATTACATTGCAATAAATAAATACATAAATAAAACCTAGTGTTGTTAAAAACACAGGGTACTTGGTACATACCTTTTTTGAAAAAAGTTCTTAAGCCATACCCCCATGACAAGGTGACCCATCTCGGGATGGTCCCTACACTAACCATATTATAACCCCAACTCCAGTCCTCAAGGCCCACCAGCAGTGCAGGTTTTCAGGATTTCCTAGAATTGCACAGGTGTTGGAATCAACTTCTCTGTGCAGGTGATTAAATTACCTCCTGTGCAATACTAAAGAAATCCTTAAATCCCCCACTACCTGCCACCTAGAATAGCCTATCCTGGCCATTTCTGGAGATGTAGATGGAGGAAATAGGGGATGGTCACACCCTCTAGGAGTTACAGGAGGAACTTAAGCAATCACAACAGGACCTTCAGGATCTCCAGCCTCTGTGGGATTCTTTTCTGCTGGTTGGCTAACAAGATAAGCCCTGACCTCAAGCTGACACTGCATACTCTGCATGTCGGTCTCCAACTGCAAGTCTTAGTATTCGTTCACAGTGGCAACCTGACTTATGCCTACCACAAACCACCCCTTCTTGGCAATAAAAGGATAGTGATAATTCATAATCCTGGAGTGCTGCCTTTGCTGTTATTTGATGTATGTACTTGCTGCAACTCTAAGATTGCAGGGAGGATTTTTTTGCACCCTGAATTGTGTTCATATGGTCAAGTGCTTCTCTATATTTGTTTTTTTGTTTATATATATATATATATATATATAGAAAGTATACAAAGCTCTTGTAAATGGATGTTTAAAGGACATTGTAGTGTTCTTGGACATTACAGCTGCGTCATCTGCCACTGTTCCAAAGATTCATATCCTGCAGGTGATCCAACACCTGCGAACGCAAGAAACTTAAAATTCTTTTAAAGCTCCTATAAATTCTACAGGTTCAAAGAAAATGGTAGACCAGATGGCTGGGAACACTACCTAACCGTAAGGTTAGGTGCTGTGCCCAGCCAGCAGGTCAACTGGTGAGCGTTTTGATCCCAAAGATTCAGTGAAAGATTTAAGGACATTTTAAACTATAAAACATTTTCTCGAACAAAACCATTTTTGCAGATTTTTTTATCAATTGCTCTTGTTTCCGATCACAAACTGTATCTGCAATGTCTGTGCCACATTTGAAATTGAACATGTTTGGGGAGGGTTCTGGTTTACTAAAACAGATTGAAGCCACAATTTTGCAATTGGAGAGCTTCGAAAGTGCCATTATCTAAACAAGAAAAAAACGGTGTCACTCCTTCTTGTAATGTGTACATGTGCAATGCTGTACATGGCATATTGTCACAAAAAGACTGCTACTCTCTGAAATACTAACACATGCAATGTTGAATATAAAAGACTATAGAACAGCATTATAGTTAAGGTGATATTTGAAAAAAGTTGGACACATCATATACATATGGCCATATCCATAACCGTCCAGTAGCCACATTGAGGCGTATCTCCTTACTGGGAAACTACACTTTAGATATAGCCTCTCTTTGGATTTATAAACCTCATTTTGAATGGTTGAGTAGGAACTACAGATGAGCCACCATCCTAGTGTTCGTGTTCGATTCGTCGAATCGGCGGGGTGTTCGACAAATGTTCGTCGAATGCTCGTCGAACACTGTCGAACACCCTGCAACACTAAATAAACAGCTATGTGGGGCTGTTTCACTTCCGCAATGTATATACAAATTAAGTAAAATAAAGTGTTAAAAATAATAAAAAAAAGTATGCTCACCTGTCCGGCGGTCCACCGATGGTTCCGGAAAGGTCCTGTTGCTGATAGGACCTGTGGTGACGTCAGTTATAACAGGAACTCCGGTCACATGCTGCTGCTGTAGTTTAAACTAAGCCTTTTTTCCCTCAGTCACTTTGGCGTTGCTGTAGGTTGCTGATTGTTTGGTGGAAGTGATTAATAGCTCAGGGGACCTGTAGGGTATGTCTGAGCCTTCTACTCTCCAATTCTCGGCCATAAATAATTCAGCTTCCTTCCACCAGATGTCGCTGATTCAGTTTATTCCTCATCTGACACCTGTTGTGTGCAGACGTTTGACTGGAGCTGCTGATGTCCCCTTCATTTGAAGGTGCTGTGTTTCCCTGGTCCATGGGTGAAGGTATGGGCTTTGTGCTGAGGGCTTTTCAGGAGCTTAGGAGAAAGAGTGGCAACTCGGACCTTCTCACCATCAGAGGTACCTTCAAGAACAGGGTGAGCTAGGAACCTCCAGTATTAGGGTCAGATTAGTTTCCCCTGAATATTTTCACCCACCTCACCATCCAGTTCCTGATTTTCTCACCTACTCAGCGTGACACTTTTTATGTAATGGTTAGGGTTTTACACTGAAGTTTTTGGGCAATGGGAAGCCAGTAGAAGGTTTGGCTAAGAGGAAAGGCTGAGGAATAGCGAGGAGACAGGTGGATTAGTCAGGCTGCAGAGTTTAGGATAGATTTGAGGGGTGTAAGGGTGCTAAAGGGGAGGCCAGAGAGTAGAAGGTTGCAATAATCGAGGCGGGAGATGATGAAGGAATGCTCAAGTGTCTTTGTAGTTTCTTAGTGAAGGAATATACCAATCCTGGAAATAGTTTTGAATTGAAATCAGCAGGAGGTGGCAATGACTTGAATATGAGGCTTAAAAGAGAGGGCAGAGTTAAGGATTACCCCCAAGCAGCAAATTAGAAAGCGAGCAGAAAAGTAAGATGAAATATCATAGAGACATCGTGGAATCTTGGTTAGTATGGAGGTGATACCAGGTCCAGAGAGGGAGGTCCGTGTGTTCTCAGTGTAGAGATAATACTGAAATCTATGGGATTCTATGAGCTATCCCTGGCCAAAGGTGTAGATAGAGAAGAGTAGGGGTCCTAGAACTAAACTTTGGGGAACACCAACAGACAGGGGTTGAGATGAGGAGATGGTATAGGAGAGGGAGATGCTGAATGTCCAGTGTGTGAGATATGAAGATATCAACAATTGGGCCATTTCTGTGATACCAAGAGATAAGAGAATCTATTGCAAGAGGGAATGGTCCATGGAGTCAAAGGTGGAAGAGAGGTCCAGGAGGAGAAGGATATAGTAGTGTTGCTTTGTCTTGGTAATTAGTAGATTATTAGTGACCTTAGTAAGGGCAGTTTCAGTTGATTAATTTGGTCAGAAGCCAGATTGTAACCAGTCAAAGAGGGAGCAGGAGGAGAGGTTTGAGGAAAGTTTGAGATTGACTTGATGTTCCAGCAGTTTTGAGGCATAAGGGAGAAGTGCTATGGGGCAATAGCTAGACACAGAGGATGGATCAAGGGAGAGCTTTTTGAGAATGCGTGTGATCGAGGGATGTTTAAAGGATGATGTGTAAAACACCGGTAGTTAGTGAAAGGTTGAAGAGAAGTGTTGGGGTTCGGATGAAGACTACGATGAGGTTGGGAATGAAGTGAGATAGGAGCGTGTCAAGCGTGCAGGTTGTGAGATGTGATCTTGACATTAGAGAGAAGAACTGATCTTCTGTCATGGTGGAGAGGGTGGATTTGGAAGAAGAGGGCAGAGCAGTTATGAGGAGGTGCTCTAGGGACTGCAGGCTAACACTCTCTCTGATGGTCTCAACCTTCTGCTTGAAGAAAGAGGCAAAGTCTTCAGCAGAAATAAGAGGAAGGTGAGGAGGTTCTGGAGGATGGAGGAAAGAATTGAAAGTTGAATAGCTGTTTAGGGTTGTGAAACTGGAAGTTTATGAGAGATGATAAGTAAGTTTGTTTTGCGGCAGTAAGCATGGACGTGAGGTTGGTGAGGGACTGCTTGTTTACCATGAAGTTCTTCGCAGAGTGGGATCTCTTCCATTTCTGCTCAACGACCCTGGAAGCCCATCTCAGTTGTTTTAGTCAAGCTGGTCTACCAGGGTTGCCTGCTGTTTGTGCAAGTTTTGCTATATTTGAGGGAGGCTGCCAAATTGAGCACTGTTATTACTGTAGTGTTATATAAAGCTGCAGCAGTGTCTATGTCATGTACGGGAGCTATATCTGTGAAAGGGAGAAGGGACTCAGAGAATGCATGTAAATCAAGGTATCTGAGATTTCTGTGAGGATGAGTGAGTTTGTGGAGAGAGGTTGCACACTAGGAAAAGAGAATGACAGTAGGTTGTGGTCAGACATGAGGAGGGGTGAGTTTGAGAGGTTAGAAACGGAAGAGAGATGGGTGAACATAAGGTCTAGCAAGTGGCCATCTTTGTGAGTGGCCATAGAAGACCATTGAGCAAGCTTAATGGAGGTAACTAGTGATAAAAGTTTAGAGGCAGCTGAGTTAGAAGCATCAGTGGGGATGTTGAAGTCACTCATAATGATAGTGGGGATGTCGGCAGAAAGGAAATGAAGTAGCCAGGTGGTGAAGTGGTCAAGAAAGGTGCTGATGGCTAGCTCTGGGTGGGAGTAGGAAACAGCCAGCTGGAGGATGGAGGGGGGAGGAGATACTGACAGAGTATTTGATGGAAGAGTAGCAGAAAGTGGCAGTGCAATTGGGTGAAGGAATAATTATCTGACAGGAGAAAACCAACTTCCTCCACTATTTTTGTTGCTGGGGCAGGCTGTGAGAGAAAGGTTGCATTCACTATAAAAAAGTACAGATGGAGAGGCTGTGTCAGAGGAGTGGGCCAGGTTTCAGTGATGCCAAGCTAGCGGAGTATTTTAGTGATGAAGAAGTTGTGGATGTATGAAAGTTCAATCTTTGTTAACTTTTTGCATCACTTTTGCTACAGTATTCTGACTAAAGCATTTCTGATCTATTTTTAGCCTTTACCTTCCTTGTCTAAAGAAATTCTTTCCTTTCTCAGGTGTTTTGACATTTTTTCTTCAATGTGGTAGCATTGCTGACTGCATGAAATGGGAAGAAGTTTATTGTGTTAAGTAACACCATTTTCTAGTCAACTGTCTCATGAAGGCTGCCTTCACACTTGCAGATGCATCTGCAGCGTTTTGCAGATGCATCTGCAAGTATCAGCATGCAGACCGCGGCCCCTATGTTTATAATAGGGCGCACCACGGTCTGAATGCTCTCATTCATTCCTGTATGTGAGCCGTAAGCAGGCATATGTCTGCTGACAGATCACACTCTCCCGCCCCGCACCTTGGACGCAACATCTCGCGTCCATAGTGCGGGCGGGAGAGTGTGATCTGTAAGCAGGCATACGCCTGCTTACGGCTCACATACAGGAATGAATGAGAGCATTCACACCACGGCCGCGGTCTGCATGCTGATACTTGCAGATGCATCTGCAAAACGCTGCAGATGCATCTGCAAGTGTGAAGCCAGCCGAACATCTGTTTACTGAATGATTCTGTGGTTGAATTCTTGTTCATTAGAATTTTGCATTTTAAATGTATTTCTACCCTTAAGACACCCATTGGGGTGTACTAATTTCTTGAATTAATTTCTTATGAACATTTTGTAGTATGTTATCTCATAGATAATGTTGATTCAGAAAGAAAACTATAGGTTTTATGACAAATCTGTTGGGTGTGTTCTGCAATGCTAAGAACTGTAGGTGCACTTTCTTGATTTGTATATATAGAAAGGAAACACTTAAACAACACAATGTGACTTCAAGTCATCTACACTTCTGCGAAATCTACCTGTCCAGTTATGAAGCAACACTGATTGTGAATCAATTTATCCTGCAGTTGTGCAAATGGAACAGGCAACAGGTAGAAATAATAGGCAAATAGCAAGACACTACCTATAAAGGAGTGGATATGTAGGTGGTGACCACAGACCAGTTCTCTGTTGTCATCTCTTTTGGCTGTTGTTTTGGTCACTTTTTCATTTTGTCATTGATCTTCCCCTAGCTGTGCAGCTCATCCAGTAATGGCACATTAATGTGAGCTGTGGAAAGAAAGATAGCTGTATCTGTTAGCAGTGTCCAGACTATGGAACAGGTTCCAGGAGAAAGGTCAGTACACTAGGAGACGTGGATGGGCAACAACCCAGCAGCAGGATGGCTTCCTCCTTTTTTTTTTGCATGCAGATAAATAGCATCAAAATAATAAGGCTTCTACCTGGCTTTGTTAACATCCAAGGAATCTGCTACACTTGTACACTTGCAAGATCCAGTATATAAAACATGATGAAGAAAAAGCAATGGTGCTCAGCAAATCTTCCCATGAACAGGGTCACATATACATCTATCTGCTCCAGTTTTTTTTTTATGTCTGGGATTAAGCGCAGGGATTCTTCTTTTTTATAAATTCCATTATATAGCTGTACCAAAACAGAATTTCAACAGTTATATCCCTTGATTTAGTGTATTTTCTATTAAGTTATTTTGATATTAAATTTTCCCTAGCCAAAAAAAGGAAATATAGTAATTGGTTGAACAGTGGCCAAAGTTAACTAATAAAAGAGGTATGCAAAAAATAAAATGTCTGTATAATTTTTTTTACTTATTTTTTATTTTAAACACCATTCCCCACTTTCCTATGATACAAACTTTGTGGCTAAGAAGTGCACACAGAAAAGAACATGCCGCACAAGTCCATAGTATTGTTGAGGGGAATAAGGTTGTTAAGTTTAACTAGTAAAAGAAGTACCGTATATACTCGTGTATAAGCCGAGTTTTTCAGCCCAAAATTTGGGCTGAAAAGTCCCCCCCTCGGCTTATACACGGGTCATATACGGTACATGGAGTGGGGGGGCTGTGTCCCGGGGCTGTGGAGGCTGGAGGAGGCGGGGGGAGGCTGCTGTATGAGCGGCCCCGTCACGTGGGGCCGCTCATTATATATGCACTGCTTCCCCCTGTCAATCAGTGGCAGGGGGAAGCAGTTCATATAAGCCCCCCAAAAGCTGGCACTGTCGCCCCTTGTAAGGCCCCCCCCCGCTGCTTATACATTACCATCCCGGTGTTCTGATCGGCGCCGCTCCTCGGTGCGTCTTCATCCTCCCGTCCGCGCTGGCTGCATCCTGGATCTCCGGCTGTCGCAGCGATATGACGTCATCGCGCGACCGCCGGAGATCCCGGATGCAGCCAGCGCGGACGGGAGGATGAAGACGCAGCACCGAGGAGTGGCGCCGATCAGAACACCGGGATGGTAATGTATAAGCAGCGGGGGGTGGGGCCCTTACAATGGGGGACAGTGCCAGCTTTTAGGGGCTGTTGGTACCCCCAGGGGGCTGCTGGGTACCCCCTGGGGGCTGCTGGGTACCCCCAGGGGGCTGTTGGTACCCCCTGGGGGCTGCTGGGTACCCCCTGGGGGCTGTTGTTACCCCCAGGGGGCTGTTGTTACCCCCAGGGGGCTGTTATTACCCCCAGGGGGCTGTTGTTACCCCCAGGGGGCTGTTGTTACCCCCAGGGGGCTGTTGGGTACCCCCTGGGGGCTGCTGGGTACCCCCAGGGGGCTGTTGGTACCCCCAGGGGGCTGCTTGGTACCCCCAGGGGGCTGCTTGGTACCCCCAGGGGGCTGCTGGGTACCCCCTGGGGGCTGCTATATGTACCCCTGGGGGCCTGCTGTATACCACTGGGGCTGCTGTATACTACCACTGGGGCTGCTGGGGCTCCTGTATACTACCACTGGGGCTGCTGGGGCTCCTGTATACTACCACTGGGGCTGCTGGGGCTCCTGTATACTACCACTGGGGCTGCTGGGGCTCCTGTATACTACCACTGGGGCTGCTGGGGAATCTGTATACTACCACTGGGGCTGCTGGGGAATCTGTATACTACCACTGGGGCTGCTGGGGCTCCTGTATACTACCACTGGGGCTGCTGGGGAATCTGTATACTACCACTGGGGCTGCTGGGGAATCTGTATACTACCACTGGGGCTGCTGTATACTACCACTGGGGAGGCCTGTATACCACACTGCTGGGGGCTGTATACCTGTGCTGGGGTCCACCCTCGGCTTATACACGAGTCAATAGGTTTTTCCAGATTTTTGGGGCAAAAGTAGGGGGGTCGGCTTATACACGGGTATATACGGTATACTAAAAGCTCTTTTTTTTTCATTTTTATAAGTACACACCCAGATAAAAATATGTTGCCGCAATATACAGGATTGCAGTTTAAAAAGCGTAATTAGAAAAGCAGGAATTCAAAATGTTAAACTTAGTTATTTACATTTTTTATTACACTACTATTCAACAAAAGTTTTGGGTCATTTAGAAATGTCCTTATTTTTGAAAGAAAAACCCATTTTCTTCAATGAAGCTAACATTAAATGGATCAGAAATACACTCTATACATTGTTAATGTGTTAAATAACTATTCTAGCTGCAAACGTCTGGTTTTTAATGGAATATCAACATACTGTAGGTGTATAGACGCCCATTTCCAACAACCACCACTCCAGTGTTTTAATTGTACATTGTGTTTGCTAACTGTGTAAGAAGGCTAATGGATGTTTAGAAAACCCTAGAAAACCCTTGCACAAGTATGCTAGAACAGCTGAAAATGGTTTGGCTGATTAGAGAAGCTATAAAATTGACCTTCCTTTGAGCTAGTTGAGAATTTTGAGCATTATATTTGTTTGTTCTATGAAACTCTCAAAATGGCCAGATAAAGAGAACTTTCATGTGAAACTTGACAGTGTATTCTTGTGCTTAGAAATTAAGGCTATTCCATGCGAGAAATTGCCAAGAAACTGAATATTTCCTACAACAGTGTCTAACCAGAGTAGAAAGAAAAGTGGGAGGCCCCGCTGCACAACTGAACAACAAGACAAGTACATTAGAGTCTCTAGTTTGAGAAATTGACACCTCACAGCTCTTCATCTGGCAACTTCATTAAATAGTACCCGCCAAAGGTCTGCAATGCTGTAATTGCTGCAAAGGGAGCATTCTTTGATGAAAGGAAAGTTTGAAGGAGAAATTTATTATTTCAAATAAAAATTATTATTTCTAACCTTGTCAATGTCTGGACTATATTTTCTTTTCATTTTGCAACTTATTTGATAAATAAAAGTATGAGTTTTCATGGAAAACACAAAATTGTCTGGGTGACCAAAAAGCTTTTGAACGGTAGTGGATCTGTAACCAAAAAAGCAACACTTCTTCGTAAGTGCATTTAAGGAAAGACACATGTGGTAACAGTAGGCACACTGTCTGGAAGTTGCTAAATTGGACTAATTAAACAGCTATGTAAAAATAAAATCTATGTATTTTCTTTCTTAAATATATTTTTTCATTTTTTTAAATACATAAAGACAAAAAATGGAAAGTTTAAAAATCTATAATCTACAACAAGTGACTTTATTTGTGTAATATGTACTAATGTAATATCAAGCTATTAAAGCAAGTGAGCAAAAAAATTACATAAAAAAATGTAAAACTTTGTGAAGTAGACTGTTGCTTTTAAATTTCTTGAATACCATGAATTAGCTTTTGTCTCTGAAAAGAAAAATAAGAAAACCTTTACCAAAAGAAGAGTAAAAAGACCTGGAATATGACTTTCCTGTGTCACAAGTCAGAAGGTTTATTTTGAGAAAAGCCTTAGTTTTTGTTATCTTTTACTTGTAGGAAAATTAGGTCTGAGAGGACTTATGCCTTGTTAATAGTAAATGAAGAATGAAAAAAATGTATATAGTATTCCTAAGGTGCTGTACTGCCTACCCCTATTATTTGAGGTGTTTCTATCCCTATCTCTAATAGATAGTTGTATGTCTGAAGTCCTATCCAAAGGCTTTAGAACCCTAAAATGGCCCATCATCTACCCTGATGGTCAGTGCTAGACATTGTGATAATAAAGCTGCATAACATTATGGGGAAGTCCATGGGGCCTAATGTCATCTGAGCCCATGCACTGCCTGATGCAATATTTGGCGATGTGTGAAATGACTTTGGGCAATTATCTTGAGTGATCAGGTCAAATCGAAGGGCAAATTGTTGAAATTCGACAGTACCTGTGAATTTCATGATGTTTGATTTCAAGTTGATTTGTAGCTGTTTGATTTGATCTTCTGTAGCGACCGGTGGTAAGGCCGCGGGTGTGTGTGTATGATCTTTCTCAACAGAATCCCCATACTCAGGTTTAACCGGTAATAATGTTTCTTTACTGTAAAACATATTTATATCACAGTCAACCGAACTATATGCGCACTTGTATATATTAGAGTCTCTGAATCTTCACTTCTGCCGGGTACGCAGCAAGAAAAAAACACAACAATGGAGATATCTTTCCCTAACTTTCCCTAAAATCACGTACCAGTCTATCACAGAAGAAGATGTCGCTCCCACGTAGCAGGCCTGGGGATCTCCTCAGTCTTCTTCTTTGGTCTCCTTCCGCAGGTAACAGAATTTTTCTTTTACTGTCTCTCCCAGTCTCAGGGCACACAGAGCAGCAGGAGGGAGATCACAGCAGCCAAATGGCTCCCTTATGTCGGTCACGGCCCCTGCACATGCACTCTGGGTGCTCGGCGGGCAAGGTTTTGCAGAGCGGCCAGAGTCACAGCACCAAAGTCCA
The DNA here is from genome assembly GCA_033576535.1 of Allobates femoralis. Taxonomy (NCBI): domain Eukaryota; kingdom Metazoa; phylum Chordata; class Amphibia; order Anura; family Aromobatidae; genus Allobates; species Allobates femoralis. The sequence goes on along the minus strand of JARQOC010000003.1, from coordinate 204,305,532 downwards.
GTGGCCCAGGATCAGTCACAGGGGCTTCTGCGGGATGATTTTTCCGGCAAGGTGTAGCAAAGTAGTCCACTTTCAACAGACATTCGCAGGCAGATCTTCTCTGGTTCAGCTCTGAATCTAGACTGCACTGTTTCTCTTCCTGGGTAAACAAAAGAGAGGGTGGGGGATTTCCACCCTCTGTGATTGTACAGTCCACTAATGCCCCCTGGTGGACAAGTGCGAACTGTGCACGGTTCATTTCAGTGTCAATTTCAATAATACAATCTGAATTATTCACCTCATTACACTTCTATGGTACTGGCTGTAAAACTTTACATTACTGGCTCATTTGTATATACTTTAAAGCAGGGTTGGGGAACTCCAGACTTCAAGGGCGTCCAAAAGGCTATGTTTTCTGGATATTCTTAGTATTGTACAGGTGATAATATAATCACATGCACTGGTGATGATTCCAACCCCTGTGTAATACTAAGGAAATCCTGAAAACATGACCTATTGGCAGCCCTTGAGGCCTAGAGTTTGCTACCCCTGCTTTAAACGCTTCAATGAGGCAACCTTTTATAACTTTTCAGCAACCATGATATGATGTTCTTTGTAAAGTTTCATTTTTAGATCTCAATAAACATCAAAAGAGTTAGATATGAAATTATATCTTTATTAAATTGATTTTCTATTCCAGATTTATTTCACCATATAATTGTTCCTGTCTAGTCACATTTTGCCTTTGTTTTATCATTCTGAACATGCATAGATATATCTCATCATGGAACTTTTGACTTCAGTCTGCATTAAAGAATCATTTCATCTGTTCTTTAGTATTTCTTTCATATACTATTAATACTAGTAGAATATTTTTTCACATCTTGGCTTTCTCTGATTAAAAAGACAAAACTCCACCTTGGGGCCTATGCAGTCAATTATGTGACCCATGTTATTTAAGTGATGTGCTTCCTGAGACTCATCCAGCAATGATCTATGTATATAAAGGGCAATGTGGATCATTTTTCTTTCAGGTATGCCATTACTCTTTATTTTTGTTCTTTTTACCTATGAGACAGTGTCTTTTTATTATATGTAAAGTTTATTTCCATTAACCCCTCACTTCTCTTCTTCCAAAAGCCATAACTTTTTTTTATTTTTCTGTAGTTACTATAGATATTTTATGACTTGTTTTTTGCAAAACACATTCTACTTTGGAATAACATTATTTAGTTTCAATATAATGTACAAATAATAAAAAAGCCAAATGCAGTGAAATGATGACAAATATTCAATTCTGGTTTTTGTGTTTTGCTCTTAAGGAATTCATTGAGCTATAAAAATGACCGGCAAGCCTGATGCAAGACTTCAGCATGATAACAGCAATACTAATACTAGACAAGCAGCATTTTTTTAAATTTTAGGGGGTAGGAAAGAATTCAGAAATTTAAAAAATTTCATAATTGTTATAATTTTCGAGATGTAACATTTTTACTTTTATGTACATCAAATGTCACTTTGCCAGTTATTGTTTTTCTTACCTTGCCTGTTGAAGTTGTTATCGGTGCAATTTTGGGAAGCATACAAGGTTTTGATAGTTTTTTCTTTTACCCTTCACAGGCCATGTCCACACACCTCCGCTGTAAGTATTTAGCGGTTCTCCGCTAAATACTTAGGTTTTTTCAGAGAAGCGGAGGTGCGTGTGCGCCGCCGCTTTCTGCGGACGCAGCCCATGGTTACCCGATGTGTATCGTGGTAACCATTTCACACAGCAGGCTGCCTAGTGTCCACTTAAGCTGAGCGCACAGGGAAACGCTGCTAGGCAGACTTGTGTGTGAAGTGATTACCACGATACACATCGGGTAACCATGGGCTGCGTACATTCACACCATAAGACGCAGCCCACACTTTCCTCCAGAATTTGGAGGAAAAAAAGTTTGTCTTATGGTGTGAAAAATACGGTAATATTATAACATGCCTTTTCATTTAGTATTAGTATTGCCAATCTAAAAGTCATGTTAACACTTAGTAAAAATTTTGTTATAGTTAAAGGCCATTTTATTCTGAGCATTTACTTAATTCTTGGTTGAATCTCCTTTCTCCCGCTGTTATCATTGCATTGTGCAGTACTGTTCATTATGTAGCTGAGATTTCAATGTTATGACACTTATATTTGCCTGTGAAAGTCTAACATCTCTCTGCATAGCACAGCTCAAATACTGTGTCTATTAATCCTAAAGTCAAGGAGATTTAGTGAGGATTTTGTCATATAGTCACCCTGATAACCGAGTCAATTGCTAGCATGAAATTCATAATGTTCACATTTTTTATTATTACAGTTTTAAGAACTGTCAAGAATCATAATCTGCCTATTTATTTTTGTGAAAGTAATCAAAACACACATTATTACCCTGATTTATACTAGTCCTACATGCTTATTACTAATTGGTCTTCTTTTCTGAAAAGCACACATGCCTTGGCCAGGATCCCCACTCAACCCAGCAGCTACACCAATTCATCTACCATTGCCAGTGTAACAATTTCTCTGTGCAGTGTATCTCCGATGCAATAAGGGTTATTGCTGTGTTTGACATCTGGTGTGCTTAGCTGTAAGTGTTTTTTTTACAGTGCAGGCTTCCATTCTGGTTCTGGAGGTGCCGGGTTGCTCAGGTGTTCCATCTTCTCTGTGATTGCTCTGACATATTACTAAGCAACCTCCCAAAAACTTCCCAGTCATAGATATTTTTCAAAGTGGTGTTTGGCCTGCACTCCTTTATCTCTCTTGTTCTGATCTCTGTTATCTGACCCTAGATTTGATTCCATTTTGCCTGCTCCCTGTACTTGTGATCTCCCAGAATTTTGACCCCTGGACTGTGACCTGAAAAAACTTCAATTAACTCCCTGAATCCTCTATGTGCTCTCCTGGAGTCCTGACCCTGGACCGTTGCATAACTTCATCTCTGTCTACTTCCTGAATACTACCAGCTCTTCTGAAAACTGATCTCAGATTGCTCGACCACCCTGCTGTCTGTACTTCCTATAATTAGTGATTATATCAAACCCTAGCTATTTGTAGTGACTAGTGTCATAGCCAATTACTGAACTGGTTACCCTATATGAAAATAGAGATCTTCACTAAGTGGATCAATTGGAGTAAAGTTTTTCATACTTTTCTTAAATATAAAATGCTATGGTATATGTTACAAAATACAGTCCATTGTTATTGGCACTCATGAGGTTTAAGCATGTAATGTTCTCTTGAAAAAATGAATTAAGTGAATTAGCTTTTTAGTATAGAGCACTCGTGCTAAATACAAAAGAGCAACAGATAAACAACATTTTAAACAACGAACAATGGGAGGGAAAAATAGAAAAACATAAAGCAGACTGTGAACTGATATTGGCACACTGTACATTAAATTAGTAAAGAAATACATTCTGAATCACCTGTGGTAAATCATAAATGAGAATCACCTGTAATAAATTGTTGGTGCTGATGTGCTATGAGTTAGCCAATGAATGATGACTTCATTGTTTTAAAAAGCCACAAGTTAGGCTTGTGCCTTTGCCACAATGGCAAAGACAAAGGAGGAGGATATCAGAACCTTGGCAACCCATTTCAACAGTGTGCAATGTTATTAAGAAATTGCCAAGCATGGAACTATCAAGAACTTCCCTGAACATAGGAAAAAGAGGAACATTGGCAAGAGAGGTCTTTAAAGGTTAGTGCAAATGGTGGAAAAACACCATGGTAAACATCCTGAGAACTGAAGGCTAAGCTGGAACAGTCTGGGGTCATGGCTTCAACAAGTATCATATGCTTCACTCTAAAGCTTAATGGGTAAAGGACAAGGAAAAAAACATTGCTGATAAAGATACATAAAAGCAACAAATGATCTTGGCCAAAGAGTACCTTTACAAACCACAATTCTTCTGGGAAAATGTTCTGTAAACAGATGTAACAAAAATAGACCTTTTGGCGATGTAAAGCAAGAGTTTGTTTACAGATGGTGCAATGAAGCTTATAAGGAAAATAACAACCTACCTACAGTTAAGCATGGTGGAGGATCCATGATGCTGTGGGGTTGCTCTGCTGCATCCAGTACTGAAGGCCTTGACCTTATCACAGGAATCAGAAAATTATCTAGAGATTTCATAACAAAATATCCTCTCCAGTATTTTGAGTTGAAGATCATCTGTCCTCCAGCAAGACAATGACCCAAAGCACAAATCCAAAAATATACAGGATTGGTTGAAAAATAAAAAAATGGACAGTTTAAATTGACCAGAAATGAGTCCTGACCTCAATCCCATTAAAAACCTTAGAAGTGAGCTGCAATCTGCCATTGGGAAAAAGAACTCAAAAGCTTGAACAAAATGAAAAAACTGCAAAGTAAGAGTGGGAGAAAATACCATATGAGAAGTACTAGAAGCTTATAGATGGCTACAAGAAATGTTTGGAGGCGATCATCAATGCCAAAGGGTGTGCAACCAAATATTAATTAGGGGTGCCTTTATTGCTGAACATGCTGTTTATTCTGTTTCATCTTTGAAATTGCAACACGTGAGTTGACAAATAATGTTTTATTGTTATATTACTTTGAACCACTAATTAAAAAATCCTGAGGAGATAACTTTGGTATATTTTAATTTATTTCTAAAGATATTGTACAGTCTGTGAAAAAAATGAAAGACTGCCAATAAGCAGCATTGTATGCAGATTATTGTTAGTAGCTGCAGTAGTAGTCAAGTGGCAACAGGAATACAAGTATTTTTGATTAATGCCTGCCATGAAGATTTTTTTAATAAATCTGCGAATATATGTACGCAATGTATTATCAGTGTGTTAAAAACTCACCGACAATTGACTTCTCTAAAATCCAAGTGACATCTAAGATTACTAATGAGATCACCTCTCTTTAGACTCTCCAGACTCACCCATAGAGCATAGGGTGACCGGATAGTCCCTAAAGTGTGGTTATGTCACTGGGAAGAAGGGTAGAATGACACTTAATCCCTTGGAAAGCAGCAGTAGGTGAGTTTATTAAAACATACTGTACACACTATGTTACACACATATATGCAGATTTATGAAAAAAATATTTTTGTGTAAGTGCTTTTTTGTAAACTTGAGGATATATGGTCTCAGGTCTCACCTTCCAATGACTAAGACATAGACACTTGTCGAAACCCATCAATTTGCCCTACGTTGATGTTCTTTTAAAGTATGCTGAATAAAGGACGATCATTTGGAATAATTCCATGGTCTCTTCAGATCTTTTTCTTGTTTGGAATATTGTTTCTACCCAGCCAATGGACATCTGTCTGAGGAATGGATTCAGAGTGACGTGTCTACATTTAGTATGGTTAGCAACTTCTCAATTTACTCACCCTCTACTGTTGTTTATCTGCTCTAGAATTAAGAGAATAATCAAATTCAACGTCAGTGTGGGCTGCTTTGAATTTCCCTAACTGTAGCTCTTATATTATAATCAGATAGTAGTCTATGGACCCCTTTTATGGAGTCTATAGGGTCTTTTTTTTCCTGTAAAATAGCTGAATGCTCAGTATTTCCTTGTTCAAATGATTTTATTTGGTTTTAAATGACAAATGTGCAAACAAACAAAGGTAATTTTGTACATTACAAATGTCAATGAAATTCGAAAATTAAGTAGTAGACAATCGAATTAGATAATTCAGAAATAAGAACAATGAAATGAATGAATTGACAGTCTTAATTAGTTGCAAACGGGGTAAACAGAAGTGGGTGGGCTGTCTAACATTGCCCGTCTATAAGGATTTCTTATAGTGACATAAAATTTTGAAAAGAGTTGATTAAAACGTGTAACAAGTTATAAACTTAATGAAAGTTTGTTGAGGATCGATAAGGTTACAATAGTGGAGGAAACAGTTGTAGATTTAACTATATTAACCAATTATAACTTGAACAATAAGTAAGTTTGGTTGGTTGTAAGGGTGGTAAATTTTAGTTCTAAAAGTGAATTGAAGTTCGGGATAGATAGTCAGGTGGTGGAGTCCGGGGTAGGGTGGGTGGGGGAGAGGTGGAATTGTGGATACAAGTAGAGTCAGTCGTCGTTTTCTGCTACTTTCTTCTTGGTTTGTAGTGGGGGGGAAGATTTCATTCCATGGGTTCCATTTTTTGTTGTATTTGGCCATATTTTGGTTTCGTAATGCGAAGGATAGTTCATACGAGTTGTGGAGGGCGAGCTTTCCTAGTAGAGCTAGAAAGGTTGGTGGTTTAGGTTCTCTCCAGAGTGCTGCAATCATAGTTTTTGCCGAGAGTATAACGTGGATTATTAGTGGTCTTATTTGAGATGGAATTTGCGTAGTATTTGTGAGGAGGTTTACAAATTCAGGCGTAAGGGTTAGTGAGTTGTTTGATATATCGTAGATTAAGAGTTGGGTTTTGTTCCAGAAGTCTGTTAAAGCTGGGCAGAACCAGAAGATGTGTGATATAGTTCCGATTTCTTTGTTGCACCTCCAGCATATAGGTGAGTTTTCTTCCTTCATCCGGTGGAGTCTGTGGGGGGTAAAATACCACCTAGATAGTGATTTGTAGTGGGTTTCAATCAGAGTGGTGCAGGAGATATTTTTTTGTACGTTTGCTAGGGATTGAGTTAGGGAATCCACTTCTATTAATATACCTAATTCCTTCTCCCATGCTAATATGTTTGGAGTTTTGTCCATGAATGAATCATGATTGATCTCTTTACATAAGTTCTTGGTAGACCAGAAAATGGTACTGTGAGGGAATTTGAACATTTGTGCTATTATTAGTGGTAGGTGGAAAGTTAGTTTCTTTTTTTGAGAGGTAGGTGTCAATTTTTTCCCATTTCTTTTAGTCATGGTCATGTAATCCAATGCTCAGTATTTCCTTCACAGTCATCATTTGTACTCGTAAGAACATTTTGTTGCTTTTTTAAAAGGAATCACCAGATTTTTATGTCTACAACCCAATTTACACCAAGCATTACACATCATAATGCATTTAATGCCAAGCATCTTATTTTATACTGTATTTCTGCAGGGTACGTATGGATAACTCAGCCTTCTATCATACTACAAGAAATGTTAGCTTTTCTATCCAATAAAATATAGGATGAAAACCCCTTATACAAAGGTAAAATCCCATTTAGGAAATAATTCAGCCAGCGCTTTTTACATCGCCAGTGTACTAAACTGCTTTTATCTGCATGCTTGTTAGATTCAACTAAATAATTTACAGCCTTCAAGCCTATCACAGTAATAATGAATACTAGATAAAATAAATAACCAGCAAGAAAACTTAATCCTTGTAACCATGCCATGCTATCCATAAGGCTAATGTCTTAAATGTTAGGTTTTGGCACATTTTCATTTTCAAGGAACTAAATTATATTTTCCAAACAGTGTTCTACATAATAGAAAGCAATGCTACATCTTTCTATTTGTGAGCCAGAAATTAAACTTGCCAGAATTCAAAGGAAGAAAAAAATAACCAAAGGGGTTTTCAAAAATGTAAAACTCCATCATGCATAAATGGAGCCTCATCAGAGAAAGTAATTTCCCTGAAGAAAATACTCCATCTTTTGTTTTATGTAAGTTATCAACATGAATATTTTATTCAGTCTGAAACTGCCATTTCCCAGTTTCATAGTTCGCTCTGTGCCTGAGATAAAGAAAAGTTTCTTTACATAATGCTAAGGTCTGGCTCTCAGATTGTTTTCATCTGTGAAAATGTTATTGTGTATACAATTATGAAATAACAAAATGTAGTTCAAGTCAGTACAGTAACTCTATCACGTCATATTAACTATTTACACAGAATGACTTCAAGCCCTAGTAAATTAACTAATCCCATATTAGAGATGAATAGAATGTGTCAGCAGGTGTTTGCTTTGTAATCTGATGAGTTAAAGTGTAAATGTAATTTTATTGAACAAAAAAAAATATTGCATTGGTTGTTAATGATGGGTCACATAGCAGCTAAAATAATGCTTTTTATACCATGTGACTTACTTTCTCACAAATTTCTGTGCTTTTTTAAAAACTGCATTAAATGGTTGTGTGGGCATGGCCAGCAGCTGATGGGGAGCAGTGTGATGTGCGAGCAGAAAAGGGGTTAACAGATATCCTGACTGAGCTGTGTGGAGCTAAATGACAGATCAGAAGCTTGTGCCAAGGAAAGAAGAGTGTGCAGTGATCCTGACATTCTGACATTGTTTAGCAACTGTGCTGTAATCTGAGCTAATCTGATACATTGTTTCCTCACCAGCTGCAGTCAGGAGCTCTCACACAATATAGGCCCTGCCCCCTACTTTATATGGTTATGTGCTCATATTCAGTGTGAAGACGGATCTGATTCAGAACAAACATATGCCTGCTTCACACACAGTCTAGTGTGGACTAGTGATGGGCGAGTCCTAAATTACTCGGAATCGCTTGACTCTAGCGAGTCCGACACCGGGACTCGCTACTCATTGCGAGTCTAGCGAGTCCAATGTTAATGAATGGGGAAGCGAGTAATAGTGAGTAGTGTGCGATTTACAAATCGCAGATGTGTCTCGGAAGCTTCAGCCTGAAGCAATCCTAGTTTTGTCAGAGACTCTGACAAAACTACGATTGGCATTGACTTGCATTGGACTCGTTTACTGTGCAAGTAATCGCTGGGAAACTCGCACAGTAAGGAGTCAGGCTGTCTGCTCTGTACAGGCTGCCGCAGCTCCAGGGTCCTAGAGCCCGCCTGCTCTTCCTGTGTGTAGCAGAGCTGAAATTGTTCTCAGTCTGCTCATCCCTGTGCATAGACATCTATATCTATGCACAGGGATGAGCAGAGAGGACATCTCATTTTGGACTACGTCGGACGGAAGAGGATTTTTTTAATTAAAGATGGAGTCCCTAATGGCTTTTTTTTTTATTTCTAATAAAAAAATTTCTCTGTGTTGTGTTTTTTTTAAAACAATTTAATAGAAATGCATGGCGGTCATGTCTAATATTGGCGTGACCGCCATAAATTTCGGGCTTAGGGCCAGCTGATAATACAAAGCTGGCCCTAACCTCTTTATTACCCAGCGTGCCACCGCCACCAGGGCCGCTGGAAGAGCAGGGTTCAGCGCCAGAAGATGGCGCTTCAATGAACGCTCCATCTTCTGGGGCGGCTGCGGGCTGCAATTTGCAGCGGGGGGTGCCCAGAAAGCTTGGGCATCCCTGCGCTGCGGATTCCAGCCCCCAGCTGCTTAGCTGTACCTGGCTAGACATAGAAATTGCGCGGAGCCCCACGCATTTTTTTTTTATTATTTCATGAAATTCATGAAATAATTAAAAAAAAGGGCTCCCCTATATTCTTGTGTCCAGCCAGGTACAAATAGGCACCTGGGGGTTGGGGGCAGCCCGTCGCTGCCTGCTGGATCCGGCTGGTTCCAGAAATACGGCGAAGCCCATGTAATTTTTTTTCTGAAAGATCAATAAAACAATCCTAAAAAAGGCACTGTATCTTTATTAACCCCTGGACCATGGGCCAGGGGTTAATAAAGATGCAGTCCCTTTTATTTACATTGTTTTATGGATTTGTCAGAAAAAAATCTCACGTGGGATGCGATGTCCTCTCTGCTACATCCCTGTGCATAGATATAGATGTCTATGCACAGGGAATGAGCAGACTGAGAACAATCTCACCTCTGCTACATCATCTCTGTGAGCAGATGGGCTCTAGGACCCTGGAGCTGCGGCAGCCTGCACAGAGCAGACAGCCGGACTCGGCTCGCAAAGTAACAGCAGTTACTTTGCGAGTTTCCCTGCGATTACTTGCACAGTAATCAGACCAATGCAAGTCAATCGCAATCCTAGTTTTGTCAGAGTCTCTGACAAAACTAGAATTGATATTGATTTGCATTGGACTCGTTGCTGTGCGAGTAATCCCTGGGAAACTCGCAGAGTACCGAGTCCTGCGAGTCCCTTACTACTCGCCGAGTAACGAGTCCTAGCGAGTAGACTCGCCCATCCCTAGTGTGGATGTTGGATGTGATTTCCCGCACTGTCTCCTGTCCTGAATATTTCCTATATGATTAATAACTCAAGTTGGAAAAATAATAATGATGTTTAATAACAGGAAAATAAGACAATTCAAATAACAATTATAATAAAGATAACACTAAAACCTATCTTCAATGTCCTCTAATCAGAGAAAAATACAAATGCATCTATATATCAATAGTCATGGCAGAGAGAGAGATAGAAAGAGATAGAGAGAGAAATTACATGGAAGACATGGATCAGAAATGAAGGCGATACTTAGGTATGATGTTGATGGTCTTATTCCATGGTCCAAGGTAGAAAAAGAGAAGAGAGAGAGTGTCTTGATTTCACCTCCATTTATAGTACAGATTTCACATCCACACCCACATACAACCCACGACTCCGCCCTTCTTTCAGTATCTTCGGTGGCAATCTTATGTGACATTATTGGTTGCAGTGGTAATCACCTGCCTGCTGATGGCGTCCTTGCATTAGGTAAGAAATCCTTGTATAGGGTGGGTTTACCTCCATCTTGACTGGCTCCAAGATGTCTATCTGAAGCATAATTGTTTCATTATTCAAAACACCACAAGCATTGTATAGCAATATACATCTCCATAGGCTGGAGACTGGGTGTCTTCCTGATGAGCAATGGTCAATGCTCCAAATCCACAAAGGCTGTATACACATGTAGATAAGATTAGTTGGCAAACAGCGTCTATATTGAAGATCCACAGAGGATGTGTATTCCTGTATTGTCCAGGAGCCTGCAGGGCCAATGTTCTTTTTGTATGTAAAGGCAACCTTTACTATCTCACACACAAGAAAACAGACCTTCTGGCCTAACAGATCACAATCTTGTATATGATTGAAGAGTCCTGGAAATATTCAGCTCCCCTAAACTCCAATATGGATTTCAGCGATTCCAATAAACTTACATTGTCCATGTTGGCTTCCAACATACCCCCCTTTGTGTCTGAATGACACATGACATTTTAAGGGGCCACAAATCCAGAATCCTCTTCGCCACTGTAGTTGACTCCTCTTCTTAGGGCAAAGAGCCGCCGACACATTCACTCACCATATGTCAACATTCACTCCAAGAACAGTTAATTTTGTTATAGCTTGCTTTCTAATAGGACATTGAAGAAGGCATACATGGAAAATACACATCAAATTTTACATAGGATCATTACATCACACAAAAAATCATATGGAACAACAATTAAACAATTTCATCATTTCTCATAGGATATGTACTTCTACTATAGGTTTCGTTTTGGAATCAAGCAGTCTTTACTACTGTGCCCTCTTCTGCCACAATTCTCACATATTACAATTTCTTTTAATTCAATGGGAATTTGTACATTTGTCTCACATGATGCAATTTTGACATTGGCTTGTTCTTTAACCATTAAATTCTGAATCTTTTTATGTAAATACCGGGTTACACAGCACATGTAAACTTGTAAAAGAGATAAAATTACAGAAACAATAAGTAAAATTACAATTGGGTGAATCAAATAATTCAGTATGCCATTCGCTGCATTTGAATGACCAAATATTACCTCCCACCAGTAACCCTTAGCATTATTTTCTAGTAGATGGGTAACCTCCTTTAGTTCATTTTGGTCATGATGTAATACAATCGTGGCATTCGATTTCTCCTGATTAAGCTTCATCAATAAATATTCATCCTTATTAAATTTTACCAACCATTCTCCAAGTTCTTTCCCCATTCCTAGGTTTAATGCTTGGAGATTAACTGGAGTGTGATATTTCAGATCAATTGACATATTAGCAATAGTGGGAATTACATAAGTCCAGTTAGATGTCTTGATTTCTGTAACCCCACCAAGAGTACACCATGCTCCCCTAGCTACAGATGTCATTAAAGAACAATGTTGTGTTGTTATAGATACATTGGTGGTATTTAGGAGAAAGAAACAAACCCTTTTATGCCCTAGATAGAAGATGGGTGCTTTGTCTTTTGAGATTGATTCCCCATCTAGAATACAAGTGGATGAATTATTCCAGCATTTGTCTTCAACCAACCTAAACTGTCCTGGTGTACATAGAATATTATGATTTCTTTGTATGCAAAGGGAAATGTCAACTTGTGTCCACCTTCCATTTCTCCTAATTACTTGAGGATGCTCTAACCTTGGGTGTAGTAATGTAGAATCTCCAGTCAAAATACCAATTGAACTAATTTTATGCATGAGCTCTAATGGTGAATTGGTGTATGGAATAAATGAAGAAGCATAGCATTTCTCAAAGTCATAGTTGTTGCACCCAACCCACGCATTCACCCACCATTTTGAATGTGTACTGCTCATGAGTTCAGGTAACACGGTAGTGGCTTGAGACAACCATTCAAATGGCCACTGTCCATCATAAATAGACTGTACTGCTATCTTAATGTTAGTTGATAATTCCATTTGTCCTTGTGTACAGACTAGAGCCCAAGACATATTCCTACCTCTTGTCACTGCATCTTCCATTAATTCTTTGAAGTGTTGAATAAAATCTTTTGCTACCCGATATAAGTGTTTACATGATCTTGCTGTAAATTGTTAATTATATCATTGATTTTCCTTTGTACTTCAAAACCTTTCTTACTATTGGTAGCTATGTCTACAAGTTTTGTTCTTAAACTACTGATATCAGCTTCATTAATGATACCCATACCTGTTCCTAATCCTCCCAAAGTGTGCTGAAAGTGTCCCTCCGCCCTCTGTCATTCCCTGAATTAAGTGGTTTATGATGGTGTTTTATTCGATTTTCTGCATTTTTGTTAGTAAACCATCGATATAGGGCATGTACATGATTTAGTGTATATCCTGCACAAATTGGGTAATAGGTTTTTATCAACCATAGAGAAATATTAACTCGCCAAGTAACAAAAGCATATTGAACGTCACTAGCAATGGTTTGAGTAGAATCTAGGTTGACTTGTAAAGGGTGCCCTTCTTCTAAGTACATTGTCTGCTGATTGCTGTCAGATTCATTGATCACGCATGGTTTTATGTAATCTGGAGCAACATCAATGATGTGCATCTCACCTATTTCTATTTCTGGTGTTCCACATGCCCAATAACCAACCATTTCTCTATAGGATTTGTAGGGTTTAGATAGTGACCCAATTATAAAGCCTTGCCCTTGCTGAACTGACATCTCAACCTCTGTGGCATCTCCAATGCATGCCTCACGATATGTGAGGGTGATCCTTTTTGGCCTGAACATTGGGTGTATATTATTATGCCAATATATACCACATACAAACAAGTATTTTCCTTCTTTTAAGTTGTCACTAAAAGATCCATAATCTATCCCCTTATGCTCATTTTTGTTGGGTAACTTAGACTCTTCCCCCAACCAGTAGCCAGTTTCATTTACATATACTGTTGCCATCATAAATGGCTGTAGTGACTTTGGATCTATATTTTGTACACCTTCCATATATGTTAACCTCTGAGTATTGGAACTATGATTGACTCTCCCAAATGAAAATACAACACTATACTGATTACTGGGACCCTGATAATATCTCCCAGTTACCTTTTTACCCTCTGGTATCAGTCTTACTGTTCTACTTTTAACATCACTATCTTTATGGTTGCCTTTGCATCAATGATTATATCTGTGTGTGCAAATAATACCTTCCCATATTCCTCATTTGGTAATATACCCTGATCGATATCTCCAGAGTGTTCAACGTGAGTTGATTCTATAGCATTTGTGATTCCAATTGTCAACAAAATTGCTGCAATTCCAATATCCAGAATCCAGAAATTTCCGTCTCTTAATTCACGCTTCATTTAGGATCCTGGAAAACAAGAACAAGAGCGGCATCAAATTCTTATCAGTTATATCCGTTTACATTGATCTGCATGAACCCACTTTTCTATATCCCTCCTTTTCATGCATTTGACACTTTTCTTGTCTACTCGCTTAACTTTACCACCTGTTCACTCAACGTCATGGTTACCACATAAGGTCCTGTCCAGTTTGCATCCCATGAAGATTTGGGTACAAAATTCTTTACCATCACCTTGTCACCTAGTTGTAATTTTATTGGTGGCTTGCCTGGTTCTTCCTTTGCTTTTGGAGCCATATTGGCAGCTGCAAAATGTAAATATTTTTGCACTTGGTCCTGTAACTGGTCAGGAACTTTTCCTTCTCTGCACTTTCTCTCATGGGGGTACTAAGTTTGGGATCTGAGGATGGCAAAGGTTCATTACTCTACCGGTCATTAATTGATATGGGGTGATTGCAGTGCTCTTTGCATCAGTTCCCCGTATTGCCATTAAAAATTGCCATCATATCAGGCATTTTGGCAACCACATTAGTGACACGAGGGGTACATTTATTTAAAGCTTGGTAGTCCAACCTTGGACGCCAACCATTTGGTTTCTTAACTGGCCATAGGCGCGCATTATTGGTGGATTGGCATTCCCTGATAACATTTTGAATTAGCAAATCATCCAGTATTCTCTTAATGTAGGGGACTGACTCTGGTGGTATTTTATATTGTCTCTGGGGAGGGGGATCAGGACCCTCTACCATTACCACCATATTGGATACCTTGCCACATTGGGTTTTTGAATTTGCCCATACATTGGTA